>JAPWDM010000015.1:4527500-5167500 GCA_035578155.1 Brachynemurus nebulosus
CATTCGCCTAGGCTGAAACTGGCCGCGTCCAGGCACAGAAAATGCACATTTTGGACGACTACTTTCCTCCAAAGGTATTTGCCAGAAGGCGAATTGAAGATCCAGGGTAATGAACCAACTGGCATTGCCTAATCGATCTAAAATTTGGTGCCTGAATGGTAACGGATAAGCGTCCTTAGCGTTACGGCGTTAAGTTTCTGAAAATCTAAACAAAGAAAAACAAACAAAGAATTTAGGATTACCGTCGGTACTCTTCTTATTGACTACCACGATGGGATTAATCAGTTATCGATCGATCTCGAGTTAATAAAGTCTTGGATTGGTTTAGACGCTACGTAATTGCGTTGCCTAATAGGTGGAGCATCGCCAGTATCAATTTTGTGTTCGATAGCCGACGTACATGGTAAATCGTTAGGTTGTGGGAAGCTTTCAATCAAATCCTCCAATTGTCGTTGCTGACTACAAGTTAAAGATGGTTCTACTTGTAGGGAACAAATATCAGAAGTAGCAACTTGATATTTGTTGTTGGCGAAGTCGACAGTGATGCCAAACTTCTTAATAAAGTCCACACCAAGCAACAGGTCATTGGAGAGACCCTCGACAATTAAAATAGGTATCGAGGCGGTATGCCCGTGAAATTGGGAAGGAGGAACCATTTGCCACAGTTATCTGTAAATGTGGGTTAACGTTACACAAAGGTGGTTGGTTGTGTTTAACTTGGTTGAAGAATCTGGAACTCATAGCTGTTATAAAAGCGCCAGAGTCCATCAAGCTCAAGACCTTCCGTCCAGAAATCAATAAACGGACATACGGACGAGAATCACCCTTAACTGTTACAAATGGGTACATTGAACTAAGGTTGCTATCTTTTGGTGGGGTATTTACACAAAATTGACGTACCGTATCTAACCAAGATGTCCATTCCTCGAAATTCCGCCGAAGAGAATGAACCGATTTATCAAATTTAAGGTACGTTCGACGGTTCAAACGACGCCCTAATCGGCGTTTAAAGAGGTATTACATTTTGGACAATTCCTAACGATGACGTTAGGATTACCACAGCGATAGCAATATCGATTCTGCGGTTTTGTGCAGTTGTAAAAATGGTGGCCCTCCTTGCTACAGTTAAAACATTTGAGGGCGGAAACAAAACGGACGGACTTATGCACACCACTAGTTGACGGACGAGCCGTAGACGGGTTACTAGTGCGGGATGAACAATGTTCGAAATTGACACGATCGAGCTGCGCACAGATAGTATATAATTGGTCCATAGTAGTGCACAAACTAGTAGAAACTAGTAAAGCATTACCTCTGGACATAGAGGCGGTGATGATGTCGATTTTTCTAGAATCATCCGGAGATATACAGGGTGTAAAATATATAACTCTCCGAAAAAAGAGGGTAGAAAGGTCTCAATTTACTAATTAAGTTTTGCTAGTTAATTTGTCCCGATCAAGTTTCATTTCAGAAATATTTGATCGTCAAAAACGTGTTAAAAAATGGCCCCAAGAAAAAAAACCTTAATCAGGCTCTGACTGCCTAACATATGTTTTGTTTTTGGTTTTTTGAATGTTGAACGTTTTGTCAACAAAATATGTTTATGTACTTATTTATGGAATCTTTTGAAAATACCTGTACAGCAGCGTCCAAAAAAATTTGAACAAAATTTGTAGCAAAACAATTTCACCTCATATTTCATACCAAAATACGAAATTTAGTTCAGCAGAAATTAAAAAAAATTAAAATTTGAAATATTTATAGTAGTTAATTATAAATTAAATGAATTACTATGTTTTAAAATAGATAAAAACAATTATTATAGTTAATTAACCAGTCCAAATTGAAAATTATACCGAACATTATAGTATTATTTTTTTGTTTAGTAGATACTGTCTACTTGTTAATCATACAAATACTCACAGGTAATGCAGTTTCTTTAAGAGAATATTTTTTCATTATTTCAAAAATAAGATAAATATTAGTTTTTCTTGTTAAAACTTTCATTTTAAATTTGTACCTATTGATACAAAAGTAAAGAAAATATAAGTATATTGCACACTAAAGATTTCAAAAGTTTCTATAAAAAAATTGATTTTAAACAATCTGTTACCTAATTAGAATCTTTCTTAAATTTTTATGTACGTATATGTGATTACTGTTACAAAAAAGTTTATAATATTTGGGTTAGTAGTATACAGAGTATACCTATGTCAATGGCAGTTTATGGGTCATATATTTATTTAAAATGTAAGGACAACTGATACTTGGTTTGTTCCAGCATCCATTTTTCGACAAAGTATAAAACATGTATATGATTTATTTATGCCCATGCACGACAATAAACAAGTTACAAACATGTTTGTAATGTACCTAGTGCTGGTATATTTAAAAACAATTGTTGGCATTTAATACATAATGTCTTCTTCCATAGTGTCGTAAGTATAACTTTTAATTCGAATTTTTTGGTAATGAAATAATAATCGAATTATTTCGTTCTCTGTTTCAGCAGAGATGAATAGTGAAAATCACAGTTGTTTCCTCATATCACTCATATCGTTTATATTTTCACTAAAATTAAATAAAACAAATATGGAATATCATAAAGTAACACTCTAAGTATTAAATAAAATTGTATTTCAGTTTATAAGAATTTCAGTAATAAGACATGTTAAAATAAAATTTATGCGTGTAGCTCGAAATTTTGTTAACCTACATTTTTAATATAATTATCTAGAAAACAGAAATTAATTTCTTTAATTTTTTTCTTTTTTTAAATCTCTATTAATAATTATACTTATAAAATTTGTTTATCTAGTTTGAAATTTTCAGTTTCTGTACATTAAACAGTTAGCCTGTAAACCGTTGTCTTTAAACCGGAAAAAGATAGAAATAGCAATAAGTAAAAGAAAAACACTACATATATTCAAAAATCCTTCGACAATTTAGACAGTCAATAACAAGTTTGTAATTTGGTGCATGTAAACAGACGTACTGTCAAATATAGCATGCTGGAACAAACCTATAATCATACATATTTGAAAATCACAAAATGTTTATTTTCCTTGAGAAGATCCAAAACATGTTGGTATTTGATGGCCGATTTTATTATGATGGGAATATATCTGCTAGACAAAACACACACAAACATATTATATACGTAGCACAATTATCACTATTATCAGTCACATTTAAGTATCTTTTTAGGGTTCCGAAGAAAAATTTAAAAACTCTTATAATTGCTTGATGTAGGTTGGTTCTTTTTGTATTAGAAAGTGAAGATTAAAATTAAAACATTTTTAAAACTTACTCCATTTTATGGAGTATCGCTAGAAATTATTCGTAAAATAAAGGTTTCTTTTACCATTTTTTATTAATTTTTAACTCTGTTTACAAAATGCTGAGGTTAAAACTTTTTTTTTCTTTCTACCGAAAAATGTTAAATTGGTTATTCAAAAAGCCAGAAAAATTACAGGCACTAATATTTATTAAAAACACTCAATTAAAATTATTTCAGCTAATCTGTCTCAATAAGTTTCAGAGATATAAGCAACCAAATTTTCGAAAATTTAAAAGTAATTTATAGAAAATGATTAACAGTAAATGAAATATTTTCCAAAATGCAATTCCAATAGAAATACCCTGTGGCGCAGGATAGTGTTAGAAAGATCTTTTAGAAGTTAAGGTCCTTTTAACAACTATTGTACACCAAAGTTTATGTATTTCTTTAAGGGCCGGTATTATAAATCTTAAATAAATCGATAGATAACTATCTCTAGGTTAAATTTATTTCATAGATAAAAGTGAGTCGGGTATCATAAAACATTCTACCAGATTAAATAACTATCCTTTGAATTACCGACCGACACATATAATTCATGATAATTATAAATATTACCACCAGGGAAATTCAATTAACAACTGTCATATTGACCATGCATAACAAAAATTCTGTGTAACATAACCATAATTTGTGTAGCGTCAGAGCGTATGTAACGTATGTAATATCTGTTCAGTTTATTTTTGTTGCATTGTTTTGTGTTTAGCGTATCTAATAAGAAAACTATGGATTCAAAAAGAGAAAGGGGTAAAAATTATACGGAATTCGAGAAACAAAACTTATTATCAATTATAAAAGATTTTTATAATATAATTGAAAATAAAAAAACAGATTCTATTAGTGTTAAAAAAAAAAAATGGATACATGGGACTTAATTGCCCACAAATATAACGCTGTGGCTCAGACAGGTTTAAAGACCGGAGGACAGCTAAAAATGCTGTACAATACGATAAAAAAGAAAGCGAAAAAAGATATAGCGGAAGAAAAGGTATAGACAGTTGCTTTTGGATATATCTTTTTTGTATAAAACAATAACTTATTTTGAAATGTTCTAGGTGGAAATCTATAAAACCGGGGGAGGACGTAATAAAAGAAAAATTGATGCCGTCAGTGAGACGTTTATGTCTTTGCAATCGACAACCACGGAATTAATAAATCCGTACGACAGTACATCACCTTTAGGTTTGTATTTTCATTGTAATCTTAGTTTTTTTCTATATTACATAAATCATTTTCTTGGTACTTGAAAATAATATAGTTTTAATTTAACTAGTAATCTTTTTAATAGCACATGATTATTTATCTATATTCTGTACAAGCAAATCGATTGCTTTACGTAAATCAGCTCATAAATTTATTGTGTATCAAAAGTATTTTTTTGAAGATAAATACTAAATTACATTATTTTTATTCGTAGATATGATCGAGAGAATAGACATAGATGAGTATCAAGAAGAGTGTAATGACAGTAATATTTCCTGTGTGAGTATTAGTACAAAAACTTTAATTTTTTTTACATAATTGTTATATACCTTGTTACAGAATGAATATTATGATGAAAATTCCCATTATACTTCCACATCATGGGTGGAATATCCTAAAGAAAATGTAAGAAACATTTCATTTCGAATTACTAAATAATTTAAAGAATGCTATACATTTTTTCATGATACCACATCTGAATTTTCTCAGGTTCCACCGTAAAGTAAACGGAGTGAATTAGAAAAATCGAATAAAATTATTCATTAATTTGATTTAAAAATAGGAAACCCAGACACAATTTTTTTTTCGCTCATAACAAAAATATTCTTTTGGTTATCGATACTGACTAAAAATGAACAAAAAAATAGTAAAAAGTCTGTTTGAATTGAATGTCCTCAAACGGTGTTTATTTCTTGAAAATTTGTCCAAAAACAATTTATTTTGATTGTGTTATGAATATATTGTTGTTTGATAGAATTTTTAGTTATTTCAAAGAAGATAAAATAAAAATTTGTTGCTATTCATGCTTTTTTACGGAACACTGTTATTTTAGTATGTTTTTACAGCAAATCTCTGTATTTGGTAATACAAATAATACAACTGTACGTTTTTTTACAGGATAATACTCCGTTACAAGCAGAGTTTTCGCCTGCAGTTCAGGGATGCAGTAAGGCAAATGTAAATATATTATATGTAGTTATAAAAAAATATTTTTATTCGAAATTTATTTTACAAAAATTATGTATATTTTACAGCAAACTGCAACAACTTCCACACCCATTTCATCTGAAAAGAAAAAAAGAAAAATAACTACGGTGGATAAACATTACCGAAAAAAAGCAAATCAAATAAAATTAGAAATTTTAGAAGCCAGGCGGGATAAGGAAAAAGCACAGCATGAATTATTACTTTTACAAATAACCGACAAAAAACTCGATATTGAATTAAAACAACGAAAATTATTTGATAATATGTAATTTAAAAATAAATAAACAATATATTAAATAAGAAACTTATTATTTTTTTTAAAATTAACATACCTCTGAAATATTGTCTGAATAAGCGCATTTCTAACAGCGAAATTATGTTCTTGTTCGCCAATTAACAGTTCCATGTTTGGATTTCCATCGTCTTCATTTTCAAAATATTCATTTTCGAAATCGTCATTCAAATTTCTTGCAATATTGTGTAGAACACACGTAGCGACGATTATTGGCATTACTTTATCTACAGCCACTCTCATGCCAACCGACAGGCACAGAAATCGTCTTTTTAATACACCAAAAGTACGTTCAATAACGTTTCTGGTTTTTATGTGTGCCGAATTATAACGCCTTTCGGCTGGCGTTACTGGATTCAGCAATGGCATCAAAATATAATTTCGGCACGGGTACCCACTGTCCCCTAATAAATATTTATTTCCAAATTCATTATTTTCAAGCTGAGCCCGTGCCAACGACATATCAAAAATTCGACTGTCGTGCGTCGAACCAGGCCATCTCGAAACTATATCCATTATTTTTAATTTCGCATCGCAAATTATTTGCACATTCAAGGAAAAGAATCCTTTCCTATTTCTGTACACCTCAGCGTTGTCCCCACCTGGGGATTGGATTCTAACGTGGGTGCAATCGATTGCACCACAAACATTTGGGAAACCAGCTATTTCAAAAAATTCCACCGAAACTCTATGCTGATCTTCACGTCCCAGTTCATGCGACATTTTGTGAATAATTCTACCAGCCGTAGATTTAGTGACATTGAAATTGTCTCCGACTACTAATTGAAATGTTCCGGTTGCGTAAAAACGTAAAGTTAGCAGCAACTGATTTACTGCAGAAATCGAATGATTTCGCTGAGAAACTGGTCGTATGTTATGTTCCATTAAATCCAGTAAATAATTAACTGTTTCTTTCGAAAAGCGAAATCGTTCCTTGAAAGTTTTGTCGTCATAACAGACCATCGGTTCCAATCTTTCTTTGAATGTTCTCGGAGCCCTTGGTATTTGAATATCACCTTCAAATTCGCCTTCTGACGTTAACGAAGCTGACGATACTGATACTGTTGAAACAGTTGAATTTTCATAGTTTTCAAATTCCAGGTTTCTAAAATACAAACAAACAATACAATTTAGCACATGTATTATAATTCTTATCACAAATTTAAATTACATATTTTATTACACTTACCTATTTTTATGTATATTTCGTATATACTTTATTTTAAACTATATATTTATAAAAGAATAACAACAAATTAATTAATGAAAACAAACAAAATGTTAATAAACTATATCTAACCTAAAACTCGTGCTAGTAATAAACCATGAATAAAAACCGGACAAGGAAGACATATTTTAAATTAATCTTTCAGATAAAATTTAACTGCTTGATTTTCTATAGATAGTTTATACCGGAGATTTAACTACCAGATATAGTTATCTTTAGTTTATAATACTCAAATCTATGGAATAAACTGATTTATCTCAGAGATAAATTTATTCTGTCGTTTATAATACCGGCCCTAAGAGACATAGCGAAACGAATTACATGTAATTATTACGTAGTAACACACGCACAAGTAACATTGTCTAATATATTTATCATTTTTTTTTAAATAATCTGTAAAGAATGTTATGTCCTATATTTTATCCTGAAGTGAAAATCATTAATCATTAAAGAACCCTAACTTATAGCGTATGTAATACACCCTTGATGAATTCATCACAAATATGTACATGTATTGCCTTCTCCATATCGGTACCTAACAAAAATAAACATTAAAATTTTTTTAAAAATAATTATTATAAAGTCAGTATTAAACTAGCATTTTAAAATTTTCTTGAAAAACAGAATAATAATACAGATTCCGCTCAAAATAGGGAATAGTAAACAAGTCACTTTCCCTATTTTAAGCGTAACATACAGGTGAACTAAATATCTATGTATATGCATATACATATATTTACTAGGTCACTGATATACCGTAACCAAAAGTTCTCCAAATATTTCTAGTTTATTTTCTCATGTTAAATGTTTTCTTTCCTTAATAAACCCTGTCATATTAAAAATACAGTTTATTTAGTTATATAAAATAAGTACATAACTTAACTACATACATTAAGTAATTAACTTTTTCTATTTAAAATAACAACTGTACACAATAAATACATATAATAAATTGATAACAATTATTATTATTAATAAGAAAATACGTTTGTATGTTCCAAATGAGACCATTTTCAGAATAATCTTTGCTAATGTTTAAGTACAGAACAAAAAATAAATACGTACAGATACATATTGTGGAGTGAATGTCAAAGAAGCTACCAATTTTACCAAATTAAATTTTAATTTATCACCACTTCATAATGTCTCAACGGTCCCAACAACACATCCACAAGCATTATATGCATGTATGCATACTACCTGATACTATTAAATAATCAAATCATGGATATGTTTATATATGCATAATTATATAGAATTATAGACAATTGTAGGGTTTTGGACGTTTTAAACATTTCATTTCAAACTCAAGTAAATGTACAAATTGCAAAATTTTTAATTTTTCTGAATAAATGATTAAAAAGTTCATGAACCCTTTATTATTTGTCACACCGTTTATACTATTCTTTTTTATTTTTTTTTGACAATATTTTTATTACTTTTTAATATAAACATGTTTGAATGTGTGTGTGTTTGTTTACAATATTTCCTTATTTAGGTTTGCTTATTTTAAGAGAACGCTGTATATTAACACCTTAATAGTAGTAGATGCTGTAAAGAGTCAAATGGAACTTGACTAACTGCCACTAACATTGTACCGCATCAATAATTCCATATAAAATGTATTAACTAATTGTTAAAATAGTGTACTAACTGGGCGTTTCGTCATTATAAGTTATGACCGTCAACGTGCTAATCAGGTTTTAGTTACCATGTATATTACAATTTGATTATACAATCACAAATCTTTTACATTTCAGTTTTTGTTATTGTGTACATACTATAAAAATACCTATGTATAGGTAGTTGCAAAGTTTCTGAGCGACTAAAGTCCACTTCCAGTTTTACTACAGTACTCCGTTAAATAAATGAAAGTAAGGGTCTACACCATTAAAAAAATCGTATTTATAAATACCAAAATATGTTATTATTACTATGTAAGGGTATTTTTCATAAAAAAATTTCCTGTTAGTATTTAATATTTTAAAATTGGTAGCGTTAAGTCGTTTTGAAACATTAAATTTCTTATCATAGGTATTTCTAGTTTTAATTATATTACATATTTCTTGTAGTTTAGAAACGTTTAATTTTTAATATTTTATACTTTCTGAACAATTTACTAAATATTGCAAATAATAAAACGGTCTACAATTTTCTCTTTTAAAGTCTGTACTTTTCAGTGGTTAATTAATTGAAAAGTATTCAATTTTATTGAACTACCTGATACAGTCATAAAACCTGCATAAAACCTACCTTTGTAAATATTGCTATTATTATGAATTTTTCAATAAAATCTCTTTATTAATTTTGTAAAATTTGTGTGTTTACAAATAAATTTGTAATTTTTAGGATCAGTACTTTTACTTTGGCTAGTCAAGTGCTTTACCTGCGAGATACAATTTTCGATATTTTAACAATTTTTTTTAACTTATCGTATTCTTGATTATTATTATACTTTTTATACCCTGTATTTTAATCGGGTTTTTATCTATTGATATTTAATTAATTTAAATATGGAAATGAATACGAGTATTAAAAAGAAAATGTTAAGTCCACAAGCAAAACTTATCATTTTAAATGTGTTAGTGTTTATGAAAAGTGAAAGTGATGGTGTGAAAATCCCATTAACTCAAGTTAAAAATCGTGTTACTGCAGCTACGGGTATATCGCTGGCAACTTTAACTAGAATAGCTAGTGAAGCAAAAAAAAAACGATGGATCGGAAGCTATTTTTGTGTGTGATGAAAGTTCAAGTGATAGTGACTAACAATAGGATAACAATAACAACTACTTCATTTTTTTACTTCGAAGTATTCAGAGTTAGTAAAGGTAATTTCTTAATATTATTTATTTAATTTAAAATTACTTATTTAAGTAGGTACATCATTGCATTACTATATAAATAAGCAAACTATTTCAAAATCGATTACTTTTTTTTTGCAACGTAGTGTATTTTTATACATTGTATGTATCGTTCAATATTACCTGAGTGAGAGATATAACAACTAATAGGGGGAGTTTAGACATAATTACTCTATATCCATCTTTATTGCAAAAGTATTTTATCTTCTTAATATAATAAAATATGTATAGCTCTTACTAAAAATACATCTTTCCTTTTTGTTGGACTTTGATACCTCAAAAACTCTGCAACTAGTTATAGGTACTTATTTATAAATTTAAATAGTTAATAAATTGTTATCATATAATACTGACTTTATAATAATAAGCAAACAAGATTTTGTTTCATTTTATTCGTACAATGCTATATGTATTGTTTATATTATACACGCACACATAGATCCGATATTTACTTATGTGTGTACGTGTATGAAAGACACGAAAGACATATTTTTTTATTAATGGTCGAGTGTTGATGAATGATGAATTGATGATCAAGTTCAAGCCTTCGAAAATTTTTTTTTAAGTTTTAACAATAAATAACTTTTATGGCTTTTGACAGATACTGGTGTCTTTCATTGTCAGATAAGATAATATATTTGTCTCTTTGTTTCTTATTTTTTATTTCATAGCTTGCAAACTATGTATGTATGTGTATTGTGTTGTACGTATGTGTATAAATAGGCTAATAGCTACTAATACTATTTTTATTACATTTATGGACGCAACAATTAAAATTCATTTTCTCGTCTGTTGATAATCAAAAGAAAAATGTTTTTGATTTTTAAAAAGTTATTTACAACCAAAAGGAATTTTCTGTTGCGAAATTGTAATTTTTCATCTTTGTGTTTTGAATTTTTAGTGCAGTTTATAAATTTTGTTTTTAATGTAATTTGTTTGTTATTATTAAACCGATTGATGGAGGATGTCAAGTAAAACTTGATTATTGTGACACTATGCTCCATGCTGTACCATGTTTAGTTTTCTATATAAGTGTATAAGTGGTTAAAACAGTGTATCAATTGGCCATTTAGTTAACTTTTTCGTGATTTTCATAGCGCTAAATCAATATTGTGTAATGCTCTTTTTATATTGTCAAAGTTATGTTTTTTGTAACAGTCGTAATGTTGTTTTGTGATATCAAAAACTATAAAAGTGCAAAAACCTAAAGTAATATTTCATAAACATATTTTAATCAGAAATTGTGAAAAACTGTGTTGACTTTTTTTTGGACGATGTAGTACATATTAGTTCAATAGATAGTAATACGAGTAAATACCTACGAATGTTTACACAACCTGGTAAAAAAAAAAAAAAAACAAGATCTAATTTTCATTTTTTTTTATTATTTAAAAAAAGATTACTATACAGGGTGGGAATAACTGTAGTTTGGTCAGAGGCGTATTCAGGGAAATTTATATTAAACGACGAGCTGGCTGGGATGCGATTTTTTCAGATAGCGAATTCCGAAAAAAAATTATGTCTTCGGCAATTATATACCGAGATAAACCGTCAGTTAAAAGGAAGAGAGTTATTTACTTTACACCCTGTAGATAGACGAGCAAATAATTGCTTCAGCCTGATAAATAAATCAACAGTTTGTTCTGTTGGGCCTTGTTTCACGCGATAAAGTGCTTTCCAAATAGCGTCGTCAGATGGAGAGACCATAATGACGACGTAAGGCGTCCAGTAATTGATCCCAACTCTGAACGTCAGGCTTGATAGCACGGTACCAATTAAGGGCTTGTCCTTCGAACAAGTCAACAGGCGAAACGAACAAGTCATGATGCGACACATGATGCGCCTCAGCGAATTCATGAACGCGGTCTATAAATTCTTGCACGTTACCAGTGCCAGCGAACTTCACGTTCCACTTATAAACCGGTGGAGGTTTATAACCGGGCATGACGGTATGAGATGCGACAGGTACATTCACTGTAACGTGATGGGTATGCTCTAAAAGTTCGTTATCTAAATCGTTAAAAGACCGTTCGATTAACGCAGCTTGATCCATAAGAGCCGTATTATCATGTCTATAACGGTGATTCCTAACTAAATCGGTTCGACGCAAGAAATGCGCGATTCTGTTAGATAGGTGTGTGTATTCGACAGAGTCTTCACTAACCATGAACAGACGGACTTCTGTAGACATTTGATTGTATTTAGCTTGTAGAGTTTCTATTTCGCCAACGAGAGGCGAAGCAAACGTGGGATCGTATTCCAAACCCGAGTTCAATAATGACGTCATCTGTCTAGCCGTAAGAACCGTAGCAGATCTACCACACCTTAAAACTTCATAAACCAATTCGTCACGTTTCAAACCGAGAAAACTCAAGTGTTGATTAGCGGCCATAATTAAATTCCTCAAAAATTTACCCGAAATATTAGAAAAGAGACGGACGATGGACAGGCAAGAAAATTTTTACAATATACGCAAAAAATGGAAGAAATTAATTATGAAACAGACAGGACAGACAGTAAAAAACTTTATGCAAAAAATATACGAAAATTATATGCTCGAAGCAAAAAAATATAAAAACAATTTAAGATAACTTACGCTACCGATGATAAATAAAGGTTTTCATAAATACCGACAAATCAAATGGTTACATGTATTGGACAGCGTCTTCAAAAATATTAAATGAATAAATGTTGCTGATTCCCCTTGGTGCTGACGGCTAATCGGAAATCCCTAAAATAAAAATCCGGTTAATACAATAAAGGAAAAACTTTAACAAACAACAAATTTCAATTTCATGTCTGAATTTCATTAAAGCTAAAAAAATTTTGAATTGACTCAACAACTCGGCCACTTAAAGTTGGGCGCCAAATTATTTGTTAGAAAATTAATTTGAATAAAAATTGAATTTAAATATTTTAGAAAAAAATATTCTGAAAGAGAAAAGAAAATTCATGTAAGGATTGAGTTGTAGAATAGTTGTAGAATAGATTGAGTTGTAAAATATGTTTATTTTTTTTTTAACTTCTTTAAATTTTAAAATTTTAAAATTAGCACCAATTAATTAACAAGGATTTTTAAAAATTACTCGCTTCAATTTTGGGTGGAAAACGTAACAGTATTATAAAATAACATCGCGGGTTATATCTGTCTGTATCCAGTTTTTTCAGTAACTACACAACAGATTTTGTTCGAGTTTTAATTAATGGATAGAGTGATTGTAAAGAAGGTTTAAATGTATAATTTTTGAGTTTTTTGTATAAATTGACGGCCAGTGGTGATGAATTTGTAAAAAAAAACAATCACCGGTGAAGTATTTTGACGTATATTTCGTATTAAGTTAGAAATACAAAGAACCAATGTACAGTAAAGTTTTTGATCTGAAATATGTAGTTAAACAGCCATTCTTTTCGTTACGGCCGTGACATTTTCTCGCACTTTTCACGCCTTCTCATAAAAAAAAAAAAATAGAAGTTATTTTTTCTTATAAATTTTCAATACTAAGCAGATAGACAAATGTGTACACAATATTTGTACTGAATATAAAGTACATAACATTATTAGTTTTAATGCTAGAGCTAATAAAGTTTGTGTTACGGACGTGACAAAAGAGGCACTTTCTTGTCACGTTCGTAACACAGCTAACATTGTTATGTATTTTATATTCAGTACAAATAGTGTTTACACATTTGTCTATCTGCTTAGTCTTGAAAATTTATAAGAAAAAAATAATTTAATTGCTTTCTTCTCTACACGTATAGTTAGTTGCTTCGATACAAAATTTTATGGGTTTTCCCAATTCAATAATATTACACCGCTCCTATATATTTTTCTTACCTATAAATTCCCATTAATTATTGCATCTTTCTACTCTGAGGATGACCGAAAGGTTGAAAACGCGTTCAGTAAAAATAAAAATAATTTTTAATTCGTGAAATAGACAAAGTAATCGAACTTTAAATATTTTTCAATATTTAAAATGGAGTTTCACAAAGTAAATCTCTCAACAGTGAATTATTTTAGAAAAAAATAACTTCTATTTTTTTTTCTTATAAGAAGGCATGTAAACGGCATGAAAATGTCACGCCCGTAACAAAAGAATGGCTGTATATGTATGAGTTTGAATATTTTTAGGTAATTAATTTTACCTGTCAGTAGGTAACACGTCGGGGGCGAACTAACCTACGACCCTTTTTCAGGATAAGATTAAAATCTGACCGCGGGAGCGAACTAGAATGCACCATTTTGACTGCAAGGGGTACGTTTCAAAAGAATGGCTGTAAACCAAATTTATTTTATACAAGGTGTTTTTTTAAATTATGTCATCGCCACTGCTGTTTACACTAGATCGTACCGAAAAATTTAGTTAAAAATAACTTAATAACATAATAAAGTACTGCTGCGTACAAAAATAGCGACATGGGATTCACTAAATATTCACATTGTATCCCAAAACCGACTTTAAAACGCCACTTAGATGAAAAAATGTAATGGTAAATGACGGCAAGAAGTCTTTAGGACGTACATCCTTTCTAGCTAATGAACTTGAAGCCGAACTAGCACCACCAGCACTACTAGAGCACCACCAGATAAATTGTTTCGTGTATCAGACAGTAAACAGTAAACCTTTCGTTACATGATTAAAACATTTCATAAAAGCTCTGAAACCTTCTCCTCAAAAAAAGGTTCTACTCGTTAAGGGCGGGCATACCGCACACGCCAAGAACTTGGATACTTTGTTTTTGGCACGAGAGGCAGGAGTAATCTTGTTGCAATTTTCAGGCCATACTATCCACCGAATAGAGCTTTTAGATAGAACATTTTTTAGTTCTCTTAAACATTATTATGTGTAGGCTGTAGAAAGATGGTTCCGAACAAACCCAGAATTGAAAGTGACCCAGCATCAAGTCAGCCAATTGGAAGTAAATTCTTATAGGAAAGCATTAACAATACAGAATGTTATCAGTGGATTTAGGTCGACCGGGATATTGGCTGTGGATAAGCCTTTTTTTAAGATTGCGATTTTTTGTCTTCTACGAATTTGGCAATCATTGAAAAGACTCTTTCTACAAATATCCACGAGAGCATCCAAAAAAATTCAAGTGGGAAAGTTCATTGCCCGCAAATAAATCCAGTAAAATTTCCTGGTAGATCCAGTTCAAAACTTACGATATCTGTTCAAACCATATCACCATTTCCTGAACTAAGATATAAAAGTAAACAAACAGTCCAAAAAGCTGTAGACTTGTAAAGTTAACGAGTAGTCCATACAAGAATTAATCGCACATGGTAGGGAATCTTCAAATAGCTTAAGATAAAGGAGTGAAAAACTGAAAAAACAAATTGCTCGGGCCAAAGAAATGGCTAAAGTACAATTAGAAAAAACAACAAAACCTAAAAAGACACTTCTCCCAAAAAAGAAACTTCAAACAAACAAACAAAATAAAGCGAATGTTACACTTGCGTTTTTGCTCCCATGCGACTTTAGTTGCAATAGCGTACGCATGCGTTTTTATATGGATAGATGTTACACTTGCATCTCAAAATTCTGAATATCAAAATTGCGCTAAGTAAAAAACAGGCAGCTGCCGGGTTGTTATTACTAATGTGTTTGGAAAAGAAAGAAAAGCAAAATAAAAAAAAAAAAAAAAAATATTGGGTTAAGGAAATATTAAAAAATTGGGATATTTTTGATATTGAATATAATTTACTCATTGAATTGTTAAAAAACGAAGGTGATTTCAAAAACTTTACCAGACTTTCATGTGAAAATTTTGAAAATCTATACCAAAAGGTAATTTTTATGTTATCAATTAAAGTATAAATAAAATTAAAGTTATTTTAATGTTATGTAGGTCTATAAAAAATAGAACAACAAGAGACGCATTTAGGAAAGAGTGTTTCTGCTAAACTCCGGTTAGCAATAACCCTAAGGCCGGATTTACACGAGTTTAGTAACTAAAGCAGGTTACTAAAGCAAGTAGCTAAACTGAATAGTTTTTTTGTTTAGTGGCTGTCTACACACAATTTAGTAAATTGATTTAGTATTAATTGAAGTAGTAATACATAACCTAGCAAAACTAAATTAAAAATGGTACATAGTCATAAATAAATTCGTTGTGCACTATAAAAATGTATCAGATATGTTTGAACTGACTTGTTGGTTTGACCTTTTAATGTATTTATATATGATTTGTCCCAAATATATTCCATAAAAATGGAAAAAAAAATATTATATATATTTTTTATTATTATTAGATGAAGAGTGGTTGTCAGACGAATTTCAGTTTTTTATCGAGTTGCCTTCAGTGACTTTTTTTGATATTTATAATTTATATACTACAATAAGTGTAAAAATTCCCAAAAAAATATTTGCAATAAATAAATATTTACGCGCCTATATTTGTATATTTGAAATCTACTAAACACTTTACTAAACTAATGTGTTTACACTGGTACAAATAACAGCAAGTTAAAAAAAATAAAGTGGGGGTAAGCTACTTGCACAAGTAAATAGAACAGGCTTCTATTTACTTGACTAAACAGATTACTAAATTTCTTACTTGCACTAAATACAACTGTCTACATGACAAAAGTAACTAAATTTAGTAACTTGATTAAGTAACCTGCTTTAGCTACTAAACTCGTGTAAATACGGCATAAGATTTTTTGCAACAGGAGATTCCTTCTTATCATTGGAATATTTGAGCCGAGTCTCAAGAATTATGATTGGAAAATTTGTCCCTGAAGTTTGCCAAGCAATTTATGGTGTATTGTAACCGGAAGTATTACAGGTACATTATAATAATATTTTCAAAATTCACTCTTGGTCTTGGACCAAATTTTTTTTAATATTTTGTAGGTACCAAGAACAGAAACCAAGTGGAAAACCATAGCCTAGGATTTTTTCCATAAATGGAACTTCCCAAATGTAATTGGAGTCATTGATGGCAAACATAAATATACAGGCGCCACAAAATCGAGGCTCCGAATATTATAATTATAAAGGTTTTCATAGCGTGGTGTTACTTGGAATAGTAGATGCAAATTATAGATTTATCTACATCGACTGTGGATGTAATGGCCGTATTTCTGACGGTGGTGTGTACAAAAAGTGTACATTTTATAATGCACTGTTGAGAAGCGAATCGCCTGTATATAGGCGTCGCATTTATACACAATAATTTTGTAGGGCAAATTTCGAAATTATTGTGGAATTTGCGAACTTTGCTGAAATTGATTGCCAATCAATTAAATAATTGACGCGGTGAGGACAGGTTTTCTGACCCACGCGTGGCTAAGTGAGGTGACTATCAATTTTAGTAACATCAGAAGTATTCGTGCCGGGACACGGGCAACACTGGGGTTGTGTTCGGGTTCTAGTGCAAGTAACATTGTTTAATAAAATAACTAAATATTTCACTTACAAAATTTTTCCAATATTAATTTTCGTCGTTGTCCGGTTAAATACAGTGAAAGTTACATATATTTTCTGTTAATTGTATCCTAATTATTATTATCTCATTTTATTTTATTTTATTTTTCCTTATTTTTATTTATTTTATTTTATTATTTAAATAAAATTTATTTATTTCCAAAACAACTTTCATTTAGTTCCACGTATTGAGACCCCTCAACACACGGCACGGGACTTGAACCCTCCTGACACGCTACGATAGTCCTGTTTCTTAAGGGATTTTCAGGGCTTCGACAGCATTTTTAAATAAAAAAGGTCTTAACGTTCCTAACGCTAAACCATTACCAGGACGAACAAAAATGGTGCTATATTTTCTGCTCGGGGATGATGCATTTCAACTTTCGAAGGAGTTAATGCGTTCTTTCCCAAAATTAACTAAAATTACGAAGCAAAAAGTATTTAATTACCGACATAGCAGAGAACGTAGGATTGTGGAAAATGCTTTCGGTATTTTATCAGCTCGTTTCAGAATTTTTTTAAAACCGATCAGTACAAAATTAGAAGCAATTGATACTATTGTAAAAGCTTGTTGTGTCCTCGACAATTATCTTCGTCAATTATGTTGGGAAATTTTGATGGAGAAGAAAACTATTCAAAAGAAATAATGCCGAGCATCGAAAAGGAAGCCTCGAATAATTCACTAGAAAGAAGCAGCACGAATTATTCGAGACGAAATCGCTGATTATTTTACGAATGAGGGAGACATAGGTCATCAGTGGAATAGAATTGCATTGTAATTGTTAACGCTTCCCTTATTAATACGTTTAGAATTTTACCTTTTTTCTTTGTTCTTTCTAGTCATTTATGACTTGTGAGATGACTTGTGAATCACCTCTATGTGCTTAAAATTGAAGAATTAATTTGTGCACATATTTACAAAAATTACATTGACTGCATTACATGTACCTATGCAATGTTATGCATAGGTACAAACAACTTTAAATTTAATTTTTTCTGTAATATTTTTATCAGTTAGTAGTAAAATTTCAAATAGTAGAGATCGTTTTCAAATAGTTTCAACCGTTTTATAGAAATACCGCCAAATCATTTTTTGTTCGTTTTTTTTTTTTTTTTGTATTAAAATAATAGTGATAAAATCTTCAGTTTAACTTCATAGTACTTTTCGGTGAAATATCTTTAAAATATTATTATTAATACGAGTATATAAATTTAAATTATTCACGTGGTATGAATTGTATGTGATCTCCCAGTCCTTTGTTCCCTAAAGGTGGCTGTACACCGAAGGTAACATTGCTAATAACACGTGTTTTTAGCAATGTTTTTAACAATTTTTTCATCTTGGTTAAATTAATGTTAATAACATTTGCTATTAACATTTGTTGATAACATTTGCAATTAACATGTTAAAATTTACTGAAATATTTAATAACAGTTTTGCTATTAACTTTTATTAATAACATTTGCTTCCGCATTTGTTATATTTTTCACTAACATGTTAAAAAAGTTGTTGATAACATTGTTAGCAGCACAGTTTTTTCTATCGATCTGGAGGCGGTCTAGATCAAAGAATGTCAATAACAAAATGTTAAAAACAAGTTAATTGTGAATAAAACATGTTAACAACATTCTACGTGCATTTTTGGTTAGTTAATTTGTAATAGGCGATTACGTACATATCAGCTGTTATTATTTTGTAGATATATTTACAAAATATAAATGTCTGCACAATTTTTGGAAATTTATTTTTTTATTAGTTCTTGTAAAAACAAATTATATGATAATGTTTATGACTATTAATAATGCAATGCTTGACATTCTAAAAAAAGTGAAAACTCTCAATTGGCAAGTCTCTTAGTTTCATTTACATATCATTCTGTTTTTTTAATTATTTAATTATTCGTCCATTATGTGTGTCTCTTTTTTGAAGATACGAACGAACCCTTAATTTTTTTATTTTGACTCTAATAATCACCACAGGAGCTACTACAATAGCAAGCTAGTTCTTCCTACGAAATCATTTTTAAACTTAAAGTACTAATAGTTCTACTGAAGTATAGAAAGTTCAAAGACAAGTATGTTAGTAGCATGTTTTGTTTTTAATTAACACCGTTAGCAACACTGTTATTAACTTTGTAAATGACAATGTTATTAACAATGCCACAACTATACTCATTGAAGTGATTTAAAATGTTACTCATTTTATATCAGAAACATTGTTATTAGCATATGAATGTTAACATTTTCAAAAGATATTTAAACAAATGTTGATAACATTTTTGTTATTAACATTTTTGTTTTCAAAATGTTTTTGCTATTTTTTCGGTGTACAGGCACCTTAAGAGATCTCCCATTGTGTGGAAGAATCGTGGAGAAACGGCTTCATACCCGTGGTAAGTCGGTTGTAGTTATTGCTTATTTTCAATTCAAATATTGTTTTGGTTTTGCAATTTAAAATTTTCACTATAATTAGTTATAGAATTTACAGTCCGTTAAATGCCTTTAAAACAAAACAAAATAGTAGCCATTTACGAAACAGTAATTAACAAGAAACTGATATTCAATCAAGGAAATGTGTTGTACAATAATGTTGTAAATATTTAATAAAAACCATTATTTATACTAAAAATTATTATTATTATGACTTTTACGCCAACCTGGCGCTCACTACTCAGTAGGACAGTACTGGGTAACATTCACCTATACCGGCATTATGCAAGGTATTAGGCTCTGTGGAAGGGTAATGTGCCAAACCAATCCGTAAAAGTACCGTAGTACATTTACGGACGGGTCTGCCACATCACTCCTTATATTGTTGTTGTTGTTGCTTGAAATGAGGTGTTATGCGTCTATTTTGGTGTACACTGGGTCGTACGACGAGACTTTCGTGGGAGCGTAGATGTTGGCTCAATGACAGACGGCTGTGATAGCCTGGTTCGTTTTCGTGTCCTCAGAGGACAGGCAGGATTAGGGACAGAGGGAAGGGAAAGGACTGTTTGTGTTTGTGTGTGTGTTCGTGTATGTGTGTGGATGTGTCGTTCTATTTTACGTTTCTTGGTGTAAATGTGTTCTCGTTCATCAAATTGCTCATTAAGATCGGGTGTTCCTGGAATTGCGCGTTTAGATGGTACAGAGGTTGACGGATCTTGTGTGTTATTGAGTTGAGGAGGATTGTGGACCAGAGCGGTAACAGTGACAGTGCGGCAGTTGGTCGATCCTCCCTCTACATCAGACGAATCTGGATCTGTATGTGTGTTAGGTGTTTGTGTTTCAGTGTTAGCGCATTGTGTGTTTATGTATGTGTGTTGTGTGTCTGTAAGATGAGTGTCGGTGTGTTGTTCACTCACTGTAGATGGCTCAGATGGAGTACAAGCAGATCTTGTGCTTTCACATATCGCAGTCGGACTTGTATTACTGAGGAACTTCCGTACTATACGATACGTGTTTATGATCATTGATCACTGCCTTTTGCATAGTGACATATGTGTACTTTGGGAGACCCAAGAGGCTCAAGCTATTGTGTAGTGTGTGTGGAATGACCCCGGTGGCACTGAGTACTATTGGAACAATGTGGACATGTTCCATTCGCCATTGTTGTTTTATTTCGGCTGCGAGGTCAGTGTATTTCTCCAATTTAACTGCGTGTGTTTTTTGTAAGTTATGTGTATTCGGAACCGCAATGTCGATCAGATAGGTGGTCTTAGTTTGTTTCATTACGAAGGTGATATCTGGTCGATTATGATTTATGGTCTTATCTGTAATAATCGACCGATCCCAGTAAAGTCTACAGGAGTCATTCTCCGCTACTACTTTTGGTGTGAGCTTGTAGTAAGGGGTTTTATCGGTTATAAGGTGGTGCTTAACCGCTAGTTTCTGGTATATAATTTTGCCAACCTGGTCGTGACGGTGTTTATATTTGGACTGAGCGAGCTGAGTACAGGCAACTGTGATGTGTTGGATCGTTTCGGGTTTGGAATGGCATCTTGGAATGGCATCTCCGGCATGAGTCGGATGTTATTGACGAGTCACGAAGTATGTATTTTGAGTAATTCTTTGTATGAATTATTTGATCTTGTATAGCCAGCATAAATCCTTCAGTCTCCGGGAAAAGACTTCCTTGACTCAACCAGGCGTGCAACGCTGCTTTGTCGACGTTACTCTGGTTAAGATCATGTGGATGTCTTCCATGTAGAGGTTTGCGGATCCATTGCTGGATTTTGTCCTCCTTCGTGACCAAGGGGCAAAAACTATCTGGCATTTCTGTGTGTCAGAGGTTTAATGGTGTGTATGCCTTGTCGCCTTGGATTATTGCATTGTGTAGGTGTGATGTGTGTGTTTTGGTGCAAAAGTATTCCCGCAAGTTATGAACCTGTTTATTATGCATGTTCCTTATGTCTATAAGACCCCGACCCCCTTCGGCTCTTGGCAGCGCCAGTCGTTCTATCGCTGCTTTGGGATGATGAATTCTGTATTTGGTCATAAGGACGCGGGTCTTGATCTCGATGTATGTCAAGTCCGTAGGCGTCCATTTGATTACCCCAAATGAGTACGTTAGCACCGGAACTGCGTAGGTGTTAATTGCTTTGATGGTTCTTTTTCCATCAAGGTGAGTGTTCAGTAATCTCTGTACACGTGCTAGGTATTGCTGCATTAGGTGTTGTTTTACAACGCTGTGATCTATACGTTCATCCTGGTTGAATCCGAGATACCGGTACGACTCTCCCTCGTCCATTGGCTGCATAACAGACTCCGGTTCGAGTTCAAATGCGACCGCATCTCGTTTTCCCCAAGAACGACATTGTGTCCGACATTTGTCGATCCCGAACTCCATGCAGAGGTCTCGCGAAACTTCCCTGGAAAGTCCCAGCAGCTTCTGTAATTGATGTTTTGTTGCTGCGTAGATCTTTATATCATCCATGTACATTAGATGTGAAATAGTATGGCGCGAATTCATTTTTGTCCCCACATTATAACCGTATTTGGTTTCATTCAACAGGCGTGAAAGTGGATTCATTGCGAGACAAAACCATAATGGACTCAATTAGTCGCCTTGGAATATGCTTATTTTTTTTTTTTTTTTTTTTTTTTTTTTTTTTTTTTTTTTTAAATTGGGACACTCCTGCCGGTGGATGGCGCGGTCAGCAGTGTCCGGCGGCATCGCCAACGATGGGCATGCGCCGCCATACACACAAGAAATTAAAACACACATAAAGACAGGGACACATAAATGCAATAGACAAAGGACAAACATACACATGATAAAATTCACCGATGAGCCCCACCATCCCAGGGCTTCATAAAGAGCGGACAGTCCTTGGTGGCGGTACGCTAAGTACTAGCCAGAACGTCCGGTCACCAAGGATTGAAAAACCAACGATGAAACCCCCCGAGGTGCAAAAGGCTTCGGAGTGGAGGAAACCGACTAGAAAAAAAGATAAAACAGAAATAAATATCACAGATAAGTATCACGGTATCACAGATAAAACTTGTTGCATCACTGGGAAGCCATAGGCCGACCAGTGAAGCAAGAAGGAGTTAAAAGAAAATACCGCTGTAGACCCATAACAACAGGCCTACAGCGGCAAAACAAAATATCACAGATAAGGAAAGACTAAAAAAAATTCAACAATAAAATAACAACAAAACATCACACACTGAAAAATCACAGTAAATATATCACAGCCCACCCACTGTACTCTGGAGGGCCCAGAACCGCCCAGTGGTACAGTGGGGATCGCAACAACACCGTTGGAGGCCCCATGGGCCTCCAGTGGCAGAAAAACACAGAAAAAGACAAAAAACAATAACAAAAGAATTCCACGATTTGTGTCGTCCTATTTATTTGTTTATTAACCAACCAGGGCCCCGTTAGCCTGCTAGCCAGCTAGCAGTTACCACCGAGCACGACGAGGACGTGGGGTTGGATTTATGCCCGGCAATATGCTTATTATTATTATTACTATTATTATTATTATTATTATTATTATTACTTATTATATTATTATAGATTAAATAACAAAATTTTATTTTTAAAAATAATTTATTTATAAAAAACATTATTTATAAAAATAATTAATTTCAATTAGAATTCAGCCATGCGGTTTCTACAATGTCATAATTATCACAATTTTCGGATGAATATTCCTCATTTTGTAGAACGATAATATTTAATTGTCTTTGTTGAATAATTTTATTATTTATAATTGACAACAATTCTTCTTATAACTGTATTGCCACTTGGTAACCATCTGAGCTTTTTCGCAACTAATTTCCCAAAGAGATCATGTTCGTCCTCTTCTTGCTGAATCATCTCACATAGTTTATTTATTAAAGGATCTGATTGTAATAACTGTGATGAATTAGTTCGTGCACGTTTAGAGTTTTTTGCAAAAATATCTACTTTTGGTGTAGTTGGTGTAGGAGTATTTGGTCGTGATGCACTTGCAGATGCGGACGTACTTGTTGTCGATGTTGACATTGTAGAAACTGGCGTATTTTCGAGTGTTTCATTTTTAAAGTCATCACAAAACTAAAAAGAAAATTAAAAGAATATTGTACAAAAACATTAAGTTATAATTTTGCTAATTTTTAAGCAAATATTTACCTCTTCCAAATTGCTGATTGTTTTCCTTGGAATAATAACATCATTTAAAAATTCCATTTTTTAAACCACGGGGTTGTTTGTATATAAATTTCATCTGCTCCGGATCCTGTTCTTCTTGATTCTCCAATTTTTTTAATCTCTTTTAAATAAGTTGACCGAATTGAATGTAATTTTTTCTTAATGAAATTTACATCTACTTCGTTCAAATTTAATGTTTTTACAATTCTTTGGTACGCGTTTTCTTTTGCAATTATATTTTTATAATTTTTATGTCATATATTCCACAAACACTCTTCATTTTAATATAAATCAATCAAATTATTTGTTAAATTTTCATTAAATTTTATTTTTGTTGCCATTTTGTTACACCGTATTATCACACAAATAAAATAAATGTGGAAAGCAAGCTGCGCCGGATGCAATTCTCTTGGTGTTTATCGTGTTTATTCATTTTAGCGCCATTTTGAAAAGCAGTGGGAGCTACTCTCAATACAAAAAGTAGAAAAATTTCTACTCGTGCAACTAAATTCGCATGCAACTGAATCCGCGTAAGAGTAATATGTGACACTTGCGTTTTTCATGCGGACGTTACTGCAACTAAGGCCGCATGCGAGTAAAAACGCAAGTGTAACATTCGCTTAAGAGTACTTTATTACAGTACTCTGTAATAACATTACTGAATTTTCAGTTCCCGGTCCGTCTCACCAGCCTGATATTGTAATACAAGTGCAAGCCGAAGACCATTGTACTATTTGTGAGAAAGCTGTGTTTGAGGACATGATCCAGCATTTTCTGTGCAAGAAATGGTTCCACGAAACATGTGCTGGTATAAAATCAAGAATCAAGAAATATATTTGTGTAAACTTGAAACTTCTTACTTAATAAAGTGTGTTTTTTTTTAGAAATTGTCGTGTTTTTACCCTTTCTAATGTTTTTATAGTAATTATTAGTACAGTGCAATTTAGAAATCGTACTTGGTGGTACGATTTGTTTCCTAAATCGTACCATTTGCAAGGGTTTGGGAAAAATTCATAATAATTAGAATAAACAATTTTTGCTTTTTGTTAGATTATAACATGTGTAAGAGTTGCGCGTTCTTGACTGGTATAAAATTTGTATTTGGCGCCTAAAAACACGCTGATGTTTTCTTACTTCGATGATTACAAAGTCCTTGTCCCATTGTATTGTCCCATTGCATTTAGTACACATTGTGACCACTAGACGCTACTCCAGCATACCCGTTATACCACAAAAGCAAATTTTTGTAAAAAAAAATAATCTAGAAAAATTACAGCAAAGATAAAAGTTGAAATATAAAATTTGTTCCAATATTAGCATTTTTGAATTTAATATATTTACAGATGGCGAGGAAACACAGTACGACAAAAATGATAAAAGCAGAATTATAAGCATTTTAAAATTCGATTCTTACAATAATTTAGCCTCCCGTAGAAATTATTGTTATTCAAGAAATACATATATGTTGGTTGGTTTTAACACTCTGATAAAAGGTGCTAGAGTATTTGATGGACGGGTTATGGTAACAGAAGTTCACTTTCTAACAATAGTTTGTAATATGTATATTGCTAGAGATTATAAAGGCGAGAAACAATTACCGAACAATATGACAACATAACAAGAAATTCATTTCAGGGTATAAAATATAGTATACACAGGAAAATCGAGCAAAATGATACAAAAAGGTATTGTAGTGCGTTTTAGCCCCATTAGTGACTTAAACCAAAGAGGACAAGTTGATTTGGTACCCTTGGCTCTCTAGTTGAGCTTCTATTAGTTAAAATTAATATCAGCCAAAATATCTTTAAAATCACTTAAAGCAACCGATTCCTTCAAACAGTCAATATTAAAATCGCCACAAACAACTACTTTTTTATTTAAGTTAAAAATAATGTCTAGTGTCATTCATAAAAACAGTTAAAAATATATTAACATCACCTGGCGAACGGTAGAAACTTAGAAAGAATTATAATATCAAAATCTAGAATTTCAATAGACTAATATTCAAAATATATTTCTCGACGTAACACAAATACATCTTCAATCACTTTAAAGTTAAATTTTTTGTGTAGATAAATACATACACCACTATGCTTGTGTAGCTTTTGAGAAAAATTCGTTACCATTTCTAATTCACCAATATCATGTCCATAACATGCTTGTTCTGGTGTCAACCAATGTTCGCTTATACATAATACAGATACTTCAGAATGTATTTACTCTAAAAATATACCACTTCATCCAACTTATTTTTTAAGCTTTGGATATTCAGGCTCATAACGGAAAGGTTTTTAATTTTTGTTAAATAGTAGAAAATATTAACGGAAAACACCTACGAGTACCGACTCTTTTCATTTGAAACAGTAAAGCCTTGCCCAAAAGCACCACTACACTAAACAAGGGAAAGAAAAAGAAAAATCTACAATATCCATTGTAACGCTGAAGCATTACTAGTAAATAACATTTAGGATTTTTAAACAATTTCATAATTTTCTTTGTCAACTGATCTTAATCAAAAGTTATAACGTTATATTTTATAAAATATTACAAATTACAACTTACATATTGTGTATTTTCTATTCTTTAAATAAACTGTCCACATTTAATTTGTGGTCGTGCTTTTATTTTTTACAAATATTTTTAAAAACTGAAAAATACTTAAATTTTTTAAAATTAGTCGTAAAAGTTTTTAAAAAATATTAAAGTAACTAAAACGTTTCATCATACACACTCCATCGTACACCAAAATAAAGATCTCAGCTACCTACTGGGACCCCCAGCATGCGTAGTGCATTTATATTCTGACGAACAATGACCGCAAACTCCCTTAACGATGAGTCAGTGTCTTTGTAGTTTTTTCATGTTCTCTTGACAGTTCGATAAAATTTCAGTGATGTTGTTTGCTAGTTTTGCTTGTCTCCTTGAATTCGAGTAAAAAGGGCATGTTGTTAGAATATGTTTCACTGTAATAGGAATGTTACAGAGTCGATATATTCTGTACGCAGTCTGATTATTATTGTTTCGTGGACTCTGTTGTTCTGGACGGATGTAATCCAGAAAATTGTGTCTGTTTTGATTTCCTGTGACTTATTTTCCAGTTATTGAGTTAACCGGGTTCCCTTTTTGTTGTTGACAAGTAAATTTAGAATGTATTTCGGTAGATCCTGAACTTGATAATCAGTTAAAGGCAGAGGTTCGATCAGTTGTAAAGGCTCACCCTGTAAATAAGATTTTTAATAAAATAATTTTTGCACCAGAGGAATTTGAATGTATTAAAGCTGTAAATAAATTATTAAGAGTATTCCATTCGGTGAATTTACTACTAGACATAGATAATCGGACATTGGGAAGTTTTACAAGGTTAAAGTGATCATTAGATGCATTTTCAATCATTGGGACATTCAATATACTTATTCAATCAAAATATTCGACTGTTCTGCCATTTGCACTTTGTTTCGATTTTCTAAAATGTGATTAATACGTGCCATTAGCTTAAAATAATGATTTTAAATAATAGTTCTATCCCAGGCATATGTTTCATCCAGTTCTTCTAACTGGTTTTGTAATAAGTAGCGGGTTTATGGGGATTCTGGACGACTGCGGCAGCCCGCCGCAAACTTTTTGCACCCCTAACGACATCTATGAATAACCTTTGTAAGTACCGTCCCTAAAGAGTACTCCTAGCGACATCTATGAGCAATCTTCGTGAATATTGTCCCTAAACAGTACCCCTGACGACATCTACGAGCAACCTTTGTAAATACCATCCCTAAAAGTACATGTGTGAACTCTTTTCAAAACTACCATTGCTAAACAGATCCCTGGCGACATCTATTAAATACTTTTTCAAGAAATATATCTGAACAAGTCCATTATAAACATATATAAACTGTACTACACTAGCGGAAATAATTAATGGATCAAAAAAAATTCCAAATTTTTAGCGATTTTTCGAATGGCTGTATCTTCGTGAAAAATGGTCGTATCGGAGTCGTAAGCAAAGCAATTTAAAGATGGAAGTTTCTAGTTTTCAGATCTTGCGATAAAAAAATTTTCAAAGCAACGTGTATCGCTCAATCCTAATAAGTACACTGAAAAAAAAATTTCCGAAATTTTTTCGGTTTCTTTTTTTGGTCCACGGACTTGGGAGAAAATTTTCCGACTTAACCACCATATGGACCGGATAACTTGTTCATTCAGCTTTAATTTGCTTTTTTTTAGACCTTTATACGACCACTTCTCGCTGAGATAACGGACTTTGAATGGAAAAGGATCGTTTTGTTTTTGACCATCGATATCTCAGCAACGAATGATCACACAGAAAATTTGAGGTGTGTTTCGAAAACTCGAATAAATTCTCTACAAGGATTAGCCATTGTTTTTTCAGAAAAAAATTTTTTTGCATACTCTATATGAATTTGAAAAATCAAGAAAAAAAGAGCTTTTGGGGGCTTTTTGGAAAATCAAACGCTGAATTAAAAATTTCGAGAAAACAGTTAATGTTAAGTGTGCCTTTTATAGTTCAATATACCCACAAAAACCCCACCGAGTTTCAATTAAACCCAGCCAGCCGTTTTTTTGTTTCATTCGATTAAATTTTTGAAAATATTAAAGGATCATTTTTTTACTCTTAAACTTTTATAATCTTGAACAAAATGAAAAAAAAATTTTTCTCAGCTTTTTCACATTCTTATCAACAGTATTTAAATTTATATAAAAAAAAAATTTCTTAAAAATTTTCAAAAAAAAAAATTTACGAATTTTTCGAAAAAATTTTCCAAAAATTTTCTTGAAATTTTCTGAAAATCGGTTTATTTCACTAACGTGCCAACTTTTGGAACAATCACACACTCAGCTAAAATAGCTCTCAAATTAAAATTTAAGAATTTGTTGAAAATCAACTATTGTAAGCAATTATTATCATTATTTATTATTAGTATTATTGTAGACTTTTACGCCAAGCTGGCATTCACTACTCAGTAGGACAGTACTGGGTAAGATTCACTTATACCGGCATTATGCAAGATATTAGGCTCTGTGGAAGGGTAATGTGCCAAACCAATCCGTAGAAGTACCGTAGTACATTCACGGACGGGTTTGTCACATCACTCCTTATATTATTGTTATTGTTGCTTGAAACGAGGTGTTGTGCGTCTATTTTGGTGTACACTGGGTCGTACGATGAGACTTTCGTGGGAGCGTAGATGTTGTCTCAATGACAGACGACTGTGATAGCCTAGTTCGTTTTCGTGTCCTCAGAGGATAGGTAGGAGTAGAGACAGAGGGAAGGAAAAGGACAGAGGTTGACGGACCTTGTGTGTTATTGGGTTGGGGAGGATTGTGCACCAGGGCGGTAACAGTGACAGTGCGGCAGTTGCTATTATTATTATTTTTTTATTTTTTTTTTTTTTTAATTAAAATTGGGGTACTGCTGCCGGTGGATGGCGCGGTCAGCAGCACCCGGCGGCATCGCCAACTAAGGGCATGCGCCGCCAAACACGAGAGAAATAAAAGCACGTAAAGACAGGAACACATAAATGCAATAGACAACGGACAAACATACACAAATAAAAATCCAGCGATAAACCCTGCCATCCCAGGGCTTAAAAAAGAGTGGACAGTCCTTGGTGACGGTACGATAAGTACTAGACAGAGCGTCCGGTCACCAAGGACTGAAAACCAACGATGAGACTCCCCCCGAGGTGTAAAGGGCCTCGGAGTGGAGGAAACCGACTGAAAAACACTCAAGGCTAGTATCGAAAATTATCACTGGTAATATCACGCTAAATTCTTATTACGTCACTGGGAAGCCACAGGCCAACCAGTGACGTAATAAGTGATTAAAAAAACAAAATAACAATGAATAAAAAGACGGCACAAGACAGAAACTGAATTAAAAACGAAAAAGTGTTTTGACAACTTGTTTAAAAAGTTACAACAACAAATATCACAGATCTTATGAAAATTTGCTCAGCGGCACAGTCCCGGTCCACATGACTCCAACAATTTCGAAACGACCACGTCGACGCCTACGAACTCGCCGTGTAAGGAACAAATGACGTCTGCCTATTGAGTGAGCTACTTACAACCGTTCAGTCAGACGTCGGGGTTCGACCTACACGGGAGAACCGATACGTCGACCGGGCCATATTCATCCGAGTCGAGGCCATGGGAAGCGGTAAAGCGCCGCAGAGTATCACAGAAGACTTGCTTTCTTGCTCTTGTGGTTCCAACGGGACGGAAGCGGTCGCATAGACCCCCACAAACGGGTCCATACGAGGAACAACCGACGTTACTGCTTACTTGGTGAGCTCGCTCGAACCGCTCAAGCAGGCGTCGCTCGTACAGGAAAACGAGTTGGTCAAGCACCACATTCCCACCCGTCGAAACCGCAAGAGCAAGAACTTGGCGGCAAAAGGACAAAAGAAGACACAAAAACAATAAGTTAAAACAATATCACTGGAATTTACAAACTCCAGTGGCATAACAAAATATCTCACTATAGCTATCACAGTTAGCGGAAATAACAAAATCACAGTGACTATCACCTTTCCGACTAGTCTGAAGCGAATCACAAACTCGGAAGCCATACCCACACAAGCTACTACGTACACATATACTATTTAATGAATATTCACAAGTCGTCTCTTGATTCATTTTAAACAAAACCTGAAATTCAACAGAAATAGACGGTGAAGGTTCGCTTATACGGAGATGTTACCTTGTCGATCTTACGACATTCATACTCGTCGAAACATTTACCAGAGCCTCGTCAGCCTGCTAGCCGAAGTTAACAGTTGCCCGCCGGGCACGAACGGGGACGTGAAGGTTGGATTTTAGCCCAGCGCTATTATTATTATTATTATTATTGTTATTATTATTATTAATTTATTTTTGATTGTTGCAGCAATACAAAATGTTTGTCTGTAATACATGTAACACTAGTTTCATTTATAAATTCAATTTACTTCGCCACATAAGAGCGATACCTAACCACACTATTTTTAAGTGTGACTTATGTGATAAGTCGTTTAATAGACGAGATATCTTAATACGTCATATGCGTACTGTTCACGGCAACAATCAACAAAATTATGATAGAAGCGGTCCCAGTGGTAATGGAAACGACTTAGCTACCAGTAACACCGCAGCCGAACCAGGTGCTAATAACACCGCAGCCAAACCAGGTGCTAGTAACACCACAGCCGAACTAGGTGCTAGTAACGATGAACCAGGCGCTAGTAACGGCGAACCAGGCGCTAGTAACGGCGAACCAGGCGCTAGTAACGATGAACCAGGCGTTAGTAACACAGCAGCCGAACCAGGCGTTAGTAACACAGTAGCCGAACCAGGCGTTAGTAACACAGCAGCCGAACCAGGCGCTAATAAGGATTAACCAAGCGCTAATAACACCACAGCCGAACCAGGTGCTAGTAACAATGAACCAAGCGCTAGTAACAACGAACGCGAACCAGGTACCAGCAATAAAAAAAGAAAAAGGGATATGTCTGCAGAAAATGACCGTAAGAAAATAAAAATTTTTAAATTGTTAAAATCTTTGAATGATTTAGCAAAAACATCGGTAACATTTTGCGATATTTGTAATGAAGAAGGGTTAGTGCGAAATTATTATGGTCACTTACGGAGCAAGGAGTATAAAGACAAATTTTGTAAGCAAATTGAAGACGATCCAATGGTTGATGTAATAGCATGTGCATTAGGGTGGGTTAAATAACCAAATTTTGAAAAAATTTTGTCTAATAACAAAATTATGTTGTTTTATGATAATAATAATATACCCCTAAAATATTTTTAAATTGAAATAGTCTTAAGAGGTTGCGCTTTATATTTGAATTTTTAGCCTATTGTACACGATGTGCCTAATGACAGTGAAGTATAATCAGCGTTTTCTGGTGACATTTGATTAAAAAAATTTTGATATTCTTTCAAGTCAAATTATATAAAATTGTATGTAATTGTTTTGCAATCAAATATAATAATATTACAATCAAATATAATAATAATACTACTAGTAGCTGTGTGGCTAGTAGTCGAAAAAAAAATTATCATATTTCATTGTAAAACAATTATTTAAAAATTCGTGGAATTTAACACAAAGAAACACAACAATTTGTTCTCTTAATTGCTACCAGTTGGCACTGATTATACTTCGCCACCATGATGCTTGAAGCGAAGAATATATTATTTGTGACAATAATTTCACACGTACTTTTATCTGTAAAACAAAACAAGAACACAAATTATTAAAGCAAGTAGTTTTCATTTATTATTTTGTTATTTCTCATTATGAACGTAACGCGACAAACTTTCATGTGTCCCGTTTTTGGAAAAGCCTGTGAATTAAAAAGTAATATTTTGCCGACTCAAGAGGATGTAATGAAATTCTATGAGTGGACGAGATGTCAGATAAAAATTGAAAAAAATGGAAAAGATCCATCGTTTGCAGACATTGCGGAAATAATTTCGTCTCATTTGGAAGAAATATGGGTTTTGGCTTCAATTCCAACCGTATCTCGTACGAGAATAATCCAGATGTTGAAAGTTTCTCGGGAAAAATGTAAAAAGTTGTACAAATCTCACAGGGTAAACCATCTTTTTCTGATAAGGGTAATGAATATCAGACTGAAAGTCAAAAGCTGTTCGACGTTTCGTATTGTAAGTGCCAGAAGTTTGATTCTTGTGTTTGTCCAAGAGAAAAAAAGGTTCCAAAAATAGAACAAGCCTTTTTACAAGATCAGCGATCTGATCATAAAATGATTATCGGTGGTACTGAGAGAATTAACTAAAAAGATACAAACACGGTTAGAACGAAAACAAAAGAACAAAGAAAGAAGAAAATCACCAATTATTAGTACAAATAAAGTAAACACTGGATTTAAGTCTAATTCATCTTCAGAGAGTGATTCTGAAGACATGATTCAGAATAAAATATCTTATCAAGATAAATCAAAGTGCAGAAAAGGAGACGAAATAGATTATTATTCTTTATCAATGACTTGTGATAGGTTCGGCGTTTCAGACAGAGCTGGAGCTGCGATGGTTTCGAGTGTAATGCAAGGAATAAAACCAGGCACAATAATTGATAGAAGCAAGATCAGGAGAGAAAGGTTGAAAGCACGGTCAAAAGTTGAAATGCAAAATAAAATATTCAAAGTACAAGCGTTATATTTTGATGGAAGGAAAGACAAAACACTAGAAAAGGCAAGAAAAGGTAATAAATATTACAACGAAGTAATAGTGGAAGAGCACATATCTTTGATAAAAGAGCCAGGAGCTGAATATTTAGGTTACGCTGTGCTAGACTGTGGGACCGCCAAAATTATAAAAAATGTTATTGTTGATTTTTTTTCTTACGAAAAACTTAGATTTATCAAGCCTTATTACGATTGGATGTGATGGCACCAATATAAATACCGGAAAGTATGGTGGAGTGATTAGATTACTTGAAACGGATTTACAAAGACCGCTATAGTGGAATATATGTCTTTCGCATATGAACGAGTTACCCCTTCGACATTTGTTTCAACATTATGATGGAGCTACTTCAGGGCCGAAAACATTTTCGGGTCTTATAGGAAAATTACTCGAGAATTGTGAAAAAAACCCATTGTGTTATATAAAAAAATAGCTGCAGAAATACCCCAAATTACTAAAACAGACCTAGGTAGTACTGACCAGTCTTACTTGTATAAAATTTGTTGTGCTGTCAAATCGGGAATATTTCCTGAAGATTTAGTACACAAATCGCCAGGAAAACTTTCACATGCTAGGTGGTTAACACGAGCAAACAGAATCCTACGTTTATACGTTGCAACTGAAAGTCCTTCTGAAGCTTTGGTAAACTTGACAACCTACGTAATGAAAGTTTACGCACCAATGTGGTTTAGAGTCAAACTGCATCCTTCATGTAAAGATGGATCCCGGCACTTTTATCAATTGATTGCGGACTCACGTTATTTATCAGAATCTGTTAAAAATTGGTGACCCGATAATTCAGCGCAACAGTTATTTCGCTGATTCGGAAAATATATTGCTTGCAATGATAACCGATGAAGACAAAAAAGTTAGAGAATTTGAAGTTGAACGTATACTAAACGCACGTAATATAACTAAAACTACCGACATTCGGCCATATCACTTAACGAAATTAAATTTCTCGGCATCATGCTATTATGACCTGATTGAATGAGAAGAAAATTTGTTTGAACCACCGGTGTTGAAAATGACTAGAATTACTAATTGAAAATAAAGAAGAGAGAGAGAATTCTTATTTTTAAAGCTTCCTTGTCACACCACGGCTGTTGAACGAGCCGTCAAAACGGTAACAGAATCATTCGCAAAACTTTGTAGAAAAATGGCAAAGGAGGGTGCGATAAAGTTAAAACTTGAATCTCGAAGTAAAATGCCAAAATTCGATAGCAAGAAAGATTTTAATATTTGATTTTGCTTTATAGGATCGAATTGCCTAATGTCGGCCGGTGCCCTAAGGTCGCCCACCTACAGCATTTTTTAAAAAAGTAAGGTCTTAAAAAAATAAAAAAGATGCTGAAAATGATTTAGAAACAAAAGGTTCGCCTATTCTAGATTTACGATTTTTAAAATGAATAATTTTTATCAAGTAGTTAATGTTTTGTTACACTTAATCGATTGAAAAATGACAATTTGTGTTGAAAATTGATCGGCCATTCTATTATTTGTAAGTTTAACTAGTGCGGAAAATAAACAATTATTTTATAATTTTTTGACAATAACCATTACACTTATGAAATTTGATAACATTCAACTCTAAAGAAGTTAGAAATTGTTTAAAACGTTTATCGTTTGGAATAAAAAAAAAAACCGGACGGCCGACATTAGGGATAAAATTTAAAGAGAAATTCTAAGATCGGCCAGGCCGTCAATAAACTAGTTTTCGTGTACTCATAATATTATTATTAACACACTGGCTGCAAGTAGTATTTATGATAAGTGCTTCTGATCTAACGCTACTCTAAAATCGAAATGATTTTTTATTGTTTGTATTTAAACGATACTTTTCGTAATCGAAAACTTTGATCGTAAGTATCTCATAAGAGGTACGACGTATCGAGAAAATGACGAAATTTTTGAAGGCTTAAGCGAAGCAAGTTATGGGTATTTTAAACCTATTGCGACTGTTAAAACCTACATTTCTTTATCGAAAATTACCGATATTGAATTAGGTATTACAAAATGGTTATATAACTGGTTAATTTTGGCTCCATTAGTCCTATTGAGTAGGTCAATAGTAACACATTTTAAAAGAAATTATAACGAAATTTTTGAAGGCTTAAGCGAAGCAAGTTATGGGTATTCCAAACGTATCGCGGCTGTTAAAACTTACTTTTCATTATCGAAAATTATCAATATCGAATTACTTATCATAAATTGGTTAAAACTAATAAATTTAGACTTTGTTAGGCCATAAATTAACATAATAAACAATTTATTTGCCAACCCTACCTTAATTTCCTCTTTAACCTAACTTTTTCACTATCGAAATTTTTTAATTTAGATAGCAGTTTTATTCAGATTCAGAGGTATCTTAAGTAAAATTAATCGTAATTACGTAATTAAATTACATATTTTTTAATTCAGAAACGATTACAAATTACGATTACAAAATGTAATTTAATCGAAAATTTCAGGTTACATTTTATAAATGTAATTTGTAATCATGATTACCAGTTACTGATATTTATTAAAAGGTATGTAAAAAAATCCTATTATAATTCTATTTTGATTTAAATTTAACCCTTAATTGCATAATTTTTTAAAAAAAGGGGAAAAAAATCTTTTTCGGTAAAAAAAGTTCCACATATAACGGGAAAAATAGAAAAAAAATCCTTATTCAAATTTGTGGTTTCTATTAAGGGAAAAAGGTTCGTTGCAAATTTGCAACGCCATGCATTGGTTATCCTATATTGTTAATAAAAAAATAACATTATCGTGTTGTAAATTTTATTAATTAAATGACATTCTATGTAAATAAATTTTCACATTACATAAAAATTTTACAGTTCAAATCAACTAAAAATGATCTGACGTCATAAAACAAATGAAGAGTTAAACGAACCTATTTTACTGTCTCTTTTGTGACGTCTCACCATTTTTAGTTAATTTGACTTATACACATATATTTTTAATTTTTCAATAAAAATGATTCTGTGAATGAAACATCAAAAAACAATTTTTGTCTTTAGTAATACACAACGCAACATTGCATTTTTGGCATTTAAAATCAGTATATCCCTTACAATTTATTAGTTTACATCTTTGTTTTGATATGTCATAAGCCACCCAATGACTCACATTGTCAGTGCGGACAGAAGTAGGAGGAATATGAGCGGGAATCTTTCGCTTCTTTTTTGGTCCAAATTCTTGAGCTGGTCGTCCTCTTTTTCCATTTTATTTGCTCCCATCAAACATAAACATTCTGCTACTTCAAGTCGAAACTCCCAGCAATTTAGTTTCTTGAGATTATTGTCTGATATTTCATCTCTGATTCTTAAATATAATAGCCATTGTTAGGTGCCTTTTATTGGGGCGTTACTTTGTGGTGTAATCCACGCCTGTAAATGCCAATGTTGGTGTTCGGCTTCTTTTATTGTTCTGTGTCCCTGTGATGCCCTTTGGATTTCTAATCCTTATTGGCGTAGATCCTTCCTCTCCTATTGGATTAAGTTGTCAGAAGGAGTCACCGTAGAATATTTCTTAATTTTAATCACTTTTACTTATGTGTTTCGGCGTTGTTTACGAAATAAAACACGATTTATTTTAACGTATTTTTATTAATTTCAAAAATAACTACTTTTACAAAATAATTTTCAAAAGTTATTCGTCGATATTTATCAAATAAAAACGGTAATTTACGAGTTACGTATATCGAAAATAAATTTATAAAGTTTTAAAGTTTTAAGGGATTCGACCCACGGAATACGTTTGACTCATACCACGTCTGATTCTATGCGTGTCTTTTTTATGAGTGTGTTGTGGTGAGTGTTGCAGTCATATATATAATCATGTCTAAAGAAAATTCCAGAATATACTAGCAAACTGTGGTCCTTAAGAGAAAGACAAAAAATACAAAAGCAATCAATATGGATGCGATAAATATATAACAAACATACTTAATACATAATTACAAATGGAACCTTATCGAACTTTGTAGAATCTTCTATCGATACATGACTCCAACAAAACCACCCTGTTGTGTTGTAAATGAAACAAGCGTACTTAAAATAAACAAACAATTATGTACTTCTTGGAATTTGATGATCTACAGAAATGAAATCAATATTTTAACATTTAGTTATATTAGAGTACAGTCGAATACATAGATAATTGAATTTATGTTAATTTAATATTTAATTAAAAGAAAATATCGTTTCTTATAAAATATATTAAAATATTATTAAGATTAGATTATTCAATATTAAATATGGAAAAAGGCGGTAGTGACGTCACACCAAAATGGTCACACCTCCAAATTAAGAACCAATAATATTTCGAGAATAAAACAAAATGGCGGACCGTAATATGCACAAAAAGTGCAACGTCACACACCCCCCCACCAAATCTCGAACAGCTGTGTAAAACTAAAGCTGGGAGAGTTTGTTAAACACAACAACATATAATTCATTAACATAATTATATAATCAAAATTCAACAATAAATCAAATTGGAATTCTTTTATAGAAAATAAAAATTTTTCATCTACTTCTATCTTACATTCAGCTTAGGAAAACAAATATAGATCAAAAGTTATCTTCAATGTATACATCGATTATAACAATAACGAGTAAATATTAATAATTTCAATCTTTTGTCAACGATAGCAATTCATTAAAAATGCGAACATATTATCAAAATATAACTGCATATTTCGGTTATTTCGTCTAGGACGGTACATATTTTGTAACAATTTTTCCACAACAAATCCGATTCGTAAAATATTGTCAATATAGGGTTCGATTGTCAAAATTAAGAACGAGCAAAACGTCATGAATTGGGTAATTACTTCGATAATTAAAGAATTCGTCAATATAGATATCGATATTAATTGGTCGAAAGGACGTCGTGTCCCACCACTAATACGTAAATACGGAATTATTATAACAATAAGCATCGTGCTACGAATAAATATAAACATTTCAAATCTTTTTCGGTTAAATTTGTTCGTTTAAACGTTCGAATTAAATACGATTAACGAATATTATTTTTATTTTAATAACGTAAAGTCAAAATCGGTTAATAAATTTACGCAATAAGTAAAATATAGTCACAGTTCGAGAAATAATAAACGACAATTCGAGTACTATATAACGTATGATCGGGTATATCTAGTCCAATTCATTCTTTAAACGGTCTCAAATGTATAGCATTATAAACTCCTTTAATTAATCGTGAATCAGGGTAAACCAAAACATATGCATTCGGGCATTTTATCTGGGATACAACGAACGGTCCTTCATATAGAAGTTTAAATTTCTTGACAACTTTGTCTTTTGCGGAGGAACGGGGATGCGTTCTTACGAGCACTTTATCTCCTACATTATAAATCTTAGTATCGTGTTTATCATGTCTAGCTACACGAACTTGAGCTGATTTACGCGTTCTTTCGAGTGCCTGGTTAAATTTATCTTGGAGAGACGGTTCTTCGTTATTCGGAAAATCGAGTATATGTTCAAACGAATTAGGGGGTTTTTTACCAAACATTAACTCATAAGGAGCGAAACCAGTAGCTTCGTACGGAACAAAATTTAAACAATTTTCAACAAATTGTACATAATCGGGCCAACTTGAATGCTTATTATGACAGTAGGTTCGAAATAAACGATTAATTTCACGGTTAACTCTTTCCTCGGGGTTAGCTCTCGGGTTATACACACTTATGGTTCGTACATTAATGCCAGCATCTTTTAAAGATTGTTGCCAAACGGGTGAGACGAACTGGCTGCCTCTATCAGAAATTACTGTTTCTATCATACCAATATTAGGGATAAACGAATTTAGAACTTTATTCACTAACTGTTTAGAAGTAGCCTTACGAAGAGGATATAATTTCACAAATTTTGAAAAATTATCTTTAATTATGAAGAGCATATTTAATCCTAGTTTTCCTGTAGGAAGAGGTCCATATAAATCTACATAACAGTGCTGTAATATGCGTTCGGAAATAATACTTTGAAGAGGACCCTCACTATACGTAGTTTTAACCTTTGCTTTTTGGCAAATTACGCATTTATCTAATAACTTTTTACTACGCGAAAAAAGATTTTTGATGTAAAAATATTGATTTATTAAATAACAGATTTTCTTAAAACTGTAATGACCATAACTACGGTGAAAATACCAAATAACTTTATCGGCAAAGTTTACGGGAACTACTACACGCCAATTGTACGGTGGTGAATTATTACGATTAAATAATACTCGATTAAAAATTTGATATGAATCTGCTAAATTATTTATATTATTTATAATTTGAATACAAGATGGATCACTATTCTGATATCTAACAATTTTATTAACGAAGTTAACTATGGTATTCTCTGAAAAATCTAGCCTTAAATTATTACAGATTAAGCTATTTTCTAATTCATCTGCAACAGGAACATCAACCATACCAACAAAAGGTTGAGAAAAATCTACGTTGGGTTGAATATCCGGACTAGGGTTACGTGAAAAAGTATCCGCAATAAAATTATCTTTGCCTGAAATATACTGTATTGTAAAATCATACTCGCTCAAAGCAAGAAACCATCTAAGTAATCTACTACTCAAAATTTTAGCATTTTCTAAAAATGTTAAAGACCTATGATCTGTTTTTACTATTATTTTATGACCTAATATGTATGTACGGAATTTTTTAAATGCAAAAACGACTGATAGTAGCTCACGCTCAGAAACGGAATAATTAATTTCACTAGATAAAAGGGCTCTAGATACAAACGAAATAGGATTATGGGTTCCGTCATCGTTTAACTGATATAAATAAGCAGCTATGGCAAAACTAGAAGCATCGGTTTCTATGTAAAATTCTTTAGAAAAATCTGGAAATCTCAAAATAACTGACTGTTTAAATAATTCAATCAATTTACGAAAACTTTCTTCCTCTTCAGCACCCCATAACCACTTGGCATCTTTCTTAAGTAAATGAGAAAATTTAGATGTATAATAGCTATAGTTAGGAAAGAATCGTCTGTAGAAATTCAGTACACCTAAAACTGATTGTAAAGATTTAACGTTAGTTGGTGATTTTAATCTATTAATGGCCTCAATTTTAGATTCATCTATTCGAATTCCGGCAGCTGAAATTACATGACCAAGGAAATGTACTTCGGGTTTAAAAAATGAACATTTTTCATAGTTAATTGTGACACCGGCACTAGATAATTTATTTAAAACTATTTCGATATGACGTAAATGCGAATTAATATCTTCTGAAGCTATTACGATATCATCGACAAATATATGGCAAAATTCTTGTACTTCTGGTCCTAAAATATGATCCATACATTTCAAAAATGCACCCACCGATAAATTCAATCCAAAAGGTAATTTACAGAATTGATAACATTTACCATTAATTAAAAATGCTGTATATTTTCTACTGTCCGGATGAATCGGTAATTGCTAATATCCTTTAACTAAATCTATTGAGGAAAAGATTTGCTTGTTTTGAAATTTACCTAATACGTATTCTACTGCTATGGGGCATTCAGAATCAGTAAACAGGACCCTATTTATACTTCTCGCGTCTAGTACTACTCGTATAGTTCCATCCTTTTTCATAACTACATGAATTGGATTTGAATATTCCGAATAACTTCTTTCAATTATTTTCCATTTTAACATTTTCGAAATTTCTTTCTCTACAGCGGGTAAACGAGCATAAGGTATAGGATAACACTTAGTTGAAAACGGTTCATGTTCACGCACTCGAAATTTGCAATAGTAATCTTTTACACAACCGGGTTTTTTCGAAAAAACAAATTGATATCTACTCAACAAATTAAATAATCTATCTTGGGTTTCACTGTCAAGATGATGTAACTGACGGACATGTGATTCAATAATATTTAACGGAGTAATTACTTCTTCATTCTCATTAAAAGCAAAATTATTAATTTGATAAACCGTATCATCATCTAATTGCTCAAAACGCGTAACATCCAAAGTTAAGTTATGTGTAAATTTATCGTTAAACGCATTATTATCCGGTACATTAATTGAATAAAAATCTATTGTATGGCATCGACCATTAATACTAAAAGTTAATAGATTGTTAGAAAAATCTAACTTTGCGCAATATTATTTAAGCCAAGTAACACTAAGAACACAGCTTATAGCCAAATCATCGATTAGAAGACAATTTATAGGCAACATAATATCATGATACCACAATTCGATATACGCTTGAAATTTAATAGGCTTAGAACGCTTTCCCGTCGCCGTTGTTATATAACATTTAGGGGTAGGTATCAAAGGTAACCGTTTACCGTATCTCTTAAAATATAAGTCATCTAAATTTTCAAAAATTTTTGTATTCATACAGTCAATATTACAACCACTATCGACAAGAGTAATAACGTTAAAATCCAAAAAATTTAAATTAAGTAAAGGTAAAATTATACTGCTACGATCTTCCGGACCCGTGCCCGTATTGAAGTTATTTTCGTCGGTAAGTTCATCAAACATGTCATTAGCTAGGATACTGCATATATAAGTTTCGGAAAGATTGAAATTATCATTAACATTACTATTAAACAATGAAATATTATTATTAGAATTATTAGAATCATTGACCTTTAACGGTGATTCCGTCCCAAGGTCGTTATTTAGTTTTCCCAGTCATACGAAAAATTTGGGAATGATGTATCAATATGACTAGTATTCGAACTATTACTATTTTGATTGTTACTATTAGCGGAATTTTCAACATTACTAACGTTGTTACTAGGAATATTATTCGTATTGTTGTAAGAATAGGTACTATTTAAATTTCTATTAAAAGAAACACGTCTTGTATTACCACGTGTATTCTGTCTATAACGATTATGACTGTTTCTAGAAGATGTACTGGGAACGCTACCCCAACCGTTGTTATCGTTAAATGGGTTTGTATTTAAATTCGTATAGTTTACTCTATGTTCCTTATTATTAGTAAAACCTTTATTATCGTTATTATAAGTAAAACTTTTATTATCATTATTATAAGTAAAAGAATCAATTTCTTGTAATTCTTCGTATAATTCACTTAAATTTCGACAATGTCGTAGCATACGTTTGGAATTATTATCAAAATGTTCTAATATTGTGTTAATAAAAATGCTAGTTTCTAATTTACAATTTAGATACCTAGTTTGTCTAAACCAATATAGCAAATGGCTAGTTAATTTAGATTTAACAGACGTACGTCCTTTATTTGTGTAGAAATCTAATAAAATTTTGTTTTAAATTTTCTGACTCCAGAAAACGGACAGGAACCATTCACGGAACTGCTGATAAGTGCTTATGTTAGTTTCATGTAAAGAAAAGATATTTTTAACATTGTCGGTTAATTTACTTTTGATAAAACGTAATTTATCTAGTTCAGAGAAATGAGCAAAATCGGGTTCATTGAAAACGTTATCTAGCGAATTCAAAAATTCTACAGGATTGTTTACACTGATGTTTCCGTCGAACTCTTTAATATTAAACAAATTTTGTCGGATTATAACGGATAAATCTTGACTATTATTCGAAGAATTACTTGAGAGATAATTAGAATTATTTGCATTTAACATTATATTAGCATTTTGTAAATTCGACTTATTCAAATGTTCTTTTATTTCAATTAATTCTGAGTTAATATGCTCTATTTTATTTTCAGTGTCAACTATTTTATTAGCAAAATCGGTAGTTAAATCGTTAATTTTGACTTTAATATTATTTTCTAAATAATTAACTTTACTGCTTAATGTATTAATTTCGCTACTACATTTTTCGATTTTAGTATCGTTAATTAAATTATTTTCTTTGACTTCTGTTACTATTGTATCTATACGATTACCTAATTTTTCACATTTATCGTCGTAATTTTTATTCAACCTAACTATTTTGTTATCAACAGATACTTTAAATTCGTTTATTTCCTTTTTTATAACATCTTTTAAATTATTTTCTACTAATTTTATACTTTCATTTGTTTCTTGTATACTTTTGCATAAAAATTGCAACATACCTTGGAAACTTTCTAGGTTAGGTACCTGTTCTTTTGGATTAGTTGCGGTGTCGGTAATATTTTTTCCTGTTTCATCAGCGGACGGCATATCATAGGTACTGTCGATTGAAGTTGTGTCGCTTTGATCGCTGGTTTGGTTCTCTGCTAACACGTTCTGCTGTTCAACTACAGATGGTGTTGATGTCGTCATCATCTCGGTGTCCATGTTATTTTCGTCGAAGCTCGTGGTATCCATTTTGATGATTTACACAACACTATAATTCGAAAAAAAAAAAAAAACTTAATTTCACTATAAAATTACACAAACACTTGCAAATTTTTCAATCTTCGTAAGGGCGATGACTACTCGAATGTCGGTTCCAAACGCTTCGAAATGATGTTTTCAGCACGGCTGACGATTATTTTTAAAATTTTAGACTATAATTTTTCGGTTTCCTCGGCACTCCCTGGCTGACAATCCCCGACACGGCGATGCCAATTTGTTAGGTGCCTTTTATTGGGGCGTTACTTTGTGGTGTAATCCACGCCTGTAAATGCCAATGTTGGTGTTCGGCTTCTTTTATTGTTCTGTGTCCCTGTGATGCCCTTTGGATTTCTAATCCTTATTGGCGTAGATCCTTCCTCTCCTATTGGATTAAGTTGTCAGAAGGAGTCACCGTAGAATATTTCTTAATTTTAATCACTTTTACTTATGTGTTTCGGCGTTGTTTACGAAATAAAATACGATTTATTTTAACGTATTTTTATTAATTTCAAAAATAACTACTTTTACAAAATAATTTTCAAAAGTTATTCGTCGATATTTATCAAATAAAAACGGTAATTTACGAGTTACGTATATCGAAAATAAATTTATAAAGTTTTAAAGTTTTAAGGGATTCGACCCACGGAATACGTTTGACTCATACCACGTCTGATTCTATGCGTGTCTTTTTTATGAGTGTGTTGTGGTGAGTGTTGCAGTCATATATATAATCATGTCTAAAGAAAATTCCAGAATATACTAGCAAACTGTGGTCCTTAAGAGAAAGACAAAAAATACAAAAGCAATCAATATGGATGCGATAAATATATAACAAACATACTTAATACATAATTACAAATGGAACCTTATCGAACTTTGTAGAATCTTCTATCGATACATGACTCCAACAAAACCACCCTGTTGTGTTGTAAATGAAACAAGCGTACTTAAAATAAACAAACAATTATGTACTTCTTGGAATTTGATGATCTACAGAAATGAAATCAATATTTTAACATTTAGTTATATTAGAGTACAGTCGAATACATAGATAATTGAATTTATGTTAATTTAATATTTAATTAAAAGAAGATTATTCAATATTAAATATGGAAAAAGGCGGTAGTGACGTCACACCAAAATGGTCACACCTCCAAATTAAGAACCAATAATATTTCGAGAATAAAACAAAATGGCGGACCGTAATATGCACAAAAAGTGCAACGTCACACCATGCATTTATAATTGTTATATCTAACAGATGAAAAAAAATTCTTAAATACCACTTTCTAGATTTTAAGGGAATTTTGTATCTTCTGATGTGCTATCTAACAAATCTATCCCTCCCATGTGTTGATTGTATTCTGTAATAACATTAGGACAACTTATATTTGTTTCTTCTTTTGCTTCCGATCGTATCGTTTAATTGTATGTAACGGAAGTTCCCCAAAGGCAGTAGATAAAGTTGTTACAACTCTATTATCTTTCCAAAAAACGTTGCTTACATCGACTCCGTCGATATTTGCAACATATTCAACTGAAGTTCCACGAGCAAACTTTTTAATTTCTTTTTCTTTGGGTAATTCATTGTTAGGGATGCGATTTTTCCGAACAGTACCCACACAATAAATACTTCGGTGTGCCATATATGTTAATAGTTTCAGTGACGTAAAATAATTGTCAAAATACAACTGATAATTTAATCCTGAAGGTATAATTCTTGCTAATCGTGTCACAATATTTCCACTATCGCCTAAATCAGGTTCATTGTCTTTTGTTTTAGTGAACAAATTTTCTGCTCCACTGTATACTTCAAAATTATCACAAAATCCTGAAACTCCACATAACAAATACAATTTGAATTCCCATTTATTCGGTTTCATGGGAAGATACTGTTTCAAGTTATGCCTTACTTTTGTTGAGCAAATTTGTTCATCAACTGATAACCGGGGTTCTGGAGTTACAGTTTTAAAAGCTTCATTTAAATGCTCAATTAGAAATCGAATTTTGAATAATTTATCAAACTGAGGATCGCTTTTTTCTAACATTTTACTATTATCGGCAAAATGAATACAATTTTTAATTTTTTCGAATCTATTAATTGGCATGGTATTATACAGGGTGTAAAGTAAATAAGTTTCATCCTTTTGAGAGATGGTTTATCTCGGTGTAAAATTGCCGAAGACATAAAAATTTTTTCGGAATTCGCTATCTGAGAAAATCGCATCCCAGCCAGCTCATCGTTTAATATGAATTTCTCTGAATATGCCTCTGACCAAACTAAAATTATTCGCACCCTGTATAATAAAAATTTTTTAAAAATAAAAATAAATTTTTTTTTTATTTTACGACAATATGTAAACATCTGCCGACTTTTGAATTGATAGGTACTGTATAGTAAAAAAAAAACCGAACACTGTTTTTCATAAATTTTGGTTAAAATATGTTTGAAATATTTTTGTATGTTTTTATTTCACAGGACGTTATGAATATTGCAAGAACCGTAACTCTGGTATTGTTGCATTTCTTTAATTACAAATATTTAGTTGCATTACTTTAATTACAAGTATTAATTTAATTAAAAATTACATTAAAAATTACACTTGAATTTTTAAACAAACCAAAATAAAAACTTTCCTTTAACTGTCATAAAACATTGTTGTTAATATTGTTGGTACACAACACAGATTAAAAAGTGAATTTTTATTCATAAGTGAGTAACTTTAGCGGAAAACTGTAACAGAGAATTCCAAACTTCGGCATAAATTATCATTATTGTACAATTATTTTACCAAATTTGTTCTATTATACCAACAAGCTGATACAAAACACATTTAAAAATTTATGTACTATAAACATACATAGTAGTCCCTCTATTGTGTAAGCAAATATACAGTAAGGTAAATGTCCCAAATTCCGACACTTTAAGGAAGAACCAAACATATTTTCCTAAAATAATTTAAAATTCGTTGGAAAGGCTGAAAGTCTTTTGTCAACAACCAGACCAAAATTTTTACTTTAGATAAATTATCACTTAAGAAAAATAGAAAGATAAAATACAAAAAATAAGAATTTTTGTACTACTGCAATGGCACATAATTTCGACATCTACCATAAGAACTTAGCTCTAAATTCAATACCTTTGTGAACTTATTTTCGTGTTTTTAAATTCAACAGTGTCCATAATTTTGACTATAAACGCTTTAGCTCAAATAAAAAAGAAAAAAAAATGATAAAGATGCATTTAAGTATAATTTATTGAAAAATTGCTTTATTTATTACACGTACATATTAGTTAATAATGTACTTTTCCAATTTCTGCTAATATGAAAATTAATACTGTTTTGTTGTATATTTCGCAAAATAACTAATTGATCATTAATTTTAGTACAATATTTGTTAAAAATAAATCGAAATATACAAAAGGTAGTATTGCCTAATGTTTATAGATATCTCTGATATACAAAACGAACGTTTTAAAAGCAGAATTTTTTTAAATTCTTTAAAATAATATAAACGTTTGATTTTAAGACACTGTCTGATTTTGGGTCATTTACCTTATCTATTGATTCATTCAAATTGATAAATATTCCTTTTCATTTTCCAGTGTGTCAAAATCTTCAAAACATTTTTTTTAAATAAACAATTACAGACATACTCACATACATATGTACTTGGGGATTCACAGACAATCATGATGATATCATCACATCAACCATCGATAATCAAGGAGTTGGCCAAGTGCGTATTTAACACACATTAAGCCGAGTTCCTGAGTTATTTGCGTTTTTGTATTTTTGGAGATAAAATACATCGCATAGCATATTTTTTTACGGTTTACTGTGAAAATAAATAAATATATTTGTACTTGTGTTACTTAAGGGTCAATTAAGTGGTAATTGGATTCCTTACAAACCACATGGACTTCGACATACAATATTTCTGAAACAAGGTGTAAAGATTAGAAGTTGTTAAAAGAACCTTAACTTGATTTTAAAAGATTTTTTTAATGATATGCTGCAAACAATTATTTTTGAAGGAACTTACGAAAAAATATTTTCGTAAGTTCTCTTCTCTTCTAAATTTCTCTTAATAATTTTGATTTGAATTTTTGGAAATGTTATCTAATATCGGAATACACTTTGACGTAAAATTTCACTTACTGAGTGTACTAAAAGTGTTTATGCCCAGCTTTAAATACGGAAGATGGGTACCATAAGAAATTAAGAAAGAAATTGTTTTACTGACGGTTAATTGAGATATCTATCTGTAGCATGTATTGTATTTGCAAAATTTCGTTTTCATACATGCAAAGGCGTGGAAATTCTGAAAATGTTACAATCAAAAAATTATAAGAACTTCCAGAGTTCTTCGGAACCCTATTTTTTGAAAATTATTTTTTAAAGACATACATAAACATAATATTTTATTACCTGTCAAACTGAATATATTTATGTGTTTTGGAAACACCAGTAACCTATTTATTTTATAACTTTATAAGTATGTATATGCATTTGTAGTTGAATGTGTATGTGTGATTATGTGAATATGTGATCCAGAATAAAGATGGAACAATGTGATTGTTGCATGAATTAACTGTGTGAAAATAAATTAGCGATTTATAATTTTTTTAAATCAAAGTATTAAAATTAAAAGTATGTGTATGTGCGTGAATAATAAACCAATTGTATATTTTAGAAATGTTTTAAAATCTAATTGTTGTGTCATAAAAATACTTCAACTTAACGTACTTGCTCTGAGATAGTCAGGTACAAAAGTTTATCTCAGCAAAAAAACTATTTTATCAAAAATTAAATAATGTATTGATATTCTTCAGTTATTATATTTGTATACCACTTGTTTTTTTGTATTTCCGCGCACTTATGTTGTAGCAATTTAAAAGAATTGTTGAAAAAATGTTGTAAAAACGTAGTAAAATGATGTTTTTAAATTATATTTCAAAATCGGCGTGGTCAATAATTTTTATTTCTTATTAAATATGGTTTGTAACTTTGTATTAAATAACATTCAATTTTTATCAAATTCCTTTGACACGTTTTCATTTTATTCTAAAAAAATAGAATTTTCCCATAAGAACCCGTGTTAAAATTACAAAACTTTGAAATCGTTTTTCTCAAAATTGGGGTGGTCAATTTTTTTTTCGGTAAGGGCTCGTATTATTGGTATTGGAGAAAATAAATATCTAGTGAACTTTGTTAAATTTCCAAATAATTTAATGAGATTTGACGAAATCGATCTATTTGATATGTGACGTAAATTGTCTCATTAAAAGTTATGTTTAAATTTTTATGGACACTACTGTATAACTATTTTCAAAAGATTCCGTAAACAAGCAGGTAAAAATATTTTGTTGACAAAAAAATTTACATTCAAAAAAGCAAAGGAAAAAAATGATAAGCAATCAGAGCCTGATTAAGTTTTTTTTTTCTAGGGGCCATTTTTTAACACGTTTTTGACAATCGAAAATTTCTGAAATGAAGCTTGATCGGTAAAATTTAACTAGCAATACTTAATTAGTAGACTGAGACCTTTCTCTCCTGCAAATTATGAAACTTATTTACTTTACACCCTGTATATGTTTGCAATCCCAATATCGGTTCTGGGTAACAATGATCAATATAAGAATGAACAATATAAGATCGAGTTCTGGGTAACAATGATATTGACATATAAAAACATATACCTATAAATTTTCTAATTTCATTTGCTGTTATTTTCGAAATTTTACTTGGATCTTTTTGAGTTTCATACAAATTAGTTTGCTCCGTTATAGTTTCAATTAGGGAATTAGAGAAAAAATATGAAAAACATTGATATGGAGTATTTAATTTTAGTAAATCAGAAGGTAATTTCGTATTTCCAAGAAATTTGTGTGCATCCGGTTCTATAATTAAGTTTTTCTTTTTCCATAAAATTTTACTTGCATTTTCTGAAAGTTCTGTGTAGTCCATTGAATCGTCAGTAATATCTCGATGAGGCCATTCTTCGACTGCTTCATCTACATTTTCTTTATTTGACATATCCTCGAAAGCTTCGTCTTCAGTATCAGGCTCAAGATCATCCTCGCTCTCGGTTCCAACCAGTTGATTTATAATTTCTTCTAACTCAGCATCCGTCAATGGTTTGCGAAGATTTATTGAGGACATTGTCTGGAAAACAAGAAATCGAAGGAAACACTATTGCATATTATTGCATAATTGCAACATAACATTACAAACATGATATTTTATTTCTTAAGCTAGATGTATTGATTTTACGTATTAAAAATTATGCGCGTACCTTTTATAAAAACAAAAAAACACAATTTTCACTAATTAAATTTAAAAAAAATTAAAAACTTGAAAAATTGTACACAAGAAAATTGTCTTTGTTATTCAAGATGGCAGTGACGATTATAATGCTAAATTATAATATTTTACTGCCATCTGTGAGGAAAAAAAAATTGTATATTTAATATGTGTTACAGAATTAGTAAACTGTGTATTAAACTGAGAAATTAAATATTGCGGCTATTATAATAAAAGAAAAATAGCGTTGTAAATCTGCAACGAAATGCAACTAAGGGTTAAATTAATAACGTATTATAATGTTAAAATAGTTTTTTTAAACGTCTTCCTCAGTCTCACAATAATCTACAGTCAGGTAATTCATTTCTACTATGAAAAATCCAGGTGGCCGACCTTAGGAATATTTTTGGCCGGCTTTAGGGCACAGGTGGCCGACTTAAGGGAAATACATTTTTAAAGATAAAAATTGAAATATTTCAATTGTTTATTAATTTAGAAATTTGATCTCCATTTAGTTAGAAAGACGATACTTAAAAGTACTTAAGGAGATGATAAAAATACGCGTAAATTCAAAATCCAGAATTCTACAAATCATTAATTAATTAAGTGGCCGACTTTTAGCACTCTCACCCTATTTTCTTTTGTATTCTTTTTTAATCTCAATAAATCATTAATTCTTATGTATAGAAATCTAATTTTCTTTTTACATTGACATTATATAACTATCCGGTTTAATTAAAATTTTTTATAGATTTATATAAATATAAATGACAAGGCGCAACCTGAAAATCAAGTGCTATTTCCTTCTTATTCCACAAGTATATTGCTTTTGTATAAAGGCAAAATAATTGTACTACTAGAAATCGAAAGTCGAAATTTTTTTTTCCATACAATAGTGACTCATCCTAATGTGCATATAAGAAAAGAATAATCAGTTATCGTGTCCGGAATTTGGAAACACATGTTGATAATGAAGAATTCTTAACATGTGTCAAACCAACTGTAATACGGTTATTGGAACATAAACTAATAAACCATACAACTTTTAAGATGAATTTGGGACTGCATGCAACATATAAGCGAGAAAAAAATGATAAAACAGAACGGGAAATAAAATCGTTTAATACGAAAAATGTTGTTAGTGAGTCGACAAATATGAATGAAATTTATCAAAAACTGAGCGAAATGATGTGCATAAAAAGTCAAGAATTTATGGAGAAAAATTCAGGACGGGCTTTGGAACGAACTGAGTATTGGGAGATTAAAATTAACAAATTTAATCCTCTCCGTGGTGCGTCATATGTTACGCTACCGGGATGGATCAAACGTAAAAAAGCAGTGATGAATGTGAAAAATAAAGATTGTTTCGCATGGGCGGTAGTATCTGCTTTGTATCCGGTTGAACATCATTCAGACAGAGTGACATCATATCCACATTATTGGACTGTGTTAAATTTAGATAAAATTAAGTTGCCAGTAAGCGTAAAAAATATTATATTATTTGAATCTCTTAATTCTGTAAGCATAAATATTTATGGATATGAAGGAAAAAATATTTTTGGACCTTTATATTATACAGAAACAAAAAAATCAAAACATATCAACCTGCTCTATATAGCAGATGGCAATAACCATAGACATTACAACATACATATAGACTGATAATACGTTTAATAATTTGCAATTGCTTTTATTAAATTGATTATATGGTTATTTTCCGGCAGTTGATCAAATTGATGATTTTTCAATGAAGAAAAAATATCGGTACCTATAAATGATTGTAGTACCAAAAGCATAATATAATTTTTTTTAAGTTTTAATATTTCATTATTAATAATATTGCCTATAATTAACATTTCTGTTTTCCAACATACTTTCACAACATCGTCCGATGGATATGTCAACTCACCTTTGTCTTTTAAAATTATTAAAGATTGACTAAAAGAATTTGATTTCGAATATAAGCTTTCACAGCACTGACGACATATTATTTTTTTAACAAATTTTGCTATATATGTGACTACGGTTTTGGCATACTCAGATGATAATAAAGTTAATTTCCAAGAAATTTTCGAAATTTTCGAAATGATTTGAAAGTTTTTCTTGTGTGTACTCTTTCGTACGAAAATCTTGAGTTGTTTCATTTATCTTCTGTACTGGAGAAGATGCTGTCAAGTTGGAAATGTTTTCTAAAGGAACACAGCTCCCGTAAAAAGATTCTTTCAACTCCATATGTATGAGTAATTTTTTGTAGGCAGTTTTGAATTGTACCACTGTAGAGTCGAATAGTCAGGCCGGTTCTGGCGCAAGCTTGTAGGCGAGGGGGTAAAACGTTAGGTGGGGTGCGAGGGGGGGGGGGGGGGGGGAGCGAGTGAGTGAGCGGGCGGGCGGGATGGCGGTAAGGTGAGTTGTTGATGGTGCGGGGAGCGGGCGACGGGGTCATTGACTTGTGTTGGGTACGTATGGGGTATACTGGATGCCAGATGTTGTTATAAAAAATGTTTGAAAAAATTGTATGTTTTTTATGATGGGTACGTATGTAGTATACTAGAGGATTATAAATAGTGTTATGAAATACTGGTGGGAGCTAGTTTTATTGAAAACTTTGTGTTTATTGTGCAACGATAACAATGACATTTGCGGAAAAGTCTAGAAAAATTAATAATACACCAATTTCAGATATGGTGAAAATTGTTGAAGAAGCCTTAAAACGAATTAAAAATATAGAAGATGTGGAAAAATGGTTAAAGCATAATAAAAATAATATTCGTTTGTTTAAACGTATGTTTGATGAAAAATTAGAGAATCATTTACGTTTGGGGGCGAACATTGCACTGTCTAAATCGTATCAGAAAAAATTGCATCAATTAAAACGTAGCATCGTTAAACAAGGTGGTGGGTTAAATACACGGCAAAGTCAAACAAGGTGGTGGGTTAAATACACGGCACATCGTCACTTATATTGGGAACAAATGGATGTACACCATGAAGGCAGAGTAAAAACGGGTGTTATTACTAACGTTGACTATAAGGATCCAATTGTATTTTTTGATCGAGCTTTCCCGATATTTCGTCGACATGTACGTAAAGAATTGATGAAAAATCCATTGAAAATTTATGTTGTATTTTCGAGGAATTTTATTAAACCAAAAACTGGTGAAGAGGATGTAAAAACATTTATTACACCGGCAAAAGAATTATTTATGACGACAAATATAAAAGAATGGTATAATGAGTTTGTAAAGGAAAATTTATTGAGAAAATTGCAAGATTTTCAGGAAAGAGATTCGGGCTGGGCACTGGATATGGTGATAAATTTGCGTATCAATATGAATAAGTGTTGTTCGCTAACAGCAGGAACTTACTGTGAATTACCTAGAGTAATTAAAAATAAAAAAGCTTGTGTCAACGTCAGAAATTATGATCAGCATTGTTTTTTGTGGTCAATTATGACAGCACTCTATCCAGCAGATCGAGATCCCCAACGAGTCGGAAAGTATCCACATTATAGTACTCGATTAAAATATGATGGATTGGAATTTCCATTACCATTAAGTCAGTTGCATAAATTTGAACGTATGGGTCCGGATTTATCGATAAACGTATACAGTTACAATGAAATTGGCAAAAAAGAAATAGAACTTTTTCCCGTATACGTAAGTAAAAATAACGATGGTAGAAAAATACATCTATTGTGCGTTAAAAACAACAACAACAACAACAACAACAGTGATGTACTACATTACTGTTGGATAAAGAATTTATCGAGATTAATCAGTGTCAGTATAAGTAGTCGTGATCATAAAGTACATATTTGCGATCGATGCCTCCATTACTTTCGAACTGACACAAAATTAAAACAGCATCTAATGGATTATGGTGGACGAGATGCAGTGAAAATTTGTATGCCTGAGAAGAGGGAAAATTTTGTTAAATTTAATAATTGGATGGCGAAAGAGGAGTACCGTATGTTATATACTCGGACTTTGAGTCCTTGTTAGTTCCAATTTCTGATAATGATAACGATGATGGTGATGATGACAGTGATTACGAACATTCGTATACAACACGCACACAAAACCATGTACCATATAGTGTTGGATATTATTTTCATTGTTCGCATGACGCAAATCAATCTTTTTACCGAGAATATCGTGGCGAAGATTGTGTTAAGTGGTTTGTGTATCAATTACAACAGCAATCTCGATTTGCTGAAGAGAAATTAGAACTTAAAGAAGAAATGGATTTAACACCGGAGGAAGAGATGGATTTTATTAATGCAGAAATTTGTCACATTTGCCATGAAGATTTTAAACCAGACGATCGAAAAGTTCGTGACCATTGTCATTTAACCGGTAAATTTCGTGGAGCGGCTCATAATCAGTGTAATTTGAATTATAAAAAATCACATGTAATACCAATAATAATGCACAATCTTAGCGGTTACGACTCGCATTTTTTAATGGTACCATTGGTTAGCGAATTCGATGGAAAGGTGGATGTTGTACCAATAAATAAAGAGAGGTACATTAGTTTCACTAAACATGTTGGTAGTATTCAATTACGTTTTATTGATTTCTTTCGCTTTATGGCCAGCTCATTGGACAAATTAGCTTCATACTTAGGCAATGATAAATAGTGTATATTGCATCGTGAGTGTGAAAACGAGGAGCAGTTTCATTTGTTGACGCGTAAAGGAGTGTTTCCGTATGATTACATGACAAGTTGGGATCGACTTAGAGAAACACAATTGCCACCAAAAACCGCGTTTTACAGCATGCTTAATGATGAAGATATTTCTGATGCAGATTATGCGCATGCACAAAACGTGTGGCGATAATTTAATTTACACACGCTTGGACAATGTTCCGATCTGTATATGAAAACTGATGTGTTGTTATTGGCGGATATTTTTGTAAATTTTCGTAGTACCTGTTTAAAAAGTTATGGATTGGATCCTGTTTACTATTATACACTGGCCGGATATACGTGGGATGCTATGTTAAAGTATACGGACCAACAATTGGAATTATTCACCGACATTGATCAGTTATTATTTATTGAGAGGGAAATTCGGGGAGGCGTTAGCCAATGTTCAAATCGTTATGATCGATGTTTATCAAACGTATCAAACGTATGATTACGTATCAAACGATGAAACGCACTATTTAATGTATTACGACGTAGTAAATTTATATGGACACGCTATGTCGCAATATCTTCCCACTGGTAATTTTTTATGGGTGGAAGAGGAAATTGATGTACGTCAAGTTGGTGACGACTCACCGGTCGGGTACATTTTAGAAGTTGATTTAGAAATACCAGAGTATTTGCATGATTATTTTAGCGATTTACCACCATGTCCAGAGAACAGAGTTCCACCGAATTTCAAACAAAAACGATTACTTACAACTTTACACAATAAGGAACGTTACGTGGCGCATTACCGTAATTTAAAATTCTATCTACAACTTGGTATAAAAATTACGCGTGTGCATCGTACTCTAAAATTCGATCAATCACCATGGTTGCGTGCATATATTGATTTTAACACGGAGAAACGCAAACAAGCGGCTAATGAATTTGAAAAAAATTTATACAAATTAATAATAAACGCAATTTCTGGTAAAACAATGGAGAATTCACGAAAACATCGAATGGTATTTTTACGAAAACACTGGGATGGAAAAAATGGTATTAAACATTTTGTGGCGCAACCGAATTTTCGTAGTATGATTGTTATGGATAAAGATGTAACAATTATTGAAATGAATAAAACAAAAATATTTTTCAATAAACCAATTTACGTTGGTTTTTGTATATTGGACATTTCAAAGACATTTGTTTATGATTTTCATTATATGTATCCTACATATGGTTATAAGAATGTGTCACTTCTATAATAATAATAATAATAATAATAATAATAATAATAATAATAATATTTATTGTGTTTTTTATCTGTTAAGATGTACAATATGTCAATAAATAAATAACATTAGGTACTGATTTACAATAAATTTTCATTAAAATATTCTTGGACTGCATAATGGCAGGATTTGATCAATAATGATTTTAGTTTATTTTTAAATGTCGATAGGGGTAGTTCTTTTACAACTGCTGGTAATTTATTGAAAATTCGAATAATTGTGTTCAGTGGACAGTTTTGCACTTTTGATAAAGTAGAACTTATTGTTACATAATTTTGCTTTTGCCTTGTACTATATGTGTGCTTATGTGTATTTTCTTCGAAAATTCCGGGATATTTCTTAATAAAGATACAACATTCTAAAATATAAAGGTCGGACAATGTTAATATTCCCAGTTCTTTAAATTTTCGTCTACATGATTCTCTCGGTCCTATATTGCAGATGGCGCGTATACAACGTTTTTGTGACAAAAATAAGTACTTTGTGGCGTATGAACTATTTCCCCAGAACAGGATACCAAAACGCAAGTTCGATTGCACGTATGCATAATAAATAGTTAGCAATACTGGAACTGATATAAATTTATGAAGTTCTCGCAATAAATAAGCATACTTATTGATTTTCGTTATAACTGTATCCACGTGATACTTCCAGTTTAGATCGCTATCAATATTAACACCGAGAAACTTAACTACATCAGAAAAATAAATAGTTCCAAAATCTGGTAATGTTAAACAATTTAAAGTATCCTTGTATTGGCCAAATTTGATATATTTCGTTTTTTCTAGATTTAATTTTAAATTGTTATCACTAAACCACAGAGTAACTTCATTTAAAGACTGGTTTATTTTAAATGACAAATCATCCCGATCAATTCCTTTATATATTGTATAATGGCTGTATCGTCCGCAAAAAGTATCGCGTTTTCCGTTATCGTTGTCAGATCGTTATTGTACAGTATAAATAAAAGAGGACCCAAAATTGAACCTTGTGGGATTCCTCTTTCAATAACTAATTTATCTGATTGATAAATTCGATAACTATCATTTTCTATAGCATGTAATTGCACCAGTTGTATTCTATTAGATAAATAAGACTTTATCAGATAGAGTGCCTGACCTCTAATGCCATATGTATTAAGTTTCCTGTATAACACATCATAATGTACACAGTCAAAAGCTTTCGAAAGATCGAAGAATGCTGTCACACATAAATCCTTTTGATTCCATGCTTCATGTATTGCATGTATTATCTTAAAAATCGCTAGTTCTAAAGAACTACCCGTTCTAAAGCCATGCTGGTCTTCAGATACTATCCGAAATTTACATAAGTAGTCGGTCATTCTATTAAAAATCGCCCTTTCTAAGATCTTCGAAAAATTACATAGTAGGGAAATTGGCCGATAATTGTCCAAATTTCGTTCGTCACCCTTTTTTAGTAATGGCTTCACTACTGATAATTTTAGATTATCGGGAAATATTCCTTGAACAAAACAATTATTAATAATGTGGCAGAAAGGTTCTGCTATATATCCTGCATACAGTTTTATTAGTTCAAGAGGAATACCATCCCAACCGACGGATTTTTTATTGTTTAACGAGTGAATAATACTGTAAATCTCGGATGCATCACAAGGCTTTAAATATAAACTATTGACCTGTGTAGTAGTGTTAAGTTTTCTCTGTAAATTTGGATCATCTAAATTTAATGTTTTAGTTACATTTATAAAATGATTATTAAAACTATTAACTACTGTTTGTGGGTTCCTTATTTCCTCGCCATTATTACCAATAAGAGTTGGAAGTTTTAATTTTGTGTTTTTATTGCTATTAAAATTATTTATTGTCTGCCATGCAACATTAGATTTATTATCTGCAGAGCTTACGAAATTGTTAAAATATTGTTTTTTTGCTGTTCTAACAATCAAACATATCCTTTTACATAAATCTTTATAAAAGGTAAGCAAATTATCGACGTAAATATTTTCTCTTCTGAGGTCTTTTATGAGTATATATAATTCACGCTTTTGTTTCGATAAAATTTTTATTTCGCTAGTAATCCAATTTTTACTTGTGAAGTTGTTAATGTGGACTACAGGCATTTTGACCATTTTCATTGGGAAAGCTATATTAAAATAATGAGAAAATATTTTTTCGAAAATTTCGTAACTACTGTTTGCGTCATAGCAGTTAAATACATCATTCCAACTCTCATTTTCCAAAAAATATTTGAACATAAAATGCCCATCATTTGAATAAGACCTAGAATGTTTTTTAAATTTGAAGTCGAACTTAAAATTATAATTTAAAATGAATTTAAAAACAATAACACAATGATCTGATAATGAACTGTCAATAACATTTGTTGACAAAACATCATTAATTGGTAAATTAGTTATGATATTGTCAATAAGTGTTGCACTATGCGATGTTATTCTAGTAGGAGTTGTTACGCAACATTCCAAATTAAAACAACTTAATAAATTAATTAACAATTTATAATGTAAATCAGTGGTATTTAAAAAGTTAATATTAAAATCTCCACAAAGCAATACTTTACAATTAAAACGTGATATGATTGTTAAAAATTCTTCAAATTTCTCTAAAAATACATAAAAATCACTATCTGGTGTTCTATATATGGAAGCAATAACAGTCTTTATGTTTTTAACTTTAATAACACAACACTCAAAATGTTTTTCTATGACTAAATCTTGAATTTTTATTTCTTCGTAATCATAGTTATTTTTACCGAAAATTGCGACGCCCCCATGGCGAAGGTTAGATCTACAGAAAGCAGACAACAGAATATAATCACTAACTTTAGCACTTAAGATTTCACTATTTTGTAACCATGTTTCAACCAAACAAATAAAATCAGGTTTAGTTTCATTGACCAAAATTTCCAGTTCCTCTATCTTATTTCTCATGCATTGGATGTTTAGATGAACAACTGTTAGTTCATTACTATAAGAACTTCCATGGTGGAGTTCAGATTTTAAGTTAATATTAAAATTTTCCGGTTTTGTTGAGAATCTTTTAACGAGTACGTATTCTGGCCATGTATCTTCCGAATATAGCTGATCTTGTAAAGTCGCGTCAGCACCGATCATAAAAGACGCATTACGACCTCGAGATTCTAATTTTTCGCATTCGAACTCTTGATTAGGAAATATAGATTTCAAGTGATCTAACACATGCTCTTTTGTACAAATTGGATTGACTCGGCCTAGGTATATCCAGATTTTTCGTCCGGCCGACTGAAGTACACTACTCGATGTTGATTTTCCAATAACTACTTTAGATTTCTTTTCGTTATTTTTTGACATACCTTGCTCTTTAACTTGTACTTTCGGTTCTTCTGGTAAGTTAGAAACTCTTAACTTTTTATTTGGAGATATCGATGCATTGACTATTGCGGTATCAGTTACCTCGTTACGTTTATTCTCTGATGGGGCAGAGGACACATCTTCCTGTTTTTTATTCACTTTGACTTTTTCAGCATAAGTTTGTTTGGGAACTTCTGGTTTGGAATTAATCAATTCTCTTAACATAGACACTTCGTTTACTAATTTGAGGTTAACCTCTTTTAATTCTTTGATTTCGGTACATAAACTTTCGGTTGCTTTTTGCACAGTTTGAGATACCACAGATTGTAAAATTTCACTAAATTCTTGCGAAAAGATGATACTTTTAAAATCACTAATCGTTTCATTTTCACTTTCATCTTCAGCTTGCTTATTACGCGTACAGCCTCCCGCCATCTTGACTATGTATATGATATACACAGATACTGATAGTTTACTTTATGATATACGTACCGATCAAGATGTGTACCAGGTAATGAAACGGGATATCCATAAGTTCGATACATCTGATTATCCAGAACCGAATGTATACAATATGCCTTTACGAAACAGGAAACAAAAAGGACCTATGTCAGATGAATGTGCGGGGAAAGTGCTTCTGGAATTTGTTGGATTACGGAGTAAAATGTATAGTTTGCGAGTACAATATAAAGGAGAAACGAAAAAATCAAAAGGATTAAAAATGTCGACAATTAAAAACTCAACTTTGATGATTATCTGAAATGTTTAATAATGAACTGTAATACGTATAGAATTCAACAATGTATTCGTTCTCAAAAACTCGAACTTTTTACCATTAAACAACAAAAAATTGGTTTATCACCATTTGATGAGAAACGATACATTGTTATGAATTCTACACGTACACTTCCATGGGGGCATTGTAAATTATTAAAACAATAAAAAAAATTTTCTTAATATTTTATTATATTTTTTTTTTTTAAATTAAAAAATTATTTAACAAAATTATTCACTAAATTATTTTACAAAAATTATTTAAAAATTATTCACTAAATTATTTCACAAAAATTATTTACATTAAATTATTTTGAAATAATCCCAAAAAGTCTGTATGATTTATTAACGGATCATTCGGCGGGAAAATAATTTCATCTAAAATGTCTATTTGTTGTCGCTGCTGCTTCTGCTGCCGCTGCTGATGATCCTCCACCAATTCCAGTTGTTGTTGTTGTTGCTCCAGGTACTGATCCAAATCCCAATTTTGCTGTTGCTGCTGCTGTTGCTGTTGCTGATTCTCCACCAATTTCGGTTGTTGTTGTTGCTCCAGCTACTGATCCAAATCCCAACTTTGCTGTTGCTGCTGCTGTTGCTGTTGATGATCCTCCACCAATTCCGGATATTGTTGTTGTTGTTGCAAAATTTGATTTAATATTTGGTCTAAGTTTTCAATTTCATTGATATCCATCAGTCCCGGTTGATTTTTTGATGACAGACTTAAATCAAGCGGTTCGTCGTAGTTGTTTTCGTTGTCATCAATAATTATTATATTATCTTCATTTTCAATATTTTCTTTCACGTACTCAGCGACAATATTAATCATATCACTTATTGTGATTTTTTTGCAAGTGCCTTGTTTAGATACTGCATAGTAGTCCATGTTGATTTTTGAACACGATTTTTAACAATTAAAACTGAATATCGCGATGAATAATTAATCCAAAAATCGTTTCTGCCTTTCATAGACAAAATTACTTTGTGGGGGAGTCTCATTCTGGAACATTCTGGAAAGGAGGTGGTAATTGTAACAAATGTTTGAATTAATATTATTACATATTTAGAAAAAATTAAATGATGTACATGTACACATCTGGTTAATATCAAAGTCATAAAAAAATTAAATGATACACATATACACATCTGGCTAACATCAAACTCACAAAAAAATTTCATCTGTACAGAATCTGTTTATTATAATTACATGTACACATCTGGTTAATATCAAAGTCATAAAAAAATTAAATGATACACATATACACATATGGCTAACATCAAATTCACAAAAAAATTTCATCTGTACAGAATCTGTTTATTATAATTACATCACTTATAAAAATTGGTTTATGTATAAAATCTGAATGAAACATAATCTTCTTCTCTCTGGGGGATTTATTTTGCAACATTGTAATAGTTCAGGAACGAGACAAAAATAAAAAGACATTTTTAATTTAACATAATATGTTTTTATTATACCATTTGAATAATACAAAAGTGTTAGAAATAGCACAATTTTTATAATGATTTAAACAATTTATATTACAATAAAATTGTTCATATCAAATTTTTAGCGATGGACAGTTCAAATCTTCTAAATTGATAACATCACTCGTCACATATTCTTGAATCCAATTCTTCTTTTCCGTTCCTTTTACAAACACAGTATTAGCAGCATTTAATGTGGACATTATTTCAGGCACCTTGTTGTATTCAATATGCCCGCTGTTGAAATGTAATTTATGATAGAATTTCGTAAGCCAATGTGCTTGTCTCTTATCAGTTTCAGTAAGTTCATTATACGAGAATGGTGGCTTGAATAAAAAGTGCTCGAATTCAAAATTATCATTATTGTGAAGTTTAACAATAGCTAATTCCTTAACAATAAATTTTTTATTTACTTTGAATCCTTGCACGTCCGCCAGCATTTTGACATGGTTTTAGTGAAACATTACAATATATCTGATGAATTTACCCACGAGTTAAATTTTGAATCAAAACCTAACCACTTCACCAATACTTGGTTACCCTTTTTCCTAAGCACTTTTTCAACCAGATAAACGTTAGGATTTTTCACTTTTTGCAGTTCCTGCTCGTAAAAAGAGCCTTTTATCTTCTCACCTTGTTCATCTTTAAGTAAATACGTTACAGGATTAGTATGTTGTACCTGATCTATAGTAAAAATTTCCTTAGTCCAATTGGGTGTGAAACCACGTGAAAAAGTAGTACGATATTTGCTTATACGCACTTTATCTCCAATTTTAAATTTTTTCATTCCCACCATTTTAATATTGTTATAATAGGTATTCAATATCCGCTGTTCATTTTTCTTATTAACATCAACTGGTTTGCATTTAATTTTGCTGTGTACTGTATTGTTATGTGTTTTAATTAACATTGGTAATATATCTAGCCAACGATACGACCCCCTCAAACTGAACTGCTTATACATTATGTTTTTTAACGTTTTATTAAAACTTTCAACTATACTGGCCTTTTTTGTGCTATACGTTGAATAATGATTAATGCCGTATTTATCCATTAATTTTTTAAAATGTACATTGTAGAACTCTAATAAGGAGATGCACCCAGAGTGAAATTCGGGATTTCGATGAAACTTCGCTGGTGTGTAGTATAGGTAAAAATAAGGGACCCGTATTTTTTTCATCGGCCATCGTCCACGTTTAGGGGGTGAAACCAGCCCCTAAAGTTGGGGGTTCAAATCGTATTTCTTAAGATATCTCGAAAACTATAAGAGATAGAGGAAAACTTTAAATTGATGAAATGTTACTCTTTGAAAGACCTATTCACCTGTATAGGTTAAACCAAGGCTGGGTTCATGAGGGGGGCTGGAGGGGTGAAAATGGGGGTAAATTTTCTTGCACAGCCTGAATGGTTCAATGTATCAAATTTTTACCACTATAAATAGAAAGAGCATCAAAAATTAGGGGATACGTGTTTTTGCGTTTTTTCGAAATTATATTTTTTTTAAATTATATTTTGCACCTCGGTTGCCGGCTATTTGTCTTTCAGGATTATATTGTCAATTTAATGCATTAGTTTGCATTAGTACAACGTATTTTAAATGTATTTCATATTTCGCATAACTTTATTAAAATTCTTTTAGAACATTTAAAATTCAGTTGCATTCCGCCTCTGTTCTATTTTCAGTTAACATAATACATATGTATTATTGAAAATATATTTAATAATAAATAATTAATTAACTATGCATATGTGTTATGTAACGCAGAATAAATAAATTCATTCTAGATTTTTCTATGACGAGTGCGCAGGCGACCTTTAACAATAGAGGCAAACTGATTTAAGTTAGCTAATAAGAACAGCAGGAAGCAGAACATAGTCAGCCAGCAGGCAGTGAGTTTTAATTAGTACTTACGGGTAACTTACCTTTGAAGTGTCCTTCCGGCACTTCTCATTAAAATTTTAAGTGCATAATGGGACGGTGAAATAGACGGGCATTACCACTAGATCACCTGGCCCTTAAGGCTTCGCGATCATGTTTGCTCTCGATTTGATTTAACTATTTAATTATTTAAATTATGCCAATATAGTTATTTTACGCTCGGGTAATAATGGGAGAAACTTATTGTTAGTTAGTGTTTAACAATTTAATATCTATATTATTGACGCCAAAAAAAGTACTTGGTGATATTTATTCAAAACGTAAGTTTTTTTTTTCTTTTCTAATGGAATTTAATTCCATTCTATTTGTAACAATTGTATGAATTTAAATTTACCCTTCATACTCTTGTGATTATTTCTATTATTAATTTTATTATTTATTAGTATTAAGTTTAGTATAGTTAAGTATTCGTTTCTCTCAAGTTACTCCTGCGTATGTAAATAATTTTTAATATGTAAATAGTATTTGCATATTGTATTGTATCATTGTATTGTATCATCTATAATATTTTCACACCTTCAGGTAGTATTTATTTTTTTTTCTATTTATTACTTACCAAACAGCTGTAATAGTTTGACAAGTAATGTTTATCGATTGTTAATTGTTAATTAGTTTCATTGATAATTTGTTTACATTTTTTTTTCTTCAATGTTAATTATTTAATAATAGATTTGGTTTGTTTACGGACTCCATTCTGTAATTTTAAAGGTATCCCCTTGAAAATTGTTTCATATTAAATTTAAATATATTTGTAATGTTTAAAATTTAATCTTTTCATTCTTTTATCCCTAAACGACATCGTGGTCAATTATAGGGTTTTGATTTAACAAATTTTGTGAAAGGTGTTTATATTTTTGCGTATTCTGCTTATTTAATTTTGTAATTTAGAAATCTCTTTTAATAAATGTTAAAGTTTATTTATTTTTTTTAATTTCTAAATTTCAGCTTCCAAACACCCAATCTTATTTTATAGATTTGTAGTTACAAATTTTTTTATTTTTACAAACCACACAAGATTTGTTATACTTGGTAGCAGAGCGTTTAATCCTTTTCTCTGCAATTTACTTTGTAGCAGAGCTTTTAATCCTTTACTCTGCAATTTGTTGTATTTCAATATTTAAATAACACATATTATTTTAAAATCAGCAAATTTTTGCAGAAATTTTTTTTTAAGTTTTCAAATTTAATGCCTAAAACCAATCGATAAATTTTACAATATACAGGTTTATTCAATTATTTATACACATTTTTTGGAACTTTTAATGCGTTTCTTTTTTTTCTGTTTCTCGTTCTAACCTTTTACAATAACATGCATAATATTCATACTGGAACGAGCGATCAACCCAAGATGCGGACTTCATCAGTTAACGAGTCCGATGAGAAGTGTGATCCTAAGGATGAATTTAAGTCACCCACCCATTCAGTTCCCGGATCTCCGGATTTTCTTGGCTTTGACAAACAATCGGTACCATCTACATCACCTGGAATTTCAATACCAGTACCTCAATCGCCGCTAGTCAATCCTATTTTACATCAACCCCACCCTGATGTTCAATCAATGCAGTCGCCCATACAGCTCGTGCAGACGTTTTCAGTTTTGGTTGACAAGCAGCAGAAAATGATCGATCAACTTTTTGGCCAGTTAAGTACCGCTAAAAATAATAGTAATCAGGCTTTTGAATCTCCCAGAATTAGAATTGAGGATTTCGTTAAGAATATTCCCCTTTTAAACACATTTTCAGCTCATTCAATTTTGAATTTCATAATTAAAGTTACTGATCTAATCAGTTTATCCATGTTTGATGAGCAATTTTTGATTAGGTATTTAATAATTAAAGTTTTACCTTCTTCTCATCAAATTTGGTCACAATTTTTACAACAAAATTTAAATTGGGCTCAAATTAGGGAATCGTTGCTAAATTTAATTTCGCCTCATCACAAACAGACGTTAATCACACTATATGTAAGGAGACTTCAAAAACCTGACGAAAAATTTTCAAGTTTTGTTTCTAATATAATAAACTATTTAAATTTATTAACCCCCTTAACTGACCCTGTAGAAACAATTAATTTACTTTTTTCTAACTTAAATTCTATTACATTTAATTTACTCAAATTACACCCTGTTCCCAATTCATTTGATGAATTGGCAACCTTAGCTAGGCGTGTAGACGAAATTAATCTTCGAGAATTTAATTGTAATAATGTGTATAAAAATATAAGTACTGTCCCCCTTAATCAACGGAACACAATAAATAATATTACTGAAGGTCGTAATATTCAAAATGTGAATTCTAAAAATAGTATTCAAAATAATAATTTAAAAAATAAAGGTTCTAATAATTTAATTAAATTATGTAATTATTGTAAACAAAAAGGCCTTAACATTGATAATTGCATAATATTAAAAAATAAAATGTCTCGGCAAAACAAGTCTTAGAATCCAAAAAACTAATTTATGAGCACAAAATTTTTTCACTTCAAAAATTTCCAGTTATCGAAATTTCAGTTTATGATATTAATGCCATAGGGTTAACCGATAGCGGTAGTTCCGTGAACGCCGTATCGACACAGTTTTTCAACAAATTGTCGAAAAACACTAAACACAATTTCAAAATTGAAAATAAATTTTGTAATGCATATTTACCCGGTGCCAAATCAATTCAGTTAAAAAAGTTAGTTTATTTAATATTCAAAATAGATAAATTCACATGGAAACAACCATTTTACTTTGTAAATTGTTTACCTGTTGACATATTATTAGGAATCAAAATAATTCATTTATGCCAATTTATCTTAGACTTTTCTTGTTCTAGCTTGTCATTTAAACATGCACCTAACACAATTATTCAATTTTTAGACAATGCTAATATACAAGGACAAATTTTAAATTTAATTATAGAACAGAAATTTAACCATAGTCCTTTACTTCAAACAAAATTAGAGTCCTTATTAAAGAAATATTCTTCAATTTTAACTGAAAAGCCCGGTCGTGCTAAAAATTACCAGTACAAAATTATTTTAAACCATTATAATAAGGTTATAGCAAAGAAACCCTATTACATGAACGCCGACAAGTTAAAACTTCTAGAGTCACATATAAATGAATTTGTTGAACTTAACATTCTCAGGCCGACAATTTCGGAATACTGTAGTCCTGTATTTATATATATAATTTTTTAGAAAACATTATTTTTTATAACACCGACAACGAAAACAACAGCAAATACAAAAAAAAATAAAAACTGATACTCTGCATTCAAATGTCTCGACATTTATACTAACGCAATTTTTAGTAGTGGGGGAAATGCTACTATATACGTACACGCACAAAAAATATGTATTTTTTTCAAACATTTTTGTGTTGGGTATTCTATACGTATGCATACAAAAAAAAAACATCCATTTTTTTAAACATTTTTTATTTAGGTACGTATAGAGTATACTTAATGCTATAAAAAATGTATGAAAAAAATGCATATTTTTTGCGAGAATACGTATACAGAATAAAAGTCAACATATATAAACTGATCGAGCTGAATGGAAGCTGTGCAGTTACTTTCGAATCAAAACATGGAATATTTTGTTACGTGTCCGATAAATAAATCTCATAGTGTTTTATCACATCGTTTGCAAATACATTTAATAAAATGTCTAAAACAATGTAAACGGCCAATAAAACGGTGTTTATATAATACCACGCATTTAATATTTTTGGATGTCGAAACTGAAGAGGATCATTTTAAAAATTGTCCGGAACGGGCGCGAGAAACAGCACGCGATATATTGGAAGCATTATTGGAAAAGAGGGATAAATCCAAAATAAAACCAAAAACAACGAAAAAAATGTGCGGCTGTAATTGGGGTGAGCACCCTGGAGAATTTTCCACCTTTTGTGCATGGAGGAGCTTAAAAGAAAAAATCGGGACAAATCAATTTCCCAAGATTCTAACACCAGCGGTAAAAATTTGGTATAAAAATATAAACGCAAATGTAAATAATGTAAATAACAACTAATTTTTTTTGTAATAAAAATTTTTAATTTTATATTTTGTTTTATTTTTTATGCATATATGTAATTAGTCATTAAATATATTTGCAGTCATTTTGATTGTGATCATCATCGCTATCACTTCTAGTAGTAGGTATGGGGCCACTTGGCAATGCAGTGTAATTGCCTATATTCAGGGGCAAATTTATACATATATAAGTTGTTAAAGGTATTTGCAATCATTTTTATTGTAATCGCCATCGCTATTACTTCTATAAAAATGTATTTATTAATACTATTAGTACCATTTTTTTCTGTTGCAACGGCGGATTTAAGCGAGCGTGAAATGTGTGTAGCGGAATATTTACAAAAATATGGCTATATTAAATCTACAGAACCATATAACATTATGCAAAATAAAACATTATTTTCAAATGCGCTATCGTTATTTCAAGAATACTATCATTTACCTGTTGATGGAACGGTAACTAATGAAACGTTAAATTTAATAAAATCACCGCGATGTGGTGTTGCTGATAATATCAATACTTTTGATACTACACATAAGAAATGAAATATTACTCATATAAAATGGCACTATTATTTAGCACAACCTGAAGTTATTGAACTAACCAAGGAAGCTTTCCAAATATGGTCTGACCATTCTGATTTAACCTTCGAACATGATAGGAAATCTCCTGATATCGTAATACTAAATAGCCGATTACAACATTCGATGCACTTCGGCGGTAAATTTTGTCCTTCAATGTTTGATGGTCATGGTAATGTGCTAGCACACGCGTTCCCTCCATATTATAACTACAGCGTTGAAATTCACATTGATCAAGATGAAAATTGGAGTATAAATAAATATCCAGAAGACGATAAATTTAACCTTTTCACAACCTTAACCCATGAAATCGGACACAGCCTTGGAATCGATCACTCCAACGATATTAATTCTGTAATGTGTCCATACCATCGAGAAAACTGGAATAAAAAATTAACTCAAGATGATATACAAAATATTCAAAATTTATACGGCCCCAAAAAAGAACCATCTTTAACACCTCCAGCAGTGCCAAGTTCTCCTTTAACAACACCATCACCACCCACACCGCTATCACCAAATTTGTGTGATTTAAGATACCTAAATACATTTCTTGTAGCTGATCAAAAAATTTATGCATTTCATCGTCAATTGATATTTCCTATAAGTCTTGTTGATAAAATTGCAGACAAACCAATATTAATAACCGATTTTGTTAAATTCGTACCCCATAATTTCAAAAGAATCTCAGCTGTTTATAAAAGACCTAATAATGATATACTTTTTATAATAAATAACTTAGTCTATATTGTTAAATATCCCGATCTAACTTTACTACCTGGATATCCAAAATCAATAAATGATGTTTTTGGAATACCTGTGAAAAAATATCTCAACGGTATAGTTAATACCTATAGTGGCAAAACATACTTATTTTATGACAACAAATTTTTTGCTGAAATTGACGAGTGTGATTTGCGAGCAATTAAATTCGGTTTTGTTTCGGATTTGTTTCCTGGCATTCCTAATGCATTTCGTTCAGTATTTAGATATACAAATGGATTATTATACTTTTTTAAAGATGAACATTTTTATGAATTTGATGAATTTACAAACTCTATTACACGAAGTGGTAAATTTGATGTGTCTATCTTCCATATACAATGTCAAAGTGCTAACATTTTAGAACAACTTATGCAATTACTACAACAGTTAAAGACACAATTTGCAGCAAATATTGAATATTTAAAACTTACCACGGAAGAGGATGAAGAAAATAAATAACAACAAAAACTAATTTTACATGTAAATATTATTTGTTAAAAAAATTTTTTGTTGTAAATATTAAATAATAAAACATGTTTTCTTGTAAATTAAATCTTTATTTATTTTTTAAGTATACGTAAATTTACAATATGACATAACATATTAAACATACTAAAATCTATATTGCTACACGGCTCCTGTGCTGTTTCTTCTAACCACTCCCACTCGAATTTGTCCACGTTGTTTTGTTCTGGATTGAAATCAACGTTGATTTTTTCAGCATCCGCGTAATCCAACAACAACTCCAAAACATTTGGTTTAACATGTAAAATCGCAAATCGAATCGCTTGATTTACAAATTTTTGCAAACTTTTCTCCTTCAACCATTGCTCAATAAAATTTTCAAATTTTTTCGAATTAGTATTTATATTTGATAAATAAATACTGATCTCCTCCTCTAGATTATCCATAAGTTGTTGTTTTAGCGAAAAAATCTTCTCTAGTAGTTCCGCAGGACAGAAATCCTATTCGCGGATTATACTTTCCAATATATCATGCTCATTATCACCGCTAAGCATATACGGATACTGTTCCAAAATCGCCTGTATCTGGAACGTATCATTTGCCTTAATTGCATCGTACAGAAACTTTTTTATAATATCTTCATTTTGTTCTTTTTGAAGTTTTTCTATTTTCTGCAAAATATATTGTCGCTGTCGATCCATATCCATTCTTTCAAGTTATCCACACACAACTCCAAAAACAAATAAGTTCAGTTTTATTTTATGAGTCAGTATTAATATTCTTACCCCCACTCCTTATAATTTACTCATCCCCACCACTTTTATTTTTAACAATTAACTTTTGTTATGCATTTTTACCATATTGTAAGTAATATTTAAATATTTCATTCGACGATTAATTTCTTTAATATTTTCATACGTTTCTATTGATTTCTTTAACAACATTAATTTTCTACAAAATTCCTCCACACGATCCATATTCAAACTACACCAAATATCTTCTGCATATTAATTAAATGTAGTAAAACACAACTGTTTATTACAATGACATGAAATGGTGGTCTTAATGTTGACGATGATAAAGTGATGCGTTTATTTGAGTCGTATATGTTTACACCTTTTTCAATTTTGTTATTCAAATTTCCTGCCGTTGCAGTAAACAAGCATATTGCAAATAAAATTATTAAAAACATTCTATTGCAACACCAATGATGGTTTAAAACAAAATGAACCAAATTTCTTTAAACAAATCATATTTATTAGAAAAATAAAATACATTTGTAAATAAAAAAAATAAAATAATACGGGTGTTAAGTATTATATTCCACACGTCCCCACCATAAAAACATTCACATTTCTTTTCTTTTCTGGATATTTGCGAACTCGTTTTTCCATTTACTTAATAACTGGTTCAAATTCTTAATCATTTCCGCATCGAATAATTCGGTGAGCCAAGTATCATGTGACATAAGCATTTCTTCTAAGCTTATCCATCCATATATATTTGTTTGGTCGTCTTCTTTCAACTTGTTGAAATAATTTTGAAAAATCTCGATAAATTTCTTTATAATTAATTTTTCTTTTTTCGTCATCGATAATTTTAACAGAATCGCCAATCCATTTGTCCAAAGTGTCTGGAATTCGACCGAAGTATCAAAAATTAATTGTAAAGTACTTAATATTAAAACATCGATCCTAATCTGATACGCAGGTGTTCTACTATTGTTTTCTTCATCTGATAAAATTTCCTCCTCCGAAAAAAGTTGTGATAATAGCACATCTTCGTCAGAATCTTCAATTGTTAATTTTGAATGTTTGGAAGAAATTAATGCAATTTCACCATCATTGTTACATTCCAACATCTGTAATATAATTTTAAACTCAGTTTTTAAGAAATAAAATATTATCAAACAGAAACTTAAATTCAAAATTACATTACCTTATTGCTGTAGATATCTACTGGTATTGTTATATTGTTACATCAATAAACAAAGTTTTCAATAAAACTAACTCCCACCAGTATTTCATAACACTATTTATAATCCTCTGGTATACCATATACGTACCCATCACAAAAAACATACATTTTTTTCCAACATTTTTTACCACGTATACTACATACGTACCCATCATAAAAAACATACAATTTTTTCAAACATTTTTTATAACAATATCTGGCATCCAATATACCCCATACGTACCCAACATAAGTCAATGACCTCGCCGTCCGCTCCCCGCACCATCAACAACTCACCTCACCACCATCCCGCCCGCCCGCTCACTCACTCACTTATCACTTCTATAAAAATCGTACCCTCTTACTTACCCTCGCACCCCACCTAACGTTTTACCCCCTCGCCTACAAGCTTGCGCCAGAACCGGCCTGACTATTCTACTCTGTAGGATTATTATTATATCCTAATCGTCCCCGTATATAGCCAAAAAATAATTCTATATGATCTTGACTTAATTTGTACATTGGTCTATATAAAAGAGTCTGTTCTTTAATAACTAAATTTAAATATAACATTTTTAAGCTTTCGATGCACACACAAAAGCCAATAAAGCCTATCTTTAAATTAGTTTTTGCTAAAAATAAACCACCTGAATTTTTTAAATTTAACAAATAATTTTTAGTTGTATCTAAAAATTCAAAAATATAAATATAATTATTTGAATTTAGTGGACATTTAAATCCGGATTGTCATATACTTACCGAATTTAATATGTCGAATAAATTATTTATTATAAGTAAAAATTTCGAAGTTGTCGCGACATTTAAAACCTTTTCTAATTTTAAATTCTTTTCGCAATGTTCTAATGCTTCTGCGACGCTTTTACTTAGTAACTGACTCGCATAACTAACTTTCATTTTATAATTTTGAAAAAAAATATGCTTTTTAGTTAACTTATTAGCTAAATGTAATTGTTCTTTCTCTTGTAGATTTTGTAATTCTACAAGATATTGCCAGTTGACAACTTTATTTTCTGAATCTAGAAAAATTTTACATTTTTCGAACGAGTTTCGGACCAACTCTAACATATGAGAAGGGCCCAAAAACACAACAACTTCCTTTTTGGCCACTGGATGGAGAAAATAAGATTTAATACTACTGTAACTAATTTGGCAACCTAAATGACTAGCCATACTTATATTTGTTGGACACCCATCAAAAGTTAATGCTATAGTTTCTACTCCCACATCATGAATTTTTTCTAAACATAAGCGTACTAAATTTGCTAATTGTTCACCTGTGATTCTGTCAATTAAAAAGTAAGCCACAGGTAACTTCCAGCTACCATTAACACAAGTAATCATAAAAACAAGTGGTTAATTAGCAACATTTAAATTGGAAATTTCACCCAAACCCATATCCACTAAACCTTCGTATTTTTCGCCATTCCAACTTGACTGTGGTCTAATATACATTCCGTCAATTACTAAGCACGCCAAAGGTTTCTGTTTAGAATTTTCAGTTTTTAGTTTTAAAGCCACAAATGCTTCACTTGTAAATCCTGCCTCCGCATTACAAATTTTGTACCAGTTCTTGATTGTTCGTTGATGTGGTAGACAAGTGTCAAATGTTTTTCGCACATACTCATAAGCTCGGGGTGAATAGAAATTCAGTGTTAGTGCAAATGCACGTAAATCTGGAGAATACCTCTTACTTAAGCATCCATTTTTTGCCTTGCAAATTTGCCTGTTTATTAACTCGCTCACTTTTATATTGTCTTTTAAAACATTTAATTCACTTTCTTGTAGTAAATTTTTCTTTTTGAGGGCACTAATCAAATGTTTCACTGATTCAAGTTTTCTTGACTTTCGTCGTTTTGTTTGCTACAACTTCTTGATACGTTTCAGCCTCTGATTGGATTTTAATTTTTCCAGGTCCAATTTACCCTTAATTTGCTTTAATTCTATCTTTAATTTCCGTTTTCTGGGCGTGTCGTCTGGTTTTATTTTATAAAAATTGTCTTTTTCTGTTACATCTTCATCTGCTATTGGTACTAAAAACAAAACCAATAAATTAACCAATAGTACATTAATAAGTAATAATTACTATATAGCTATAATTAGTAGTTTTGTTGTATTGTTCATTAATTTTTCTAATAAAAAAATGCATAACCGTTAATTATTATTCAAATGATTCAATTTCAAAATATTTGGTTTTGACGCCAAATTTAAATTTATGATTATTGTGATAAAATTGTATATATTATTTTTCGTTTTTCTTAGAAAATAAGCGTTCACAAACCTTTTTATTAGAATATTCAGAATTCACAAACGATTTCTAATCGATTGAGAACCCGGAAGCTCATATTACAATCAATTTTTAAAACCTATTGACTAATTGGGAGCTCTTAATTAACAAATTAATAACTAGTAAACTAATTAATCACAATTTTAAAAGTGGGGAAAAGTTGAAATTTTAATTTTTTGAATTTAGTGTTGGCTAATCGTAAGAGGGTATTTTATTTTAACTTCTTCATTATATTCATATCAAAAACCATAAATATTTTACTCACTTGTTTCGGAAATGTAACTCATTACTGAAGAAGATGTTGTAGACATGGACGCCTCGGATTCCTCGGTTTCATTCGCTCCTTCAACCTAAAAAATATAAGCAATTTTAAAGGTATATTTCAACTAAATTTTATGAAAAGTCAAAATTTTTTTTACTCAAACAGGTAGCAATAATGTCGATATTGCATGGGGACGAAGACGCCGTAAATTGTTTTTTGTTTCAAAAAAACAATCAGATGTAAAATGTTTAGAGCAGATGTAACTGTATTTACTTGGTATCCAATCCTTGGATCTTCCTACTAATTTTGTCCATAAACATTTAATTTTTGGATCTTTTGGGAACCTCTAATTTAACATAGAAAATTAATAAATGTCACAGAATTTAGTATTTTATTTCTTTCATCAGTATTTTAAATTTAAAAATTATTTTATGTAAATCTTTAAAATGCGGCCCTGGTATTTGTACCTATCACGCTATCAATCCAATATGGCAACATATAATTTGACATTAATTTTTAAGGAAATTAAAATACTTACAAATGAAATGTGACACCACTTGAAGGTTTTTTTTCATTTCTACTTGAGTTCCTACAAGTTATTACTGCACAGAAACCCATTTTTAAGGAAATTAGTAAAACTTTATCACCAAAAACACAACGACAACAAAAGATGTGTACGCAACAAGAGCTGTTGGTAAGCTGACACCTACACATATTTGAAATATTTTGTGTACTTAGACTGCGCTTACAACTAGTTACATGTTCAGGTCTATATATATATATATATATATATATATATATATATATATATATATATATATATATATATATATATATATATTGCAATGTCTATGGCAACAACAGTCATTATTGTTGGATAAGAAATCTAGCCCGTTTAGTTGGAAGTCAGATTTAAAAACATAAAAGTTTAAAATATATATGTGATGGATGTTTATTATATTTTTATACGGAAAATCAATTAAATAATTATATAAAACGCGATTGTAATAAAATGTGTGTGCAGTTACCTTCACCACAAAAATCTACTCTCAAGTTTAAACACTATAATAAAATGTTACGAGTCCCATTTGTAATATATGGAGATATGGAGAGTATTTTGAAGCCGCACGGTACATGTATGTCAGATCCTGCATCATCATTTACAAATATTACACATACGCACGAACCCTATAGTTTTATTTATTATATAAAATGTCGTCATGATCCAACTTTAAATAAAATGGAAATATACAGAAGACCTATTCTGGAAAAGTATTCTTAGATAAATTGGAAGACGGAGTAAAACGATTGTATAAAATAATGAAAACGAGTAAAAAAATGAATCCGCTTTACACAAGGAAAAATAATTAATTATGAAACGGCAACAACATATTTTCTATGTAACAAACCGTCTTACAACGATCCAAAAAATCGACAACTACGTGACCATAACCATTTGACTGGAGAATATCGAGGACTGACTCATAGAAGGTGTAACATTTTGTATAGAATTCAAAAATTTATACCTGTTATAACGCAAAATCTTTCCGGATACGATGCACATTTTATAGTTAGAGAATTTTGCTCATCGAACGAAAAAATCAATGTGATAGCAACTAGTAAAGAAAAATACATTTCTTTTATGAAATATATAAACCTAGATACCGAACAAGATGATGATGATGATGATGCTGATGTTGATGAAGAGGAAGAACAAGATGAGAAAGAAAAAACTGATAAAAAAGAAAATAAAAAACAAGTCAGTTCAACTGCGATTTATTGACTCTTTAAATTTATGGCGTGTAGTTTGGATAAATTAGTTAGCAATTTAGTACTAGACCAGTTAACTGAAACATTGCATGCATATCCGGATATGAATCAATTTAATTTGGTAAAACAAAAAGGTGTTTTTCCGTATGAATATATATCTGATATTCAGCGTTTAAATGAAACAACGTTACCACCAAAAGAAGCATTTTACAGCACCCTTAGTTCAACAGAAATCAGTGACGATGATTATGCTCATGCTCAACAAATTTGGAACATTTTTAACATTAAAACATTAGGCGAATATTCATATATATATATATATATATATATATATATATATATATATATATATATATATATATATATATATATATATATATACATATATATATATATATATATATATATATATATATATATATATATATATATATATATATATATATATATATGAATATTCGCCTAATGTTTTAATGTTAAAAATGTTCCAAATTTGTTGAGCATGAGCATAATCATCGTCACATATGTATATATATATATGTATATATATATATATATATATATATATATATATATATATATATATATATATATATATATATATATTTAAAAACGGACGTGTTACTTTTAACAGATGTGTTTGAAAACTTTACAAATGTATGTATTAAAGCATCTGGACTCGATTCTACGCAGTATCTCACAGCACCAGGGCTAAGCTGGGATGCTATATTAAAGTGTACAAACGTAGAATTAGATTTACTAACAGATATTGATATGGTTCGTTTTATACGACAGTCTCTTAGAGGGGGTTTAGTACAGTGTTGTAAAAAACTTATTAGTATAGCTAATAATAAGTATATGGAAAATTATGACGAATCAAAACCTTCTAAATTTATACAATATTTAGACGCAAATAATTTATATGGGTGGGCTATGGTACAGTATTTACCGGTAAATAATTTTAAGTGGTTAACCCAAGAAGAAGTAGGCGATTTTGATGTAATGAGTAATACTAGCGATTTAGGATACTTTTTAGAAGTTGATTTAGAATACCAACAATATTTACATGACAAACGTAATGATTTGCCATTTTGTCCGGAAAATATGAAACCGCCGACAACAACAAAAACTGACAAGAAAAAATTAATTGCAAATTTATATAACAAAACTAATTATGTAATACATTACTGTAATTTAAAACAATGTATAAAATATGGATTACAGTTAAAAAAAATACATCGGGTTTTACAGTTTAATCAGTCTCCATGGCTTAAAAATTACATAGATTTAAACACACGTTTACAGACAGGCGCAACGAATGACTTTGAAAAAGATTTTTACAAACTTATGAATAATGCTGTTTTTGATAAAACTACGGAAAACGTTGACAAACGAGTAGACATAAGACTTACAACACACTGGGAAAACATTGGGAAAAAATCGGTGCAAATACATTAATTAGTAGACCTAATTTCCATAGCGCGTCTATTATTAACAAAAATTAACCAAAAAAAAATACCAGATTTTGCCGATCCATATGTCAAACCGACAGGTTTTATACGAGTACAATGTACTACTTTAAATAATGTTAACCATTTCCATTAAGTTTTATCAAACGCATGGTAATTAACGCTTTTTTGGAAGAAAATGAGTAGAGGTAAGTGGGGTAAAGTGGGAAATGGCACTTTCCGGGTAAACTGTAAAAGTACAGATGTCATGCTCTACTGACATCTGTTAGTAATAACCACAAATTAATCTTTATGGCATACCCACACATGCATATGTGTTCATGTGTTCTCTGACACTTGTCAAGGTTTTGAAGCGAATCGTAAATTTCATTTTCCATCGTTTCAATATCGTTTTTTTCACTCGTTTTAAAGATAAAGGGATTGTAAGTACACTCAAAGTATTTTTTGTAGTCTTAATTTTGATAATGCATAATCGTTTCGTGTAATTTATACAATGTAAAAAAAATGATGCTTACATTTTTGCAAAATGTGGTGTTGGGGTAAAGTGGAAAATTTTGTATGGGGTAAAGTGGGATTTATGATCTAAAAGAGTGTTGTGAATGTATTTATGTCCCTCTAACCTCAAAATTTCGACTTCATCTCGATTTCTTCGGTTACCGGAATATAAAATATCGTACGCACGGCGTGAAAGCAAGATTTTTTAACAATTCGCAAACCTAAATCAAGTTGCAAGAAGCAGCTGAAAAATGTTTGGCAAATAAATGCATCGAAGCTCGAAAATCCATTAAGTCATTTTTTCATCTTTTTTTTCAGCAAAAATTGTTTTTTTTCTATATCTACTATGTATTATGTATTCTTTGAACCTTTTTTGCCTTGAAATATAAATATAATAACTTTGCTATAAGATTTGCGTTGACTTTGTACAATTTTTTTAAAGTTTCCCACTTACCCCACGATTTTCAATTTTGGCCATTTTGCACATGGTCGATCAAAGCTCGGTAACTCAAAATGAATTCAATATTTTTAGTTCGTATCTTAGGCAAAAGATAGCTTATTGAATTCTCTTTACTACAGAAATTTTAAACATGGAAAAATAATTACTTTTGTTCAATCAACGGAGCTCCAAAAAACTTACTCCACTTTACTCCACTTACCTCTATATATATAGGCAACATCATTTTATTTGAACGTTTATAAAATCTTAATTAATATATATATATATATATATATATATATATATATATATATATATATATATATATATATATATATATATATATATCGCAACCGTTTAAACATAACAACAAACAGCGCGGGTAAATAGTAAGTTTAAATATTTTTTTATTTTATTACTAAAACTTATTAATTTTAATTTTTAATTTGTTTATATTTTTTACTCAATTTTACTGATTTTAATTTTTCTATATAGTTGGCCAACTCGTTAATGAGATTAAACATCGGTTACCGCAACATTTGAAAGTAATAAAATTTTTAATTCTATCATTTTTTTAAATACATTTAAAAATATTTAAAAATTTTATTTTATAGCATATGTGAACAATTATCATGATTGGCAAAAAGCCTAAGCCACAGTCGCCCCCACATTTTATATCAACGGGAAAAATTTTCGGGACGGAAGTGGTCTATATCGTAGAACCACCAATGATACATATATGGATTTATAAATAAAAATTTTTTATTTATAAATCCATATATGTAATGGTATGGTTCAATTATGTATGGAACAAAATATCGGCTAAATGGCCGCCGCGACCTCGGCGGCACACCTCCATCCGATGGTTCAAATTTTCGATGACGCTGAAGCATAATTGAGGTTCTATGCCGTTAATGTGCCCAATTATCTCATCCTTTAGCTCTTGAATTGTTGCTAGCTTATCGACGTACACCTTTTCTTTCAAATATCCCCAAAGAAAGAAGTCCAACGGTGTCAAATCACATGATCTTGGCGGCCAGTTGACATCGCCACCACGTGAGATAACACGGCCATTGAATTTGTCGCGCAAAAGAGCCATTGTTTCGTTGGCTGTGTGGCACCATCCTGTTGGAACCGCATATCGTCCACATCCATATCTTCCAATTCGGACCATAAAAAGTTCGTTATCATCTCACGATAGCGAACACCATTCACAGTTACTGCCTGACCGGCCTCATTTTGGAAAAAATACGGCCCGATGATGCCACCAGCCCATAAACCGCACCAAACAGTCACTCTTTGTGGATGCATTGGTTTTTCGACAATCACTCTTGGATTATCATTCGCCCAAATGCGGCAATTCTGCTTATTGACGAATCCACTGAGGTGAAAATGTGCCTCATCACTGAAGATGATTTTCTTCGAAAATTGATCATCCACTGTTGCCATTTCTTGCCACCATTCTGACCATTGACGACGTTTGGAATGGTCAAGAGGCTTTAGTTCTTGAGTCAATTGCACCTTTTAAGCGTGTAAATGCAAGTCTTTATGCATAATGCTCATCAGCGACGAGCGTGAGAGGTGCATTTGTTGGGCACGACGACGAGTTGAGGTGGACTGCTCTTCAGCCACACTATCGCGAACAGCAGCAATATTTTCTGCAGTACGAGCTGTACGAGCATGCACTGGTGTTTTTACGTCTCCTACAGACCCGGTTTGCTCAAATTTTTGCACAATTTTTCCGATTGTACGCACATTTGGACGATTAAATTGACCTAAAAATCACGAAGTGCACGCCCATTTTCATAATAAGCCTGAATAACTTTAACACGTTGCTCGATTGTGTATCTTTCCATGGTTCAAATTGAGTTAGTCTGAAATTGAGAAATGTAGTCAAATGTTGATGTAGTCAAATCAAAAAATGTTGAGCTGTATGTCAAATGAAATGCAGAAAAAAACTTGACGTTTAGGTGTGGTTCACATTCAACATCGGCCCTTACAATTTAACCACCCGTTATAAATTGGATATAGTTAAGCAAAAAGGGTTCAATCCACAAAATTGTCAAAAATGAGTTAATGGCATCAAAATGGCCTATTAAGGTAGGGCCTTTCAGTCAGCAAAACGGATCTATGAACAAACAAAGGAAACATGTTTTTTGTGACATGGAACCAAACCACATGTTAGGCGAGTATTTTTTTTATTAGCTATAATCTCTGCTATAATTTCATTTACTGATATTTTAAGTACTTTTAATCTAAGTTCTACTGTACATGAACCTACTAGAGTAACTATAAATAATAAATCCTGTTTAGACAATATAATTGTAAATAATAAATTAATGAATTATACAACAGTTGTTATTAAAAATGAACTGTCAGATCATTATGCTCAGTTGTGTAATGTCAACATTGCATTTTTGAATGACAGTACAAATCAGGAACATATAGTTTTTAGACGTAAAATTAACCAAAAAAATATAAATCTGTTCTCAACTATATTAGCTAAACAAAATTGGAATCAAATTTATAATAGTGAGTATCATATTGCTTATTCTGTATTTAATAATATTATGCAATATTACTTCGATCTCTGTTTTCCTCTAACTAAAATGAAAAAGAAAAACTTCTCTCATAAATCATGGATAACTTCTGAAGTTAAATATTTATTAACATAAAAACGTCTAATGTTTGAGTTAAATCGAGATTTCCCATTGGACTGTCATCTAAAAATGTATTACAAATCTTTCTGTAAATTAGTAAACTTAGCAGTATTTGAAGCAAAGAAAAATTTTAATTGAAATTACATAATTAACAGTAAGAATACATCCCAGGCATCTTGGAATGTAATAAAACAAAATTTAAATATAAATACTACTAATATTGTTCATAAATTACAGGTTGAAGTTGCTACTATAACAAATGATTATGAAATAGCTGAATATTTTAATAAATATTTCACGAATGCAGTTCAGTCATTAGATTTACCTCCAGTCGACTTTACTAATTACATGTTTAGTGGAATCAATGATAAAACATTCTTCCTGAACCCGACAGACGCAAATGAAGTAAAATCATTAATAAGTAAAATGAAAAATTCCAATTCATGTGGATGCGATAACATCTCTGCTACTGTACTTAAATCATGTGTCGACTCTGTTGCGGAGCCGTTGGCGTTCTTAATAAATCTATCATTTCAAAATGGATATTTCCCTGTTGAACTTAGAGAGGCAATAGTTAAACCTGTTCATAAAACAGATGATAAGAAAATTCTAGGTAACTATAGACCAATATCATTACTATCCTCTGTTTTAAAAATTTTTGAAAATATATTTCATCGCAGATTGCTAAGTTTTTTTACAAAATGTGATTTAATTTCAAAAAACCAATATGGTTTTTTACCAGGTCGTGGAACTGATCTTGCTCTCTTTCATGCAACCTGGGATATATGTAGTGGACTAACTAAAGGACAAAAGATCATTAGTGCTTATCTCGATTTAAGCAAAGCATTCGATAGTGTAAATCACCAATTATTATTCAAAAAGCTTAGCAACTACGATGTCAGGGGAATTCCTTTGCAATGGCTTAAAACATATTTAAGTCAAAGATATCAAACGGTTATGATAGGAACATCTAAATCTAACAAGGAATTGGTTTCTTTAGGAATTCCTCGGGGAAGTGTCCTTGGGCCCTTTTTGTTTTTAATTTACGCCAATGATATGACAGCTGATCTATCAGATGTTGATTCACAGTCAGTAATTCAGTTTGCAGACGACACCCCTATAATTAGTAAAGATCAAACACTTGAATTGGCTATTTCAAATTTAAGTTATAAAGTTGAAAAGGTTCACAGATGGTGTAAGCTTAATGGTCTAAAACTCAATATTGAAAAAACGAATATTGTTAATTTCACCCATAATAAAAATTGCAAGAACATACAACTAAATATCTTAAATAGCAATTGTATGACAAATGACTGTGCTAAATTCCTGGGAATTTATATTGACCCCACATTAAGTTGGAAAAATCATATTGATCATTTACGACTAAAATTGAATAAATATATTTATCTTTTAAGAAATGTTGCTAAATTCATTTATTATTATAAAAATGATAAAATACAAAAATTATATAATGGCTGAACTTAAATACTCAAACAAAATGTAGTATAAAAAGAAAGTTAAAATCGATAAAAAAACAATATTAAAACTTACATTCTAAAGAAAAAGATTAAAATTTACATTAAAAGAATAAAAGAACAGACACAAACAGTCTATGAAGCTAACACTTTTTTGGGGGGGTTGACGGCTCAGGTGTTCGTGCCGTCGATTACCATTGTGCTTGGCTGTCAGAGGGTCATTCCCAGTATTGCCTCTGTCCGGTCAGATGTTCTATATATATGTCGCATGACCATCGGATCGTGTCCGAAACCATCAAACGTGCCATGGTCTGCGTGTATTTGTAGGCTATGCCCAGTGACTTTGTGACCCGGTAGTTCTGTGTAAGCCAAGCGCCGAGCGAGCCTACGACAAATGCATCCAATGAGACCCTGTAACCCTTTGCGGTAAGCTCGGCAGCAAGTGGGTTATATTTTTCGAGCTTCTGCTGCCTAGCTGCCTCCAGGGCGTCCGGGGCACCCTCAAATGGAATGCATATGTCGATAATCTGTACCGACTTGTTAGTCTCGTCCAAGACCACCAAATCAGGGCGAAGGTTACTCTGTACGCCGGGCACTTGTCTATTGATGTTTAAGACTGCGCCCGGGGGTATGCGTGCTGCGCGAGCAAGGCGATCTTGTACGGCATTGTGCCGTTTTTGCCACGCTGCTGAATGGACAGTACAATGGTTAATGACGTGCGGCAGCGTCTCATTGACGTAGCCACAGCGTCGACACCGCTTGTCACCGGCCCCGAATCGACGCGTACCATTTAATGGGACAACGCCGAGTCTGGCCCGGTGGACAAATCGATAGTCGCAAAACCTAGTGTACCTCCCATTCAACAGGAAGTGGTTGCTCGCTTCCCTTTGGTGGGTACTAGTGTATACCTTTCCCTGATCTGGTTTCCTTAGCAGACTAGCAAGGTAGTGTGCTCGGACGCTTGCGCGTAGCACTCTCGCTACCCGGGTCCTCGCCGTCTCCGGGACAATCACACGCTCCTGTGTTTGCCCAGGCATGCTGACTATTAAGGACAGGTCACGCTTTTCCTGACACCAGTGAAACTCTAGCCCTGTTCTGGTGTTCAGGCGGCGACAAGCATTCCTCGCCTGGGTCCAGAGGCTTGATATATCGCTGCCATCTCGGGCAAGGGGACCTTCCAGTGAGCCACTTAGGTATCTGGCCATGATTTCCTCTGATGGATCGGCACCAATACGCCTCCTCACAACACGTTTCAAGCAGCACCAAGCCGTGTCCCTTACTATGTGATCTTTGCAGGACAGCAGTCTAAATGCGTGAACCACAGTGTTCACGTCCGCAGAGTCGGCCAACGGCATAAGATTTGCTCCACCCTGGTGAGATGGTATATATAGAAGCTCAGGAGAGCCGCGTTGAGGCAGGTTCATCCATTTCTTGGCTAGTCTTTTGATCGTTTTGTCCGCGTCAGTCAATGGACCCTTGGCGACATTGCCGCCACGCAGAATAAAGTCCAGCCGAGAAAGGATGAACATGTTCACCGCTTCGAGCTTTTGCCAGGGGGCGAGAAGAGAGTCATGTATCTTTTGTGCGTCCTCCTTAATGGCGCTAATGGCCTCAAGGGGAGTTTGAGATACACGGAATCCCGTAGGGACTCCTAGATGTTCATACTCCTCTCCGTCTCTTAATACCGATAGCTTACCTCCTTGGATAGTGAACTCCGTGGGATAGACCGTTCGGCGGCGTCTGCAATCCACATGGAGTGAGGCGCATTTTGGTGGTTGGAACTTTAGACCCATCCACTCAGCGGTTGATCCTACTGAGTCCAAAAGTTTCCTTAGGGACTCAGCATTTTTGGCGAGTAACACAACATCGTCGGCATACGCTAGTACCGAAAAATGATGGTCATGAAGTTTGTAGCCGTGATCATCCGCCAAACCTAAGGCCACCCTGACAAGGGGCTCTATTGCCAAGTTAAAAATAATAGGACTCAGTGGACAACCTTGCTTTACCCCCGCACGAAGTGGAATCGGCTGAGTTTCCCCTGCCGATGTGCGAATAGTGGTGGTAGAGTTGGAGTAAAGCTCAGCTATCACACTTCTCAACTTGCTGGGCATCTGCATCTCTCCCAATACCCGCCGGATGTGATGGTGGGGGACAGAGCCGAAGGCATTGGCTAGGTCAAGCCACGCCAATGCTATCTCTCTGCCTTCACGGCGCGCGTCATCCAGTGCACTTTGGACCGCGAAGTTATGCTCAAAGCAACCTTCGTACTCCAGAAATCCCTTCTGCACTGGTGAGATATTGTTTGAGAGTTTCGCCCAGCAGGTGACACGGTCGGCTATAACGCCGGCATAAAGTTTGGCAATAGTTCCTCCTAATGTTAGCGGTCTCCAGTTTGACAGATCATCCCTGCTACCCTTCTTATGCAATAGAACAGTGCGGGTGTCAGCCCAAGCCAGTGGTGTTTTTTCCTCACGGAAGCAGCGGTTGAAGATCTCAGTTAGGACTATACAGCCTGGGTCCAGCCGTTTCAGATACGAGTATCTTACTCCGTCTTTCCCCGGGGCAGTATTAGAAGTTTTAGCCAATCGCGCGCATACTGATTCTTTACTGATCGAGCCCAGTAGGAACGCATAGCGTTCATCTCTATCAGCTGCTCCGTTCTCACCAGGATTGAGTATCCGCCGAACCTCCTCAGGCATAGGTGTTTGAGCCTGGTTTTTGTCAGCGAATATCTCACGGAAATGATTAAAGATCGTTTCCGTGTCAATCTGGCAGAACTGTGAGCCACCTGGTGACAGTATTTGGTTGATGGCTTTCTTTTTATTGGTCCTATAGAGCTTCTGGATCTTTCCCGCGTCCGCAGGGTCAAAGCGTGCACGTCGTTGACGATTCCTAGGACGGGGCCTATTGTTCGGGAATCGTTGCACGCCCTGATTTGGTCTTTCGGCCACATGACTTGTACTGATAGACGCAAAGTCCGCAGTTATTGTAGCCACGGCAACCTCAAAGTCTTCCCAGTTGGTAGCGGTATAAAAACAGCAATATAAAAACAGCCATGATGGCTTACCATGCCTTAGTGCAATCTAACCTTCGATAGGGCATCACTTTTCGGGGTGGTTCCAGTGATCTGCCAATCCCTTTCAAACTGCAGAAATCATGCATTCGTGCAATATTTAATTTGAAATCAACAGAATCTTGTAAAACGGTCTTCACTGACTATAAAATTTTAACACTTCCGTCCTTATATGTATATGAAACAGTTATATTTATCAAAAAACATTACGACTTGTTTACGGAAACTATTGAAAGTCACAGCCACAACACTAGACAAGCTGGGTGCTTATACCCTGAAATTGCTACCACTAAAACATATTTAACTAGAAATGTTGGCTTCCAGGCTATACGAATATTTAATAAATATGCTCACTCTTACCGTGAACTTGTGCTAGAAAAGTTCAAAATGGTTGTTCGAACATTATTAATTCAAAGTTGTATTTACAACATTGAATTATAACAAAATTTCTTTATTTTTATTTTAAATTTTCTTCATTTTTTTCTGTTTTTCTCTGCTTCAATTTAAATATAAATCTTTATATATATATATATATATATATATATATATATATATATATATATATATATGTATATATATATATATATATATATATATATATATATATATATATATATATATATATATATATATATATATATATATATATATGTTAGCTCGAGAATATATTTAAGGAACGTTTAATAAGCCAGTTTGTGATAACTAACAAATAAAACACAAAATATTAATTTCAATAATTTATTTATGACGCTTGTACAGACAATTGCATTGTAATTGTAATCAAACAAATTCAGCGGCAAAGCACACCGGCCCATGAAATGACTATATTGATACTACTTGTGTTGTTGTGTATGGATGTCTCCCTCGACTGTCGCTGGGGTGAGAGCTTACCACTGTATATGTATGAGTGTGTGTATATCCGTGTAATATGTCGCATGTACAGTATGTACGTCGCCCAAAATAATACAATTGCTATCATTCGGCCAATCTGACCTTCGAGTCGGCCCCGAGTCGATCTGGTGGCGGTGTTTCCTCGTCGGCACTGTCATCTGAGTTTTGGAATATTTCGTCGAGAGATACCCACGGCTTCATTCGATCACTTGAAAATATGGAGTCGAAACTTCGTTGTGTTCGTTCGGCTCCGGGAACATCGCTGAGACGATATCGATCATTGGATAGTATTTCTTTTACCATATATGGTCCTTTGAATTTTGGAGTTAACTTCTTCGGCTTACCCGTTGCCATAGCTTCACGTTGAATTACAACGAAATCACCAACACGGTATTTTCGTGTCGTCTTACGTTTTTCGTCGAATCTTGCCTTTTGGAGTTCTTGCGATCGTACAATATTTTGGAGAGCTTCTTCACGATTTTGTATAGTATCGTCATTTAATTTCCCGTCGTCCAAGGCCAGTATAAGTTTGTTTTTGGAAATATTACGCGGTTCGTAACAAAATAAGAGTTCGTGCGGACTCTTCCCCGTAGTTTTATTTCGTGATGCATTTAATGCAAATTGTATTGTGCTGATGTGTGTGTCCCAGTCTCGACTATCATCCCTTTGGCACATTACTGCGATGGCGGCATTAACGGTTCGATTATAGCGTTCGACTTGACCGTTTGCCCTAGGTGTTGCGGTCGCGTTTTTAATATGTTGTATGTCGTTTTCCATGCAGAACTTCCCCATTTCTTCTGCCGTAAATGCAGTTCCTCGGTCGGAAATAATTTGGTTTGGCGCCCCAAAAATGTTAATTATTTGCTGCAGTATCTCTACGGTGCATCTCGCCGTTGTGTTTTTTGTTGCGCGAAGTATAATGTATTTCGTAAAATTGTCGATATACGCGAGAACATGTGTATTCCCCTTGACACTTTTTGGATACGGCCCAACATGGTCCACATGTACTGTATGGAAAGGGGTGGGTGTTCTAGGAATATTGTGCATTTCCCCCTCCTTCTTTGCAGCGGCGACCTTCTGGTACGCACATTCGACGCACGCACTGAGATAATTTTGGGTAATTTTTCGCATCTTCTTAAACCAGAAATGTTTTTGGATTAATTCTAACGTTTTTTCTAAACCTAAATGACCCATTTCGTCGTGACAACTACGTATCACTCGCCAAATAACACTTTTTGGTACCACCCATGGTCGTTTGTTGCCAATTTTTCGACATAGACGACTGTTCACTATTTCAAAGTTTTCGTGAATATGCTTTTTTTCATTCGAATCCGGTTTATGTTTCAAAATGTCGTTAATTTTTCTAAGTTCGGCATCCTGTAGCTGCATGGTTAGTAACCAATCAGAACCATCGATATGAATGGATAAAATGTTTATGTTCGCTACATCAATTCCATGTGCTTCTTCCGACGGATTTCGACTTAACGCGTCGACATGATTCATGTTTTTCCCGGCACGATGTACTAAATCAAACTGAAATTCCTGCAGTTTTAAAATCCAACGGGCAATTCGGGGATTGATGTCTTTCTTATTTATTGCACTTTTTACGGAGTTGCAATCAGTAACGATTTTAAAATGTCGTCCTAGTAGATAAATTCGAAATCTTTCAATTGATTCCACAACTGCTAAACATTCCAATTCAAAACCGTGGTAATTTGATTCTTGATCCGTTGTTTTTCGACTGTAGTAGCAAATAGGTTTTAAATTTTTCTTTTCGTTTTCTTGAAGTAATATGCCCGCTATTCCTAATTTGCTAGCGTCCGTATGGACTTCAACTAGTTTTGTTTGATCATAGAAACTCAGAACAGGTCGTAACGCAAGTTTACTTTTGAGTTCGTTGAATGATCGCTCCTCATTTTCCGTCCATTGAAAATTTTGGTCTTTTCGTGTTAGGTTTGTCAACGGTCGAGCTATAATGGAATACCCTTCGATGAATTTTCTGAAAAATCCACTTAATCCGAGGAATTGTCTAACTTCATGGACGTTCGTCGGTTTTTTAAAATTATCTATCGCGTTTGTTTTATTTTTCCAGGCTGTATACCATTAATGCTTATTTCGAAACCCAAAAATTCAATATTTTCTTGGAAAAATGAACATTTTCTTAGGTTAAACGTTAGACCGTTATTTTTCATCAATTGTAAAGTTTTTCGGAGTTTGCATAATCCATCTTTGCCTGTAGGACTTGGAATTAGTATGTCATCCATATAGTAAACGAAAATGTCGTCTTCGACTTGATCAGCCAATTTTTGCATTAAGCGGTTGAAATTACTCGGTCCATTGACGAGACCAAAAGCCATTCGATTAACTGATAGCTTTTGCCATTAACTACGAAGGCGGTCTTGTGTCTATCAGCTTCGTCGATTTCGAGTTGGTGATATCCCATTGACATATCTAACGCAGTAAAAAATTTATGACCTGATAACTTATCAACGATCTCATCAATAATCGGCATGGTCACTACTTCCTTTTTCGTAACTTTGTTTAATTTTCTGAAGTCAATGCATAAGCGGTCGTCACCATTTTTCTTTTTGACTAGTATCGCCGGTGATGAGTATTCTGATGTCGAATCACTAATGACTTTCGCATCCAATAACTTGTTTATTATTTCCTGGACTTTATGTCGTTTCGCGTACGGTAGTCGGTATTCTCGGCATTTGACTGGTGTATCACTTGTTAATTGAATTTGCATTTTGACCAAATTTGTTTTTTCGATTTCCTTATTATTGGTAGCAAAACACGTTTTAAATTCATTCAATAGCGTAATTGTATTTTCTTTATCTTCAGGGGACAAATTCGCGTTGATATCTGCGTCTTCTGTTTTTATTTTATAAATTTTCGGTGCCACTGTTTCTTCTATCTGATCTTGTTCAAGATGTGTTTGAATTTCTTGAATTATAAGTTTCTTATTTTCTTTAATAATCCGAATGCTTGGTTTGTCGAGTGCCGATTTTCCTACAATTAGTGGTTCATGTTGCGCAGCATCCGGTACAATTAGTACTTCGGCTTCAATTTTAATTCCATCTATAATTAGCAGTAACGTACGACGTCCGATAATGGAACAGCTACCATTTCCAAATCCAGTTAAGGTTATTTGATGAGTTTGGTAGGTTATTTTCAGTTTATCTGCTACGCTCTTCCTCATAGTTACGACATCGCTGCCTAAATCGATAAATGCTATGACGTTTTCTCCATCGATATTTATCATTTTATGATACTCGTCATCTTCATAATTTTTCTGATGGTATATTTCGGCAATCCGTTTTGTGTCTGCTGATGTATTTGTTTTCGCGTGACAACTTGTGACGTCATGCCCGACTTTGTTGCAGGTGGTGCATCGACTTTTCCGAGCTGGTTTGGTGCACTGTATTGACTTGTGCCCCATTTCATTACAGTTGTAGCAACGGATGGTTTTACTGATACTGTCGTTGTCTTCTTTGTGAGATTTTGTTGTTTTCGGAGAATAAAATTTCGAATCTTCGTGTCGTTGTGATGATACGGTTTCCTTAAAACAACTTTCGTAGTTTTTGATTCGCATTAACAGATCTTGAATTGACGAAAAATTGTTTATAGCTAGCAGTCTTGACAATTCTCTATTTTGAATCCCATTTATAATATATTTAATTACTGATTGTTCCGATAGATTGCCTCTGGAAGCAATAGCTTTCATTTCGTAAATGTACATTTCATAACTCTCGTTATTTTTCTTTTTCTTTGCTGATAGTTGATAATGAATATCTGCATCATCGATCGTATTTGGAAAACTAGCGGTAAGTTTTTCCTTAAAATCGAACCAAGACTGAATGTGGTCTTGAGCTCCTTCAAACCAAAATTTGGCTGGTCCAGCTAATTTTGCCAGCGCATGGTACAATAACGTTTGATTGTCCCATCGGTAAATAGCTTGTAAACTTTCTAGTTTTCGTATGCACTGGGATGCGTTTAATCCTGTTTGTTCATGAGGATTAAATTCAGGTAAGGATTGTTCAGTTGCATTGTTCAAACCCATAACATATGAAGATTGCATTGAGATGGCTTGAGTATTATTACTGATATCTTGTAACAACTGTCTTTCACACTGTAGAAGTTCGCGTTCTCGACGGAGTAATTCTCTTTCCCAACTCAAATAATCATTTTCTTGATAGTTATTTGCGCGTTGAGTAGTTGACGACATTGGAAGTTGATGCGGTTCCAATACAACGAAATTATGTTTCTGTTCCGGCGTTGCATATCCCATTTCAGGACTTGACCCTGATTCTGGAGCAGCGAAATGTTCATTTTCGTTGATATCACCCGGCATCTTGATATAATTTTAACGAATAATCTTCTAAAATTCGTTCGTTTCAATTCAAGTAGCAATTTTTGTACGAGTCACGGCGTACAAATAGGAAACAGTGTGTAATTACGGTGTACGAAAACGGTGCACAATTGAATGAAGCACACGAAAACAGAATTTTTCTTTTACTTTTATTTGCACGAATAGCGGCGTACAAATACGGAACGGCGTATAATTACGGTGTACGAATACGGCATACAATCGAAGTATACGGAAACGAAAAATTTTCGCACGGATAACGGCGTACGATATCGGTAAGTATCACACGAGATATAACTTTTGTTGCTTTGTTTCTCTTCTTTTTTTTTTTGTTTCAGATGATCCTTTCCAATTACAAATGAATGTACACGCGCGATGAAAATACGTTACAAAAACATTAAACAGATTCAACCGTTTGAATTGAGTGTACAGTACACACAATAGCGAGTGTATGTTGTGTGTATCAGGTACGCGTACGTATTCAAATCGAACTACTGGCGCGAAACACACGATGGCCAACACAACGCTACCAGCGAGATCAGTCCAACCGTCACTTAAAGCACAGCACCTCACTGTTTTATAACGTTTAATGTCATATGCACACAACCCACACAACCATTCAATGCATTGTTTGCATTCGCCGAATCACAAAGTTGTTATGTCCAACGTATTTATCACAAAATTGGTTATGTCCAACCCCACACCTGAATTGTTAGCTCGAAAATATATTTAAGGAACGTTTAATAAGCCAGTTTGTGATGACTAACAAATAAGACACAAAATATTAATTTTAATAATTTATTTATGACGCTTGTACACACAATTGCATTGTAATTGTAATCTGAAACAAATTCAGCGACAAAGCACACCGGCCCGTGCAATGACTATATTGATACTACATGTGTTGTTGTGTATGGATGTCTCCCTCGACTGTCGCTGGGGTGAGAGCTTACCACTGTATATGTATGAGTGTGTGTATATCCGTGTAATATGTCGCATGTACAGTATGTACGTCGCCCAAAATAATACAATTGCTATCATATATATATATATATATATATATATATATATATATATATATATATATATATATATATATATATATATATATATATATAAATAAATTTTATTGTTTATTTTGACGCTGGTTATACTTATTTAGTAACAGAAATAAAGATACACATTATTATTATTATTATTATAACCCAACCTGTTTGAATTATTGGGTTGAGTCCTTTCTGCTTAATTATTTTAAGAAAGCAAATACCTAGTTTGTACTTTAAAAACAAATACATAGTCTCTACTTTAAAAAAATTAATTTTGTTTTGATTTCGTTCTGTATATGTATCAGTTTTCGTTCAGATATATGTATTTTATATTGTAAAACTTTTTTTGTTAAAATAAAAATTTTATCTTTTGATTTTAATTTGTTTTAATTATTTGTTTTACATTAATTTTACAAACCTTAATATATTCGTATAAAATAAACTTTATCTATTCTAAATCATAATTTTTGTTTAAAATAATAATTAAAATTAATAATGATTATATTATGGTAAGTTTTGTAGATAGTAATTAAAATTAATGATATCTTTTTAGCTTTAATGATTCAATATTAAGTGTATAATAATAAAACAATGCTTTACATACTTGCTAATTTTATTGTGCATAAATACATTGTATGTACAGCAAAAATCCACTTGTCGCACACTCTAAGAAGTGCGACATCGACATTAGATAAGAAGGGAGAGTCCATACCTCGCTTACACATGTACAGTGCTTCTTAAGTATGGGTGTGTGTGTGTGTGTCCACACAGCGTGTTCGTTTTAGTCATAGACGGTCATGTATCGTCATATTGTATGCTTATCTTAGGGCCGATATTATAAACGATAGAATAAATTTATCTCTATGATAAATCAGTTTATCCCATAGATTTGAGTGTTATAAACGAAAGATAAATATATCTGGTAGTTAAATCTACCAAATAAACTATCCATAGAAAATCAAGCGAATAAATATTTATCTGGGTGATTAATTTTAAATATGTCTGCTTTTTTAAACGTCAAGCTTATAACCGCGAAAATTATTTTTACGAAATAAATACAGTTTATTAATAATTATTCATTGATTTATATTTAATTTAATTATTCTTTGATATTGTTTAAAATAAAGTGCGTTCCAAATATAAATATATAAAATAGGTAAGTTAAAATATGTAATTAACCATAAAAATGATAGAAGTTATACAAGTGAACAAATTGTTTTACTTGAATTTTAGAAACATGGAGTATGAAAATTCATCGTTCTCATTAACATCTGAAGACGAATAGCGGTCGGCGTCGTTAACGTCTGAAGACGAATTTGAAAATAATATTCAAATCCCGAGAGCATCAAGATTATTCGAAGAAAGATTTGAACCAATGGCACGTTATGACGACGCATCTTTCAAAGAACGGTTTAGATTTCAAAAGAAACCGTTCATTACGTACTGCATTTAATCCAGCATAATATACAGCCAATGCCCAGCGAAATAAGGCGATTTCTTTTGTAAATCAGTTGTCGTGATAAGTCGTCTCTCACATGGTATATGTTTGAGTAAGCGATTTAGAAAAAGTGAGTACAATGACAGACAGTTCTGGCTGGCATAAGTCGTTGACAGGCGAGAAGAACGATACACTGTGGAAGCACGAGTGAGAGATGTAACGTTAAGTCCAATGGTGCAAATGACATTACGTGGAGATAAAAATGATTTATTTTGTCGATTATTTGTAATACAATCTATATATGCTTTTAAATTAATTTTCTTCGACATCATCTGACACGTCAATACTAATTTCTTCTTCATCATCTGATTCTTCATTATTAATTTCGTCCTCTGAAAGGAAAAAAGTTTTGATACATTAATCATATCGTTACCTATCGGATCTTGCGCCCAGTTATCTACATAAGACTCTATATATTCTAATTGAATTAAAAAGTTTTATATTACCTGAGATATATTCCTCAGCTTCAATTGATTTATTTTCGGTAGTATCCGTAGGCTGTTGTAAAAGTATTTCATATATAGAAGAAGGAACTGTATCCCCCTCAAACTAGTTGAAAACATATTAATCATCGATCAAGTTCCAACCATTATTTTCAGGTGTAAGAACCGTCGTGAACACTTTAGTATCACTTGACTTATATGTGGTGAGAAACTTTTCATAACGTGCATCATTTATATTTTCACTTTTCATACCGTACATTTGGCACACAAACTTCTCAAGTATTGAAAAAAATGTTCCCCTCTTCTTAGAAAAGATGGGTTAAAATCGCAACCGGTTAATGCATGAAAACCCGGTAAGCTTTGACATAAAGGAGGCCCTAATTTTACGTGTAACTCCGAAATATTTATCCATTTCTTAACATTCGTAGTTCCATATTCCATATAGACCTTTAAATTGTTATTACAAAGGTGGTCCATGTTTCCCAACATTACTATTAACATGTCTGTATCTGACGTTTTTATTAAAATGTTGGATACATTGTTATTCATTTGGCATATGTGATATACAATTTTAGTATCGGCACCTACATGATGTTGGCACGATAAATTATCATTAACGTAGGAGACCACAGAGTTGTTATGGACACTATAAGTATGACATTCTTTGCAATTTAAATTAATTATGGTATTCCTGATAAACTCTGCCATTTCATGTGTCCTCCAATGTGTAATTAAAAAATCTACAAAAGCTTTTTTGAATTGTATATTACGTAATTCTTTGATAAAATCAACGGGTCTGACCTGTTCTGGACCAGTAATTAAGTATTCAATGTTTCTTACTTAATGCCGTTGGGCTCATTCATAATCCTTAATAGAAGGCGAGAAGTACTGATCGAAAATAATATCTACTCGTGGAGCACGTGTTGCTGTTAGTACATAGTTTTTTTTTTAAATATTACCAAATGTTTTTGGAATATTTTTCATGCAGTGAAAAGAATCCATCAAAAATAACATCATCGAACCGTCCTGGTAGTTCGTCATTTGTGATATTAGCTTTTAAAATCTCAACCATCGCTGATTTTGGAGTTTTATACACTGTACCGTCTTCATGACACAGTGACACTGGAGCGATTGTAATGCGGTATGACAATGTTTTTTCTAAATCGATGTTGTATTGCATTGACAGAGCTAACAAGCAATCGAAAAAATCACGTTGGACACGGATTTCATGAGTCTTATGACCGACTTTGATTTTTTCTTCTTTTTTTCGGAGGCAAAGTTCATTATTTTTACTTTTCTAATTTTTTTTTCAAATCTTCTTCCATTAAGTGAACATTCAATAATAAACTGTTCTTTTAACTTTCCTCCTGATACTTTAACTTTCGTTTAATAATAGATGATACTTTTAAAAAAGTTCATAGATGTCGTTTAGGGATTAAAAAAGTTCATAGATGTCGTTTTAGGATTGAACTCTTCTCTAGACAGTTCAATAATTTATAAAAAAATTGTACAATAATTTGGATACAGAAATTGTGCAATAATTCAATTATTGTATTAGTATTCAAAATGTTAAGTGATAAGGACGTTACTTCTATAGCTATTGCTTTTGCCCTTTGTAATAAAAAAGGAAAGAAAAAAAATAATGTGGATGATGAAATGGTACATAAAGAGACATAAATATATTCAACAAATTTGCTTAACGTAGAGTTACCGAGCCAAATGTTTATGAAAATTTTCTACGTTTAGATAATTCTGACTCAAGATAAAAAATAAATGATGTTTGCATGCGAGATGCGAAATGAAGATAATATAATAATGATTGATGACAACGAAAACGACAACTACGAACCGCTTGATTTAAGTCTGTCATCAAAAAATCAACCGGGACTGATAGAGGATATCAGTGAAAGTGAAAACTTAGAGCAAATATTAAATGAAATTTTGGATTTGGATCAGTACCAGCACCAACAACAACAACATCTGGAATTGGTGGAGGATCATCATCAGCAACAGCAACAGCAGCAGCAGCAACAGCAAATATTAAGTGAAATTTTGGTTTTGGATCAGTACCAGCAACAACAACAACATCCGGAATTGGTGGAGGATCATCAACAGCAGCAGCAGCAGCAGCAACAACAGCAACAGCAGGAGCAGCAGCGGCAGTAAATAGAAATTTTGGATCAAATTATTTTCCCACTGAATGATCCATTAATTAATTATACAGACTTTTTGGGACTATTTCAAAATAATTTAATGTGAATAATTTTGTGAAATAATTTTTAATTTAAAAAAGGAAAAAATAAATAAAATGTTAAGAAAATTTTTTTATTGTTTTAATAATTTACAATGCCCCCATGGAAGTATACATGTAGAGTTCATAACAATGTATCGTTTCTCATCAAATGGTGACAAACCGATTTTTTGTTGTTTAATAGTAAAAAGTTTGTGTTTTTGAGAACGAATACATTGTTGAATTCTATACGTATTACAGTTCATTATTAAACATTTCAGATAATCATCAAAGGTAAGTTTTTTAATTGTCGACATTTTTAATCCTTTTGATTTTTTCGTTTCTCCTTTATATTGTACTCGAAAGCTATACATTTTACTCCGTAATCCAACAAATTCTAAAAGCACTTTCTTAACACATTCATCTGACATAAGTCCTTTTTGTTTCCTGTTTCGTAAAGGCATATTGTAGACATTCGGTTCTGGATAATCAGATGGTACACATCTTGATCGGTACGTATATCATAAATTAAACTATCAGTATCTGTGTATAGAAGTGAGACTTTATAAGAAGTTATAAGAATAACCATATGTAGGATATAGTTAGAATGAAAATCATAAACAAAATGTCCAATGTACAAAAACCGACGTAAATTGGTTTATTAAAAAATATTTTTGTTTTATTCATTTCAATAACTGTCACATCTTTATCCATAACAAGCATACTGTGAAAATTCGGTTGCGCCACAAAATGTTTAATACAATTTTTTCATCTCAGTGTTTTCTCAAAAATACCATTGGATGTTTTCGTAAATTCTCCATTGTTTTACCGAAAATTGCGTTTATTATTAACTTGTATAAATTTTTTTCAAATTCATTAGTCGCTTGTTTGCGTTTCTTTATATTAAAATCAATATAATCACGCAACCATGGGGATTAATCGAATTTTAGAGTACGATGCACACGCGTAATTTTTACACCAAGTTGTAAATAGAATTTTAAATTACAGTAATGCACCACGTAACGTTCCTTGTTGTGTAAAGTTGTAAGTAATCGTTTTTGTTTGCAATTCGGTGGAACTCAGTTCTCTCTGTACATGATGGTAAATCGCTAAAATAATCATGCAAATACTCTGGTATTTCTAAATCAACTTCCAAAATGTACCCGACCGGTGATTCGTCGGCAACTTGACGTACATCAATTTCCCCTTCCACCCATGAAAAATTACCAGTGGGAAGGTATTGCGACAGAGTGTGTCCATATAAATTTACCACATCGTAATACATTAAATAGTGCGTTTCATCGTTTGAATTATATCCCGTATTCATATATTTATTATTGGCGCGTGCGTAACGATTCGAACATTGGCTAACGCCTCCCCCTCTCAATAAATAATAACTGATCAATGTCGGTGAATAATTCCAGTTGTTGATCTGTATACTTTAACATAGTATCCCATGTATATCCGGCCAGCGTATAATAGTGAACAGGATCCAATCCATAACTTTTTAAACAGGTACTACGAAAATTTTCGAAAATACCCGCCAGTAACACATCAGTTTTCATATACAGATCAGAATATTGTCCAGGCGTGTGTAAATTAAATGATCGCCACACGTTTTGTGCATGCGCATAATCTGCATCAGAAATATCTTCATCGTTAAGCATGCTGTAAAATGCGGTTTTTGGCGGCAATTGTGTTTCTCTAAGTCGATCCCAACTTGTCATATAATCATACGGAAACACTCCTTTACGCGTCAACAAATGAAACTGCTCCTCATTTTCACACTCACGACGCAATATACACTTTTTATCATTGTCTAAGTATGAAGCTAATTTGTCCAATGAACTGGCCATAAAGCGGAAGAAATAAATAAAACGCAATCAACGCAATAAAAATACTACCAATATGTTTAGTGAAACTAATGTACCTCTCTTTATTGGTACAACATCCACCTTTCCATCGAATTCGCTAACCAATGGTACCATTAAGAAATGCGAGTTGTAACCGCTAAGATTGTGCATTATTATTGGTATTACATGTGATTTTTTATAATTCAAATTACACTGATTATGATCCGCTCCACGAAATTTACCGGTAAAATGACAATGATCACGAACTTTTCGATCGTCTGTTTTAAAATCTTCATGGCAAATGTGACAAATTTCTGCATTAATAAAATCCATATCTTCCTCCGGTGTTAAATCCATTTCTTCTTTAAGTCCTAATTTCTCTTCGGCAAAGCGAGCTTGTTGTTGTAATTGATACACAAACCACTTAACACAATCTTCGCCATGATATTCTCGGTAAAAAGATTGATTTGCGTCATGCGAACAAAAAAATAATATCCAAAACTATATGGTACATGTTTTTGTGTGCGTTTTGTATACGAATGTTCGTAATCACTACCATCATCATGATCATCATCGTTATCATTATCAGAAACTGGAATTAACAATGATTCAAAGTCCGCGTATATAACATACGGTACTTTCTCTTTCGCCATCCAATTATTAAATTTAACAAAATTTTCCCCCTTCTCACTGCATCTTTTACACAAATTTTCACTGCATCTCGTTCACCACAATCCATTAGATGCTGCTTTAATTTTTTCTCAGTTCGAAAGTAATTGAGGCATCGATCGCAAATATGTACTTTATGACCACGACTACTTATACTGCCACTGGTTAATCTCGATAAATTCTTTATCCAACAGTAATGTAGTACATCACTGTTGTTGTTGTTGTTTTTAACGCACAACAGATGTATTTTTTTACCATCATTATTTTTACTTACGTATACGGGAAAAAGTTCTATTTCTTTTTTACCAATTTCATTGTAGCTGTATACGTTTATCGATAAATCCGGATTCATACGTTCAAATTTATGCAACTGACTTAATGGTAATGGAAATTCCAATCCATCATATTTTAGTCGAGTACTATAATGTAGATACTTTCCGACTCGTTGGGGATTTCGATCCGCTGGATAGAGTGCTGCCATAATTGACCACAAAAAACAATGCTGATCATAATTTCTGACGTTGACACAAGCTTTTTTATTTTTAATTACTCTAGGTAATTCACAGTAAGTTCCTGCTGTTAGCGAACAATACTTATTCATATTGATACGTAAATTTATCACCATATCCAGTGCCCAGCCCGAATCTCTTTCCTGAAAATCTTGCAATTTTCTCAATAAATTTTCCTTTACAAACTCATTATACCATTCTTTTATATTTGTCGTCATAAATAATTCTTTTGCCGGTGTAATAAATGTTTTTACATCCTCTTCACCGGTTTTTGGTTTAGGTAAAATTCCCCGAAAATACAACATAAATTTTCAATGGATCAATTTTCAATTCTTTACGTACATGTCGACGAAATATCGGGAAAGCTCGATCAAAAAATACAATTGGTTCCTTATAGTCAACGTTGGTAATAACACCCGTTTTTACTCTTCCTTCATGGTGTACATCCATTTGTTCCCAATATAAGTGACGATGTTTTTGCCGTGCATTTAACCCACTACCTTGTTTAACGATGCTACACTTTAATTGATGCAATTTTTTCTGATACGATTTAGACAGTGCAATGTTTGCTTCTAAACGTAAACGATTCTCTAATTTTTCATCAAACATACGTTTAAACAAACGAATATGATTTTTATTATGCTTTAACCATTTTTCCACGTCTTCTATATTTCTAATTCGCTTTAAGGCTTCTTCAACAATTTTCACCATATCTGAACTGCATGGTGTATTATTAATTTGTCTACACTTTTCCGCAAATGTCATTGTTATCGTCACACAATAAACAAAGTTTTCAGTAAAACTAACTCCCACCAGTATTCGATAACACTATTTATAATCCTCTTCAATACCCTATACGTACCCATCACAAAAAACATATTTTTTTTCAAACATTTTTTGCCATGCATGCCCCATACGTACCCATCATAAAATACAGACAATTTTTTCAAACATTTTTTATGATAACATCTGGCATTCAGTATACCCCATACGTACCCATCACAAGTTCACAAGTCAATGACCCCGCCACACACACACACACATACACCGTCCACCCGCCCCCCGCTCGCTCGCTCCCAACTCACATCATCGCCTACCCGCTCCCCGCCCGCCCGCTCACCCCCTCGCACCCCCCTAACGTTTTATCCCCCTCGCCTACAAGCTTGCGCTGGAATCAGCCTGACTATTCTACTGCCAGACTACTTAAACAGTCAACAAAATTCCAGCAATGAATTAGGCAGAGAAACAGATTTAATATTGGCACGAGAAAGTCTAAAAATACAGAATCATATTTTGGAATTCATGTTAAATTTTAAACAAGAAATTGCAGATAAAAACGATATTTTATTGATGAAAACTTTGTTAAATTTGCAAGAGATTTTCGGAAGATTATTGAAAAAGAAAGTCAAGAATTGTTATTTGAAATACTTTCTGTAACAAAATCTTGAAAGGCTAGAAAAAAATGTTGACACGAACAACTGAAGGACTTTTAGAAAATTGTAAGAAGGGAAAATGTATAAATACTTTCATTAATACACCAACACAATTTAGTTTAAAAATAAGTTTTTTGGTGAACAGTTGATTTTTGTTGCTTCAAGTGTTTCCAAACAAAAATGTTCACTATTGTTGAAATATATGGAATGCGCGGAGTTGTTGGTGATTTTATTCCCAAAGAAGTTGCAATCATTCAAAACAGTAAAATTGGACACTGGATTTTAAAACCACCATACGAATGGAAAAACGTATCGAAAAAATATCAACGAATTAACGAATATTTAACTAAATTTGTACATAACCTGACGTGGTTTGAGGGATCAACAGATTATTATAATGGAAAAGAAATAAAAAATTATTTACAATATTGTAGTGAAATTTTTGTGACGGGCGAGCAAAAACGTAAATTGTTAAAATTACATTTTAACATTGATTCAATTAATATCGAAAACATTCGACCTGAAACATCACTTCATTCACTGGAACATTCTCCGTCTTATACATGCTTGTATCATAACGAGAGCTCAAACAAATTTGCGCTGAGAGAAGCCTTAATTTACTAACAATATTTTAACTGAAAAAAATTTTTAAACACTTTGTAAGACTAATAATTTTTAAGCACAGTGTATTTTAATATCAAAAAAATGAGATAGCAAAATTAATGTTTCAAAAAAACTAATATCTAATCACTTAATTAAAAATATATTTTTCTTAATTTTTAAATTTATGTATGCAAAAAATTAATCTTTTTTAAAAAACAGCAAAAAAAATATTTACACATATTCATTTTAAACTCTTATTTTTTGTAAAAAAATTAAAAAAATATGCAAAAAAAAGCAATAAAAATTATTTTTCCACTTATTATCAAAATAAATGATAAATAATTTTTTAGTCAAAAAAAAATACGCGTGGAATATGATAGAAAAATATGCATGCGTGTGTAAAGGTTAAAAGTCAAATTGATATAGTAAAATAATTTTTAATATCTTAAATCAGTATTCTGTACGATTTAAACCAATACAGATGTAACAATATGATAATTTAAACCAATAAAGCAACAATTAAAAAAGTTTTAAAAATGTAAAAAAGTGTTTTTTTTATTTCTCATTTCATTTTTTAAAAAAATTGTGTGTAATTTTCCTGAGGTATGTAAAAATAATTTTTAACTTTTATTCTAAGATTATTATTTGATTCAAAAAATTTTAACACAAAAATTAGTGATTAAAATATATTCGATTTTTTAGTATATTAAACATACAAATATGTGCTTCTTAATATATAAGATACGAATATGTGCTTCTTAATATATAAAATTTCTAATTTTAATCAAAAAGGTTAAAAGGTCAGTCAACAGAGAGATAGTTTTTGCATGTACTTTGTTGAAATTGAAAATAGTCATTTTTTAAATAATAATCTGTGTTAAAGGAGGGGTTAAAAGGTCAATTAACAGATTGATAAATTGTTAATGTCTTTTTATATGATTTAAAAATTCACAAACTGCAAAACATTTTTTAAAAATACTTTTTTACCTGGAAATTCCTTGAGGGCGGAGTTCACGCCAGAAACGGCTAATAAACTAATTTTTTTCGAATCTCGTTTTTTTGTTTTTATTTTGTTCTGTGGTTCTTTACAAATACGGTGATATATAAAATATGGCCAAAAAAATTTTTTTTTTAAGTAGAAAAATATTTATTTGTGAGCCGCGGCACAGCCAAGTTGCTGCTCCTTTGCAGACAACGCTCGCCTCCCCCCCCTCGCGATTTAATCAGTAATATTTAGTTTTGGTGTGCACATGAGTCATAGTATGCACTGAGATAATGTTCTTTTATTTGTATGCCTTTGTAGACATATTTTCTCAAAGTTGATTTGTTTTTTTCAACATCTACTTTGTATGTCATTCTGGCTTATTTCCCCAAAGTTGTATTTTTCCCGACAAGGAAAATCATATCTCAAGTTCTAGAAAAGATAGAGACTTAACTTTTTTTAAATTTTGTTCATAAACATATTGCGCATAAAGTGTAGTATGCTTTTTCCATTTGAACAATTATAACTATTTTTAAACATTTTTTTTTAAAATAAAAAAATTGGGTTTTATAATTTTTAGAAGTTTGGGTTTACAATTTTATAGTTAATTTTTAAAATTACCTGAAACCCATACTCAGCTTTATGGACAGGTCCTTTAGGAATAAAATAATGAAAAAATATTTAAAAGATATTCATTACTTTTTGAGATATGGCGTTCCTTGTAAATGCTTAAAAACTTGTGAAAAAGGGCCTCCTCCCCCCACAGTAATATTTAGTTTTGGTGTGCACATGAGTCATAGTATGCACTGAGATAATGTTCTTTTATTTGTATGCCTTTGTAGACATATTTTCTCAAAGTTGATTTGTTTTTTTCAACATCTACTTTGTATGTCATTCTGGCTTATTTCCCCAAAATTGTATTTTTCCCGACAAGGAAAATCATATCTCAAGTTCTAGAAAAGATAGAGACTTAACTTTTTTAAATTTTGTTCATAAACATATTGCGCATAAAGTGTAGTATGCTTTTTCCATTTGAACAATTGTAACTATTTTTAAACATTTTTTTTAAAATAAAAAATTGGGTTTTATAATTTTTAGAAGTTTGGGTTTACAATTTTATAGTTAATTTTTAAAATTACCTGAAACCCATACTCAGCTTTATGGACAGGTCCTTTAGGAATAAAATAATGAAAAAATATTTAAAAGATATTCATTACTTTTTGAGATATGGCGTTCCTTGTAAATGCTTAAAAACTTGTGAAAAAGGGCCTCCTCCCCCCACAGGGAACAGTAATGAATGTTTCAAAAACAAAATTTTCTATTTGAAACCATCCCTAATTTGAAAAAAAATTCATCAAGCAAAATAATCATAAATAAAAAAGTTGCTTTTTTATTTGAACTCCCCCCTTAAATAATTTAGGTGAAATTATCGCGTCACTAACCTTCCTCAAGGTATTAGGGTAGTAATCTTTCCTAAAATAGTATACGGTGGAGAGAACACAGTCATTCACCCACCTAGACAGGTGTTTACGAAATAATTTAGGAACTAAGTTTAAAAGAATGTTTTTACCTGCATTACCTCAATAGTTTAATTGAAATTATCGCGTCACTGACCTTCCTCAAGGTATTAGGTTAGTAATCTTTCCTAAAAAAGTGTATGATGTTTTGAACAGAAGGTCATGACCTTCAGACAGGTCTTTCACCTGTCTGGGGTGAATGACTGTGTTTAAAACATCATAATAAACACTACTGGCGAAAATGATTCCAGGCTACCAAAAATCTACTCGAAGTTAAAGAATACATAATTACATAAAATAATCATAAAATCTTTTCAGAATTATGACCTTTAAGTCTAAAATGTCTTTTTACTTCAACCAGAGCAAATTGAACCCTTCTGTATTTCTAACAAATGAATATAGAAAGTTTAATATTATAGGTTGCAGTCTCATTTTTATTATAGCAATCTCACTTTTATTATAGTAGTCTCAGGTTATTGAGTATTTATCAAGTCATGGATGATTTTAAATGCGATTTGATCCTTTTAATAGTAAAAAAATCTCGATTATTAGAACTTGTACTTTAAGATATCACCAACAACATTAAGAGCACGCAAAGTTCTAGAATTCAAAAAAATGCTTGACTTAAGGTCATTCTTTAAACCCTTTATTAATGTTCTTGATTTTTTCATTTTTTTCAAAATTTCTGGGTATGCCCGGGCCTACCCAACACCTACTACTCTACAAGGCCTCTGTTGTCGATAGATTATAGACTGCGACGTCATCATCAGTAGGCCACGTAGGCGAGATGTATCAGATTAACCGGATGAACAAACATCTGTTTTGGTTTAGTTGCATTATTTACTTATAATCGTCACAATATTTAACAGTTATTGGTTATTGTGTACATATAATTTGTTAGATCAAAACTTGTAATTTTGTAAAATTTTATTAAAATATTCTTATAAAATTTAGGAGTTTCAAGTTTTAAATATATTTTAAAGTATTAAATTATTTACAAATGGTTTTTAAGTGTTGCGTTCCTGATTGCACCGGCAATTATAATATTAATAATAAAGTGGCTGTATTTTCATTTCCGCAAAACCTCGATTCGCCGTAAATGGATAAAAGCTATTCCTCGAATTTTTGAACCAATAAAACACTCCAGTATATATTGTAATTAAAAAAATTTTTTTACGGAATCGAATCTTTCAAACTGATTTATTTATAACACTTGCGGTTTATTTTTAGGTCTGCGAACGTCACTGTACCAAGGATCAACTTTTGAGAATATCGGAAATGCATGATAAAAAAACTGGTGTGAAATTCGTAGCGAAATTAAATAGGCTTCGATTAAAAGACGTTGCAGTTCCGCCCATATTTGAAAATTGCCCAATTTATTTATCTAAAAATGTGAATATACGTGAAAGTCGAGATCAAAAATTAGAACGTTTAGAAAATGAATAATTAAATTTAGCTATTACTAAAAGTGTTAAAAGTCAAAGTAAGTATAACGAATGTAATATATTTTCAAATTTCGAAGAATTTTTGAAATGCTTATCCAATCGTGATTTGAAAGATTCGCATCAAATTAAAAGTAATGGTAAGATACTTTTCGCAAGTATTTCTGTAGACAATGTACCTACAATTTCATTATCAAGTACTGTTGATGAAAATTTAGAATTATTTCAAGGTAAAATAGAATTAAAATCACTATGTGGTAAAAGATATCCACGAAAAATTTGTAATATTATTGATTTAGAAAATTCTTTAAATATATTATGTTCAGAAGGGTACATCCTTTAATGACAATATAACAAACGCCATGGCTCTTTTAGAAAATCTGACTACAGAGGACACTAATTTAGATAAGAAAATAAGTTTTCTATGTGAACAAATAAAATTAATGGGATCAAACAAAAAGTGTCTTCGGTATTCCACTGAATTTGTAATATTTTGTATACAATTTCCCCCCACTCTTACCGATATTTACGTAGTATACAATTACTCACTTTGCTTTGTCCAAATACTTTACAAAAAAATGTGCTAAGTATAGTTGTGATCCTAAGAAAGAACAAACTGACGAAGGATTTTTATAGCATATAAAACAAAAAGTGAACTTATTACAGCCCAACGATGTTACTGTAACTCTGATGGTAGATGAAATATATTTAAAACCTTATTTTGACTATAAAAGTGGAGACATTGTTGGCAAAGCTTTCGATTCGAGTCAGGCAGCTAAAACAGCACATGTTTTTATGATTCAAAGCTTAAAGAGTTCGTATAAAGAAGTAGTTCATATTTTACCCGTTAACAAATTTAATATGCTCTAAAATGCTATATAATATCATTAAAAAAGTAGTTTTAGGTCTACATAAAATTGAATTCAATGTTATCTGTGTTGTTAGTGATAACAACGCTATAAACAGGAAAGCTTTGTCTCATTTGTTAATGTTAAAACTAGGGTAAGAGACCCGATGACCGAACACTATTTTTAGCTGTATCATTAAAGTAGCTTAAAAAAATTAAAAAATAAACAAAACACCCATTTTTTTTTCTTAATAAGCATGAAACCAAGTTTTTTTAATCCAATGAATATGTTTTTAAGAAAATATAACCCAAAAATTTTGATTTATTAATGTTTTTGTTTTATAATTTGTTGACGTCTATGAAAAAACGGATAGAATATATTAGCCTCCTTTCAAAAATCAACACACTGACCCGTAAGAAAGAACACGCATTTAATGTACATGACATGCAATACATACCATACATACCATCTTCTCCTATCGAATATTTAAACCATTATCTTGCAGCCACTTTGACACTCTATCCACTACAAGGGGTCAGTCTGTGTCATAGAGTATCACAGAATGACACCTTGTGAAACATAGCAGCAATGACAGAAGGGTTTAAATATTCGATAAAATAAACCACTAAAATACTGTATTTTGTTTCGCCATCTGCTGATGTTTTAAAAAAGATTGTGTACATTCTAACTTATCCAAATCAAGTATATATTTAATGTATTTAATGTACACACGTACACAGTTTATGTCGTTTCAGATTTAATACATATGTTTGACGTTTTTATTTGATAATATGTAAATAACAATTTCGAAGTTTTAATTCAATATTAATTATTTTTCAATTGATTTTACGTTCTGAAATAAATAAAATATTAAAGTGAAATTATAAAAACGGTTAGTTGTTTTAAACCCAAAAATTAATTAAAAATGTTTATAAAATAGGTATGTAATATATAATTCTCAAAATGGGGTACCCAACCTTAAAACTCGCATCCCAAGAAGAAAAACTTATACAAATAATATTTAACGCATATAAAATATAATTTAGCTACCCTAATCTCTTAAGTGGACTAATAACAATTATTTGTATACTTTTATTATGCTAATAACTTTAAAAATTCGGTGAAAAATGTTACAATTTATAACCCATGTGTTTTGAATGATGATCATTCATCATATTAAAAATTCACGAATTCAACAAAAATTGTTATATATATAGGTGAATTTAAATTGAAAAATAATCATTCTATTAATAATAATTTTTTTATCAGAGGTTTCTTTTAGAAATAACTTCATTAAGATATAAATGTCAAAGCTGTTCGGACTTATAACCCCGTTCAACAATCGGGTCTTTTACCCTATATTTAAAAATATTAGATTTAATAATCAGCTAATGGAACCTTTAGCTCCAGGACGCTAAAATTATAAATATTTAGAAAAAGGTTAGTTGTGGCTAGATTTTTGGAAATTATGCCAACCAATCATAAATTTAGTCACGAAACTCATTTGGCGTTTTCACATTCAATTTACACTTTGTTGCAATCTAATGAATATTGTATCAATGAACTTAAATTTGAATACTACATCTTACCTGCAGCGTTGTCGCAAATTGTCCTTTATATAATAACCATATTTATGTATGTACATTCTTTTACATTCTAGAATTCGTAATGCGCCTGCGACATACGTCACACTGCTTATCTCCGTTGTCAGCTTTGTAGATAACTGCTGAGCATAAGTAGTGTGGTGTAATAGCTGATTGGGGAAACATCTCTCGTCTGACTGACCCTTCAGGTCTTTACAGACATTCTTATAAATGTTTGATTTAATACTTTAAGGATATACCATTATTGGTAGTTTGGTGTGAAGGTGCTTCGGTATTACGATGTTGTAACTTTATATTTTCCTTTATTAATTATTGATTAATTTAATAACGCTTTTGACGCCATATGATTTTTGGTGAGTGTTATTGAATTTATTTTCTTGTCAATTGTGTATATATAAATACTTTTTTTCACGTTGATAGTTTAATTGTCGATAGTGTGTATTTATTATATTTTTTTTTTTACATTGATAAGTTAATTTAAATAAGTTGTCAGGTTTATATTTTTTTTAAAATTATTACAACATCGTATATCGTACATTTTCACACCTCGTGGTTAAACCCACTTTTACATAAACGTATACACGTAATTAATAATTTTCATAACCTTTGTTATTGTGTACGTTTACCTGGCGAAACCAGTTTAAGTAACATTTTATTTTTTTATGTACGGTAATGTATTGTATCGTTTCTTTAATTAATTTTTGGTGTTAAATATTTTAATTTCAATTCAATTCATTGTAAAGTAAATTCATATATTTCGTAAACGAATATTTTCAATTTCTTTTGGTACTGTTGTGAAACAATTAACTTTTGTTTTGATGACTGCAGCATTGTGGCTTTCTATCATCAAAGCCTTTTTAAATTTCTCGGATTAAAATTTATATTACTTATTTTCTGAAGGATTGTAGATTAATTTCTCGCTGTGTACTCTGTAATATTTATTCATTTTTGTAATAAATTGTTATTGTTTGAAATTTTGATTTCCTTTAATATTCCTACACCTTCAGAAACTTTCAGGGATTTCGATCATCAAACTAAAATTATTTTTTTGTTTTCGAAACATACAGGATTGAGGTCTCTATCAATAACAAGGTTGTGGGATCTGGCTGTCATTAAACAAAGTAATTATACATTTTCTTATACCAAACTGGTATTTTCGTAAATTTATACACCCAGTCCTCACAGCTTTGTTGTATACCGGGAAAAATTCAAACAAATTCTTTAGAAGCACGCTTTGGAAAATATCGAACAATGACTGGAAATAACGCTTTTACTAAAAAGTTGACTGGCATATTTTACCTTCATTTTAGCGAATTTCCAGAAAGAATTCTGGAAATTCAGCTATTACAGCCACTCTCATGACGCGACTTGAGCCCGGCACTATGGCAGAAATTTGTTTTGAGGCCCCTAGAACCCAAAAATAATATTCACTAAAATTTATATATATATATATATATATATATATATATATATATATATATATATATATATATACAGGGTGTAAAATATATAACTCTCCGAAAAAATAGGGGAGAAAGGTCTCAGTTTACTAATTGAGTTTTGCTAGTTAATTTGTTCTGATTCTGTTTCAGTTCAGAAATATTTGATTGTCAAAAACTTGTTAAAAAATGGCCCCTAGAAAAAAAACCTTAATCAGGCTCTGACTGCCTAACATATTTTTGTTTTTGGTTTTTTGAATGTTGAACTTTTTGTCAACAAAATATGTTTATGTACTTATTTACGGAATCTTTTGAAATTAACTGTACAGTAGCATACAAAACAATTTTAACATATTTTGTAATAAAACAAATTTTACGTCATATTTCATAATTTTAAATTTAGCAAACATTTGTAACCTATTTCAACTGACTTACATCAACTATAACACTATGAGGCCCGAGCACTTTCACAGTAAACTTCCCCGGAAGCCGACAATATTTTTAAACAAATTTATGTAAACAAGTACATAAAATGATTCCACAGAACACTAAATGCTTCAACATGTACGTGTTAGGCAGGTCAGAAAATGAGTACATACATAGTTATTATTTTTGATAAAATACACATATACATACAAACATACAATACACACATTCATACGTATGTGGATACAAATATTATTTGTAAATAAAAGATGCAGCCTAGATATTTTGATAATAAAACATATTGTTATGTATATTTAATACATAATATGTACAAAAAATGGAAAGTGTCCGGTACGTAGTAATAAATTATTTTTATTAGAATAACATAAAATCCTTTTTATAAGTATGTATTTTTAAGTGTTTTGTTTATTATTCTAAATATTGATCGCGGTCGGCCTCTGAGGATGTTTTGTTTGGTTTCGGATGCCGAAGCCATGGGACTGAAAGTGTTAATACAGTTCTCTCACATATTTAATACTATCAGAAAATAATTATCATAGTCAATTAACAATAATTAACCATTTCAAATTCAAAATTATACAAAACATTATATTTTTCGTTAAGTAGATAGAATCTATGTTCTTTTTGTTAACACGTACAAAAGTTCATTCTTCCAAAAATAAGATAAATTAACATTATTTTTTCTTGTTAAAACTTTCATTTCAAATTAGTATTGCTACAATAGTAGTTAAATTTTGGCATACTCCATATTAAAGATGTTGATTATAAAAGCTTTTATTAAAAAAAAAAAAAAAAATTCTAAAAATTTATTAATTAAAATTTTTATTTTCGTCATTGTACATGAAACCTATTTATTAACTTGTGGTGGCTGATGATACGAACAGCTTATTTATAATTAGGTCAGTAGTGTGTTCTCAAAAGTCTGTTTATAAAACCAGCTGATACATATTTCAAAACATTTACAAATAAAAAATTTGTACAAGGTGTCAATTTAAATACAAACCGGCCTTATATCTGTAGCACTGTAAAGGATAATTAAAATTTCTCAAAACCGTTTCTAGGACATGGAGGGGGAACCAATATGACCAACATGAGGATCTTTTGCAACCAATCCAGTAAGCTTCAGCGTCTCCGAACCTATTTTTTTTAGTTATAAGACCTCACTTATGGTACAGCATTGAAAAGCTCTTTAAAAATGGTATTCATTAATACCGAATATAATTTTAATTTATCGATTATTATTTGAAGGATACAAAAAATAAATTTCAGTAAGTTGAGATCTATTTTCCCTTATTCAAATTTACAAGTATCAAATCCCACGCCTATTTGAAATAAAATCCTAAGAAATTATAATCTTAAAATCGAAAGATACAAAATACTTATTATTAATTTTTCCATTATTTTTGGAAAATTATAAAAAATAATATTGTTTTGAATCAATTTATTCAAATTTAATGTTATAAATATCAAATTACCTATTTTCTAAATCAGTTTATTTTTACAAATTACAAAATCAAAATGTACAAACGAACATTACAGACCGGGAGGTAATAACAGAAGACCTTCCACGATTTTCACACTTACGCCTCGGGGAGTTTTGAAAGATATGAAAATTTTAAGAAATTTAAGGATAAAAGGCGGCTAGAATGTTAGGAGCTAGTTGTAGAGGATACCAATGTGGATCATAATGGTTCCCAATCCATGTTAAAAAACGGTTTTGGGAAATTTTATTATCTTTTACAGTTTTAAAGATATGATTATCAATTTATCATGATAGGAGACCTGGGTATGTTTTTAAATTGACACCTTGCAGTTATTAAACATACATATACATACATACTAAAATGTACATCGTCCTATCATCCTCTGACTGTATTTACAAGTTCCTACTTGTGTCTTATGTACCTTGGATCTTAATAAAAACTACATACTATGTATTATTTATTTACTTAAAACACATACACACGCATACATTTATAATAATGTGGAGCTTATTTTCAAAAAGCAATTTCTAACAAAATGTAATTGTCGAGTAAAATGAGATTTTCTATATCTAACGCCAGTAAAATTTTTACGGATTTTTTACCAGTGAATAACAAAGTTGGGATGCTACAGAGAAGAACCTCGATATAAAAAGTCAGTATAAAAATCTAGAAGAAAGTCAGTATAAAAATCTAATTCAAATTAATCCCCTTAAAAATGTGTCCTCAAAAAAAAGAAAATTCGTTTTGAAAATAAAACTTTATGATATTTCATTTTGAAAACAAAATTACAAGAAAGTAAGAAATTCATTGCCTAAAATGAAAATAAAAATTAATAATTCCATATTTTTCCCACGCAATTAGTATTATGTTAAATTTTAACACCACAGTCTTGCCCAATGCAGTCACATTCTGCCGTTTTTTTTTATCTTCAACTTGATTTTCGTATTTCTTTTTTTTTTGTTATGTCTAAAAATTGTCTGTAAAAATTAAATTTTAAAAATTTTTTCTACCTTCATATAAATAAAGTCATCTTACTTTGTTTGAAAATGGGCTTTTAAGTTTGAAACAATTGTCACAATTAAAAAATAAACGCGATTTTTTGCTAAGTAAAATATTTGTTTTATTTTATGAAAATATAGGATAGCATAAAGTAATTTAGACTTATCTATTTTTCTCTTTGCCTTCGGCTTGTAGCACTTTCTTCTTTTTGCTTCCGGTATTTTTTTCTGACACTAATGGTAGTAACACGCTATTCATACTATCCTGTGATAACTGATGCTATTGTGACCGTGCAACAAAAAATGAGTTAAAAGGTCTAAAGCGTAATATTTTCTGTTGGGTTTTCCGTTCCAGTTGTATTTTTCCTTTACTGAGGTACCTTTATGCACAATAAAAATTTCAAAATAACGGTCATTATTTAATTCAAAAAATTAAAGATATTTCAGTTTAAAAATAAAATTTCAGAAATTGCGTTTTGGAAACAAATTTTTAATCAGATATTTCTTTTTTAAAATAAACTTAAAATATGATGCCCTTTTTAGGTACTTCGTAGTCAGTTTTGGAAAAAGATTTCCGTTTAGAATAATGGCTTTCTAAATAAAGTTTACAATTCTATATTAATCTCAAAATTATTTTCTTAGAAATTGCTTTTTGAAAATAAGCTCCACATTATTGATTTATTATACCTATCATTATACGCATACAAGACATTATACTTCTTCTGAATTTGCAGATAAAATACATAATAATAATAATATATTTCCTCCACAAATTTTACAAAATTTTTGAGTTCGTCCATAAATATGTGTATAATGATACAAATTTTATAATATTTCAGCGGCCAAACACTCATGTACCGTGTAATAAGCTATTATAATTGTAGACCGGGAGATAATAACAGAAAACCTTCTCCGATTTTCGCGCTTATGCCTCGGGGAGTACTGAAAGATATGAAAATTTTAAGAAATTTAAGGATACATTTGAGTTCCGCTCGCGTGACTTTTATATCGAAAATTAAGTTTCTTGGGTAAACTTGCATAGAAAAAGGGAATTTGATACGATTTTCGCACTTATGCCAATTGAAAGTTAGAAAGTATAAAGTTATTTGAAAGTTAGCCTAGAAATGCACACTGGTGGTTACAGGAAAGAGATAGTTGCGTTCCTTCTGATAATACTAGCTGTGCTTTTAACTTTTGAAAATCATTGAAAAATTTTTTTTTGATCTTACTGAGAAAATGAGAGAGAAAACTAAAGCGTTATTAGACATTGTTATTAATTTGTGTTTATTGTCTCATGTACTTTACTTGCAAAACTATTGAATATGGAAAACACTGTACAGAATTTGGATACCACTAAAACAGATACATATTTACTTTTTATAGATAGTACTAAAATAAAATTGTGTACCCAAGTATCAAATTACCAACAATTAAAAATTCGTGTTTTATGACAGTTAAAAGATTTTTTTTAATTTTTGAAACTAATGGAAGTTTTTTTTTTGTGTAACTTTTCGTTGTTTTGTTGTGTTCTTTTTTTGGTTTGTTTGGCAATTCATAAATGTAGTTTTTAATGTAATTTGTTACTAAATTAATAATGTGTAATGCAGATACTAATATCAGAGTTATGGTTTTTGCAATATTTAGAATGTACTGTGATATAAAAAACTACAAAATTTTAAAAACTAAAAAAAATATTTCATAAACTTATTTTAATCAGAATTTATTAAAAACGTGTTCGTTTTTCTTTGTACAATACAGTACATATGAGTTTGATAATCAACATATGTTTACGTGTGTTTACATATATAGTAACATAAAAAAATTTTTTTTTTTTTATTAAAAAAAATTTTTTTTATTATACAGGGTGCGAATAATTTTAGTTTGGTCAGAGGCGTATTCAGGAAAATTTATATTAAACGACGAGCGGGCTGGGATGCGATTTTTTCAGATAGCGAATTCCGAAAAAAAATTCATGTCTTCGGCAATTATACATCGAGATAAACCATCTGTCAAAAGGCGGAGAGTTATTTACTTTACACCCTGTATATATATATATATATATATATATATATATATATATATATATATATATATATGTATGTATGTACGTATGTATGTATGTATGTATGTATATATGTATCAGCACGATAGCTCTTCAGGAAAAACCGCTAGCTTTACGAAATTTGGTGACAACGTTGGAAATCCAAAAATCTTGGATGAGTTCTTCAGCCAGACACGTCGGATGCCAGGAACATGGTTTTTGTTCTTGCAAAAAATTAGTTTTTTGCCAAAATTTCCACTAATTCAAAAATTTTTGCCAAATTTTTTTACACCATTTAAAAGAAGAGAAAAAATTACATAAAAAAGGTCTTTAAACTTTTTTTCTATGTCAACTAGTTTCCGAGAAAAACTATCTTTCTTAGACTGTTATTTTTTCTTATATAAAGTGTGAAGTTATATGTACATTCTAAGTACATATATAAAGTGTGAAGTTATATGTACATTCTAAATACATATTCGACACAATATGTATATATTTAGGGTTCCGTTAGTAGCGGGTCCGTTAGTAGCCACTTGAGGGGAAGTGATTGGAGGGGAGATGTTAACAGCTTATGGTAATCCCCACCAGCAGGTAGTCAGTGGCGGTTCAATAACTTTTAATGAAATACACTTAATTACTTTTCCTTGTGCAAGTCCACGCATATGCATGCATTTCTGTACATATACACACTTGGCTATATCCATACATAAACAAACGCATTTGTGCATACATATGCGTACATATTATATACTAGTTTACGCTTTTATATACACATGTGCTTACAAGTGATGAACTACATGTACAAATCCGGCCCTATATATCAAAGATTGAAATTGGTTCAGTAGTTTTGACATTATTAGTTTCCTATCCATATAATGTTTATTTTTACAATATTTTCCTGTATGCTGAATTAGTTATATTGTCAAAAAGCATTAAGTATACTTAACAATTTTTCTAAATGTGTCTAACGAAATTATACTAACAAGGGGAGTATCAAACTTGGGAATCACAGATTCCGTTGATTTTTATATATGTTGTAGAGTCGTCTCCCCTCAATAACTAGGTAAAATGGTAAGACGCACTTCGCTTTTATTTTCGAGAAAAATGAATTTAAAGTTCAAGTCCACTCGACTCATTTTTTTTCCAAATTTATTTTTATTAAATATTTTGTTATTTTAATCAATAAATAATTTAAATGGTGAATTATTTATTGATTAAAATAACAAAATATTTAATAAAAATAAAGAACCGTGTCCCGGATAGTACGGGTTTTGGGCCATGCGCGTCCCGAAGTAACTTATATATAATTAGATAGTGCATCGCCTATATCGATAGAATATATCGTTTTTATGAGCGTATTTGGTGGGGATACCTTGTTAGCACAAAAGTCAACTGCATTATATTAGGGTGGCAGAGATTCATTTCATTTGTGAAAATATCGCCTATAAATTTTCTGTGAAAAATTATAGGGCACTGTAATTCTCTCTGTGTCCTCGTGGTGACGGTGGTAACGGTCAAAGTTTAAATTTTGACCGGCCAAGTCTCTGGAAATATGTTAACCCTAGTAAGCAGTCCTGTTGTCAGACTGACATCAGATCTACGTACTTAGGTCTACATTAGCCTCCGTCTATTTCAACTGTTATTTGGTATTTAGAATATGCAAGGCATCTGACACAGCCAATAAAACCTCCATCAATAGAAATGGGAGACATATTTATAAGATTTGATAGTACTGATGAAAAATCTTCACAGATGTAAATGTCAATTTGATCATCAATGTTGGGTTGCCTATAAACATACGCCCACTTTGAATAACAATGAAACTATCTTTTCGTGAATGTACTCGTAAGCCCCTATCCGATAGTATGAGATTCATTAATGGACACACATGGCCCAAATCGGGACACCGTTCTTTGGAAAAAAATGAGTCGAGTGGACTTGAATTTTAAATTCATTTTTGTCGAAAATAAAAGCGAAGTGCGTCTTACCATTTTACCTAGTTATTGAGGGGAGACGACTCTACAACATATATAAAAATCAACGAAATCTGTGATTCCCAAGTTTGATACTCCCCTTGTAAGACTGAAATTTGCTAGATGCAAGAAACAATGAATTGACAATAATTCGTTTTTTTTTTATGATTTGACTAGAATTATTATAATAAAACGGTTTTGACAATATCGCTGCAACATATACATTTAGGAAATTCTAGACAGATGACAAGGCAACCATTTTTCAGAAAAAATTGTAAAATTGTCACATATTTGAATAAATATGTTTAGTATAATTATTGTTATAAAGTTATGAGTGAATGAACTATTAAAAAGTGTTAATTTAATTATTTTTTTTTAAGTTAAATTAAATGATATTTTTAAAATATTTAATTTATTTCCAATTTATTTTACACGAATGATTGAGGGAAAATGGTTGTTCACTAGATCGAGTGGTGCGCTCTGGTGAAATTTTATTCAAGAAGTTTAAACCAGAAATAATACGAAATCTTTAATGACAACACATACTGCTATATAGTTAGTAGATTGAAACTTCTAAATTAACGTGTGATAATTTTAAAAATTGTCCTTTAGATGCCCTTTCCGAATATAAAATTGCCTTAGCTGTATCTTTTAACAATAATAAGTTGTCATTATATTATATATATTATTTAAACATTTTGACATATCAATTAGCATTAAAACAATAAAAAAAGTTTTTTAATCAACATATTGACATATATAAATTAGCATTAAAACAATAAAAAAGTTTTTTAATCATCAAAATATTTTTCCTAATACTTTTAATTTTGCCCCATCGAAGCCCGAAATTATTTTTTGATGTAATTATCTAATTAGAGAGAAGAAAATTAATAACATCAAAAAAGAAAAAAAAATTTCGTGGCGTTAATTTCGCGTAGCTTAATTAAATAGCTACGCGACGTTAGCTCCTCGAAAATTTTCTTTTTCTTTTTTAAATCAACTTCTAAATTAACGTGTGATAGCTTTAAAAACTGCCCTTTAAATGTCCTTTCCGAATATAAAATTGCCTTAGCTGTATCTTTTAGCAATAGGTAATAAGTTATCATTATATATATTATTTAAATATTTTGACATAAATTAGCATTAAAACAATAAAGAAGGTTTTTTTTTTCATCAAAATATCAAAAAAAAAGACTGGAAAGAGTTAAAAGTGTAATTGGTAGTTTTCAGAAGTTTTACTTTATTTCGATAGATGGAATAACTGGACAAAGAATTTTAGAGTCCCTATAATAAATAGAGTTGGGACATGTGTGCTGAACGCTGATTGGTTCCGGCATTTTCTATCCAAAGTTTGCGTAAAATATATTGGAAAATAAATTAAATAAATATAAACAAAAATTATTTTGTTTAACCTAGAAAAAATAATTAAATTAAAACCTTTTAATTGTTTATTAATTCATAACATATTAACAATAATTATGTACTCAAAAATATTTACTCAAACATGTGATAACTATTTTTAAAGCTTCCCGCTCTGTTTTGAACAGAAAATGGTTGACATGTCACGAACTCATGACTCTATTTATTATAGGGACTCAAAAGTATTTTAATATGAAATGATAACAAAAGTATTTTAACATGCACAATAAATTGAGAAAAATTATAAGAACGGAAAAGAAAAGTAAACTGAATAATTTGAGAAATCAACAGAATTTTTTTTAAACAATGATTCTTTTTTAAAATATAAATTTGACTATAAATGAAGCAAATGTTTCAGTTATCTACAATTTTTTGGACGATTGCAAACATAATTGCATTAACCTGACATCTTAATTAAAATTTGGCATTAGCCGTCGCCTAAGTGGACACGGTTTTGAGAGTATTGACGGAAAGTCTGCTATCAGACAGTTTTCCGGAGACGGAAAGTTATTGAAAGTACTCTCAAGTGGACAATGAACTTATTGTCTTTCTGGATAGTTACTTCTGCTAGTTGCTCTCAAATGGATATGCCATACGCATCGTAATACATATTTCTATCAACGTTCGCGCCGTGAAAATTTTTTTACTTTTTAAATCAACTTCTAAATTAACATGTGATAGTTTTAAAAATTGTCCTTTAAATACCCTTTCCGAATATAAAATTGACTTAGCTGTATGTTTTTGTAATAAGAAGTTATTATTATATGTATTATTTAAATATTTTGACATATAAATTAGCATTAAAGCAATAAAAAAAGTTTTTTAATCATCAAATTGTTTTTCCCTAATACTTTTAAATTTGTCCCGTTGAAGCGCGAAATTCTTTTTTTATTTAATTATATAATTAGAGGGAAAAAATAACATCAAAAAAAAATTCGCGGCGCTAAATTCGCGTAGCTTAATTAAACGTATACAAAAATTTTTAATTGATAGTTTCCAATTTAAAAAAATTCGCTAAAATCAGAGGCGCTCATGTAATTTTTGTGTCGTCAATATAGATTTTATAGATAATATAATTAATTTGGAATTAAATAAAAAAAAATATTTTACTTTTATTTTTATTATTTTATTTCATACCTAAAATTTTATATTTATATTACATTTATAAATAAATTTTCCCCCCCTTAGTCACCGTAATGTAAAAGTTTTTTATTTGTGTGTTTCTTCTACCCCTACTGAAACCTCCTCTTCCCCGGTGGCTTCTTTGGCGTTGTGAGCGACCTTGGCCTCTGTGTATTTTTTTTTCCCTTTTTTCATTACCTAAAAATAAAAAAATGCACCGCATATATAATATCTATACTATTAGATACACCGAAAAAATTAACTTGCATACTAAAAAAAAACTAAAAATAAATTTAAAATCGTATGATATGATTAAACAAATGTAACAAATCTTTAACAAATTTTTTTGCCCCTTTTCATTTTTGCAATTAAAATAACTATAGTAATTTAAGGTTGTACGTTTAATTTTGTTTCATTTGTTAATGAAATTATATCATTTTTAGTTAATTTAGATTAAAGATATAGGTACCATTATGTTTGTCCTTTTTTTGTTTTTCTGTTGTTTCGGTTTCTCCACCGCCGCCACTACTGGGTCCCGCCTGACTGTTGTCCGTTGACGGGACTTCCACTTCTTCCCCTTGCCGCTGACCGTATGGAATTTCTTCCTCTTCCATCGCAACTGCATTTTCTAAAATAATTTAAAATATGAGTATAAGATTCACTTTAAAATTTAAATAATTAATTATTAAAAAAGAATCAGAAAAAGTTTTAAAAATATCTACAAATAAAATAATTTTTTGATTTTACGAAGATGAAACGCCCAACTGATACACTATTATTTCAGCTAATACACTTTGCATGAAATTGTCGACGCAGTAAAGCGTTGTGTGAAGTTTGTTAAGTTTCACTTAACGCTGTACACCGTCTATGACCGTCAACATTGGTAAAAATAAATTTAAAAAAGTACAGTTTACTATATTTTTTTCTCTTGATTTATTAATAAAGTTTTACTAATCCACATCTTTTTCAAAATTTTACATCTAATCATGTCCCTGCTTGAAAAATATGTAGAAAATTTCTATTATTTATTTACTTTCAGGCTAATTACGTTAAAACTTTATCGGTATTTGCATTAAAATTTTATCACTCTGAATACCAGAACTTTTTTTAATAAAAAATTTCTTGAAAATACTTTTATGAATGCACCATATGTATTTATTTAAGTACAATTTATAGTTACTGAATTAATATTTAAACTGATCATACTAGGGTTATAATGCCCTTTCCGAATTTAAAATTGCCTTAGCTGTATTTTTTAGCAATAATAAATTAACGTTATATATATTATTTAAAGATTTTGAAATATAAATTAGCATTAAAATTAACATTGCCCCATCGAAGCGCGAAATTCTTTTTTGATTTCATTATGTAATTAATAAGAAAAAAATTAAAAACATCAAAAAGGAAAAAGATTTCGCGGCGCTAATTACTCGTAGCTACCGAATTCGAGAAGATTTATATTAAAATTAAAATTGGCGACGCAAAGATTACGCGAGCACTCCTGATCTATTAAATTAGAAGCTGTATCAAGTAAAAATTTATATATATATATATATATATATATATATATATATATATATATATATATATATATATATATATATATATATATATAAAATGTAGTGTACAAATTATGCGCGGATTCCATTTTTTATATCGCCCATTGATCGTATACACGTGTATTTTTATTTAATGCTAATTCTAATTTTACCACCAGAGGTGCGAGTGAGAATCTTTGCATCGTCATTATTAAATAATTATAACATTGCAATTGGATACTTTTGTACAAAAGAGGCCTACATTTACATAAAAAAAAAAATAAGAGCTTGCTTACAGTAAAAAACATATTTAAATGTTTGCTTCATATCGACAGAGACAAAAAAAAAACAAAAATAAATTTTAAACTATATTTTAAAAACTTTATTATATAATATTTCTCAAGAAAAAAATTTAAATTAAACTTTTGATTTTTCATCGACAAATATTAACATAATTAAAGAAAATGTATTTGTATGTAATCAAATGTATAATGTATGTCACCGAATTCATTTTTGTGCAAATTAACAAACATTTAAATAATATTCCTATATTTATAAAAAAAAATTTATTAAATATTTTCAAAAATCAAAAAATAAATAAATAAATAAATATGTGTATATATATATATATATATATATATATATATATATATATATATATATATATATAAAACAAAGCACTTACTTTGATTTTCGTTTGTTGACTCCATTTGTTTAAAAACTCGGGTACAAAATATTTATTTTTTGTATGTAATGCAACCGCGACCGTCACAACAAAAATGAATATTTTTTTTAACATTATTTGGACAAATGAAAGAAGTGTTTTCGAGAAATGAGAGAAGTGTTCAGCATACGGTGACCATCTGTAATGTTTAGAAATTTGAAAAAATTACAACAAAGTTAATGTTGCGTTCGCCAGAAAATTTTGTTAGTCTAACATTAGCTAACGGAGCTTACACCGTTAAAAAACCAGAGGGCTCTGATTAAAAAAATTAATGCACGTCAAATATTTTTTATGTTATTTACGGTATAAATCGTATAAATACTTTTGAAGTACAGCCACATTCAACAGGGCCCGCTCCAAGGGCGGGCAACTCGGGCAGTTGGGCGGCAAATTTTTAGGGCGGAAATCTTGTAAATGTTTGCAAAAAAGGGTGACAATTTTCAAAAAAGAAAAGGTTTTGCTCGGGGTCTGAAATTGAAAGGGCGGCAATTTAGTAAAGAAGGGGCGGCATTTTGGAGCTGATGAGCAAAAAAAAAAGGTCGCCAGTATAAAAAAATGGAAAACAAGCCGCAATTTGGAACACCTACCGACCCATAAAATTTTTAAAGAAGTCACAGGGGCGGAAATATTCTATCTTGCCCGGGGCGGCGAAAACGTTAGAACGGGTCCTGCATTCAAATGGAATAAAAACAATCGGTTGCGAGCACTCCATGTTAGAAATTGTTGTTTTTTTTAATATCTAATGTATGTTAATTTTTTGAATGCGAACTCTTTGATTTGTAACGATGCAAACTCCGTTTGTTAACGTTAGGCTAACGAAATTTTCTGGCGAACGCGTGCTAAACGTAAGCAGAATAATTATTGAAGGCCACTTATGTGATTTTACGAGCGTATTTGTTTGATGGCAATTTGCTTTCGGGTGTGCAGGCGGGGGTCGAATTTTGAAAATTGTTATATTTTAATCATTTAGTTAAAAAGCAAATGTGCTAAAAAGAGTCGAAATGTATGTTCACAGTTTAAAATGTATTTTACTTCTTTTTTTATTTTTATTATTTTATATATCCCAGTTATCTGCCAACTTAACAATAACACTTTAAATAAGGGTTGTTTAATATAATGGGGTATTTGACTATTTTTTAAAAACCATCATAGTGTGTTTATTAGTTCTTACTGAGCTCATAATATATAGGTACTAGAGATGTGCTCGTGAGTACATTTTTACTCACGATCACGCATAGTCACGAATTAGCTTTTGTACTCACGCCCGATCACGAACGAGAAAATTTATTTCTTTTCACACTCACGCACGATCACGAACAAAAAAATTTTATGCTTTCACACTCACGCACGCTTACGAATTAAACATAAAAATCTTTGAAACTAATCGTTGGAATTTTGAATAAAAACACTATCGCTTTAACAATCAGTTAAAATTATGTCCTAGGGATAAAATCAGAATACGGTTAATAGGGCTAACATTATTACTGAGATTAATACTGATGCAAATTATATACTATTTAATTTTTTCTGGAAAGTGAGAAAATTTTCAAAATTTTTCATCTAATGATTTATTGTTTAATTTTTGTTCTTATTGTATGTATTTGTATATAAACATGACATTTCGCACAACCAAACCAAATATCTAGTTTTTTAACAAAATTGTGACAAAATATTTTTTAGTACGTTTATAAATACTTAGAAAATAAATTTTTTTTTAAAATAATGATAATAATAAAACAACTTAAAATATTGAAAAAGATAATATCCCTTTAAGTAACCCCTCTTTATATTATGTCTTCATGACCATATTGTTCAAAACTGACCTTGTTATTTCCAATTATACTCATTGACTGAGACCGTATATCCACACATCCTGAGAGATGCAGGCTAATTTTAAGAATTTCTTAAAAATTTAAGAAATTTTTTAAATAAAAACGGAAGAATCAGAACAACATCATAAACACTGTTGGATATTTTTAATTTGTAAATCATTTTGTATACATTCTAAGTATCTCGGTAAAGAACTGGAATTTGTTAGTAAGGGTTATTGGATTTCTACCTACTTGTGCTTGTAAAAACCAATATATAAAAAAAAAGATTTTTTTGTAGTTAAAATATCAAATTGGTTTAGTTAATATTCCCTAAAATTGAAAATAATAAATTATTTAAAAATTTTTTATTCATGGTCTTTAACTTTTCGTGACTCACGAATTATTCACGACAAGAAATTAAATGTCATGATCACGCCCACTCACGCACGATCGTAGAAAATTATTCACGATCACGATGGATCACGCGTGACCCGGTTTCACGGTTTTGGCACATCTCTATTCCCTACGTAACGTAGGTGAGCACTAAGAAAGGATTTTTAAAAATTCACCTCTAAGTGAGTTCAACAGTGGATGAAAATTTGTATGTAAATTCGTAATTTTTGAAGTTAGTGGTATATATATATATATATATATATATATATATATATATATATATATATATATATATATATATATATATATATATATATATATATATATATAAATATGTTACTATGACAGACAACGCCCAGCCTAAACTGTTGGGTTTAGAAGGACGAAATTTAGCACAGGAGATATGAAAATTGGCGTTTAGGCTTCTATTTATAAATAAATGTCAGTTGTGTAAACGTTTCTGGAAATTTATTCCCTAAGGGGTTAAAACAGGAAATGAAAGTTCGTATGGGAAGTTCGTCATTTTTGAAGTTAGAAACGTGAATATTGATTTAGGCTTTTGAAAAACATTAAAAGTGAGTAGAAAGTGAGTACCTAATAGAAAGATGTTATCGATGGGAAATCCCATCGGGTATACGGCTAGTATATATATATATATATATATATATATATATATATATATATATATATATATATATATATATATATATATATATACTGGATATGGATAAATCAATCAGTGGCTCAAATGGCTCTAATTTAATACCTGGTACTATATTTTTTGTTAACTCCTTTCCGCAATCGTTGCATTTTTGGGGGACTACTTCTAAATAAGAAAGTATGTCTTCAGCGATTTTATTCTTCAGTTCAGGTCTCCAAACTTGGGCTATTTTTATTTTGAACGTTTTCTCAAAGCCACAGCCATTACATTCGTAGATTTCCTTAAAGCTCGGCATTTCTTTAAATAAGTGAGATATTAAATTGGCGGCCGTTGAAAGGCAATTTAATTCGTTAATGCCACGTTTCTGTGTTGACGGAAAGATATTCATTAATATTTGACATCTCTCTTGATATGTTGCGGTAGAAATTTTGTTCTCCAATGCCACTTCTTTTATCATTTTAAAAATGTGAATTGTAGAGTGCATTGAGTCTATAAAGCTTCTTATTTCGGCGTAATCTAAGTAACCGACATAAAGCACTTGGAAGACGCTGTCAAAGGAGCAAGTGTTGCCGAGAGAAAATTTCATCTTATTAATGGTAACAAAACCTAGGGAGTTTCCATTCTTTAATTGAACTGGCAATGCTAAATGCGTTGGTTCCGGTTGGATATCGCTGACCGTGTTTTCAATATCGTCACTTTCTAGGCGCAATTTTCCAGACAAGTATTCAATGTGCCTTGTAACAAAATGGTCAGCCCGCATTGGTAAAGGTACACCATTACAGAGTTTTCTTTTAATTTTATTAAAGTCTGACTCAACCGCAGCACATGTAGATGGTTTTTTGTCATAGTTAAATTGTTCATGTGTGATACAACTCCAAAGGCAGATTAAATCCATGTTCTTTATGAGATATGTTGCGTGATCTGGCATTTTGTATGGGTTAATGGTGTCTCCATCCTCAGAATCTTCTTTACGTACCTGTACCTCAATTTTTGCTGCCCACTTAGACCACAAATTTGCCTTGTTTTCTTCTTCACTTGAATCCTCGTTTATGTTTTCGGATTCATACTCGGATTGTTCAAGCATAACTGCAAAAAAAAAAAAACCTTAATTAATTTTTGGTATATACAAAAATCAGAGGAGAAAATTTGAACCGAATAGTAGTTAAATTATAAAACAGACAATGTAAATATTAGTCTTTAAATTGTTCGTTTTTATTTTCAGTGATTTTATTGTAACTATAATTTATAAAATCTCAAATTTCAACATAATTATGTTGGAGCACAATAATTTGCTTCGTGTATCTAAAAATACTTTTCAGTTCTTTTTTGTAAAACTGTATTATTGTTTTCTAAAATTTAAAACTAACCTTTATCTATAACTTCATTCATACTTGAGTCCATTCCAGTGATTCTTTCATTAAGATAATCCGCTCTTTGTTGGCAAATTGTCTTTTCTCCATTTTTACCGGTCCCACATTTTTTGCTCAATAGAACACATAAAATGCTCTCCAAGTAAAATGCAGCGTCTTCTTTATTAGTGCACAAAACTAATAGACCGATACAGCATAATAAAAATCTTTTCAAATCAGGAGTAAGATTACGAATGTAAATAGAAAAATTGTGGATAAAATCAGCAAAGTCTATCGTAATTTGGCAGATTGGCTTTTTATTTTCGTAAGTGTTGTTAACATAATCAATAATAATTGAAAGAGACGTAAACGTCTTCACAGCCGCTGACAAAAAAGCACGTGATTTCTTACAAACAAATTTTTTCGGTATTGGATTTCCCAACTCAGTCCACTTGCTTAGCCACTGGGCTATTGTATAAGCGGTATGAGAATCACTCAGCATTTGAAACACAGAATATTGTTCGTTTACAACCATTTCATACAAAAAAATAGGACCCGTATATTCAATTCCAGCCAAGAGAACTTTATCAACAATATTTCCAGTTGCCCCTGCCGCAACAAACGAATTCTCTTGGGAACTGGAGACTTTGTAGTTTTCCTTTTGACTTTTTACAGTATATATTACTACAAATGGACGAAATGACAACGTTACAATTTCCGATTTAAAATTCTTTAATGACAATATTTGTAGGGACTGGTAAGGGCATGAATTTTCATATTCATTTTCGACGCTGCTGGCTGTTGAGTCAGAACTGTCAGAGTCCGAACTTTCATGATCGGAGTCACTTAGTTTTTTCTGCGCCTCTTCATATTCTTTTCGAATATTACCGCGGTTATGTATGACAAAATCGTATAAGTTACGCGCATTCAAATCAGGTATCATCATCATATTGGACAAACGTTGCCAGATTTTATCACCTTTTACACGGTCACGAACTTTCACTTGTCCATCTTTGTAGAAAAATATCTCGTCAATAAATGGTCGTAAACTAGACTTGATTAGATCGTGATCATATTTTCGTGGTCTACCGCGCTTCGATGGTGCCATCCTAAAAACAAAAAAATATCTGAAATAAATATTTTTATTCATTTGAAAATCGAATCGCCTGAAACTTTGACTTAATATTGGCGAAAACATAATTATAACGTATAACTGTTTATAGCAACCCAAATTCATTTTAAAAATCTACTTAATAAATCTCTAACACTGACTGATTGACAGACAACACAGAACCTAAGCCGTTGAGTTTAGAAGGATGAAATTTTGCACAGGAGTTCCCTACTAGAGATGTGCTCGTGAGTACATTTTTACTCACGATCACGCACAGTCACGAATTAGCTTTTGTACTCACGCCCGATCACGAACGAGAAAATTTATTTCTTTTCACACTCACGCACGATCACGAACAAAAAAATTTTATGCTTTCACACTCACGCACGCTTACGAATTAAACATAAAAATCTTTGAAACTAATCGTTGGAATTTTGAATAAAAACACTATCGCTTTAACAATCAGTTAAAATTATGTCCTTGGGATAAAATCAGAATACGGTTAATAGGGCTAACATTATTACTGAGATTAATACTGATGCAAATTATATACTATTTAATTTTTTCTGGAAAGTGAGAAAATTTTCAAAATTTTTCATCTAAAGATTTATTGTTTAATTTTTGTTCTTATTGTATGTATTTGTATATAAACATGACATTTCGCACAACCAAACCAAATATCTAGTTTTTTAACAAAATTGTGACAAAATATTTTTTAGTACGTCTATAAATACTTAGAAAATAAATTTTTTTTTTAAAATAATGATAATAATAAAACAACTTAAAATATTGAAAAAGATAATATCCCTTTAAGTAACCCCTCTTTATATTATGTCTTCATGACCATATTGTTCAAAACTGACCTTGTTATTTCCAATTATACTCATTGACTGAGACCGTATATCCACACATCCTGAGAGATGCAGGCTAATTTTAAGAATTTCTTAAAAATTTAAGAAATTATTTAAATAAAAACGGAAGAATCAGAACAACATCATAAACACTGTTGGATATTTTTAAATTGTAAATCATTTTGTATACACTCTAAGTATCTCGGTAAAGAACTGGAATTTGTTAGTAAGGGTTATTGGATTTCTACCTACTTGTGCTTGTAAAAACCAATATATAAAAAAAAAAGATTTTTTTGTAGTTAAAATATCAAATTGGTTTAGTTAATATTCCCTAAAATTGAAAATAATAAATTATTTAAAAATTTTTTATTCATGGTCTTTAACTTTTCGTGACTCACGAATTATTCACGACAAGAAATTAAATGTCACGATCACGCCCACTCACGCACGATCGTAGAAAATTATTCACGATCACGATGGATCACGCGTGACCCGGTTTCACGGTTTTGGCACATCTCTATTTCCTACGTAACGTAGGTGAGCACTAAGAAAGGATTTTTAAAAATTCACCTCTAAGTGAGTTCAACAGTGGATGAAAATTTGTATGTAAATTCGTAATTTTTGAAGTTAGTGGTATATATATATATATATATATATATATATATATATATATATATATATATATATATATATATATATATATATATATATATATATATATAAATATGTTACTATGACAGACAATGCCCAGCCTAAACTGTTGGGTTTAGAAGGACGAAATTTAGCACAGGAGATATGAAAATTGGCGTTTAGGCTTCTATTTATAAATAAATGTCAGTTGTGTAAACGTTTCTGGAAATTTATTCCCTAAGGGGTTAAAACAGGAAATGAAAGTTCGTATGGGAAGTTCGTCATTTTTGAAGTTAGAAACGTGAATATTGATTTAGGCTTTTGAAAAACATTAAAAGTGAGTAGAAAGTGAGTACCTAATAAAAAGATGTTGTCGACGGGAAACCCCATCGGGTATACGGCTAGTATATATATATATATATATATATATATATATATATATATATATATATATATATATATATATATATTAGGGTGGCGCAAAAAAACCACATATTTTTCTTTTTTTTGTCTCATAGGAAAATAAGTTAATTTAGCTCGATTTAAGAATGCTCACCAAAAATTAGCTCGATAAAAAATTTTTTAAGGGTCGCTCAAAACTTTTTAAAATTTGAAAATTGGTCCAAAATCGATTTTTGTTTTTCATCAAACTTTTTTTCTCATCCCTGCATATGTTTGTACATTGAATAATAAAAAATTCCTCCAAAATTTTAACTCAAAAAATTGATAATAAAAGTTTGTTGAGGATTTTAAAGTCAAAATATTTAATATTTTTTAGGGTCGCTAAAAAATATTAAATATTTTGACTTGAAAAATTTTCAGAACTCTTGAGCGACCTTTTATTATGAATTTTTTGAGTTAAAATTTGGAGGAATTTTTTATTATTCAATGTGTAAACATATGCAGGGATGAGAAAAAAAATTTGATGAAAAACAAAAATCGATTTTTGGCCGATTTTCAAATTTTAAAAAGGTTTGAGCGACCCTTAAAAAATTTTTTATCGAGCTAATTTTTGGTGAGCATTCTCAAAACGAACTAAATTAACTTTTTTTCCCATGAGACAAAAAAAAGAAAAATATATGGTTTTTTTGCGCCACCCTAATATATATATATATATATATATATATATATATATATATATATATATATATATATATATATATATATATATATATATATATATACTGGATATGGATAAATCAATCAGTGGCTCAAATGGCTCTAATTTAATACCTGGTACTATATTTTTTGTTAACTCCTTTCCGCAATCGTTGCATTTTTGGGGGACTACTTCTAAATAAGAAAGTATCTCTTCAGCGATTTTATTCTTCAGTTCAGGTCTCCAAACTTGGGCTATTTTTATTTTGAACGTTTTCTCAAAGCCACAGCCATTACATTCGTAGATTTCCTTAAAGCTCGGCATTTCTTTAAATAAGTGAGATATTAAATTCACGAATTCACGATTTTGGCACATCTCTAATAGGTACATAATACACAGACCGGCACAATTAGCGGAACATACAAAATATCTGTAAAAATCAAACAAATCATTTAATTTCAAGAAAATATTAATCTTATTTAATTATTCATTTAAAATTGCATGTTCACAAGTCGATATATCTTTATTTTCGGTAGTAAAACAAGTAACTATATAAAATGGCAAATTTTTGGAATCTTATGTCGTCTAAGAATCATTTAGGTTAAAGATTATTTAACAAATAGAAAATGAAACACAGCGTTTTAATACCGCATGGTTCCTCCTGTGCTTTTATTAAAGCTACCATTCGTCTTTCTATACTCAGAATGATGTTATCTATAGTCTCCTGGGACAGTTTTTGCCATTCTTTAATTATGGCAGCTTGGAGCTCGACCACATTGAGAAATACCCCTGTCGCAGCATCCTGCATAACATAGCGAATTTCCATTTACAAAAGTACGTTTTTCTCGGAAACTAGTTGATATAGAGTAATTGTAAATAAAAAACCTTTTTTATGTGATTTTTCCGCCTCATTCCGCCAAATTTTTTTCACGAAAAATGCCCAAAAAACTATAAATATTTTCACGAAATTTCTTAAAAATAAGATGTTTCGTTCTTGAGTTATCGTGCGGACACTATTATATATATATGTTTACTAAGTGTCCGCACGATAACTCAAGAACGAAACATCTTATTTTTAAGAAATTTCGTGAAAACGTTTACGGTTTTTTGGACATTTTTCGTGAAAAAAATTTGGCGGAATGAGGCGGAAAAATCACATAAAAAAGGTTTTTTATTTACAATTACTCTATATCAACTATTTTGATTATAAAAGTAAATATGATTTTTAGTTAACTTATTTGCCAGATTTAATTTTTCATCATTTTGAATGTTATGCAATTCCACTAAATGTTCCCAACTAATAACATTTCCATCACCATCTATACAAGTTTTACATTTTTCAAAACAATTTCGTACTAATTTTAACACGTGGCACGGATCCATAAATATAACAACATCTTTTTTGGTGGCCGATTGACGAAAATTTGTTTTAACATTATTGTATTCCATCGAGCATCCTAAATGTTTCATTATATTGATATTTGACGGATATCCGTCAAAAGTCGAAGCCTATCAGCTCACAAGTGTTCCGGAAATCTTTTACCTTTACATTGTCTTGTCGTCGAAGGGTTAAACCACGAGTGTATTATCGGGTGTGATTTTATGGAAAGGCATAGGGTAAAAATCGATTTTGATAAGGCCGTTTTCCTCTTTTCTCTTGATAATAATAATGTAGTTTCAGTACCTTCTCAAGATGGTAGTAATCTTTCTGAACCACACTGTAGTAATATAAATAACTTAAATAAAATTGAATATTTTAAATTGAATTTGGACAATGAAGAATTCTATAATATCAATAATGTCAATTATGGGGACCCTAATAATGATAAAATTTTTACAAGTATTGACGAGATACGTGATCACGTCTCATCGATTGATCACTTTTCTGATGAAGATAAAGAACGCTTATTTCTTTTATTATACGAATTTAGGAGTATTTTTTCAAAAAAAACGGGTAAAGCTAAGGATTTTATATGTAAATTTAAGATTAAGGAGCACGTACCCTTTACTTCCAAGAGTTACCCGATACCATATTCGAAACTTCCCGCAGTTCAGGCTGAATTACAAAGAATGATAGGTTATCAGATTATAGAAAGAGCGTATTCTGATTTTGTTAATCCCATTCATTGTGTGTTTAAAAAGGATGGAAGGGTTAGAATCGTACTCGATTCGCTAGGGGTGAACTGTTTGATTTTGTCAGATTGTGAATGTCCGGTATCAATAGAATACGTGTTAGGTAAATTTCAAAATAAGCGTATTTTTTTCATCTATCGATCAAACTTCCGGATATTGGCAGGTGCCCTTACACCCTGACTGTCGTAAATATACGGCTTTCCTGATTAACGGCAAGTGTTATCAGTTTAAGCGCCTTCCATTTGGACTTAATTTGGCCGTGGGTATGTTCCAAAAATGTCTTGACCAAGCTCTTGGTAATGACGTCCGTGATTTTTGTCAAGTATTTGTTGACGAAATTGTAATTTGTTCACCCGATGTAGAATCTCAATTTGAACATATTCAAATTGTTTTAAATAAATTAGCTTCGGCTGGCTTAACTGTCAGTTTTACAAAATGCGAGTTCTTTAAGAAGGAACTTAGATTTCTGGGGCACCTTATAGATTCTAAAGGTGTCAGAATGGATAAAGAAAAACTCGCAGCTATTTCTAAAATAAAGCCCCCGAAGAATGTCAAAGAACTGCAGTCAGTTTTAGGTCTTTTTAATTTCTATCGTCGTTTCTTTGACAAGTTTAGTTATCTCACTGCCAAATTATTACATTTACTCAAAAAGGGTGTTAAATGGAGTTGGGGACCGGATGAACAAGATACCTTTGATGCACTAAAAAACCGTTTCAAAGAGTCCGTAACACTATATTACTCTAATTTTAACAAACAATTTTATATCGATTGTGACTCTTCGGGCTACGCTATAGTAGGTTACTTGTACCATTTGGATGAAGAGGGTAGTCATTTGCCAATTAGCTATGTTTCCAGAAGCCTAACTACCTCTGCGAGAAAATTTTCTATCTCTGAACTTGAGTTGTTGTCAGTGGTTTTCAGTTTCCAAAAGTTTCGTACCTACGTTTTAGGGCATCGTGTTATTCTCCGTACCGACCACAGGGCTTTGTCCTTTCTTCGGAATGCTAAAATCGTTAGCAATAGGCTTCTGAGATGGTTCCTTTCACTTAGTGATTTCAATTTCAAGATTGAGTATATCAGTGGTAAAGAAAATTTTGTAGCCGATCTTTTATCTCGAAAAACTGTGCCTGAAATCGAAACCAGTGTATCCGAACACCAAAATCCCGAAAGTAGTACCATATCCGATTTTAATTATGACTCTGAGTCCGGAAGCCCGTTGTCAGAAAATGAGTGCGCAGAGAGCCTTGCATTGTGTAGTATAAAATTAGATTTCAGTCGTTCTAAGTTCAATAACCTTTTAAAATATATGCATGCGTATCAATCGAATGATACATACTGCTCTGACATTATAAATAAAATAGATGATTTAAGCGACACTTTCAAAATATGTAATAACATTCTTTTTCACAAAAATATGTCTTCTGTTCAATTGACAAATGGTACTTCCTGAAGCTATCTTACATGATGTCATAAATTTTTACCATAAATCATCGGGTCATTTTGGAACTAAAAAATGTACTTATCTAATTAATCAATACTTTTATCCACCAAATATGTACAGTAAAGTTAAGGCATTAGTTGAAAGGTGTGTTATTTGTCAGAAATGCAAAGTTCCAAATCAATATTCGGAGGGCCCTTTGCAGAATGTGGTATCAAATAAAGCATTAAGCCACGTATTTGCGGATCTGTATGGTCCTCTTCCTCGCGGTAAATTTGGGTTTAATATGATCCTTGCTCTAAAAGACAACTTTACGAAATACATTAGGTTATACCCCCTTAAGCGAGCTTCTTCTAAGCAATGCGTAAAAAAGGTACTAAGAAACTTTATACCGGAAGTTGGGAAGATGGAAACTTTAACTACGGATCATGGAACTCAGTTTACATTAAATGCCTGGCAACAACCCTTAAAAAACGCTGGTATTCATGTTTCCACGGTTAGTGTATATAATACACGAGCAAATACTGAAGAACGTGTTAATCGCGAAATTAACAGGCTTTTCCGAACCTACTGTCATAAAAAACATTCTGCATCGCCCGAATATTTGTCTTTCGTCGAGAATTGCCTTAATAATACACCTCACGAGAGTACCGGTTTTACACCTTACTAACTCATGTTCAACAAAAAACCCGATTCTCTGGTTGATAAAACAATTCAATTCCCAGTATCAGATGATTTATCCCTGGAGGAGAAAATTAATTTAGCGCGTGAACCTACTCTTAAAATGGCTAATATTAGAAAATTACGCCATGATTAGCACCCTACTAAAACATATTCAGTAGGTGATCTGGTGTTACTAAATACCCATCCCAGGCCATCGGCTAAATTGAAAAAAGTTAAGAAATTTTCCTTTCTTTATGAGGGACCTTTCATTGTTGCTTCTGTGAAGGCTTCGAATGCTTACGCCTTAATTTATCCAAATTCTGGTTTACCTCCAAATTCTGGTTTACCTAAAGGAATTTCAATGCAATACATTTGAAAAAATTTAAAGATTGATTTAAAATTTACATAGTGTCCTAGTAAAAATTTTTAATATTTATCATTTAGCATTTAAGTAATTGCAATCATTTTGACTTTACCATATTTAGAAAAAAAAACTGGCTTTATCAAACAAAATTTTTTGATATATTTAAAATAATAATTCTTTTTTGCTTAAAATATTGTTTTTCCTTGTAAATAATTTAATTTAAGAAGTCTATTCAATTGAAATATTATGTATGTGTATACGTGTTTTCTATATGAGTGTATGTCGTTCAAAATATTTTGATGTTTCACATATCATGGTAGGAAACAGAAAGCATATATATGCCTGCTTATCGTGTATTTTAGTTAAAAACAAAACACTATTATTTTTTTTGTTCAGGTTAGTGTGTACCATGGTATACGGCTACTTTTTATTTTCTTCTTATCACTGTAATAACTTATAATTACTCTAGCCTTTCGCAATTACCTTAATAATGTTATTTGCATTACTAATATGTTACAGTCTTAATTTATAACGATAATGGCTTATATTTACTATAGCCCTTTTGGAAACGTTTTGAGTAATTTAAAAAAAAACTAACATGTTGATTGCAGTATATCAATGATTTTCTGAATTTTGAACGTTTGTTTTGTAATAAGTTCGGTACTGCCTCTTTAGATGACGACGCTATGGAGCTTTGACCGAACTCGTGGTGTAAAAACTCGAAATTTTTATGAAATTATGCTTTTCTGGATTCTGGGTGGCACATGATTTAATCCACTTTTTCGAACTTTTTCTACAGGTCCTTCAGGCTGGAGAAACACATGTGCTTACCTGATTTAACTATTGAAATTTTTTGGGGGGTTTATTATTTAGTAGTTTCAGTTTTCAACCTTTGAGGATCTGTCGTTATTTTAGCCGTCCGGCAAGATCCAACCGGCTAAATTTCATTGGGACAATTTTTTGGGGTTTTAACGGTTCTTGTAACCATTGTACGTCGTGATAGCGAGATGCATCACTTCGTACAAAATTTTTGTATTATCCCTATTTTGTAGAGTCATTTTTCCATCTTAGTGAATAAGTTATTTTTTGTTTTATCGTTTTGATTATTTTTGTTTTGTCTTGAAATACTGGTAGGTAATAGGACATCAGTTACCCTATTGAATTAACATTTTCGTTGATTAATGAGCCATTTAGCTTAAATTTTTTTACGATTCGATTAAAAGGACGTAAATTTTGGAACATGCTGTATTTTAAGTGAATTTATTAAGCTTAAGCTTTTAAGTGAATTTATAATATTATATTATTTTGTGATTCCCCTGTTTTGATGTTTGATATGAATTGATTAATAGTTAAGTGGTGAGGACAAGCGGCGAACGGATATATGTTGGAAAAGATGAGAGACAAAAAAAAAGGAGATTAGATTGGGACTTGTTACAGATAAGCCGTAATTAATTGTTGCTCTAAGTCCAATAAAAAATATAATTGTTTTTTGTTAAGGCATTTTTAAATTAATTAAACGCAAAACAGTTCGGAAATGTTTATTAAGACACAACGTTAATTTATATTTTATTTATTTTAAAATTTTGAATTTTTGTTAAACAATGTAAATTGTGTTTCGGAATTTTATGAAAACATTATTTAATCAAGTGATTTCGCAAAGCACACAACGGAGAGTAATTCTTCGACAGAACCCGACTTTGGACACTTCAGGCATTCCAATGACGTTAATCTGCGTGGGACATTGTTAAAACTATAAGTACCGGTTTTTGGGCGTGAAATTCAAATATTTTAGTACAAGCAAACCGCCCCAACTGTTACAGAAACCGCCTCAACTATTACACCCGCTACTGCATATCGAAATGCAATTCACTCAATGTACTATCTGTGTAAGGGCAGAAAGGGCATTAAAGGCCTAAAAGTGAATTTTTCAGAGAGTAGTCATCTGACTGTTAGGCATCTGAAAATTCTAAGAAGTATCTTGTCAGATGCAGTCTATTTACATTAATTTGAATGCAGTAAATAATCTGGAATAATTTTGTTACTAGTTTATATACATATTTTTGTAAAAATATTTCGACCAGCAATGAAAAATATGGAAAAACAAATAAAGTAATCGCAAATTTTATTTTTAATTATTCTCTTAGATTGTCCCGACTTTATTTTGTCCAAAGGTGGAAACCCCGGTATATCTTTATAAACCTCGAATACAAGCCAAAAAATTATCTTACAAACAGATGCTCACTAATATAATTTTACCGGTAGATAAAGAGTTATTTGTTTTGCACTACACGTTGTTTAACACATTTTGGTGAATTTTTCACATTTACCTCTTATAATCAAGTATACAATATAATTTTAATTGTTTTATGAAAAACATAAAGAGTAATAATTCATTCAAAAATTGGCAGTTTATTTATAACACATATGCATTATTATCTATACTACGATACTACTTATGACCATTTCTAACATGGTTTGTATTTATAAATATGTTACGATAAAAATGTCTAAGAGAAAACAAAATGAATAATAGGCATTCCAAGAAATTTATATTTGTAAACTGAAAAAAATAATAGAAGGCAAGCAAAACAAAAATAAAAGATATCCTTGAAAATTAGGGTATCGACTAAGGGATGATTAGCTAATAATAATCAGTTAGTTTGAAATTTTCTATGTAAGTGCCTGAATGTGTTCTGGTTTTTATCACATTTTTCATTTTTGATTTCATTTATTATTTGTAAAGTGAGTAATTTGGTTTTTAATTAATATGGGCAATTTAAAGTGTTGCTTTTGCAAAAAGAGCTCATCTGAGCGAATTATTTAATTCAGAAACAGTAAATGTTTGAATATTTTAGAAGTGCGAAAAAAATATTCTTTAAAATTTTGTGATGTTATAATTCCAGTGATTATAGACGAAACGTTAGGCTATCACAGCAAATGTTACAAAGATTTCACTGCATTTAAAAAAAAAAAATTTAAAGAAAATTTAAATATTAATAGTGAAGTTGAATTACACCCATCTCCATCCACGTCTCAGTTAGAAAAATCGGAGTAAGTACTAATTACTTAATTAATTAATTAAGGGCCGGCGCAAGCTTATTTGGCGCCTTAGCCGAAATATCTTTAGGCATGCCCAACTGAACAAACACTTATTTAAATATAACAACAATTAAAATTTACATAAGAAATCTTTATCTTTTAGCCTGTAAAATTTTTTCACAAATTTCTCTGACACATACTCTAAAAAGTGAAAATAGAACACAATAAATTAAATACTTAATGCTTATTTCTTTACAATAAATTAATTGTTAATAAGTATGTTGTACATTTGAAAAGTATGAAAATATTTATTAAAATAAAATAATCAAAATTTAGTTACTACCAAAAAAAAAAAGAAAAAATAACAACAAACTTAAATATTACATTTTCTTTCTTAAGGTTGGTGGTTTGTGCTAATTCTTGCTCAACTGATATTGTTGCCAAACGCAACAGTTTTTCCTGTGTCATAGACCACCTAACGTAGGTCTTAATTATCTTTTGTTATTGGTAGAGCAATTTTACTAAAAAACATTTTCAGATACAAGTTGTAGATAATCTTTTTATCAACAAAAAAAAGTATTTGCAAAATTTTTGCCACGTCTGGATTATGGGCACAATTGAGTATTTACTTATATTTGAAAATATATTTATGTAATTGAAATAAGCCAAACTAATTCTTTTTTTATTTATTGTATATACAGTCGACTCTCGTTAATTCGAAACTCGAGGGACTCTTAAAATATTACGAATTATGGAGAGGTTCGAATTATCGCAGGTAAAAATTTTAATTTTTTAAGCATTTGAGATTAATGAACTTGAACTTATATCTCAAAATGTACTTACAATCTTTCTGTCTCTTTCCCTCTGCAACTTTGAATTGTCGAGTGTTTGAATTGTCGTCGTTTTGTTACGTAGCAATAATTTTTTCGTTCGAATTACCAAGTGTATAAAAATATATTGTTTTAATTCGAAATATAAAGAGATTTCGTAGGGAACTCGTGATACCTTTGAATTATAGAGAGTTTCGAATTATCGCAGGTTTGAATTAACGAGAATCTACTGTATCTACTTACTTTTCTAATAGTTACTTTTCTAGAGTATATAATAGTTACTTTTCTAAAGAAATACGAAATACCCTTATGTAATTATGTGACCGTCTGACCTAATAAATACAAAATTGGAAATTGCATATCGTAATGATTAATGAAAAACACTTGACACAAAACATTGACCTTAAACACAAACAATGATTTTAAACACAGAAGCATTGACGGTAACAACCGTAACAATTTAACAAATGTCTGTTTTTATCACATGTTTTGAAACATCGATGTATGCACTTGACATTTTTGACATAAAAATACATAAATATGTATTAAATTTTTTTTGAAAGTAAATAGTTAACAGAAAATACGTACGGTATTTGCAAAATTTAAAATTTTGCGTACCTCGGTTTCGGGTGTCCTAGACAGTCGTCTAGTTCGCCTATGTGGTCGCGCCGGCCCTAAAGTAATTATTAGTATATTGATAATAAATTATATGTAGTACCTACATATATATACTAAAATGCAATAATTAATAAAAATTAAAAAGTAAAAGAATATGAAAAGGTCTTAAAGTCCACATTTAAGTAATTTTAAATTTTATTCATTCTATGAATTAGTTATAATTAGTGTTCTTCCCTGTAATACAATAAAAAAAAATATGACTATTTTTTGCTAAATTTTGGGTGTATTTTACAACTAAATACCTTACCTTTCAATGTGTAATACAAAACAATATTTTTTTATTGTAAAATTTATTATAAACGATTATAAATTTAAATATTTCCCTTCAGCGACGACATCATTGTTGAAAAAGGAAATCAAACAACGAATGAAACTATTGTTTTGGAAAATGAGCACAATGTTTGTTTCTTCTGTAACAAAAAAAGAAAAACTGTAAAAGGCCGTATGCAAAAACTTTCCTGTCCAGACTCTGGCAAATGGATAGAAGGGATTAAAGAAAAAGCCACTGAAATAAATGATGCTGATATGTTACATAAACTTGTATTAGCTTCTACAGATGCGAAATATCATCATCAATGTAAAATATTATAATAAGTACATTCAAATCATCAATCATAAAAAAGAGTCAACAATATGGCATGAAAAGCGAGATTATCATAATATTACCTTTAAGAATTTGTGTAAATACGTATCTGCAAATATTGTACAAAAATGTGATTCCTTTTTTTTATAATTTTATCAGATCAAAATAATATATTGATTACCTCAATGAAGAATATTCCGAAATTGATGATGATCGTCCAAATTTCTTCTCAACACAACATCTTCAAGCTAAACTTTTAGACGCTTTTCCGAAACAAATTAAATTTGTTACACTACATAATAAGAAAATTATAGCGCCATATCAGCAAACCGTTGTTGATAGTACGGAGATTATAAAAAAAAAAATGGAGGATAAGCAGTTTGGCTGCTGGAATGAAAGTGAGAAATGACATTTGAACCATTAATAAAAAAGAATTGCCAGAGACATTATCTGTTAAAAATTTTATTGATGTTGAATGTGAAGCTCTTCCTGAGTCTCTTATTTTATTATTAAAAACTATTCTTTGCGATGAGACAATTCGAAACACGAGGAAACAACCTAAAAAAGTTGTGATATCTTCTATAGCACAAGACATAGTTTACAATGCAAGAGGTGGCAATTTGAAAACATCCCAACATATTTGCCTTGGAATGACTTTAAAAAGTCTTAAAAATAGTAAAAAAATTGTTAATATTATCAATAAACTTGGCCATTGTATTAACTATACTCAACTTTCAGAGTTAGAGACTGAGACAACTATAAATTTAACGGAAAGAGATCAAAGGCTATTGGCGGATAAGCATGAGTCGAAATGCCCCCGCACGAATTTTGTTGGTTTTTTTTCTGCTAACTGCTTTCGATATAAGATTGAAATTTGCTGAGTTTCAACCCTTAAAAACTCACCCTTTGGGGGTTAAAAAATATTTTTTGCAAATCGAAAAAAAATTATAACTTTTGAATGGCTTGACGGATTTGGCTGAAATTTTTGTTTTAGATACCTCTATAGTGTACTTTAGAAAAAATTATCAGCTCCCAAAAAAAATCATAACCCTCTCCCCCCCCCCCAAAAAAAAAATTATTTAATTTTTCAATATTTTTTTCACCAACTTGTAGCTATGGTACCATCACCGAAATTTTTTTGCAGGCTTCTTACTATGACCGATACAACATATAATTTTTCCAGAATTTTTATCCAGGTGCGTCATAGTTAAAAAAAAATAAAATATCCGAAAAGATTTTTTTTCCGAGGTTATGTTCGTTTTACACACACCCAAATATTTCTGCAGGCTTCTCACTATGATTGATAGAACATATAATTTTTCCAGAATTTTTTTCCGGGTGTATTATAGTTAAAAAAATTAAATGTCCGAAAAATTTTTCTAGAGATACGTATAGGCTTCCGGGTACTCAGTCGATCGGGAATCGTTTGCAACTTTTGAATATGTTCATAAAAACGTTTGTGAGTGCGTAGTTTTCGAAAAAAAGAAAATAGTCGACTCAAATCTTTAAATTCCTCGACCAACCAAACACCTATCATCAGTTTTTGAAACTACCAAAATGATGATTATTGCAAATGAGACTGAGAAATATTTTTTTAGACGTTACGTCCGCTGTACATTCACCAAAATATTTTTACATGTCTTTGATTCTATTTGATGCAACATGTTATTACACATAGCAAGTTACATTTGATAGAAAATATGATACAATATTATAACTACATATAACAGTAAGTTCTGTTAATTATTATAGGTCGGATTAGATGAGCGGGGCTCCCTACACAACCAAGCTTAAGATACTACATAGAAGTTTACCCAACTTTAATGAAAAAGTATCTGTCGATATATTATATTAAATATTATTCTTCATCAGTCTCATTTGTAGTAATTGTTATTTTGATGGTTTCAAAAATTGATAATAGGTGTTCAAGGAATATGAAGATTTGAGTCGTCTATTTTCTTTTTTTCGAAAACTACGTAATCACAAACGTTTTTATGAACATATTCAAAACTTGCAAACAATTTCCGATTGACTGAGTACCCGGAAGCCTATACCTATCTCTAAAAATATCTTTTCTGACATTTAATTTTTTTAACTATGATCGACCCGGAAAAAAATTCTGGAAAAATTATATGTTGTATCAATCATAGTGAGAAGCCCGCAGAAATATTTTGGCGATTGTACAACAAACATGACCTCGAAAAAAAAATGTTTTCGGACATTTTATTTTTTTTATCTATGACGCACCCGGAAAAATTATATGTTGTATCGGTCATAGTAAGAAGCCTGCAAAAAAAATTGGTGATTGTACCATAGCTACAAGTTAATGAAAAAAAATATTGAAAAAACAGACAATTTTTTTGGGGGTTTAAAATTTTTTTTTTTTTTTTGAAGCTGATAATTTTTTCTGAGGTAATCAGTTATTTAGAAAAAGAAACCAAACGGAAAAACGTAGTCATTCATGGACTAGAAATTGTTGAAGATAAACCTGAACAAATGGAGCAAGAAATAATAGAACTTTTTAGTAATTCTTTAAAAATAGACTGCTCGCTCAATGATATAGATTTTGTACGTAAATTGGGAAAAGGCGAAAACAATCGGTCTTCGGTTCTTGTGGGTTTGACTACGCAACGAATGAAAAAACAAATATTTATCAATAGAAGAAACATCAAAAACAAACAGGTAGTCATCACCGATGATTTTCCAGCAGAAGTTAGAGCAAAAAGAAAAACCTTAATTCCTAAAATGCTCCAGTATCGTAGTGAAGGGAAAAAAGCATATATAAGATACGATAAGTTAATAGTCGAAGAAGAAACAACTATGTCAAACCAACCACCACCTAGTAACTCAAAAAAGCGTACCCAAAGCAATGAAGAAGATGAAAGCGTAAATTATCCCAAGAGACAAGATAAAAATAAAAATTTGGCGAACAAGTCTACAGTTATGATGGATTTTTTTCAACGTCAGAGATCTGGCTCCCTATCACAATAACGAAATTGGAACGGAGCTAACATTATCAGCAAGAAGAACCTTCAATATTAATAGAACTAAGAATTGTAATAATAATATCAACGATCTGGAAGAAAATAATCTACACTGCTTTTATTGGAACTGTCACGGATACCGTAATTTTATGGATTTAGATGCGTCTCAACAAAAGTATATTCAGAATTTTGAAGTAATTGCACTATCCGAAACATAGCTCTTTGAAGAAAACTATGCTCCACCTACATTTCTTAGCCAATATAAATATCTTAAACAAAATGCAGTTAAAGAAAAAAGCGTCGGCCGTGGAAGCGGGGGAATGCTTTTATTCCTACACCAAAAGCTAAATTATCATCTAATAGAAAAAAATAATATGTGGTGTATTATAAAACTAACACACTTTAACGTGGATACATTAATATTAGTGTTTGTTTATATAAAACCTGATATTGAAAATATTTATGTAATTGAACAGTTAAATGACATGTTTTTAATTATTGTAAATATGTGCACTAACCCAAAAATTTATATTATAGGAGATATGAATGGAAGAATTGGACAGTTAAATAATAATTATGGTTCTGAAATCTTTGATAATACGTACTTGCATACTGAAAGAAAATCATTAGACACTGAATGTAACACTAGAGGTAAATTATTAACAAATTTTTTCGAGGATCATGGTTTTGTTGTGGTTAATGGTAGAACGTTGAGTGACAATCCAGGTCAGTACACATATTGTAGAAAAAATTCAAAAAGTACAATTGATCTAGTTTGGACGAATGCTATTAGTGACGTTAGTGATTTACTGATTTCTGACCGTTTCTTAACATCAGATCATTTTCCAGTGATTTTATATATTAACTACCCTATTAAAATTAAAAAAACTACTGAATTTTCTGATTCTTCATCTATGAAACGATTTAAATGGGATGAAATGAAAAAACATGATTATATTGATATTTTGGAAAATATAAACATTACTGAAAATGATCTGAATAGCAGTGAATCTATTTATGAAGTTATGCTTAACGTAATTGTCAGAGCGGCAGAAGAATTAAACTTAAGTGTTAAAATACAAAATACTGGTACGTGGATGTTTTTCAAAAATAAACCCTGGTTTAACGAAGTGTGTAGAAACAAAAAGGTAGAAATGAGAAATTGCTTTAAGGATTGTAAAAAAAGTAACTTTGACGTTAGGTTTTTGAATTTATATATAGAAAGTAAAAAATGCTATAAAAGTACCATTAAGGAATCTAAAAGAAATTACTATGATAACATCAAAATTAAACTCCTGAATACAAAAGACTCCAACAGTTTCTGGGAAACTATTGGAACTTTAAAATACAAGCCAAAATTAAAGCAAAATCCAGTTGATATAGAAAAATGGGTCGATTACTTTTTAGCTTTAAATCCTTTATGTGCAAGTGATAAAATTTATTTTTTAGATGCTAAACACCCATGGCTCGATAGGGAACTAACGAGTGCAGAATTAGATTATGCTCTTATAAAGTGTAAACCCGGAAAAGCTGCTGGCCCTGACGGGTTACCGTCTGATTTTATCAAACACATCCCTGCCAAAATAAAGGAGTTAATGCTTAATATGTTCACAAAAGTATTGGAGACAGAAAACCCACCAAGTACCTGGTCAGAAGCAGAAATATCCCTAATTCATAAAAAAGGTAATTTAACAGATCTTGATAACTATCGTCCTATATCACTTTTAAATACCACAACAAAAATATTTACAACGATAATTAGCAATCGTTTACTTACCTGGGCAGAAGATGCAAACATAATTCCAGAGATTCAAGCAGGCTTCCGAAAGGGTAGAGGGTGTGCTGATAATCTGTTTGTGCTAATGGCATGCCTGCAAGCGAACGTGCGACTTAAAGCCCGGAAAGTTTTTGCCATTTTCGTGGACTTCAAAAAAGCTTTCGATAGTATAGAACATCATATTCTTTGGCAAAGATTATTTGAGACTGGAGTTAGTAGAAAATTAATTACTATTATTTCAAACCTTTATAAAAACGCTACATTTAAGATAAAAATAAATAACAATAAGAGTCAACAAATCAATCTAACAAAAGGTCTTATGCAAGGTGACTCGTTGAGCCCACTGTTGTTCAACTTGTTCATTGCCGATTTTGATGATTTCTTAATAAAAAATAATATAAGAGGTTTAAATATTGACGGCCGTACAGAGATAAGATGTTTGTTCTATGCAGACGACTTAGTACTTCTTAGTGATTCACCTGGAAATGCCCAAAGACAGTTAGACACTCTCTCTAAATATTGCCAAAAATATAAGTTAGAAATAAATAAGGATAAAACCAAAATGGTAATATTTCGAAAGGGAGGTCGAGTTAGTCAGTCGCTTAATTTTAAATATAACGATTCAAACATTAATATCGTTAATGAATATACGTATCTGGGTGTAGTTTTCTCTAGCTCTGTAATGTTCAAAAAATATTTAGATACGGCCGTAAATAAAGCTAATATAGCTATTAATAAAGTCCGCGAATTACTGACTGCATCGAAAACAAACTCTTGGGACTGCAGAATTATGCTATTGCACAGTACGATTTCAGCCACTCTACTATATGCTGCGGAAATCTGGAGTCTAAATTATCTCCCGGAATTAGAAAAAGTTCAATCTAGATATATTAAATACCTTTATTGTTTGCAAAGATATACCCCGAATTACATTATAAGGGCAGAGACAGGTTTAGATCCTATTAGTTCCTATGCATTGAAAAGTGTGCTTTTGTGGTGGGAAAAAATATTAATAATGCCGGAGGACAGGTTACCAAAAATATGTTACAACAGGTTACGCGAATTAGATCTTTGCCCCGACAATATCGTTAAATATAATTGGGTAACAAAATTAAAGAACACTTTAGATAGATTAGGCTTTTCCAGCTTATGGGAAGAACAAAATGCTAACCTAATTAAGAATTCCATAAACTTAATACTATGGGAATATAATAGACAAATATGGCAGGAGGATAATGATCGGATAGAAAATTCCTCTTACAGTCAAATCTATAAATATATTAAGCACCAAGGGAACGCTCAAACATATCTAGCTCTACCGTTAAGCATAGCCAAATTACGAGTAATAAGTCAGCTACGGACAATGGGTCGCCTTTTAATAAAATTTTATATCAACAATATCTCTTACCAATGGGATCCTACTAAAATATGTGAAATTTGCAATATGCAAGAGATAGAAACTCTAGATCATTTCATGTTTGTTTGTCCTATATACACCTGGATAAGAAAGTACTCAATTGACACCATAATACCAGAAAACTTGATCACTAATCACAAACTTATTCAGCTTTTGACTGACCTAAATCCTCATAAAATTCAACAAATATATGTCTTTGTTACAACAGCCCTTAAAACACGTAGTTTTATTTTATATGAGTAAAGGACTAGTGAACCATAATTATAACTATCATATTCACCATATTTATCACAATTAATATACATATAATATTCATTATCTAATATTTATTGTTCACCACTTCATACATACTATCACACCAAAATAGAAACATTTTTTTATGTTTCTTCTTTTAATATATTTTCTTCTCATATCTCATATATAAAATTATTATTATTATTATTATTATTATTATTATAGACTTTTACGCCAACCTGGCGCTCACTACTCAGTAGGACAGTACTGGGTAACATTCACCTATACCGGCATTATGCAAGGTATTAGGCTCTGTGGAAGGGTAATGTGCCAAACCAATCCGTAAAAGTACCGTAGTACATTCACGGACGGGTTTGTCACATCACTCCTTATATTGTTGTTGTTGTTGTTGCTTGAAACGAGGTGTTATGCGTCTATTTTGGTGTATACTGGTTCGTACGACGAGACTTTTGTGGGAGCGTAGATGTTGGCTCAATGACAGAGGGCTGTGAAAGCCTAGTTCGTTTTCGTGTCCTCAGATGGTAGGTAGGAGTAGGGACAGAGGGAAGGGAAAGGACTGTTTGTGTTTGTGTGTGTGTTTGTGTATGTGTGTGGATGTGTCTTTCTATTTTACGTTTCTTGGTGTAGATGTTTTCTGGTTCATCAAATTGCTCATTAAGATCGGGTGTTCCTGGAACTGCGCGTTTAGATGGTACAGAGGTTGACGGACCTTGTGTGTTATTGAATTGAGGAGGATTGTGCACCAGAGCGGTAACAGTGACAGTGCGGCAGTTGTTCGATCCCCCCTCTCCATCAGACGAATCTGGATCTGTATGTGTGTTAAGTGTTTGTCTTTCAGTGTTAGTGTATTGTGTGTTTATGTATGTGTGTTGTGTGTCAGTAGGATGAGTGTCAGTGTATTGTTCGCTCACTGTAGATGGCTCAGATGGAGTAGAAGCAGGTCTTGTGCTTTCACATATCGCAGTCGGATTCGTATTACTGAGGAACTTCCGTACTATACGACACGTGTTTATGATCACTGCCTTTTGCATAGTGACATATGTGTATTTTGGGAGACCCAAGAGGCTCAAACTATTATGTAGTGTGTGTGGAATGACCCCGGTGGCACTGAGCACTATTGGAACGATGTGGACATGTTCCATTCGCCATTGTTGTTTTATTTCGGCTGCGAGGTCAGTGTATTTATCCAATTTAACTGCGTGTGTTTTTTGTAAGTTGTGTGTATTTGGAACCGCAATATCGATCAGATAGGTTGTCTTAGTGTTTTTCATTACGAAGGTGATATCTGGTCGATTATGATTTATGGTCTTATCTGTAATAATCGACCGATCCCAGTAAAGTCTACAGGAGTCATTCTCCGCTACTACTTTTGGTGTGAGCTTGTAGTAAGGTGTTTTATCGGTTATAAGGTGGTGCTTGACCGCTAGTTTCTGGTATATGATTTTGGCAACCTGGTCGTGACGGTGTTTGTATTCGGATTGAGCGAGCTGAGTACAGGCAGCTGTGATGTGTTGGATCGTTTCAGGTTTGGAATGGCATCTCCGGCATGAGTCAGATGTTATTGACGAGTCACGAAGTATGTATTTTGAGTAATTCTTTGTATGAATTACTTGATCTTGTATAGCTAGCATGAATCCTTCAGTCTCCGGGAAAAGACTTCCTTGACTCAACCAGGCGTGCGACGCTGCTTTGTCGACGTTACTCTGATTAAGATCATGTGGATGTCTCCCATGTAAAGGCTTCCGAATCCATTGCTGAATTTTGTCCTCCTTCGTGACCAAACGGCAAAAACTATCTGGCATTTCTGTGTGTGAGAGGTTTAATGGTGTGTATGCCTTGTCGGCTTGGATTATTACATTGTGTAAGTGTGATGTGTGTGTTTTGGTGTAAAAGTATTCTCGCAAGTTATGAACCTGTTTATTATGCGTGTTCCTTATGTCTATAAGACCTCGACCCCCTTCGGCTCTTGGCAGCGTCAATCGTTCTATCGCTGCTTTGGGATGATGAATTCTGTATTTGGTCATAAGGACGCGGGTCTTGATCTCGATGTTTGTCAAGTCCGTAGGCGTCCATTTGATTACCCCAAATGAGTATGTTAGCACCGGAACTGCGTAGGTGTTAATTGCTTTGATGGTTTTTTTTCCATCAAGGTGGGTGCTCAGTAATCTCCGTACACGCGTTAGGTATTGCTGCATCAGGTGTTGTTTTACAGCGCTGTGATCTATACGTTCGTCCTGATTGAATCCGAGATACCGATACGACTCTCCCTCGTCCATGGGCTGCATAACAGACTCTGGTTCGAGTTCGAATGCGACCGCATCTCGTTTTCCTCCAGAACGACATTGTGTTCGACATTTATCGATTCCGAACTCCATACAGAGGTCTCGCGAAACCTCGTTGGAAAGTCCCAGCAGCTGCTGTAATTGATGTTTAGTAGCTGCATAGATCTTAATATCATCCATGTACATTAGATGTGAAATGGTATGGCGCGAATTCGTTTGCGTACCTACATTGTAACCGTATTTGGTTTCATTTAACAGGCGAGAAAGTGGATTCATTGCGAGACAAAACCATAATGGACTCAATGAGTCGCCTTGGAATATGCCGCGTCTTACTTGAATAAGGTCGCTTGTTGTTTTTTCATTACCAATACTCAAATGTAAGGTCGTTCGCCAGTCGGACATGATCGTTCCAAGGAAGTTCACGATACTTGGGTGTATTTTGTACAGCTCCAATACTCTCCGCAACCAGGAGTGCGGGACCGAATCAAATGCCTTTTTATAATCAATAAACGCTGTGTACAGGTTACGTTTTCTCCCTTTCGCTTGTTCCAGTACTACGGAGTCAATCAGAAGCTGCTCTTTGCAGCCTTGTGACCTCTTTCGACATCCCTTTTGTTCTTCTGTCAGTATGGTGTTAATCTGACAATGCTCATTGATCTTTTCTGCCAGACAGGACGTCAAAATCTTATACACTGTAGGCAAGCAGGTGATAGGCCTATAATTCGCAGGATTTTTTGTATCACTGTTTTTAGATTTCATGTATGTGATACCCTGCGTTAGGAACTTCGGTGTCAGGTTTGGTGTTTTTATAAATAGTGTAAAGTGTTCAGCGAGATACTTGTGTGTTGATGTAAAGTGTTTGAGCCAGTAGTTTTGTATGTTGTCGATGCCAGGTGCCTTCCAGTTATGCGATCTCTGTAAAGCTCTGGAGACGTCCTCTGTAGTAATGTCCGTATAGGGCATCTCCGGAAGATGTTCGTTATTCCTGTACTCTGTATCGATCCAGCTGGCTTTGTCATTATGGTCAATGGTGTTGGACCATATATTCGCCCAGAAACTATGGAGTGCGTTCTTCTCCGGTAGACCATTACTGTCAGTTACCGTGTTCGTTAGAGACTGATAAAACCGTCTCTCGTTTCTGCTGAACGCTTGGTTTTGTCGTCTGCGTTCAGTACTGGTCTTATATCTTCGTAAGCGCTTCGCTAGTGCTGTTAATTTTTGGTGAAGCGTATCTCTGATCTCTGTGAGTGTTTTATTGGGTTCCTCATATTGTGTGTGTACTGTGTGTTTGTGTAATATGTCGTGTATGTATTTGTTGAGCCGTTTGGACCTCGTACCCTGTTGGTATTGGGTGATCCTGCCGAGGTTGCATCGGATGTTGCTGATGCGTTTATTCAATCGTGTTTCCCAGGCAGGAGTTTTGTGTTCCTTCGAGTTGTGCGCTACAGGTGGTGTTACATCGGACCCGTTACAACGTATAGCTGCAACGGCTCCACAATAGATAGCTGTGTGTAACTCGATAAAATTGTCACATGTTTCTAAGTGTTTAGGCAGTATTGTATTGTTCAATATCTCAACGATCTCAGCCAATCTACGTGAGGTGTGTTGTTTAGGCAACAAGTACCTATGTGTGGGGTCCGTCCCTTCAAATTCAGTAAGCGCTGTGTTAAATTCCAGTTCGATCTTTTGCAGTAGGGTGTCATTTACTGCTGTCTCATGGTGGTCAGGCTCATTCTCGACAAGTTGTTGAGTGTCGTTTTGTGTGGGGCTCTCCATTTCTGGTGGGCCGTCGTCCTGACTTTCTTCATTTTGAGCAAATTGATGTGCGACTTGTGTTTTAATCGTGTTTATGAGGGAGGAAGGGATAAGGTTATTGGTAAAAATGACACGTTTTTGGTCTGCCAGTCTCTGTTCAGTGACGCGACTAAGGTGAGGGTAGGTGCGCGCGAACTCTTGATGTAATTTCGTACGGTAACCAGTTTTGTCCGTTTCAAGTCTAGTAACTTGGAAGTATGTGCGTACGATGAATTCATTCAGTTCATCTGTCCATTGCATACGCACACGCTTCTTACCAGCTTTAGTGGTCCCCAAAGGATGCTCCGAGGAAACACTTAAAGTCGGCTGAGCCAAAGGTGTTGGGGGCTCCGTAAGTAGGGCAGTAGCATTTTGGCTGAAGGTGTTGTTACAGCTGACAGGTGGCTGCCTAGAACCCAACCTGTCGTCACCGTGATCTGAGCTGTCACATTCAGTGGTGACCCTGATGCGCCCGGTCGCTCCACCGGCAGCGGCAGTTTTCCGAGGCCTTTTTTTTGTTTTCACCATCCTAATGGGTTGTCCTTTTAGTCGCCTTTTACGACAAGCAGGACTTACTGTGGGCAAATTCTGCAAAGTGAAGCCCCCACCCACAGGGCGTTTATTATTATTATTATTATTATTATTATTATTATTATTGTTATTATTGTTGTTGTTATTTTTGTTGTTGTTATTCTTATTATTATTATTATTCTTTTTTATCATATGTAAATATGTATAATTAATTCTTACTTGAATGTATGTATGTGAATGTGTCAGTTTCTGATATTACTGTTTTACATTCTACGGATAAGATTTTGTAAAAGTACCAACCACCTGTAATAAGCCTTGCTTTAAATACAGTATTATTATTATTATTATTATTATAATTTTTTCTGAGGTACACTATAGAGGTATCTAAAACATATAAAAATGTCAGCCAAATCCGTCAAGCCATTCAAAAGTTATAAATTTTTTTCGATTTTCACAAAATAATTTTTTACCCCCAAAGGGTGAGTTTTTAAGGGTTGAAACTCAGTAAATTTCAATCTTATATCGAAAGCAGTTAGCAGAAAAAAAATCAACAAAATTCATGCGGGGGCATTTCTACCCATGCTTATCCGCCAGTAGCCTTTGTCCAGTTGACATTGCAAAATTATCAGACTTGCAGATTGGAGTTGCCTTCGATAATTTCGATAGATTTGTCGACACCATAACAGGAAAAGATACACTACACGACACCGTAGGTATCATTTATCAAAACGTCATAGAAGATGAGCCAGGAAGTAGTATTCAAATTGACGTATCAAATTCACAAGATGACTCATCTTCGGAATTATTACAAGCTAGTTCTACAAGTAGCTACAATGATGGAAATTTTCCTGTAATCAAGTATATAACAAAGAAGAGAAGAACGTTCGATGCTATTATTCCAGAAATTGAGCATTATTACAAAAAACCAAAAATAATCGAATTATTTAAACCTCTAAACGCTGATATACGCTCTAACATACCGCAAGATCTTCAAGATTACAAATATTTAAATTTAACTTGGATGCTCACTCATGCACTTGGCATAGATATAAAACCAATGTGGATTGGTTTCAATAATCTCATTTTTGACGATCAGTTGCCTACTCAAAAAGTTTCCTACTTAACTCCAATAAATTTATCTCCGACAAATGAATCAGTAGTATATGAAACAATGAAAATGAGTAACAAAGTTGCAGAGGAATGTAATACTCAGTATATTCACGTGTCTTATGATTTACAAATAGCAAAAGTTGCTTATGCTATTCAATTGAAAGAGAAGCCCACGTTTGATCGACTATTTATTCACTTAGGTACATTTCATTTGATGATGGCATACTTTAAGGCTGTTGGAAAATTTATAGAAGACTGTGGATTAACCAATGTAATGATAAATTCTGATATGATTGCTAGTGGTTCAATAAAAGGTTTTTTTAACAGGAACTCATTTCAATAGATGTCGAAGACTTCACCCTATAGTTTCTTTATCGTTGCAAATAATACATTTGAAGCAATTTTTACTTCATGACAATATAGAAGTATCAAATTTACTACATACTTGAAGATATTAATAAAATAACCAATACAAAATCTTCTAATCCGAAAGTACAGTCATCAAAAATTATCGAGCTGTTAAACAGATATGAACATTACAGGAATAAAACTCTTAATGGACATCATGGTAAAACTGCCCAATATTATATGATTTATATCCAGTTAATAGATTATTATTTAATTTTTGAAAGAAGCATTCGAACGTCGAACAGTATTATACCATGATAAACTTTTGAGTATTGACGAGACACATCCTGGTTTAAAAAATGATTTAGAAAATGGTTCGATAGGCATAAAACGAACTGATAATTAATGCCCGGACTTATAGTGCAGCTCATAAATTATCCTGTCAAAAATTGCCAAAAAAACGTATCACCATTCGTTAGAAGCGGCACATAATTTATCTATTTTTCATAAATGCATTTAGAATTTTTTTCTAAATGCGCTCCGTAGTTTGTGTGCCACGAACTAAACAGGTACTCTACATATATATTTTGTTTTGAAAACAATAAAATTTCATATGAACAACATAGTCGCTCAGTTTAAGTTTGTAACATCACTCGCGCGACGAACGAACACAGTTTAATTTGATCAACTGCATGTGAATTATATAAACAACCATCTCAAGAAAAAATTTTTTTTCATACACTGAAGCTATAAATTATCCTGTCAAAAAATTGAATTGTTGAAAAAACATATATGAGAGGAGCGTGTCTTGTAAATTTTTATGAGGAGATATTTCTTGTACAAAGATACAGATAAATTAAAACTATTACATAATTCGATTTCACCACTGGGTTGGTCATCGAAAAGATGCTTCAATAGCGAAATCTGGCAAAAGTTCTAGAATATTTTTTCAATAATCAGAAAAGATATAAAAAATCCTTAATCAATGGATTGACCAACGAAAAAGTAACCAAGTACCGATATTTAGAATAAGTTCTAGAACATTCTTTTTGGAAATTAGAAAAAATATCGACTATCTAATTTCACCACCAAATTTTTCATCGAAAAGCGATCAATTAACGGAATTCGGCAAAAATTCGAGAATATTCTATTCTGAAAATAGAAAATATATCCAAAAACCAACTTCACCATCGGTTTGGGCATCAAAAAAGTGTCCAAATACCAGAATTCGTCAATAGTTCTAGAATATTCTTTTTGGAAATCAGAAAAATTATTGAAAATTTGGCATCACCATCAGATTGTTCATCAAAAAAGTGACCACAAAATGAAATTCGGTAAAAGTTCTAGAATATTCTATGTGAAAATCAGATAAGATAACCAAAACTTGATTTCACCATCGAATTAGTTAAAAAGGGTCCATGTAGCGAAATCTACATGGAAAGTTCGAGAATGTTCTATCTGGAAATCAGCAGAGATTACGAAAAATTTACTTCACCATTTTTTTAGTCATCGAAAAACAGATTGAATACAGGTGAAAAGATTTGACAAAAGTTTCTATTCGAAAATTAATAAAGATGTCGAAAAATCAATATCCCTATTAGAAGAATTATTGAAATAAAAGCTAAATAAAGATACTTACCAAAAGTTTTAGAATGTTCTGTTCGAGAACTAGCAAAGATAACGAATTATTTATCATAAACTGGTTATAATTGATGAATTTAAGCTCCATTAGTCCCATTGATTTGGTCAACGATAGTGTATTTTAAAAAAATGACAAATCGTTACTTTTTGCAGTCGTAAACTTTTTAATCGTAAATATCTCCTAAACGGTGCATCGTGGCTCAAAAATAACGAAATTTTTGAAGGCTTAAGCGAAGCAAGTTGTGGGTGTTCCGAACGTATTGCGACTGTCAGAACTTACTTTTCGTTATCGAAAATTATCGATACCGCGTAACTTGTCATAAATTGGTTATAACTAGTTAATTTAGGCTCTGTTAGTCCCATTGATTTGGTCAGTAACAGAACAATTTTTAAAAAAACTACCGTTCGTTAACTTTCGCTATCGAAAACTTTAATCGTAAATATCTCCTAAACGGTGCGTCGTAGCTCAAAAATAACGAAATTTTTGAAGGCTTAAGCGAAGCAAGTTGTGGGTATTCCGAACGTATTGCGACTGTCAGAACCTACTTTTCGTTATCGAAAATTATCGATACCGCGTAACTTGTCATAAATTGGTTATAACTAGTTAATTTAGGCTCTGTTAGTCCCATTGATCTGGTCAGTAACAGAACAATTTTTAAAAAAACTACTTTTCGTTAACTTTCGCTATCGAAAACTTTAATCGTAAATATCTCCTAAACGGTGCGTCGTAGCTTAAAAATAACGAAATTTTTGAAGGCTTAAGCGAAGCAAGTTGTGGGTATTCCGAACGTATTGCCACTATCAAAACCTACTTTTCGTTATCGAAAATTATCGATACCGCGTAACTTGTCATAAATTGGTTATAACTAGTTAATTTAGACTCTGTTAGTCCTATTGCTCTGGTCAGTAACCGAACAATTTTATAAAAAACTACTTTTCGTTAACTTTCGCTATCGAAAACTTTAATCGTAAATATCTCTTAAACGGTGCGTCGTAGCCCAAAAATAACGAAATTTTTGAAGGCCTAAGCGAAGCAAGTTGTGGGTATTCCGAACGTATTGCTACTATTAAAACCTACTTTTCGTTATCGAAAATTATCGATATCGAAAATAACGATATTTCCAAAATGGATGATATAAGGAAAGGAAGTATTCTTTCAAATATATAATATGTACTATAAATTATACTTATTTTTCGTTATCAAAATCTTTCGATCGAAAACAGATTGCAAATAGTATCCAATTATTTTAAACTTACAGTTGTGATTTTTTTATATTGTTACTCATGTTGGTTTATTACGTTTTTATGTTCAATAAATAATCAGAAGATAAAATATTTTCCTACTTTTTTGCTTCTACGATAATTTCAATAAAGTTCATACCTACTTAATATAACTAACAACTACAACTAAAAGCTAAATTACTTAATAGTTAATACCAATAGTTGAATTTTTCAGTCATTAGTTGCAAAAAAAAAATATTTTTGTCATTGGTTATTAATTATCAGTTGCAACTAACATCAAGGCATCTAGCCAGTATTGGACTACTCTTTTGTTGAAAATTAATATGTTAATAAGGTGTGCTACACTTCACTGAAAGTATCATTTTTCTTTGCATTTACATGATAACAATTAAAATTTGTAAATGACTATCGATTTTGAAATAAGTTTATTTTCATTTTTTAACCCCTCATACTTGTTTTTGCGCTACTGAAGAACATTCAATTTTTTGACAGGATGATTTATAGTACACTATAGTGTCCGGGCTCTACTGATAATGCTTTCAGCAGAATCCCCATTGATTTGACATTGGAGCAGACGGTCAATGCAGATGCCGCACATAGGAGTATTTCTATATAAAACCCGGTCAAAATTATTTGCTGGATTCTCATTAATGGAAACAATATTTTTTAATATATTATAAGGTTTAATAGTAAAAATAAACATATTCCCACAAAAATTTTTTTCTCTAAAAAAAAAAAAAAAAATATTGTTAAAAATTATATTTAATCGTTATCGTCAACTTCATCGTCGTCTGTACTTTCACAGCATTCCATTGATGGTGGTGCAATTGCGACCATTAAATCTAGTGCCTCTTTTGAAAACGGCTTCTTCTTTGTTTGCGGTTTTGGTCTGATTGAACTTGAATAGGGTCTGAACTCAGTAGCATGAATTCATGATGTCCCTGTTGCAGTCTTCTCTTGAGAATTTTCTTGAAAAATTAATTCTGTACTGTCGAAAGTGCTTGTTCCGGGCCTCTGCCGCTTCCTCCGATAATTGGCCAATTGGTAAAATAGCATGGTTTATTACTTTGGCTCCATGAATTAAAATTTTATGAACTGTTGGTGACATAGGATGCCATCCATACAATTCGATATACAGTTTTGCAGTTTCGCGGGCATAAATATTAAACTTATTAGCATCTATACTGTTTCCACTGGAAATAACTTCTAGAATTACGCGAAATCGTTTGATAAGGTCCACATGAATTCCAGTAATTTGAGAAGACTTTTCTGGATCTGCAAAAAATCTTCGTGACGTATTCCCATCATTGGTGTTTCCGAATCCTGCTTTGGGAATGTATACTAACAATCCCATTTCATCTCTAAAATCTTGTTGAATTTTTTCCTTTGTCTCTTTCACAATGTTTTTTTCAGCTTGTGTACGGACTTGCCATTTTTTTAATGGAAGTTTATAGGCTATATGGAGTAGGGACTCAAAAAAGCGAATTCTTGCATGAAGAATGGATAGTCCAAACTGCAATGCTTCAACATTTATATTTTGTACTTCATTTAATTTATTAAAATCTTTTGAAGTCTGCCCACAAATATAGCAGCGCATAGTAGATAAAGTATTGGTAGCCGCATTGCATACTTTGCCATCAATCATTGTAAAGAGCATAGTATGTTTTATTTTTACAATTCCATCAGCAGTCGATATTTCTGTTCTCGACAGGTTTTTTACTTGGTCATCAATATATTTTATTTCTTCTTTTGTAATATCATTCGATTCACTAACAAATCTTATGCGTATTGGTCTACAAAATCTCACAGAAGAAGGGACTGGGTTCTGCCAAATGATTTTTATTTCTCCGTTAATATTTACGACCAGTCGAAAAGGAACCAGGGAACTTTGAAATATATTTGCGTCACTACTTTCTGCGCTGTTTTGAAATTTTTGTTTGAACCGCGACTGTGTTGAGACCCATCGCATCCCCATTTTGATATTAATTCCAAACTTTTCTTTCTTCCTCTGTACATGTTTTTATCACCTCGGCAAGGTATTTATACAAACGTGATGCTGTGTGGTCAAGTAACCCTTGTAGTTTTATCTCAGTATAAGTTTCTGTGACGCGCATTGTTTCATCCTTGGGGTAACAATCATTTTTAGCTTTCTGGATTAGAGAATAACAGGGGTAAATATCCTTATTAGCAGTGTGAATTATTTCCTACTGCCTTCTAGTGAAGTCGCCTTCCACAAAAATTGTCAATGCTTCTTGTGGTGTGTGCTTCTTCACACTTATTTGTTTTTGGGATAAAGTGACATTTTTACGAATTTTTGAAGCTCTTGTTGGCGATGCTGCAATTTCCTTTATCATTACTAATGCATCAGTATTTCCCATAGTGCGTTGGCTAACGCCAGCTGCATAAACCAATACTTCAGCAGGTATTTTCTCACGTAATTTGCTTGTTTTTCGTCGCTTACTACGCTCACCTAGCTCTTTAAAACATTTTGTAGGACGCCCCCGCTTATGAACAGCCGCTTCACTAAAGTTCGGAAACTGTAGAGATGTTGCGAGCCAATTTTTATTATTCAAAAGGAAACGCTCTTCTTTACGACTTGCTGCTATCCATTTTTGTTTGAATTGGGCCTTAAAAAACTTCAAGTTGCGATCTAAAATACTTTTTTTTATCATTAGGACATTGTGTTATTTCAGCTAATTTTGTTTGCAAAAATTTAAACTTTTCTTCAATTTTCATTCTTTTACAATTTCGTATGAGATCATACAAAGCTCTTTTAGTAAAAGTAATTGTTGATTCTGAAGTATCTGAAAAAAAAAATCAGCAATTACCTATAAACTTAAAATCACCTACGTTTTAATCTGTATAAAGCATCGTAAATCAAAATGGCGCGCGTAGGCGCACTGTTTTTTTCTTTTATTTACTAAAGGGTGTTGCTAGTAACTAATTTCTCAAAAAATAAAGGCTTGACAGCCCTTGACAAGTAAAAAAAAACACCATTTTTTGTATATTTCACACAAATAAATCCTGATTTTACGATTCATGTTTGTTATTTTTTTAAACACATAAATGAAATAACAAATTACAAAAAAAAACTATGAAAATTATCCACATACCTTCTATTTCCATATGCATTTTTTTTTTCAAAATCCGCAACACAAAAGCAAAATTTCAACACTAAAACGGCTAATAAAATACAACTGCCGACAACAGAGAAATGTGGTTTAAACAATGACTGAGTTCTGATCAAGCATGCGCAGAGAAGCAAGCACGCACGTGACTTTTGCTAGTTCTGTTTGATGCACCTGTTATTAAGCTTCAAAATTAAATAGCTTTAGTTAGTTTATAACAAAATTTTTTTTCGACTTTTGACCGGATTTTATATGGAAATACTCCTATGTGTGCCGCCAGAAATATTAGGAGTATGACAAATTCAATTTCAGCACGTCAACGATGGGCAAGAAGTCACGGATTACACACGGCCATCATCACTCATTTATTAAGTGAAATTGGGTTAAAAACCAAAAGTGATGCGATAACTGATTTGAAGGAGAGTGTCATAAAAAAAATAACACAAAAGTTACAGATTTTATGACATCTATTAATCAGTATATAAATCCCTTTGATCCCATTTTTAATAACGATAAACTTTACAACATTACAAGTGGAGAGGCTGCTTCACCAGAAGCTGAAACGTTTTTCTGAATATTGAAAAAAATGGAAATTTCGCACGTGAAAATTTTTTCAAGGAATGCATTGAAAATCCTGAAAGATATGCGTCATCAATAAAAAAGAACAAAGTTCATACTTTTGCTCAGTCGGTGAAAAGGAAGAAAATAGTGGTTTCTGGAAAGGTAAAGGAAATTCGTCTCCAGAGGGATTTGTTTGAACGTTTACTAGCTTTATCAATGCATAATAATATTGATATTGAAAAGGTTTTGAGTTATTCGCTAACACCTATTCCTTTGTCATTAGCTCATATGGATGAATCGATTTGTAAAACAGATAAGTCGCCTTTATTACCATTATTGGAAGAAAACGTTAACACTGCTAATTTTTCGCACATTGATATTTCCATTGTTGATGGTTTCTTTTTACTTAATACTCTAAAAGAAATCCCGCGAACTTTTGGCGATATATCAACAAAAAAAAATTGTAACACATTTGTGTGGTATGACCAGTGAACGAATAGATATTATTTTTGAAAAGTATTTTATACCCTCCCTAAAGAATATAGAAAAAAATTGCCGTGGAATGTTTAACCGCGATTATTGCATTTCTGGACCCCAACAAGTAAGACCAGCAGATTTTTCAAAAGAAATGAGAAATATTAAATTTAAAGAGGCATTAGTTACTTTATTTATTAAGCATTGGGCTGAACGTGACATAGCAGAAATAATTGGTAATAAAATAATTAATGTTAATTTTGATACTTGTTATGAGTATAAAGTTTGCAACGGCAAAGTTATCCGTACTGAAAATACCAATTTGAATTGTTTTGGCCACGAGGAAGCTGATACAAAAATCATATATCACCTTTATTTACAATATTGATATCGAGGCTAATGTTGTAATACGTTGTTCCGACACCGACGTTCTAATTGCAACATTGGGAAATATGGAAAAATTAAATACTTTACTAAATATATATGTATAGATTTCGGCACAGGGAATACACGGCGGCACATTAATGTTAACAAAATTTATGAAAAATTAGGTTCGTTGGTATGTAATGCGTTACCTGCATTACATGCGCTCACCGGCTGTGATTATAACCCTGCATTTTTCCGTCGAGGTAAAAAAAAACCATTTAAAAAGATGATTTCTTGCGAAAAATATCAAAAAGCCCTCGCTGAACTCCATTCCATAGATAGTCATGACTGTACAGCAACTTTCAATACTTTACAAGAATTCATTTGTCGTGTATATAATATAAAAAAAAAACCAACAAACTCAATGAAGCAAGATACGAATTTTTTTAAAAACGTATGATATTAATAATGCAAATGAATCTTTTCAACATAAGATATATAATTTTGATGCTTCTAACCTGCCGTCATGTGAGACAGAATTTAGGCAACAATTTCTACGGGCGGTATTTATCACAAAAATGTGGAAAAATTGTAATTTAAAATATCCGACGGAATATGCTGAGCCCACGAATTATGGCTGGATACAAGTTGACCAGAACTTTAAATGGTTCGAAGGAGAGCAAATACCGTTGTCATATAGCGACTTAATCCATAAGTTAACAATAGATGAAGAATCTATCGATCAAGATCAAACAGGTGATTTTTTGTAATCCTTAAATTATTTTTTCATACTAAATGATAATAAACATTGAAATGTACATTTAATTTCAGATGAGGAAAGAATGGATGAAAATGCAGACCTCACTACTGAGGACAGATATGAAGACAGTGATGGGGAAAGTAATTAATAACAAACGTAAAATGTATAAAATTTATTCATAATAGTAATAATAATTATTGAAATAATATGTACCGATTTTTATTTTTGGTAGTATTACCTAAAACTATTGAAAAAGTAAAATTCTTTTTTACAAATTTCGCAACAAATAAGATATTTTTTTAGGTCTTTGTAACCCGACATAACATTCACCTAAATTTATCTGAAGGTATATAGGGTGGGATTGCCTAATGTCGGCCGGTGCCCTAAGGTCGGCCACTTGTTGCTTTTTTTTTTAAAATAAGGCCTTAAGAAATAAAAAATGCTTGGAAATCACACGGAAACAAAAGGTTCACCTATTCTAGATGTACGATTTCTAAAATGAATATTTTTTGTCAAGTAGTTAGTGTTTTATTACACTTAATCGATTGATAAATGGCAATTTGTGTTGAAAATGAATCGGCCGTTCTATAATTTGTAAGTTTAGTCAGTGCGGGAAATAAGCAATTATTCTTAAAGTTTTTAACAGTAACGATTAAATTTATGAAACTGATGACATTATACACCTCCAAAGAAGTTAGAAATTGTTTAAAACGTTTATCGTTTGAAATTTAAAAAATAAACGGGTGGCCGACATTAGGGATAAAATTTGTGAAGAAATCCTAAGGTCGGCCAGGCCGTCAACAAACTATTTTTCATGTACATATTATTATTATTAACACACTAGTTGTAGGTAGTGGTCATAATAAGTGCTTCTGAAGTTACGCTATTCTAAAATCGAAATGTTTTTTATTATTTGTATTTAAACGATACTTTTCGTAATCGTAAATTTTGATCGTAAATATTTCATAAACGGTGAGTCGTAGTGACAAAATAACGAAATTTTTGAAGGCTTAAGCGAAGCAAGTTATGGGTATTCCAAACGTATTGCGACTATTAAAACCTACTTTTCGTTATCGAAAATTATCGATATCGAATTACTTATCAAAAATTGGTTATAACTGGTTAATTTAGGCCCAATTAGTCCGATTGAGTTGGTAAGCAGTAACATATTTAAAAAAAATTACATTTCGTTACTTTTCGAAAACATAAACTTTTGATCGTAAATATCTCGTAAACGGTGCGTCGTAGCAAAAAAATAACGAAATTTTTGAAGGCTTAAGCGAAGCAAGTTATGGGTATTCCAAACGTATTGCAAATATTAAAACCTACTTTTCGTTATCGAAAATTATCGATATCGAATTACTTATCATAAAGTGATTATAACTGATTAAATCAGGCTCTGTTAGTCCCAATATTGACATAACAAAAAATTTATTTGTCAACTTGACCTTAATTTCCTCTTTTAACAATCGAAATTGCTTTAATTTAGATAATAGCAGTTTTATGCATATTTATGTCTTAAGCAAAAGTAATCGTAATAATGTAATTAAATTACATCTTTTGTAATTTAGAAACTACAAATTACGATAATTATTGAACGTTAATATTATTTTTGCCAAAAATTATCAGTTTATTTAATATTAATATGTAATGTTGTTATTGATTAAAAAATATTTAAAAATGTTCTTTTATAATTCTATTTTAGTTTAAATTTAAATTAATAAAATATTTTAATGCTAAAGAGTTTTCTTTAAACGTTTTCCTTACTCTTGTAATCAACTACAATCAGGTAATTCATTTCTATTATGAAAAATCCGGGTGGCCGACCTTAGGAACATTTTTGGCCGACTTTAGGGCACAGGTGGCCGACGTAAGGGAAATACATTTTTAAAGATAAAAATTAAAATATTGTAATTGTTTATTAATTTAGAAATTTAATCTCTATTTAGTTAGAAAGGCGATACTTAAAAGTACTTAAAGAGATGACAAAAATACGCGTAAATTCAAAATTCAGAATTCTGCATATCATTAATTGTTTAAGTGGCCGACTTTTAGCACTCTCACCCTATATCCACATTTCAGACTTTTGGAATTCCAGTCGGCCGATAACCCGGAACTGTGTATATTTTGAACATTTTTCGTTTGGTAAAAATTAATTTTTTACCAAAATTTCAAGTTTTTCCACATTTTCTTCTACTAGGTGGTAAATAAATCACATAAGCTTTTGAGTGATTATCATATCATATTTAAACTAATTGTCGAGTAAAATTAACATTTTTTGTAATAAAAATGAATTTTTTGCTAAAATTTGCAAAAATTCTAAAATTTCGTAAATAATTGTTTACATCGTAATAAAGAGCGGCAAAAAGTACATACGACAGGCTTTGAGCCATTATCCCATCTAAACGGGTTTTTGTGAAAAAATATTTTTTGTAAATGCAAATTCGCTGTGTTAGGCAGGATACTACGACAGAGGTTTTTTTTGATTTGTGACTAAAATCAGAGGCCCCTATGTCTGCCACCTTTATTTTCATCTTCCAGGAAGTATATTAAATCCAAAAATATAGAATAGAAAGATGATGAAATGACTTAGTCGGCCATTTTTTTTTACATTTTTGCAATTATTTTTTATCAAAATGCAGCGATGTGGATGTCTGCCATCTACAGATTTGTTATATACTGACTGTCATTAATACAATATATCAATGCCAAACACGATGCTATGATTTAAGGGGGCTCTTTTTTTGCATTTTCAAAATTTATTTGCAAAAAAAGTCAGCGCCACCTGAGCTTCGTTTTAACTTTTTCTTATTCGCACAGTAGTAAACTACATAACATATTACTATCAATGACGATGCTATCATATACCTAAATTGCCACCAACACCCTAGCTAATAGAAATATTTACACTACTACTTGAAGTTGACGGTTCACTTGAATTTTCAAATTTACTAACCGTAACCTTTAAATAATAAAACATTTAAACAACTAGATATTATTTAATTAACCCTTTGCACTCGATGGGCGCCGCCACGCGACACAATAAATATTAATTCCACTCGTTAGGCGTCGCAGCAGCGCCATAAACAATAGGTACGTATTTTATTATTTACAACACGCTAGGGGACCTAAGGCCCGATTTACATTAACGCTCCGCTCTCAGTACGATATCACTCCGCTCCCGGTTCGATAAAATATTCTTACATAATAAATAAAGAGTGTATTCACATCATCGCTCTGATATTCGTCCGATATCAGTCATGGTTCGCTCTCGCTTCAATACCGCTCCAATACCAATACGACTGAGATAATATTTTATCGGAGCGATATCAGACCCTATATCGATGATAGTGAACACGTTTTTTATTCCACTTCGCTCCGTTTCTCAACCATCTTCATTTATTGGAAAATTATTATACTAGGAAAACATCATACAACACAACGACGCACGTCTTGCTACAATACATTTTGATACATACTACTAAAATTAACTAATAGATATATTGTATTATGGATATTATGTTCTCCTAATACAATAGTGTTTGCAGCGTTTTAAAACTACTGTCGAGTAGCTGAGTACCCATACTAAAAAATGGTTCGAGTACAAAGGGTTAAATACTACCGTATACTTAATAAAAACGTTCTTACCCAGGGTGGTAATAACACTGATGGCACAGCATTTGGAAATAATCGACGCTATCCTTTTCTTGTTAAATAGAAACAGTTTAGGGTAAAATGTTTCGAACATACATAAGAATGTTTAGTCGGTATTCAGCTACTTCGTCCCCCAGTTCGATTTACCCATATTGTTTTTCTCGTACTATCACTTGGAAATATAATGTCAAATTAAAATAAATATTAGTTACGGATTAATTTATTTACTGCTATTCGGTACAACTTTCATCGAAAATTAATTGTAATTTTATCACTTAAAATACTGTAACAAATATTAAAATTAATTTTTGGAGAAATTTGCGTCAATAGTGTGCGACAATCAATGAGTTATATTTGTTTTTGAAGTCTTTTTTATTTTTTAGTTTTTTCATATTTAATTAATTACAACTACAATCTGTTTCTTTATAAAACTAAAACATGTTAATAATAAAGAAGATAATGAAGATTAGATAATAAAGTATATATATATATATATATATATATATATATATATATATATATATATATATATATATATATATATATATATATATAATGAACTTTGTAAGCAAATATATGTAATTATATTTTACAAATAATTTACTAAATTCGGACCTGTAAGTTAAAGAATACAAATGACACGTCGCACAGTGCGGCCGTAGGCCGCACTGTGCGGCCAAAAGTCGAATAATAAAGGAAATGCTATCGAAATCGGTATAGGGAGGTTTTTGGGGTCGCTGATTACGAATCTGTTATCAGAACTAACAAATTCAAAATGGCGGATCCAATATGGCGGTTGGCCATACCAAAAAAACTCGAATAATGAACGAAATGCTCTCAAAATTGGTATAGGGGGGTTTTTGGGGTCGCTGATTACGAATCTGTTATCAGAACTAACAAATTCAAAATGGCGGATCCAATATGGCGGTTGGCCATACCAAAAAAACTCGAATAATGAACGAAATGCTCTCAAAATCGGTATAGGGGGGTTTTTGGGGTCGCTGATTACGAATCTGTTATCAGAATTATCAAATTCAAAATGGCGGATCCAATATGGCGCTATGCTATACGAAAAAATTCGATTAAAATGGAAAATAATAACGAATAATTAAAAGCAATTTTTTAATATCATTTTGCATACTTTATTGTCAATTTACAGAAAATTACAATAAAATACAATACTTTGACAAAATTCACAATAGAAGCCTGAAATAGAAGAAAAATTTTTTTTATCAATAGTCACCATGCAGAATCGGAGTTGTGTTTGATAAATTATTGTTGAGTATAAAACTGAGATTTAAAAAATAAATCAAATTTTTTATCAAAATTAAACTTTTTGAATTACAAATAAAACATATTTGAGCATGGTGTGCGCTGAAAAAACATTAAATATTACAAAAAAAAGTTTCCATTGCCAATGTCATAAGATTCGCCTTCTTCCGCATCAGTACTTGCATCGGTGTCTGCAGAACTGTCAGAATACAATTCACCAACAATCCCAGCATTGTCTGATGGAGATTTTAACAAATTTATTGTTTCTTGCGATAAATGTTTGAGAGGTTTGGCGGGTAATTTTCGGAGACTGGAAATGTATGGATCAGAAGCAATTAGAAATCTTTTAAAAACGTCCTCCATGGTTTTTTGTCGGTGATTTTTTCTTGCGAAACGCAACCGATATATTTTGAAATATTTATTACAAGCCTCTTGGGCATCTTCAGACATTTGCCCAATAGGTAACAGTGACTGTTCGATGATTTCAGGGCCATGAATCAAAAGTTTGTGAACTAAAGTAGGTAAATAATACCATTCGTATTTTTCGACAACTGCTTTAGCTAAATCCAGGCAATACTTTCTAAATTTATCTACGTCGATGTAATGGCCACTTGCGATAGTTTGCAATACTATATAAAATCGATGTATAATATCTTCATCAATTCCAAGTATTTGAGCAGATTTGTCATAATTTTCAAAAAAAACTCGAGCCGTGTTTCCATCGTTTGAAGTTCCACTACCAGATTTTGGTTTGTCAACATTCAAACCCAATTCTTCTTTGAAAGTTTCTTGAATAGTCTTTTTTCTAGACGCAACGGATTTTTTTTCGTCCTGACTACTAGCCCGCCATTTTTTTATGTCCAATCTGTAAGATACATGTAGTAAATACTCGAAGCAGCGGATCCAGCAATGTAAAGTTGATAGGCCAAACTTTAAGTGCTCTGTAGAAATTTGTTTCGTCAACATTTCATCTATTTTATTGAACTCCGAAATTTTACATTTGCATACATAACAACACTGTGCAGATTTTGTATCGGTTAATGAATTGCACACTTTAGTATCAATCATTGTTAATTGAAAATCATATGCAATGGATACATGTTTTGCATTAATCGCCGTTTTAAAAGGAACCAAATTTTTTATTTGTTTTTCAATTTCATCCGTTGTTTCTTTCGTTAAATCCACAGATTCTTTTGCGCACTCGATTACAATAGGTCGACAAAATCTAGTGGACGAGGGTCTTGGATTTTTCCAGACAATAGTTTTCTTCTGTGTCACCGGATCTGTATATATGAGCTGTAGTGGCACGAAAGACGTAAAAAAAATATTTTCGTCACTACTACTGTTTTCGTCACGTTTTTGTTTGTATTCACTGTGACCTGAACTGCCATCACAGCCCCATTTACAGTACAAAATTAAATTTTTCAGCATTTCTTCTGGTAAATTTTTCAAAACTTCCAATTGCAACTTAACAATTCGTTCGGTTGTGTGGTTTAATAAAGGTTGCAATTTTGCTTCTGCTTTGTTTATTGTGTAATTAGTAGTACCTGCCAGTGGGTAGCATTTTCTCCTTGCACTTTGTATCTTTTTATAAGAAGGTATTATCTTTGATTTCTTTTCCAGAAGAGCATTTCGTAGCTGTTGATACTTGCTTTGAGATAAATCTAGTTCAACAAACAATGAAAGAGCTTCGTCGTCATCGAAAGGAAGATTTTGATCGTCGAACTCTAAAGATTTTCTTACTTTTGCAGCTTTAGTAGGGCTTCCATGCGAAATGTTATCAATAACCTTCGCAAAATCTGTGTTGCCTTCAGACCGCAACTTAATCTTTGCTGCATAAACAAGTTCTTCAGATGATTTTTCTTTTCGTAACGCTTCTGTCATTCTACGTTTAGTACGGTCAGAACCCTCTGTAAAATCAACTTTTCGACGACCCAATGCAGCCGGTTTTTTCTCAGTTTTTTCTTCTCCTTTTTTTTCTTCTACTTTTTTCAGTTCAACAGATGTTTTGAGCCAATCGTGATTGTTTTTCTCAAAAGCATCTTGTTTTCTGTGACAAGCAGTCCATCTTGTTTTAAACTGATGAACCAATTTTGAGATTGCTTGTTTATGATCATTGGATAGTGAATGGTTTGAACCATATTTATCTTTATAAAGATTTTCAACTTTTGCATAAACTTTTTGAATATCTGTTAATACATCTTTGATTTCATTGAATAAATCCAGTCTAGTGATTGTTTTTGCGCCGTCATTTGCAGTTGAAGTATTTGAACCTAAAAAACAAACAAACAAATAAAAATGAATAAAATAAAATGTAAAAATTGAAAATATTAAATCTAATATAATTTTAGTTTTATCATAAAAAATTTTGCTATAAATTGCAAACAGGAATTTTCTTTGAAAAATAATTTATAAATAAATTTATGAAGCTTATTTTTTAATGCAAAGTAAAAAAATTATGTCAAAAAGACTTATGAAATGTTCATACGATTACTCGCACCCATCCCATGCATGCTATGCGTCTCGCGCGTGCAAACACACACACATGACTCCATACCAGCTTCAGCAAAGGACCAACACTAAAGCAGCACGAACGCGCGGCATCGCATCGGCACGTATAGTCCCTGCTGACTGCTCTCTTCTTCTACTCTTCTGTCTCCCTCCTTATTTTTCACATGCAGTATACTGCTTCCATTTTAAGTTTCGCGTATTCGCTTGGGTTGTTAAAATTTTTTATGTTGACACTTTTATTTGCTTTCATTTTCCAGGTGTTGTCATATTGTAAACTGACTGTTTTGCATTATTTTTAAAGAAAAGTTCATAAAAACTCAGACCGCAGGAGTCCGCACCAAAATTTTTTTTTATTTTATAGTTTATACTTTCATTTATATCTCCTATAAGTTTCGAAGCAGGATACTGCAGGATACCTTAACTTTTTGATCGAAAACCCCGAGAATATTATAAATAAAAGATCGAAAAATAGCCCTTACATTATTATTTATAACAATTGTTTACTTAACAATTAGTAGTTGAGCTATTTTTTTATTCGTTCTACTTACTTTCACCTGTAGATTCCATTTTGTCTGACTGCGATATTTTTCTTTTAACCAATTTCACACGCGTATGAAGAAAGCGTTTACCAAAGGCGCGTTTGTGCAGAAGCGTAGCGCTCGCGCGACGGTCGCGTTCCGACTGAGATTTTGAGGGGGATTGGACAAAAGGGGCATAACTATAGACGGTTTCCAACTCTAGGGGGGGCCCTTTAGCCAACCCAACGACGAAAAACCCCATACTAGAAACTTTTTTTTTTGACTTTTGGCCGCACAGTGGGCCTACGGCCGCACTGTGCGTCGTCCTCACTATGGCGTCCGACAATATGGCGTCCTCAAAAACAGATGATTTCTATAAAACAATATATTACTTACAAATGATAAGAAACACCGTCAGTTGCCTTTGTAACTTGCGAACTTCTGACATGTTGCACACAAAACGATTTTAATTAACAAAAAATCATTTAAAACTGTATAATTAATTGCTTAAAAATCGTTGCAAACGCGCTACGTATGCCACAAAGTACCATATATAACTAACTTAAATGAATTGGTCCGATGTTGACCGCCGTGGTTCTGGCATATATGAAACCATATACCCATTCTACATATATACCTATAAGAGTATTTAAAATTTCTTTGACCTGGGTCTAAAAGCTAGAAAAAACCATTGTCGTTAGTTATGAAGAGGTCACTTGATCTACCACCGTAGCATTTAGACTTAAAGCAAAAAAACGCTGAAGGTGTTATACCAAATAAAAACTTAACTGTGTATACGGATTTATATTGAAAGTACATATGATTTCGAGTTTTAATTAAGCTTGGTTGTTCATATTTTATTTCTGTGCAATCTATAATAACTCTAGTATCAGGATAGTGTTTTTTTTTTATTTTATTTTTTTAAACTAGAGGCATAGTCTCATATACAGTTTCCTTACTTGGTCAAAAAATGAACTTTTCTGTCTTCTTTGCTAGTAGTATTAGTATTTTGTGAAAAATTCTTGAAACGTTTGTTGGATCAATATCAAAAAAAGTCGCTATACCCTTCACAGGACAATCCAGTCTTTATTTTAATTTAAAAAATGAGTAGCCGATTCTCTTGAATAATTTTACGACTCTTCAATGACGGTATAAGGAAGAAAAACATTCCCATTTGAAACGAAATTCGCTGATGTAAAAATGATTCTTATAGTGTAGACTTACAGTGTAACGAGCTTACTCTAGAAACAAAGAACATGATGGAAAGTTTTAATTGCCAGACTTTTCCAGTATACAAACTGTAACTCTTATAAAAAATTTGTTCCGTATGTATTTTAAAAGACAAAAATGAATTTTGTAACGCACAAATTCAAACAAATATTGTTATAATGGTACCAAGAAATAGATTTTACTAAAAATAATAAAATTTATTTAAAAAATAATAGTCTTCGTTTAAAATATTTTTAATTATTTCTTTACTGAGGGATATTTCATATGGCTTCACGAATTCTATCTTTCGTATTTTCCCTAGTCGCTGGTTTAACCGAGCAAACCTTTACTTTGATGTATCCTCACAGGAAATAGTGGGATGAGATCAGGCGGCCTCGTTTGCCAATGAATCAAAGCACTCTCGATACCTATCCATCTTTGGAGATAAGTTTCATTTAAGTATCCTGCAACTAATCTATTACTAGAAGTTGTAGCTCCGTCTTGTTAAACTAACATGATATGGGTAGCATGTCTCTTGTTTTAAAATTGTAACGACAGAGCGTTGACTAATTCCACCATTTTTAGCTAACTCTATAATTACTACAATGTGGATTCACTGCAATAGATGCAAGTACTACAGTTTTATGTAACTCATTAGTGGCGTTCGTTAAATGGCTATTTCTAACGGGAACTCAAACTCCCTGTATCCTCTACATCGCATGATGTTTGGTTAAAGCTAAAAAGCATTTATTAATCAAAGGATCCTGCCCGAAAAGCCACTTTGTTAAAGCAATTAACGTTACAACGTATGAGTGATAGTGGAAATATACTCGAACATATGGATAAGTTTTTGACGCTGTGGATAAATTATTTGAAATGGGAGTGAAAATTAATCCCGATCTCGCTGTACCATTGAATCAAGAGATGAATTACCTTCGCCGGAAACTCTTCGTGTGAAAATAATCGAGGAAAGCGATGCTCGGAATAATGCGGCTCGTACGGCGACAGTTCGAAATGCCTTAATAGCCGGAAACAATACTACTAAAACGTGACGTAAATTAAGAAAGAAAATCGAAGGCGATGGAAATAGGGACACTGCTGGAAATAGTGACTTTGACATGAAAACTAGGTGGTGAGGTTAGTTAAGGTTACCCTTTGCCCGAAGGTTAGGTTAGTTTTGACAACATACTTCGATTTTGACAAAAAACTAGGTGGTGAGGTTAGTTAAGGTTGCCCTTTGCTCGAAAGTTAGATTAGTTTTGGCAATATACTTCGATTTTTTATATAAAAACTAGGTAGTGAATTTAGTTAAGGTTACCTTTTGCCCGAAGGTTAGGTTAGTTTTGACAATATACTTTGTGATTAAATATAACGCAGAACAAAAACATAAGTATTTACAAGATATTGCTTCAGTTTTATCTTTGTAATTTAAGTTTAATATTTTAACAGAAGAATAAATAAATTAACTTTAAGGTTATTTTGTCGTTTGGTTATTTTGTCGTTCGGTTATTTTGTCTAAGGTTATTATGTTATTCGGTTATTTTGTCGCGGAACCGAGCAGTAATAATCAAATATGACACTTGCAATAATTATTGTCCTAATTATTTACTACTGTTTATGTCGATTGTAGTTGTCATAATTTAAGTAATTTAAAAAATTGTAAAATTTGTTTTTATTTTAGGAAGCTGATGAGAGTAATTTCTTTATTTTTAGATTTTATTCCCATTACATAAAGTAGGAACTTGAAGCAATTAACATATAAAAAAAGTAAAGGAATAGACCTTTTAGTTTCAAATGTAGCGTACCTTTCTCCATCTGTTTGACGTGTATGTAAATAATCCTATGTAAAAAAAAAAATCAAACAAACAAATGCTTTATCAACATTTTTCATTTTTCAATGCAACTGATTGTTTATGAATAAGTGGAAAATTAAAAATTTTTGATTTTTTCAACGGGAATCTATTTTTTCACCTCTTTTCACCTCAATTCTACGAAGCAAAAAATCTGAGCTTTAAGGTTGCTATGTAAACTTTCGGTTTCAAGAATTTTGTTAATTAACAGTAGCATAACTCAATTCTACGAAGCAAAAAATCTGAGCTTTAAGGTTTCTATGTAAACTTTCGGTTTCAAGAATTTTGTTAATTAACAGTAGCATAACTAATGGAAAAATGCGTATAAAAACTTTTTTTGCGCGGATTATTGTTTATTAACTTATTCCGAAGGTACGTGAATTTTTTCATTCCTTAATATTGATATTTAATATATTTAAATAATTTTTTTGTTTACCGTGTTTGAATGACGCGGCGCGCGAGAACGCCAAGCACCCCGTTTTAGCAATAACTTTAGGGCTCTGTTAAAATTATAAATATTGGAGATACAGTTTCTGGAGTCGGGACTTATTTTTGTGAAATTTCCTGCTCTTTTCAGATATTTTTTTTAATTTCAAAAATCTTTAATAGTTTTTGAGATTTTTCAAAAAAACAAAAACATTCTTTTTTTCACTCTTTTGTTTATAACTATTGCAATTTTTATTAGCGCATTTTCAACTTTTTCAAAAAGTTTCTAGAGGTCAATACGAATCGAATGACACCAAAATCATAATTTTTGGTGCCCTCAATGAGAATTTCACTAAAATGACTCTTGTAGACTAGACTAAATGTGATTTAACTGAAGTCGAACTGACATAACAATGATGTAATAGTGATGTCATGTTTCTGAATGTCTTACTTTCATATGATCTCCAATTGACTTTAATGTGATTTAACTGACGTCAAGCTAACATAGCAATGATGTCATAGTACCTAATATCATGTTTCTGGATGTCTTACTTTCATATGATTTGCAGTTGACTTTAATATGATTTAACTGACGTCGAGCCCACATAACAATGATGTTATATTTCTAAATGCCTGACTTACATGTGACCTCAAACTGACATTACTGTGTTTTACCTGACATCAAACTGACGTAACAATGACGTCGTATAGTATTTCTAATATTTTATTTGATAAGATTACGTTTTTACACAAATTTTACATCACTATTACATCAAAAGCATAGGTACTCGATCCATAGTTGCTTAGTCAAATATTCTTAATTGCAGCTGTAAACACAATTATGTACATTTTCCAGCTTCTAAAATTTACCTGATTATCTACAACACATAAAAAAACCTTTGTGAAACTACGCCATAAATTCAGTTTAAAAAAAGTTACATTTCTAAAGAAATATACTTCGAATTTTGAAGTTTTGTCGAGTAACGGTAGAAGAATTAAATGATGTGTAATTTATAATGGGAAACTGTTTATTAATAATCAAATTCCACAAATAAACATAGTTCCAGAAAACATTAATCATTAAACATTTGAATCATTATTTAACTTTTTAAGATTTAAATAGGCAGACGATGTTTTCAAAAATGTTTCTAGGTACTCAAAATACTTATTTAGGTCATAATAGATTTCTAGGTTTATATAATTATAATTAGCTTTATGATGACTTATCTTTATAGTATCATTATTAAGAGTCAGGTTAACAGTAAATATTATTTTAAATATATTGAATATTTTTAAATTCTTTGTTGATTGCCGTAACTATTACAATCCAAAAAGTGAGAATATCAAAAGTCAAAGTAATAAATCTATTTTAATTAAGTAATCTAGTTTATTTGAATAATTCATTGCTCTAACTTTTTGAATTTTAATTATTCTAAATTAGTAGTAAGATCTTATATTTGGTAATACTGCGTAAATTTTTAACACACATAAATATTTTTATCATTAAATGACAAGACATTAATACTTTTTGTTGATTACTGAAATAATTACAATCCAAAAAAGTAAGAATATCAAAGATATAAGTAATAAATATAATTTATTTTACTTAAGTAATCTTGTATGTTTCAATAATTAATTACTCTTTTTGTATTGTAATTAATTTAAATCAATGTCAAAATCTTCTAGTTTTTTAAAAATTATGCGAATCTTTTGTCTACTTTATATCTTTGATATACTTGCATATACCCCAGCCGGATAACAATCCCACCATTCATGTGTGAAAAAAAACAAGGAAATTCGAAAAAACTTTTCTTCCCGATATTTTACCACCGGTACGGGCAATCGACCTGTTTTTTGGTATATTATCATTTCTAGTCAAAAGTAGTCATTTTTTATCAAAATGGGGTCATATATGAAGATTAACCACTTTTCATGTACTCTTATGCGGTAATGCTTTTTAAAAATTTTTTAAATATAGTATGACTAGTTTAATTTTTTTAAATTAAATTATCAAAAAACTTTTATTTTTAGCAAGACATAGTCGTTCAGGTTGTAAAACTTTGGCACTGAAAAGTCGAATCGAAACCAAAATTTTAAGGAAATTAGTTATAGCAGTGCCTTAGTAGTTATTACAATTATTTGCTTGAAAATTTGTTTTTATTATCTAGTTACATGTCTTATATTAATATCATTCTTTTTGGGTTTGTAGAAAACTTTTTCAAAACTTTTGTTTCAACCCAGTCCTGATTTTCCTTGAAGAATTTCCGATGGACGCTCATCAAACACAACCCAGTCAGTCTGTCCTCTCCCATTTTACTTCTGAGCCAGGTCGTTATCCTTCGAAGGGTACTAAAATATCGTTCAACAGTAACCGTGGTGGATGGGAAAGCACTTAAAATAAGAAGTGCTTGCCTTGTTGCAGGGAACAAATATTAGCTCCCTACAAAAGTGTAGCCACTTCAGTGCCCTTCAATTTGTCTCCTGCTAAGTCCTTCTTTTTCCACAGATTATACCGCAAATTTAATTCTGCAGAAATATCACCCAACTCATAAAATTCCATGAAAGGCTTTTCATTTTTCTCCAAATCTTTTGAAGCCATATTTAGCCAAAAGATGAAGATGAGATAAGGCAAAAACAGGTGTATCTTCGTGTGAGAAACTAATATTCAAAGACAAAATTAGGGAGTCAAGATAAGGGATGACCCACGATCATCTCCAGTATTCAATCGCAGTTTCAGAAGGCGGATTACTTTTATGTATTTGCTTTTGAGCGATGCGTGGTACTGATAACTCAACCCCGACTTTCTCCGCGATATTATGTGACTTTTTAAGTAAATCAGAAACATGTTCAATTTCTTGTAAATCCTTGACCAATATGATTCCTCACCATAATTAAATCCATATTTTTACCTTGTAGAACATTCACAACGGGTTCCAAAATTGCAAAGTATTTTGCAGTCATGACTAAACCTATAATGAAAATTGGTTTAGTAACTGCACAATAAATTGTGATAGGCAGCTATTCTTGTAGCATAGTTTCTTTCGACCGAGAGATATTCTAAGGTGCTGACGATTTCATGGAAGCTGTCTGAAATTTTCTTACGCTCTTCTATTTCTCAGACCATCTGGTCTCACAGATTCTTGATAGACTGGGAATCGACTCTTTAAAGAAGGATATTGTATCCTTAACCGTTGCAATTGTATTTCTTATTTCTGGTAGTTTGTTAGCATCAGTGACCACAAGATTTAGTTTGTGACTTGCGCAATGAAACAATAAGGATTTATTTTATTTTAATATTAGATTTTAATATTTTAATATAATATTTAGGGGCTGTTGTTAAATTTAATTTAATAAAAAAAAAAACAATTTAACTGCGATTCCTCTTAAAACTATGCCTTCTACAGAGGGCTCTGTAGAAGGCTTCTGTTTTGGCTCATTTACTCGTTGTTACGTCTACTTTCGATAAGTGGTAAAAAAAGGTATACTACATGGAAAAAATGGCGGGAAAATTGAAGAAACCGAAAAAATCGCTTTTTTCGACCCGCGTGAAGTTGGCTCCACCAAGAGCACCACTAATTTTAGTGACAGTCCAAGAAATTGGTGCTCAATTAGTGCTGATCAACTGTCATGATTAAAAAATTAGTGCTCAAGAGGAACATTGATTAAATCGTACTAACTTTTGGGTGGGGCCAGCTTCACGGTTTGCCCCACCCACAAAATATTTAAAGTTTCTACTATGTGAAAAATTAGTGCTAAATTATTGCTATCGAATGACATAAATATTGCAATTAGTGCTCATTTGTATGACCCTAAAAAAGAGCCTTCTTATTAGAGTGATGACGTCATCTAACCCCACCCACGAAGTATTTTTCATTGAAAGTTTTGTCGAAAATTAGTGCTAAATTAGTGCTATCGAATGACATAAATATTGAAATTAGTGCTCATTTGTATGACCCTAAAAAAGAGCCTTCCTTTTAGAGTGATGACGTCATCTGGCCCCACCCACGAAGTATTTTTCATTAAAAGTTATGTTAAAAATTAGCACTAAATTAGTGCTATCGAATGACATAAATATTACAATTAGTGCTCATCTGTATGACCCTGAACAAGAGCCTTCTTTTCAAAGTGATGACGTCATCCCACCCCAACCACAAAATATTTAAGGAATAAAATTAGTGCTCAATAGGAACATTGATTAAATCGTACTAACTTTTGGGTGGGGCCAGTTTCACGGTTTGCTCCACCCACAAAATATTTAAGGTTTCTACTATGTGAAAAATTAGTGCTAAATTAGTGCTATCGAATGACATACTTGTAAATAGTGCAATTAGTGCTCATTTGTATGACCCTAAAAAAGAGCCTTCCTTTTAGAGTGATGACGTCATCTGGCCCCACCCACGAAGTATTTTTCATTAAAAGATATGTCGAAAATTAGTACTAAATTAGTGCTATCGAATGACATAAATATTACAATTATTGCTCATCTGTATGACCCTGAAAAGAGTCTTCTTTTCAAAGTGATGACGTCATCCCACCCCAACCACAAAATATATATATAAGGAATAAATAACTTTTTCCTATGTAAAAAGTTAGTGCTAAATTAATGCTATCAAATGGCATAAATATTAAAATTAGTGCTAAAAACTTATTTTTTCGGGTCAATTCTCTTACATACGAAATATTTTTCTTCAAATGTGGTGCCATGAATTAGTACTAAATTATTGCTGTCGATTAGCACCCCATTGAAAATTAGAGCTCATTTAGTATGAATGTGATTGAGGGTATCCCTTTAGTGAAAAGAACAAACAATTTTACACATAAGTTTTTTTTTCTTTCTGAGGACCTCAAAAGATTACTACCAGTACCAAATTTTTATACATATGGGCGAACGATTGGCACATGCATTTGTAATAAAAAGTTGTGTAATAATTAGTGATTATTTGTATGCTGGTGATCAAGTTGTAATCTTTGGCAGTTTGGTAAGTAAACTGGTACCATAAGAAAATATAACACCGTCTTAAGATTTCTAAAAGTTAGTTAATTTAAAGGAAACCACAACTGAGAATTGAAGGTCAGCAAAATAAATGTATTTTGTCTTACAATTAGTGTTCGAATGATACCTTTCGTCTTCCAAACTGAATTAGAATGCAGGGAAAATGTTTACCATAGAATTTTTTTTTGTGCGGTCCATATATTATTTATTCATTAGGTACTGAGCGCTAATGAGCAATTCTAAATAAAAATTAATTTTGAATTTTATGCCATTTAATAGCACTAATTTAGAACTAATTTCTAAAACAACTTCTAAGAAATATTAATTTGTAAGTAAGGCAGGATGACGTTATAACCCCCAAAAATATGTCCCCTTTACTAGGTCATACAAATGAGCACTTAAAATATTTTTTATGTCATTTGGTAGCACTAATTTACTACTATTTATTCACATAGCAAAAACTTATTTATTCCTTAAATATTTTGTGGTAGGGGTGGGATGACGTCATCACTCTGAAAAGAAGGCTCTTTTTTAGGGTCATACAAATGAGCACTAATTGTAATATTTATGTCATTCGATAGCACTAATTTAGCACTAATTTTCGACATAACTTTCAATGAAAAATACTTCGTGGGTGGGGCTAGATGACGTCATCACTCTAAAAAGAAGGCTCTTTTTCAGGGTTATACAAATGAGCACTAACTTTAGTATTTATGTCATTCGATAGCACTAATTTAGCACTAATTTTCGACATAACTTTTAATGAAAAATATTTTGTGGGTGGGGCCAAACGACGTCATCACTCTAAAAAGAAGGCTCTTTTTCAAGGTCATACAAATGAGCACTAATTTTAATATTTATGTTATTCGATAGCACTAATTTAGCACTAATTTTTCGAAACCTTAAATATTTTGTGGGTGGGGCAAACCGTGAAGCTGGCCCCACCCAGAAGTTAATACCATTTTATTAATCAATGTTTCCATTGAGCACTAATTTTTTAATCGTGACAGTTGATCAGCACTAACTGAGCACTAATTTCTTGAACTGTTACTAAAATTAGTGCTGCTCTTGGTGGGGCCAGCTTCACGCGGGTCTTTTTTCGTGGTAATTTGCATATCTATCGTTGAATAATTGTTATTAATTAATAAAATCATTTTAATTTTTTTATGATTATGTAAACGATGACCATTCGGAAATACATTTATGTATAATTATTTGCTTTCGTTACTTTTAGTTTATTTAACAAGGAAAGGTATCCAACTGTATCTCTCAGAAATTTTTGAAACTTTGGTGGCTTGTAGATCTTATTAAAGCTAATCACGAGTCATATTTCGTTCGTGCCCATAAACGGTTTAAGGGGGTGAAACTCACCCTTGAAAATTTGAGTTTTTTCAATTTTCTTAAATATCTTGGAAATGATAAAAGCTTTGGTAGGGAAACTATATATATGTGTAAATGGCACCTTAAGATGGTTATTATGATCCCAAAATTAAAGTTATAAAATCATTGGGGTTTCATCCCACATCCCCAACTCTTAAATTTATCAGGTATTTTTTAGTAAAAGAGGAGGCTGTTATGTGTAAATAAAAGAATTTTTAATTAATATATTTTACATCACACCAGTTTATTTCTTTTTGCGTAAATACACCCTTTGCTAATATTAACTTAGGGAAAATTTTAACTTTTTGATTTAATAATGAGCAAAAATATGGTTAAAGAATCTCGTATTTCGAAAGTAAATGAAAGTACATAATTTAGAAGGAAAATATACACTGCAACCCTCTCCCCCATGCTTTACTAATATCACGACAAATCTTATTTACTTATTTATTTGTTTTTATTTATCTATACAATTGTTAATATTTTAAGGTTTGTAACCTATACAGTAATGATATTGTTCATAAAAATGTTCAAAACAAAAATGTTGTCCATACCAGCACATCTTATATAAAACTTTTTTTAAAAAACCGACTTCAAAAGGTAATAAATAATTAATAGCACGTATTTTGAAGTCAGGCGTAAAAGCGTGCTATAAAAAGATGCGATCGGATGTGCTTGCAAAATTAATGAATTCTTGTGGATCTACATCTTTATACTAGCTTTTACGCCTGACTTCAAAATGCGTGCTATTAATTATTTATTACTTTTTGAAGTCGGTTTTTTAAAAAAAGAATTATTTCATAACTTTTAGTGACAATGCTTACCAACCCACCCTATTGCAATACAGTAGACTCTCGTTAATTCAAACCTGCGATAATTCGAAACTCTCTGTAATTCATTATATTTCGAACTAAAACAATACATTTTTATACACTTGGTAATTCGAACGAAAAAATCATTGCTACGTAACAAAACGACACGTTAATTCGAACTCATCGGCGTCAAACACTCGACAATTCAAAGTTGCATAGAGAAAGAGACAGAAAGATTGTAAGTACATTTTGAGACAAGTTCAAGTACATTCATCGCAAATGTTTAAGAAATTAAAATTGTTACCTGCGATAATTTGAACTTCTCTATAATTCGTAATATTTTAAGAGTCCCTGGAGTTTCGAATTAACGAGAGTCGACTGTATTTTATTTTGTTTTTAAATTTTTTTTCTTAAATTACAAATTTCATACGTTTAGGTAGAATAGCTTCGAAAATACCAGTGTCCAAAAATTATAATTTTGGCCACGCACTGACTTTGCTTAGAAAATTTAGAACATTCCTAATGTTTAAAGTAGTAAATTACTAGGAAAATGAAAAATCGACGAAAATCAACCAATTTTTCAGGTCATCAAAGAACTTTTTTAAACTAGGTAGTTACTGACAGAAAATTAATTTTAGGATAATTGGATCAACATAAATTAATAAAAAAATATGTTACTATTGTTTTTAAAGAAAATAAAGTAAATAATTTTACATAGGAGGGGCTCAGTGGAAAAGTGGTACAAGTGTATATTGCTGATACTGAGTTATTGAATTTGACATATTATGGAATGATAATTATCATTCCATAATACGTTAAATTCAATAACTCAGTATCAGCAATATACACTTGTACCACTTTTCCACTGAGCCCCTCATACATGCAAATTTTAAAATTGCCATAATTATTCATATTATTGAAAATAGTTAAAAAATTACTCAACCAATGTTCATAAAATTTTTATGGGACCACCTGGAGAGCTTTATCTACTAATCAAAAAAAGAATGGTGTAAATTGGCCCAGAAATGTGGGAGAAATCGGTGTACATACATAAAAAAAAAAAAAAAAAACATACGGGTTGAATTGAGAACCTCCTTGTTTTTGAAGTCGGTTAAAAAGCGGGTTTACCACATACACTACACTTTCATGCTTCTCTTTCTCTTTTGAAAAAGCAATATGCTACAGAATTTTCAAATCTTTCTGGTCGCTAGTCAATATATCCACTTTTATACCATCCATATTTGAACAGATTTTGAAAACAAGGCGACGAAAACTGATTGTGAGCTAGAGACTGAAGTTTAGGAATATTGTTACGGCGATGTAAATCGATATCATACTCATTTTGAATTACACTATCCGAAAATAATGTGATGAATTGTTTCCAGAGTCGAAATCCATAGACATCCAGAGGTTAAAATATTGACAACTGTATAGATAAATTAAAATAAATAAATAAGTAAATAATATTTGTATAGATATTGGTAAAGCATGGGAAGGGGAAGGAGTGGGGTGCAGTGTATTTTTTCCTTCTAAATTATGTACTTTAAAGTACATCGCAAGTTTATAACAATTCGTTACTAAAATACGAGATTCTTTGACCATATTTTTGTTCATTATTAAACCAAAATAAAATAAGTTAAAATTTTTCCCAAGTTAATATTAACAAAAAGTGTACTTATGCAAAAAGAAATAAACTGGTGTGGCGTAAAATATATTAATTAAAAGTTCTTTTATTGACACATAACAGCCTCCTCTTTTACCAAAAAATACCTAATAAAATTAGGGGGCGGGAGTGGGGAATCAAACCCCAGTGATTTTATAACTTTAATTTTGGTATCGGGATAAACATCTGAAAGTGTCATTTACAAATATATAGTTGCCCTACCAAAGCTCTTACCATTTCCAAGATATTTAAGAAAATTGAAAAAAACTCAAATTTTCAGGGGTGAGTTTCACTCTCTTAAACCGCTTATGGGCACGAACAAAATATTGCTCGTGATTAGTTTTAATAAGATCTACAATCCACCAAAGTTCCAAAAATTTTTGAGAAATACATTTGGATACCTTTCCTTGTAAGTAAAAAACATAAGAAATGCACATTCCCAATATGCATTTCCATTTAAGAACAATTTTAGCTTTTTTACTCGAAATCAATTAGTTTACGAAACAAAATATCATACAATAGGTAATGTCGTAGATCTACAAGGAAATATACGGCTTTTGCAGAGTGGTTTTCAATTGATAAGACAGTATTTGCATGTTGCAGTGAACAAGTTTATATTGCAAGTATTTACATACAAAAAATTCTATAAAAAATAATACATCATGGAAAAATTGAAGCAGATCCCTCATGTTTTTAGCTAATAAATATTAACAACATGAAATTCATAAATGCGGTAAAAAAATGTAATATTATTTTCAACATGCTTAAAAAACTAAATTGAAAAAAGTATGCATTCCCCTTCATGTATTTTTCTCTAATCTTGCTTTCTTCGCAGAGCGTTGTACTTCTTCGTCCTACAAAGAAAAAAAAATATTATTTTGTGGAATTAATAATTAATTTTGATTTTGTTAAGACTTACTAATTTTGCTGAAAATTTTAAAAATATTAAGTGGAAAGAAGTTTCAATTATTTTAACAATAACAAATATTTATTTATATAGAATATTTAAGTGAATATACATATTACAGAGTGCGCTGTATAAAAAATTAGAAATTACATTTTATTTGAAACAGAATTGAAAAGCTAATGTTTAATGAAAAATGATAATAATTGTTAAAAGCCACAATGCTCAATTATTATCTATATAGTACTTTATAACAGTTAAATCATAAATAATAAATACTATATTAGACTATTGATGATTTGCCAAAATAAAGGAAATACAAAATTAGAACGATACAGAAAAATCTTACCGTAACATTTGAAAATTAAATTTTATCAAATTGTAAATAAACTGGTTATACCAGGTAAAGTGTATACGATTTATAGAGATTAGAAAATAAATTACATTAAGTGTATACACATTATAAAGGTGTTAGCACACCATGGGAGTGCCAGATGATAAGTCCGATAAAATAGAAAAATAAAATAATAAAAATACAAAACAAATACACTACCGTCGGAAAGTTTAATCGCAGTAGCCTTTAAATGACAAATTATGAATAAATAAATTAACATATTTCAAATGTTTTAAATATATTTCATCAACGCTATTCTAAATAACTAATACAGATGTCTCTTAGAATATTTTCAGCATTTATTTGTATGTATCTATCTTTACATCATCAATAATATTAATGTCTTTTGTCGATTATTTATTACTATTTTTTATCCATTTATTTTTTCTGTTATTCTTACCGTATAGCTCTAAATTTAATTTTAAAATTTTTGGATAAATAACAGAATTTTAGCAAAAATAAATACCTATTCACTAAAATTCAGAAACGACATTTTATAAGAAAAATTCACTTACATTGAAACGTTTACTTACGAAGTAATCAGTATCAAGAAATAGTAGTAAAACTTTTATATTCAACTAAAAGTAAAAACTGGTTATATATTTTAAAAATATATAAATTGGCTTCAATAAATATATATATTATCTACATGCCCTCTTTTATTTAAAGTGAAATCGTTTTAGTATTTATGATCATAATTTTTGAAAGGTTTGTTGGTGCGATTAAACTTTCCGACGGTAGTGTATGTGTAACCATTAGCTACACTGCGTAAAATAAAAACGTGCCTCCGGCACGGACGCATAAACAAAATCACTAAAGGCTACATAAATGGTATAATGAATAATTTCTCACCTATACATTGTAGGTGTCAAAAGAAACTTATTCTAACCACATATTTGGAATATTTCAAAAGAAATAATAAAAATAATTCTATTCAAAAATAAATTATCGGAATCACCACCGAGCATTCCCAATTGAAATTACAATTTAATATTTAAACAAAATTTTAAAAGAAATTTAAGAACTACATTTCCTGAAGGGATCTGTAGCCAACAATGGTCGTTTGACCTTTTAAGAAAAATAAAATCAATAAAGACAAACAATGTCTTGGCATCCTGAAGGGATGCGAAGACCAGAATGGTTCTAAACCATTGGATTCAACGACCCGATTGAATCTCGTCGACGACCAGATTAAATCTGTTTCTAAACGTAAAAATAATTTCTTTAAAGTAAAGTTATCTGATAATTATCGCATGCGTGTAAAAAAGTTCTAGAAATAATAAAATAGAAAAATATGTTACACAACCTGAGTATTAATGAATGCATTGAAATATTAATTTATAGACAAACATTTAACAAAATATTATATAATAAGTATGTCTAAAATATTATTATGTGTAGCGGTCATTTCAACTAGATAAACAAATTTATTGAAAATAATTAGTTAGAAATTAATTGAAATAACGCTACAGTCCAGTTCAACAAAACTGAACAATTTTCCAGTGTTTTCGAAAGTTTCATTGAGTACTGTTTCAGTTATAGTACTGACGTGCAGGAATGGTTGTAGATCACAAAAAGCCAGTATTTGAAGATTACCACTGTTGTTGAGAACACGTAGATGGATCTTCTTTTTATTAATTGATTCTTCTGACACCACCTAGTCAATTGATGAGGACTAGGACCCAAAAGAGAAGTTGAGAAATACTTTGAATTTACTTAAAGTTTCCCAATAATATTTTTTAACATTGTTTTTTCAATAATACTTTGTCTACCCACTGATAAATAAAATGTCCAACAATTAAATTTTATAAATTTATTTTAATAATAAAAATTACATAGTAACGTCCTGATTTTGACAATAGTTGAAATAATACTGTGTGCTATATTGTTTGAACTTGACTTATATATTATGTTAATTAATGATAAGAATGTCATGTGATTTCTAAAAGTGGTGAAAGTTCGTTTCCATGGCCGCTTTCTAGTCCTTAATGAATTTTAATGGAATGCGGTGGTTGACGGAGTTACCACAATCCTCCCTTCGGAGATTGGACTACGGATGGTAGGGCTTGATGTCCGCTTTGATGGTTGTTCTTCTTTTTGGACCGGAAGATGTAGGTTTTAATGGTATTTCGTAGAGATTGCTGACCTTTGGTTCGTGATTTTCGATGAGTGGAGCGCTGGCGAAATGAATTGTAGGTTCTTGCTTGTTGCTTCGGTTGTTACATTGATTGAATATTTTGATACATGGGGCGGTGCATGATGTGTTTCTCCATTTTGGTAGGCAGCATAAGATGAGCGAGAATAGCCCGCATTTGTAGAAGCCGAATGTTATAAGTAATGTTGTAACCAAACCGGCGGCTAACTTTACGGAAAACCAACTTGATGTTGAAAACTGATGTCCGAGAAATTCGATGTGGTCGTTTAACTCTTTGTTCAGCTGTCGGTCTAGGTCTTGCAGATGTTGATAATTAATGGTGAGTTTTTCTAAGTTGTCGAAGTGAAGACGGACGGGTGTAAGTTGTTTCAGTTTCGTAGATTTGTTTCTGCATTCGTTGCAGTAGTTGAGTTGAACCTCTGGAATGAAGTCTTGAAACGTCTGGACTTGTATCGTCGAGGTGGGTTTTATTTCGATGGTTTTGGAACTGCCTTTGCATGTTTGATTTAGTGTGATTTTCGTCATTTCATTTCTTATTTCGAAACTCTTGACGTAGTTATTAGGACAGTTGACGGTGAATTTGATCGGACTGGAGCTGATTGCTAACCATTGATTGTCGTGGATACGTTGCCATATTTCTTGATCAGCGTAATACTTGATGGTGTTGCATTCGATTGGGACGTTGTGTGTTGTAACGTTGAAAAGTAGAATTTCACATTCGCTACTATGGGTCTTGTAGACGGTTGATCGTTGACACAAATATTGTTGTTTTTGATACTGTTTACATTCATCCAAATTGTTTGCAAGCGATTGTTGTAATCGATTCTTACTCGTGAATAGGTAGGGTTTTTGTATTTGGATAAGTTGGTAGAGATTATTTATAACAGGATCAGGTTGTGGTAGGGAGAGTATCTTGTATATGTCGTATTCGTTAGGGTAAACAAGTGGAATTTTAATATCAATTAATAGGGTATATTTAAGGTTGTATAAATTGAGTTCGATACCTTTGTAGTAGTATTCTATATTTTCATATGTTGGTTCAAATAGTAGGTGTAAGTTTTTTGTCTTTAGTAATTCTTTTATTAATGTTCGCGCTGGTAATATGTCAAAGCTAATAAAATTGTGTCTAGCTAATGTGATTGACTGTTCAAATTTATTAATTTGTCGCGCTATAACTGACAAAATTTCTTTCAAAACTATTTCTATTTGGTTTAATAAGCTTCTTTGCTCGTTTATATTTGTTACATTTGAATTAAAATTTATTTGATCCGTTAGTTCGTTAATTTTATACTCTAATGTTTTTATTTGTTTTTGTGTTTTATTAAGCTGATTTAAACTGTCCGTTATTACCCTAATTTGATTTTTTAATATTACATTAACATCGCTTTGTTCTTTTACTAGTTTGTTTATATTATTCGTTAAAAATTCGGCGTCATTGGCGTCAGGGCTTCCCGATATTTTATGCCAAATGTTACCAATGGCGTCGAACCATCCATGTTCGTACTGGATTTCTCTTTTATTTCTTTTGTCTTTAAAATAGCTATTCTCTAAGTCGTAAAATGGTTCCGTTAATTCTCTAAATTCTAATTTAAATAATTCTAATGTTATTTTACAATTAGTGTTACCTATTAATGGTTTACAAATTAAATTATGTGTATCTAAATACCTGGGAATTTCTGTTAATAATTTTTCTATATAACTAATATTATAATAATGGATGAGACTTAAATAATTTTCTATAATTCAGGCTTCTCCTTGGTAATTGTAGAAGATGCCTGGGTTATTTTTTATTGGTTCAATTGTTACTTGGGCCTGGCTGACTTTCAGGATTACTAGGGTTATCATTATTCCTGTCCACATCTGAAACAAAGTGTTTTAGATGTTTAAAATGTGTCCATTTATTGCGTCCAGAAATTTTTAACTGACAGACTTGTTTTTCGGGCCAGACTTTAGTTACTTCGTATGGACCTTTATAATACGATTTGAGTTTTTTATCTTTATCGTGTTTGTGAGCTTGATTATCAAATAGTAGAACTTTATCTCCTACATTGAATATTTTTTCTGTGGCATTTTTATCGTAAGCGTTTTTTGTTTGACCCTTAGCTGTTTTAAGATTTTTATTTGCGTTACTGCGTAACTTAGAAATTTTATTTTTTACATCGTTAGCGAAATTGTCATAAACGGGAAGATTTGGCTTATCGCTAAAAGGTTTAGCTTTTTCGCCAAATACAAGTTCGTACGATGTAAATTTTGTATGCCTATTTTCAGTTGTGTTGTAGGAATAACACGCGAACTGTAAATAGTGATCCCAGTCGTTGAGATTTTCATTTACATAATTCCGGAGAAAGTTTTTTAGTTCCTGGTGTCCACGTTCTAGTGAACCATTGGACTGAGGATTGTCTTGGTGTGCTTTGTTTGTGTTTTATATTTAATATTTTATTAATTTCTTTAATAGTTGAATTTATGAAATTTTGACCGTTATCCGTCAATATGACCTCCGGGAACCCATACTTTCTACAGTGTTCCAGAAATTTAAGTGCAGTGAATTCTGCAGTGTTTTGGGGTATAGCGTAGGCATCAACGTCTTCGAAAATAAAACAGGAATTACAACTAAATGTAAACACTTCTACAATAAGACGTCGACTTACAGAAGCTCACCTGTATCGTAGAATTCCAAGAAAAACACCGATGCTGAAACCTAAGTATGTGCAACAAAGAATAAAATTTGCACAAGAATATCTTAACTGGCCATCTCATAAATAGCGAAATATTCTTTGAACTGATGAGTCCAAAGTTGTATTATTTGGTTCGGCAGAACAAAGACAGTATATAAGAAGACCAAAAACTGCTGCATATGATCCACGCTACAAAGTTAAGACAGTTAAGCATGAAAGAGTAAAAATCAGTGTATGGGGCTGCTTTTCATATTATGGTCCTGGTCCAATATTTTGGATAAAAGAAAAAATGAATGCGAAAATTTATGTTCATATACTCGAAACGATCATGTTGCCTTACGCCGAGGAAGACATGCCTCTTAAATGGGTCTTAATGCAGGATAATGACCCTAAACATACCAGTCGTTTGGCGAAGGCTTGATTTGTGACAAATAAGGTTCAGGTTCTGGACTGGCTAGCTCAGTCTCCTGACTTGAACCCTATTGAAAATTTATGGACTGACATCAAACAAGCTGTTTCAGCAGCAAAGCCAACAACTGTTAAAGAACTGTGGCGTGTGGTCAAGTCCTCGTCGAATTTAATCACTCCGGAACGTTGCCAAAGTCCAGTTAATTCAATGACACGACGCTGCACGAAATTATTAGCTAATAAAGGCTATACAATTAACTATTAAAGTACTTGTTAGCATTTAGAGTTAATTAGCATCGATTTTTTTTCTTTTTTTAGTTAACATTTGAATCGGTGAGTGCAGAAACCACATTAGTCAATAAAATTTGAAAATTCACTTTTTACACTCAATGAGTTTATCTAAGGTAAACTTACATTGTGTAAAGAAACTACATCATTCAGTGTTTTATTTTTGAAAATATAAAGACTTGGTAAATAGTACTGAGTGCAGAAAGCACATAAGTCTATGACTTATGTTGTTTCTGCACCCAACGCTGATAATGGTCACTTTCTTCACGAGATGGTAGTCTATTACTTAGCGGTCATTTTTAACATTAAGTTTAGTCTGTACACATTTTATGTTCTTGTTGTCTTATTTGTTATTAAAAAAATATAAATTTGTCATTAAAAAAGTATATTCAGTAAAAGTTGTGGTGTATAATATTTGATGTTTTATTAGTAACGTTTACTGTTTATAATGAATGACAATAATAACAGTGATAGTGATTCTGTAATTATTCCAAAAAAGAGGCAGCGAAATGAAAATAAATATCAACGCAATATTATTCGAATTGGGAAAGTAAAAGGGATATCGTATAAAAACTGGAGTGGTAAAATTGTACCTTCAAGAGCAACGGGTCCCGATTGTAAATGTAATCGAAAATGTTTCTCAAAATTTAACCCTGCAGAGAAAACCAGTTTCGTGGAAACAATAAATAATTTTTAAAATAAAGATGAGCAAGACATCTTTCTGCAACAACTGATTGAAAAGCACGATGTTAGACATCGTAGGCCCAGAAATGAAACTCCTAAATCTCGCCTAGGATCATTTAAATATTTTGTTTTGTTAAACGGAGAACGATTCAATGTCTGTAAACGGGCTTTTACATCACTTTATGGCATCACCGAAAACAGAGTACGCCGATTGTGTACTCTTCTGTTAAAAGGCGCTATTCCAAAAGACAAGCGAGGTAAAAACCCAAAAAGTAACACGATTAGTTCTGAAACGTGTGCCAAGATTCATGAACATATTGAGTCGTTCCCTACCAAGCTTGCTCACTACGCTTCAAAAGAAATCAAATACCTTGATGCATGATTAGATGTAAAACAGATGCATTCAATGTTCATGCAAAAACACGCTGACATGAACGTTAAGTATGAGTTTTACCTGAAGTATTCTAAAGAAAATTTTTCCTTACGTTTTGGTAAACCGCAAGTTGATACTTGCATAAAATGCGAAGAGCTTAACAATAAAATTAAAAATCCTTCATTAGTTACTTCTTCAAAAAGAGCTGCCGAAGCAGAGCTACAGGTCCACAAAAAAAGAGCAAACAAATTTTACAATAAACTTCAGGAAATAACAAAAAAATGCGCTGAGCGTGATGATACTCTTGGTCTTAGTTTCGATTTTATGCAGAATCTTCCTCTACCAAAGCTCCCAGTTCAAGATATTTTCTATTTACGACAGCTTTGGGTAAACTGTTTTGATGTCCACAACTTGAAGACATCTAAATCTGAAATATTTCTGTATCACGAGAGTGAAGCGCATAAGGGGGCAAACGAAGTTTGCAGCATGCTTGAAAAATACCTTAATGATTACGAGTCTCCTGAAATCAAAATCCTATACCTGTTTTCTGATGGATGTACAGGACAAAACCGTAATCATACTATGATTAGGTTTTGCCTGAGATTAACAGATTGTGGCCGCTTTGATAAAATCATCCATTATTTTCCGATTCGCGGTCATTATTTTCTGCCGAACGATCGCGATTTTGGTATAATCAAAAAGAAAGTTAAAAAGTATGATCGTGTATTTATACCCGAAGAATATAAAAAACTAGTTGAACTGTCGAGCAGGAAATTTCATGTAACGAAATTAGAATCTCTCGATGTTATGAATTTTGATAGTTCTTGGAAGGCCGTGTACAAAAAAAATCCTATGTCCGTGGAATCGCACGGTAAGGCCACTCCACAAGAGAGCAAGATAAAATTCAATCCAACACGTTATATGGAATTTCGATACGATTCGACACAACCAGGAGTCGTAACGTGTTTAAAATTTATCGATGGGTCGGTTAAGCACACCTTTAATCTAAGGAAACCTCAGAAGACAATCGAATCTATAGACAGACCTCATTCTCCTTGTTATGCATCAGGTAAAGTACCTATCAACGTGAAAAAAATAGACGATATCAAAAAGATGGGTGAATATATACCTCAAGAGTATGAAAACTTTTACCAAGAACTGTTTCAATGGCAAACTACTACTGCAGATGAAGACGCAGTGGTTCAAACTGATATTGTCTAATGAATACCGGATTTTCCCTTGTTATAAGTTTATTATTATTCGATGAGTATTGAATTTTTCAATGTTTTAAGTTTAAACTGTATTTTTTTATTTTAGAATAAATTATGTTACAATCAATACGTTTTCATATTTAAAAATAATTCTAAAATCAAGACAAAAATTTTAAAGTTTTCATTTTTTTATTTATTGAGTGCAAAAACAACATAAGTCAAATTTTTTTTTTATTTTATAAAGAAAACTTTATTTGAAAATGAGAAAATAATATTGTGAACACATTGCCCTAATATGAATGTAAAGTTTGAGTTGAAAAATTTTTCCCAATTTCATATTTTGGGAATAGTATACTGTTTTTTCATTCTCCTGTAAAATTTCGAAAATGTGACTTATGTGATTTCTGCACTCACCGATTCATTTATTGATTTACTTTTTTATTTTTGTAATACTGCTATTTTTTTGCACAGTCAAAATAAACAGTCATTAATCAAATAATGTATTATTTTCAGACTGTAAGGAGTATAATAAATTTATATTAATTTTTATTTTACTTATATTATTTACTATTATACCAATCACAAACATGTCATGATTTACTTGTAATAGAAGATTTTTTTCAGTATGTTAGGAAATAATTTAGGTACTGCTATTATTTTGCACACAGGTATATATATATATATATATATATATATATATATATATATATATATATATATATATATATATATATATATATCTTTTGGCCAACCGTTTTTAGTAAAATGCATTACTTGACATAAAACATTATCTATAAGAAGTGGCTTCAGCTATTTTCTCAAAAGATAATAATGGAGTTTCACTGAGATACACAAAATTAAATAGTGTACTTTCAACGTCTTCATTGTTATCTAAAGGTAAACACGCAAGTGCATCTGCATTACTAATTTTGTTTCCGTTTTTAAATTTAATTTGATAATTATATGCTGACAATATCATGCTCCATCTTTGTAACCTAGCTGCTGACAATTATGAAATACTCTTATTAGGACTGAATATACTTTTAAAGGTTCGTGATCAGTAACTAAAGTAAAGAAATTACAATATAAATATTTATGAAATCTTTTAACCGCGAAAATTATAGCCAATCCTTCACGTTCAAGTTGACTATAACCTCTTTCCGTACACGACAAGGTCGTAGACGCAAAAAATATTGGTTTTTCTTCACCATTAACTACGTTGCTTAATACTGCGCCCACCCCATAACTGCTACTATCACATGTAACTACTATCGGTAATTTCGGATTAAATAAATTTAATAACGATTTTTCAGACAACAAATTTTTACTCATATTAAATGCTTTCTCACATTCTAAATTCCAGTCCCATACTACATCCTTTCTACATAAATTATACAATGGTTCTAAAATATCTGCTGGCATAGCCAAAAATTTGTGGTAACAATTCAACATTCCTAAATATGCCTTTAACTGTGTTATGTTCTCAGGATGTTTGCAATTTTTAATCGCTATCACTTTGGAAATACTAGGTTTAATACCATATTTATCTAACTGATGTCCTAAATATTCTAAACTTTCCACTAAAAATTCACATTTTTCAATATTCAATTTGATATTATGATCATTTAATCTTTTTAATACTTCAAATAATACTTTTCTACATTCTTCATACGATTTACCTCCTATTATAATGTCATCTAAATAAGCACATGCGTCTTTTACACCTTTCAGTACTTGATCTATAACAGACTGAAATATAGAGGCTGAAGAATTTAACCCAAAACACAACCTATTAAATCGATATAACCCGGCTATTGTGTTTACTGTTAGCAAAGGTTTGCTGTCATCACTTACTAATAATTGTAAAAATGCATTCGTACAATCTAACCTACAAAAATACTGACAACCTGCCATTTCATTAAAAATATCTTCTGCTTTAGGCAACGGGTACTGATTTACTTCCACATACTTATTGAGTGTCACTTTTAAATCAACACATAAACGTATACTTCCGTTTCTGCAAGGTACACATATTAATGGTGACGCCCACTGACTATAATTCACTTTGGAAATTATATTCTGTTTTTCTAATTTATCTAATTCTTGTCTAACCTGATCTCTAATCGCAAATGATACTTCATAACCTTTATGGAAAATGGAAATCGCGTTTTCTTTCAGCGCAATATCTACTATAAATCCCGAAATTGGATCGTTATTATTATCAGGAAATATTTTTGGGAATTTACTTCTGAGCGAATGAATGAATACCTTATTATTATCCATACTACCTTCATTGTTTTCCACCGTACAAATCTGGCTTCCATTTTCATTAAACATAGCATTTTTCCAATTTGGATTTAATAAACTGATTACATCTCTACCCATAAGCGCTTCTTGTAAATTATTATCCGCTACTACAATAGAAACATTGTTAAAATTAACATTATTATATTCGATATCAACATAAATTTGACCTTTAGTTTTTAAAGCTCCTTGATTAGCTACGATTAATTTTCCAGAATACTGACATAATTTGATATTTTTAAAAAATTTACGATACATAAAAAATGGAATAATCGTAACTGACGATCCACAATCAACAATAAAATTTATGTTAATACCATTAACATTTAATATTGTTGCCAATGACGCAATATTGTTAACTGTTTTACAACTTACACTACTTACATCTATAAGCTTAATATTACTATGGTCCAGGTATTAGACCAGGAAAATAAATATCGTCATAGACTATTAAGTGAAGGTTTCTATATAAATCTAAATAAATTGGAAAATTGCAATAAACAGATTGAATCGCTAGCATTAGATAATACATATGTACCAATTATTAAAAAATTAAAATAGAATTGAAACAATACATATTTACTTGATTATATAACACATTGTAACTGACAATAAATAAAATTGTTTGTTTACTTAATTAATTACTTATTTATTTACTTAGAATAGAAGAATTGAGAGGGGACACATTCGACAATCTGGAAATTTCGATATATTTACCTGAAAACATAAAAAAAGAATTTAAATTAGTCGATATAAAAATGTCATACTAAATAGTTTTGTGGTACTATGCAACCAGTTTAATTTAAAACTAAAATATATCTATTTTAAAACATTAAATAAAAAATAAAACGGGACGAACTTAATTTTTAAATTAAGAATTGGTTTTTAATTTATATAGACAAATTTCTTATGAAATGCATTTTCTCGACATAATGATCTCGGTTGTGTTAGAGATTATTTTACAAAAAACATATGCTCTGGTTGTTGCCAAAAAAATTTTTTAACAAATTACTATGTAAAGGGAAGAAAAAGTTTTTTGGTAAGTACCTACATTGTTTTTAGTCACATTATAAATTGAATGTCGGTTGTCCAGTCTCAATTTTTTACAATTTTTATATTTTTATTACAAGTTCTTTTCTTATTTTTGACTTGTTCTTTGAATTTATAATTATTAAAAATAACTTTTCCTTACTTAAATTAAATTATTTTACATTCCTCTTGTCACTACAACATAATTTTAATTGAAAATGTTTTCTCTCTGTTTTTATAAATGATTTATATATATTCCAACAAACCAAAACTGAAAAATGTCAAAAAATTTTTGTAAATATTATTGTTACTACAATATTAGACATATAAATATTATTACATTGTAAATATTTTTGTAGCCACTGAAGAAGGTATAAAATATACCGAAAGATTTCTGGACAAATAAAGAAACATTTTATTCTATGGAAGATAGTCTGGAGTATTATTTCCAATCCTACATCTCCTTGGATAAATGAATAATTCAAATTATTTGGGAACTTAGGTTTAAAATTGTTAAAATAATTACATATATCCCAAAAAACCATATTATATTTTACTATAATTGTTTTTACCAACACTAGCAATATGTCGTTTTTTATTACATTTGAAACAAGTCCAATTTAACACAGGACAAAATTCTTGATTTTTGTGCGATCTATTACACCTGTAACATTTATTTGACGTTTGTTGGCTGCCTCTACTGCTACTTTTACTACTTGCACTTGTACTAGCATTCGAACTTTTGTACGTTTTATTCAACTGCTGTGTATATCTGTTCTGACTTTTATGCTGCAACTACATAACTTGTGAACTGGAACTGTCTTTTCTCACAATATCCAATGACTGTTTTTGAACAACTTCCATGTCTAATACTATTTTACACGCTGATTCAAATGTCAATTCTTTTTTCGACAGTAACTTTCGTACCATCACTTCTTCCTTTAAACCAACTACTAAACGGTCTCGTAGTGCCTGATCCAAGAACGTACCGAAGTTGCAGTTAACTGCTAAATGCTTCAAAGCGACAATAAAATCTTTTACAGACTCTTGTTCACCCTGGTTTCTGGAATCATTTATATCGTTCCGAAACTTCTATGTGATACGGCGTATAATGTTCTTTTAACTTTTGTATTAAAAACAAAAAAGTTTTATCCTTCGGATTATGCGGTGCAACTAAATTCTTTAATGTTTTATACATTTCCGGTCCAATTACAACAATTAAACATTTGACTTTATCTTCCTTCGAAGCTTTGTTAATTTCAAAAAATGCCTCCAATCTTTCTACGTAGTTTGCAAAAGGTTCAGACTCTTTATCAAATTGAGGTACACTGCCGAACACTATTTTATTTGGTTCCTCCGCCATTACGCCAATATGTTTGAATTGTCCGTACGATATACAACCACTGATACGGACACGTGTTCTTTTTGTTCTTTTTTTTTAATCCACTAGAATCGTCGCCAATTTGTTGTGTCTTGGGTAAACTTTTATCATTTAATAAATGCACTGTATACTTTAATTATATAAATGTATTTTAAATATAAAATATACATAGTAGGGGTGTGCGAATAGTGCTCGAATCGAATTGAATCGAATAGTGCTATTCGATTCAATTTCGAATCGAATAATTCGAGTTTTCGAATAATTCGAGAAATCGAATTATTCGAAAGAAAACGAATAATTCGATTTTTTCGAATAATTCGATTTTTCGAATTATTCGTTTTTTTCGAATAATTCGAAAAAACGAATTATTCGTTCCATTTTTTCGAACAGCTCGAACTTTTTCTTTTTTTATTTCTAGGACTCAAACATACTAAGAACTTTAATAATATAATTTATAATATATATTGATATAGTTTCATTTACAGAGCAAATTCATCCAAAAAATAATTCTTTTTAACTTCCCACTGGCAAATTATTGCAGTGGATTCTTTTGTCGCATTTTTTTATGTTTTAAGTTTTAACGAATATTCGAATCGAAAATTCAGCTATTACACCCACTGTCATGGAGCGGCAAATTTTTGTAATAATAAACTTTTATTATTACTTATTGATTTATCCTGTTTTTTAGGCAGAATGTAACTTTCCATTTATGAAATTATTGTAGTGTTATCGATTTTTTTTTTTATTTAAATTAAATGTTTAAAAATCTCTAAGAATCAAAAGAAAAAACAAAAATTCGAGCTATTCGTCTTCTTTCGAATAATTCGATTTTTCGAATTATTCGTTTTCTTTCGAATAATTCGATTTTTCGAATTATTCGTTCTCTTTCGAATAATTCGAAAAATATTCGAATAGCTCGAAATTCGAAATATTCGAAATTCGAATCGAATATTACTATTCGATTCGTTGCAAATTATTCGACATTTCGAATAATTCGCACACCCCTAATTCATAGCTTCAATTTACTGATCTAAACATCATTGACATTGAGGAGCTACGACTGACACTCAACTCTGTTTTTTGTACATCAAGCGCGCCATCTCTTTTTGTTGGGTGCTACCAACATATACATATTTAAATTAACTAAATTATGAAATAAAAATAACTAAATCATAAACATAACAACATGTTACGTTGTAAATAAACTATATTGACGTCATTTGACAAGTTTTTTCCAAAAAAATTTCTTCAGAAATCAAAATATGACATTTTAAAGAAATTCGACATGTGTTTTTTCTGCAGGAAATCGTTTTCTACAACAAAAGTAACACAATAACTTCTTTTTTTAACTTTTATTGCTTTCAAAAGAAAGAATGACAAAAAATGATTAACAGGAACATTAACATCGAGTTCACAGTAGGCCAGTTGAAAATCTCGTTGTAGAATGTTTCATAACTGATAACATAGTCCTTAAGATCGCGAATCATAGTTTCTTGAGATCGCGAATATTTTTTTTCATTGATTGTGACATGGCCAGCTGGATAGGCTTTGGCAGATGGTAGCGCTGGAGCGGTGTTTGTCTTTGTCAATGAAAAATTACTTCCGAGCAATCCAGAAATGAACTCCTTGCAAATTACTTTCCTTTTATTATCATTGCTGTACTCAAACTCTTTATAGGTAGAAATCATGAAACTTTTTTTTATTTTTGGGAACCCCTTGACCTATAGTCTCGTCAGAGAAAGCAGTTTTCCTGTAGTGTTGTGGCCACCAAGCTTTGAAAGAAAGAATGTCGTCAGTGGTAATGTGGTGTAGTAAGAATTTTAGATGTAACTTGCTACAAAAACAATGTTGCCAGTAGACGAATCAGCAGGAGCAAAATTCCCCTACACTGCAGAAACATTATAAGTGATACACATCTGTTGTTTCTGTTCTAAACGCAAACTTCAAGATTAGATTTCAACGGGTTGAGTTAATATTATGTGTGTTCTTTCTGCACCAAGCGATGCATCTTGATAAACTATATACAAATCCACTTCTAATTGGAAATGGCCAAAGTGTTGCTTTTGAAATAACTGATTCAATTAATTAGCAAGGAGTCAAACCATATCTAACTTAGATGCACTTTTGTTAGATGTCGCTAGCATGCTCATTTTGTTAGAGGTGACTTAATTTTAAACGTTAAAAATCAAATTATATTGAATTTATTGGCTTGTTAATGGAGGAATACTTGAAATATTACCTCGCTTTGTGTATCGCCGTTCAATGGATATGTAACTGCCGTGACATGTTTCATTCTTTCTCATGGTACGAAAATCACTGTTGCTGTTACAAGCTTCACGGCAAAAAAAAAACAAAACTTCTCAAAATCAAAGTGAAGTGCTTCTTTTCTAACCTTTTTACCATCAGACATTCTTGTGGTCTTACCTTTTGTAGCCGCAGCAATTAAACTGGATTTGGTGTATGACGCTCGACAACTGTCGTGGACGTGTGCTTCAGAAAGAATCTGAAATGTTTTGAATCTGTTGTCTTTTCTGTTTCTGCTAGATGTTATCAGAGATTCAATCGCGCACTGTTTTTGACAACTACCAGCATTCCATCACTACTTCCACAAAGTAGACAAGAAGGTACTTCTTCCATCATTATGTAAATTTGCAGGATAGAGTTTCTTTAATTAAATAAATTAATTGGAAAAAAAAATTAAAAATCAGAAACATCCAATGGTATGTAGGAAAATTAGATTAGTAACTGAAAAATTCAGACGTGTAAACAAAAAGGATGTAGCCTTTTAAACATCAGTAGAAGAGCTGAACGGGTACGGCCACACCGGTTGTCTCAACAGTTTGGGTACATCCTGACGCAAGATGTACCCAGTACATCCTGACGCAAGATGTACCCAAACTTTTGAGACACACTGTACCTAGTGTATGGATTGATCTTTGACCCGGCACGTACCGAGTACATGTATTTAAAATTTGTTGTTGATCTTTGACCTCACACACGATCATACTGTTGGCCTTGAAATTCCTAAGACATGAGTCATCACCTCAACAACTACACAAGTAGTGAACCCATTATGCGTCATCACAATTTAGTTATCACAATTTGGATTTGTGTTAACCCATTACCAGCCATAGTTTTTGAATGCAAACCTAACACATGCGCAGACTGAATTATAGTACACGACGCATGCGCAGACTGAATTTTAGAACCTGACGCATGCACAGACTGAATTTTAGGTCACAAATTGATAGATGGGGTACACTACCGCGTCAAAAATGTGGGGTTACCCTAACTCAGGGGTGGCCACAAACTTTTGACACCGTACTCTTAAATTTTTGGTACACTACCGTGTCAAAAGTGTGGACCCCCCTGACCAAAAAGGTGTCCGATCACTTATTGAAGCGTACTGTACTTATTACATGCAAACCTTCGCCTTTAACCTAACTTAATTGCGTCATTTTAAACGAAAGATAGACTACCGCGTCAAAAATGTGGGATTACCCTAACCCAAGGGGTGGCTCCAAACTTTTGACACCGTACTAAATTTTTGGTACACTACCGTGTCAAAAGTGTGGACCTCCCTGACCAAAAAGGTGTCCGATTACTTTTTGAAGTGTACTGTGCTTATTACGTGCAAACCTTGGCCTCACTTAATTGCATTATCTTAAACGAAAATCGGGAAGCCACAAAATTTTGTAAAGGGCACTGTACGAAGCACTACCGCAAAACTAACTTCAGACTTCAGACTCCAGACTCCAGATTTCTGACCGCTACTGTACTTCCGAAAATTGGATTTCAACTGTACTGCATAATATTTTTATATATAATTAACCTTGAAAAACTTAGTTTTAGAATTTTATCAACTTAAAATAAGTTTATTTTCGCTGAATGTTTATTTTAGCAGACCTTGAAAGCAGATTGTAAAACACCATTTAAGAATTTGAGTATAACACAAAGCTATTTCTAGGATAATTTATAAATCAAATGAAAATTATCTTAATACCTACACATCTGTATATTATGTATAAACTCTGAATATTAATAATAATATGTATTCTATTTCTTGTTTATGATTAGATTGAATACAGAATCTAATTATAAAATAATTTATAAATATTGCAAAAAATTTGCTTAATCAGCAAAATCATTGTATATCATTTTAATACTGATACGTATTTATATTAGGGTATAATAGTATTGTATTTATTCATATTTTAAATTACTATAATTTTAACACGTTGCTTAATATAAAAATGATAACAACATTGAGTTTTGCTAAATTTTTATACATTAGTGTCTATATTAGAAAATTCACATATAAAATCAAAATTTTTATAAACTAGAACATTTTGAATTTGCTACTTTATCATTAACGTTATTATATATTATCATATATAATATCACATATATAACGGGTGTATATTTAATATTTTTAATAAATATTTTAGTATACAGGGTGTATCATGAAATCTGCTTTTCAATTAGAATAATAAATTTCATAAGATTTTTGTCAATCCTTTTATAGGTTAACGAAAGAAACTTCTTCCTGTAAAAAATAGGGGAATTCAGGGTAATAAATAAATAAAACGCACATTAACTAACTATCCTCACCACTTTTAATTATTTTATATAAAGTTGTGGATTGTGTGAATAATTTCAGTTCTACGGCGGTGCGGCAGTAAAAAATGGCGTTTCTTGATATACAAGGCTATCAAGGAGCTAACAACCAATTTTCTTTTAAAGAAGTTGGTATCGCTGCGGAAAATTCGGATGAAATATTACATCTTATATTCGACGCATCGTTTGATTTCAACGAGTTGCCGAAGAAATATGAACGAGTTGCCCGTTGGCCTTACCAAAATTGACATGGGATTTATCCCTTGGTTGTATGGATTTATTCCGTACAAAAAACTTCATACCATATTGAAACCTATATTAAAGAAGTATGATGTCATATACGTCAAGGGCAGTGAAAAGAAGAAATGGATTTCAAATTTGTTTGATGACACCGAAAACCAGCCGTGGATTTTGAATTTGGAAGAAATATTTGATGTACCGAAGATTTCCAATCTGTGAGATGAATATTATTCAAGACGTTGTATGCTTCATTCAGATAAAATTTGTTCATTAGAAAATTGTATTCTTTTAAAAAAATTTTATATGGAAAATAAATAGATTTTAAGTAATATATAGATTTAAGCAATTTAATTTCTGTATACATATTCTATATATATATATATATATATATATATATATATATATATATATATATATATATATATATATATATATATATATATATATATATATATATATATAGTTTGCTTTGGAAAAACGTTTCAGATTCGTGCACAATGTAGCGAACATGGAACTTATGAGCAAGCAGTGTATTGAACAATAACAGCTATATTTACAATATTACCACATTGTATAAATGATATAAGCAGGCACTATGTACATACCAAATTACTCATACACATTAAGTTTGATTATGTGTGCACATAATGTACAATGACTACTCAAATTATAACCACCAGGAAACTATAGAAAAATATAAAATTAACAAATTCTAAGTACTTTTTTATCTAATAATATTTGGGTAATTTTTAACTCATATTTAAGAAATCAGCACTGTTGACATCATTTAGTTCTGTAGTACTAACTAAATAAAACAGATTCCAAATAGTGAAGAATTTTTAGTTAATTAAATCTCGGATATATTAAAATCGTTGATAAAACTAAAAGTGCATACCGTGCAAGTTATTTTAATATAAAGTACTAATTCAGATGTGGCTTAACGATGTAGCTTATTTTTTTAAATATCAGTTAAACTATTGAACTGATCATCGTAAAAATCAACAGAGTTTTATTCGAATTGACAAACTGATAGGAACAATTTTTAAGATTTAGTCAAATATTTTTTTTTTGTGTTGATTAAAGTTTATTTAGCCAGACCAACACTTAAAATGTTATACATGGCATTTTTAATATAGATATACATAAAATAACAATAATTTGGCTTTAAAGGGTCATCTATAAAAGTCAAATATTTAAAAAAAAAAAAGTGGAAAATAGATCATCTGGTAGAAAATGAAGGCTGTTTTCAAAAAATTGCACTAAAAGTTAATTTCTTAATCCACGATACAATAACTTTTGTTGTCAAAACATGAGCCTGGCGCGTTGCCAGACATTGTTGCTATAATACTTGCATTATTGAGGAACTGAAATTGTTTCTGAAGAGGTTACATCTCTAGACAAATCAATAATGAAGCTTTAATTAGTATAATTGGTGCGTAATGAATCATTTCTCATAATGTAGCCTTATCATTGAATTTTAAAGCGAAAAACCATGCCCTAACTTTTTGAATAATTACAAGAATTATGGCAATGTTTTGATTTGAATACAATTTGTGTTTGTGTCCATATGAAACCATTTTGTGTTTGCAAAGTACGAAAGACAAGGTTTCTGTAACTTTGTCTTACAATAGGTTAGATTTTAGGAAATATTCTGTCTAAAATTTGGAATAGCAAGTCGTGTCTATTTTGTCTTAAAAAATGATGATACTGTCAAGAAATTCAAAAATAGCTGAAACTGACGAAATGGGTCAAATCCATGAGCGTATTTTAGAATAATTAGATGGTAGTTATGAGAAAAGAGTTATTTAGGAGTTATTGGAATAAACTCTCTGATTTTCGAAAACAATATCAAAAAGTTCATATTGAAAAGCCCTCATGTGTTGAATTCTATTTAACAAAAGTATTTAATTGTTTTTTAACATATTGACAATTATTAAAATATTATCCAAGTTTGGTTTCTCCCTGTACTGACATGTGTACTGATCTATCATTGCAGTAAAAACAAAAACACCTGCTTTTAAAAACAAATAAATACAGTAATGAACAAAAATATTCATTCCTACTTATTGTTAGATAGATCCATTCTTAAAATATAAAAGTTCTAATTTACTACAGGTTATTATTGTTGCTCTCAGTTAGCACATTTTTGTGAAAAAGTATTTAGTTAAACAAGAAATATTTTTGAAAGAATGTAATGAAATTTAATGTAAAGAGTGTAATTGTAGTTAAAGAAAAAAAATGGTAATATTAAGTTGGAATTTAAAGCAGTTACACTTTATAATTAACTATAGATTTTTGAATTCTATCAATCTTTTGGGTTAGGTTAACTAACATTGCTAACATGTGATCATTAAAAGCAACTACAGAAACAAATTTGTTGCTATAACAAACATAAAAATATTAATATTATTATTATTATGGTAATTTTTTGACTGTTTAACAGTTTTGATAGAGAGGTAATTCTTTTTTGTAATTTAATGTAACGTTCAATTTAACTTTTACTACACGAAAAACTAACGCTGTTTTTAAATAATCTTCAGGTTAGCTTTAATCTTAAGTTTAACTGACCATAAATGGGTTTACAGAAGATGTCAACTACTTATAATTATGATGGAATATAGTAGATATTTTGATTATATTTCCCGTATAGTGCTCGAGAATTTAAAATCTACACTGTTTAAGTCTAGATCTTCGGGCATTAAGTAGTTCAATTTTAAATCATTAGATAAATTGTATCTTGCCACATAGGGCACGCTTTATAAATACAAAAAGTAAACAGCATCAGCAACTAAGGTATTCGAGAGATATGTTGCAATTTTACTAAAACTATTCCTATCTTCGTGCCCCTACTAAACTTCAATTCCTTCATGACTTTACGATTTCATAGAGTAATTGGGTCTGTGGAACCACTATTTCTCACCAACTACCGGCCACATAATTATTATTGTACTTTAGAATCGTTAGATTAAATAGATTTTAATAGTTTGTAAAAGTATCAAGTTTATTCTTTTTTGAATTCGCCAAAAAATTTAACTAAAGAATACTATGAATATGAAAATTTTTGTTAATTACTGTACACATGGAAAATATGTATAATAGATAATCCCTTCCAATTGTTCGATTGTCATATTACTGGTTATTGCTTATTAGTAGAGAGCGGAATTATATGCACAAAAATATTGAAAAATATGCAATAAAATATGCATGATTTTACGACAAAATATGCACCAGTTTTTTTAAAATATGCATAAATTTCTTAAAATATGCAGTAATAAATGCAAAAATAGGATTTGTTTAAAGGTCTTTTATTAATAATTACAGGCAATGAAAATGACAAAGTTTTCTGATAACTTGTTTTTTAAAATTAATTAAGTACAATATCGTACACACACATTCATTATGAATCAAAATTAGATATATTTATGCAATTACTAGTTATCAAGAGTAATGTCAGTATTACCCCATTTCTTCATATAATTTATGCTGTTTGAAGAAATGGCTCAACTTTTAATAACTAATTGTACTTTTTAAATGGCTGTTATTAATTAAATTATTCTTTATTTACAAACGTGCTTACAATTATGTACTTTTCGAGATTTTCTAAATTTAAATTTTGACGTCTATCAGACAAAATATGTTTATATACTGAAAAGGTTCTTTCAACGTCCACTGAAGTTACAGGAGCGTTCCGAAAACTGCTCAGTATTGCAGGTTCAATATCAAGATCAAGTTTCTCATTTTCTAAAGACAAGACCTGAGAAATTTTCTTTAATAATTGATAACCCGTATTTTTATTTAATACTGTATCCAATTTATTCAAGATGGTTTCTCCTATAGGTCCAGGGACATCTGAACAGGATTTTCTAAATTTATCAATTAAATTAATATTTTCATGTAGTGGAACTGATTCTTGTTTTAATTTCAATATTACGTTACTTACAAAAGAATAATTTGCTTTTATAAATGCCAGTTGACTGCATAATTCGACTTTTTTTAAAACTTCTTTTGATTTTATAATGCAAGAACTAGAGCAGTCTGATATTTCTGAAACTACCTCTTTGATTTTTTGGTAATTATCGGCGTAGAACAATGCCGCATTTAACCAAGTGCCCCGTCTTGTTAAAATGGGTTCTGGCGGCAAAGGAATGTTTGATAACATTTCTTTGTAAATTCTTACCCTCAAAGGTGCTTTTATAAAAATTTTTTTCACATTACTAATTAAAGTATTAACTAATGGAAACTGATTTTTTATTTCTTCCGCGACTCTGTTTATGCCGTGTGCTAAACAAGTTGTATGAATGAGATTTTTATAAATAATTTTTAAATGATCTCCAGCTTTTATCATATACGGTGCAGCGTCTGACAACATTAAAAGTATTTTCTCTGTTGGCACAACGTCGGGAAGAAATAAATTCATTAAAGCTTCATTAACGAATCTTACTATAGTTGAATTGCAACAAAGCTGTGAGTAGGTGCATAAAATTTACGGATATAAAATCCCAAATACCTGTTTGGCATAAGAAAACGAAAGGTTATTTCATCAAATTACACCGGATCTCACAACTTGTTACTGATAGAGATCTCAATCCTGGTATTAAAAGAAAATAAGGAGAATTTTATTTCGTTGATCGAAATCTCTGAAAGTCCTTGAAGGTGTAGAAAAATGAAAAGAAATGAAATTTTCAAAATAATAACAATTTATTATAAATCCAAAAAAAAAAAATGTTACAGAGTACACAGTGAAAAACTTATCTACAATCCTTCAAAAAAATGATAATGTTAATTTATTCTGAAATATTTAAAGTGGTTTCGATGACATGAAGCCACAATGCTGCAGTCATCGAAACAAAATTAATTGCTTCATAACAGTGTCAAAATAAATCGAAAATATTCGTTTACGAAATATATGAATTTACTGTATAATGAGTTAAATTGGAATCAAATACTTAACGCCAAAAAAATTAAATAAAGGAACGAAACAATACGTTACCGTACCAAGAAAAAAAATAAAATAAAATATAATATCACTTAAACTGGTTTCCCCAGGTAAACGTACACAATAACAAAGGTTAAGAAAATTATTAATTACGTGTATACGTTTATATAAAGGTGGACTCCGCCACTGGGTGTGAAAGTGTGCGACATACGATGTTGTAAGAGAAATAAAATAAAAATAAATTTGACAACTTATTCGAAAAGTACAAGAATTTGTACACCAATTATCAATGAGAAAAAAAGTATTATAAATACACACAATTGATAATGGAAACAAATAAATGTCAATATAAATTCACAATTGAATAAATTCAATAACACTCACCCAAAATTGTGTGGTGTCAAAAGTGTTATTAAATCATCGAACTATTAATCCAAAAATTAATAAGTTACAACATCGTAATATCGAAGCACCTTCACACCAAATTACCAATAATGGTATATTATAAGTACATTTATAAAAAAAAAACGTCCGTAAGAGCCTGAAGGGCTGATCAGACGAGGTAGCTATCGGATATGTTTTTCCGGCTAGCTATCACACCATACTACCTATGCTCAGCAGTTGTCTATCAAGCTGAACATCGGAGCTAAGGCGTGTGACGTATGTCGCAGGCGCATTACGAATTCTAGAAGGTAATAGAATGTACATACATAATTATATACTTTTAAATAATCGAACAGCAGTGATTGTGGCAAATTGCTAACGTATTTAAGGTTTGTACAGATGCGTACTAATAATATAAAGGGCAATTTGCGACAACGCTGCATGCTCGGCCTGCAAAAAAAATTTTCTAAAGGAAAATTTAAAAGAAAGAGATACACTCACTGATGAAATGGTTTGATAGAGTTTATATGCACTCTATGAGATTGTTTTTTCTGTTCATCATACACCACCACTGTAGAGTCACTCAAAAGGTGAACGATTGTGTAGGGACCGACGAATTGTGGATGAAACTTCTTCGAGGTATCCACTGACGATGCGGCCGAAAAATTTTTAACCACCACACGTTGACCCACTTTAAATGGTGATTTTAAAGGGTAACGTTTGTAGGGTTTGGCGATAACGTCATGCATTTTCTTTACTGCGTTCTGAATTTCTTCGGGAGACGGAACTGCCTCTTCGTTGAATATCTCGTTCAGGTGTAAGACATTATCGAGGGGTAATAATAATTTTCGACCAAAAAATACTTCGGAGGGTGTAGCTTTGATGGCGTCATGAGTAGTGTTGTTGTATCCAAAGGTTGCGTAATTGAGCATATTCGTCCAGTTTTTGTGTTTGACTGCATAGTGCGACATTAGTGTACATTAGCGACAGATGCGTACTAATAATATAAAGGGCAATTTGCGACAACGCTGCAGAATGATTGTTTTTTTCCAATTCTTTAGAAGCAATCAAATACGATTTATTGCTAGTCTCTTCGCTTAAAACACCTACTAATAAGTGAGCGATATATCTACCGCGGCAATCAGTAGTTTCATCCACCGAAAAATAAATAAATTTATTTTGTATAATTTTTCGAATCTTTGTTACAGTATCCACATATAAATCATTAACATATCCTTTTCTTAATGTACTTTCATCAGGCACATTCTTTTTGCAATACTTTTCAAGAAATGACCTTAATTGTGGATTCTGCAATTTTTTAAAAGGTATATTGGCGCTAATTAATGCATTGCATAGCTCGGCATTAAATGTCTGCTGATCATTTTTTACTGAAGATAAAGTAAACGCATCTTCTAAGCGAACTTGTAATTTTCCACTTTCCTGGAGTTTTGTTACGTTACCAGCATGAACAGATGTTGAAATATGTTGATTTATTTGAAATTTCCGTTCACATGAAACCTTAAAATTAAAAATTTTTATGTAAGTTTGTGAAATAACAAAAACGAATCTAAAATCTAAAACAGAAATAAAAGCATAAGGTACTTACACGTTTTCCACAAGCTTTACAGAAGACAGTGTTATTTTTTGCATCAAACTGAAGTTCTGGGATAGATCTTATCCAAGACTGAATTAAGGACGTCTTTACTTTTGGCATTTTTAACAAACTTTTTTCAGACACAAACAATATTTCAATTAAGCCAGACGACAAATAAATTGAAAACTATATGTTGCGTTGTTCAATTTCATTTAAATACAGATTCAAAAATAATCCGTTATCAAAGTGGACGGTGCGTACATACAAAATTCAAGAATGAATAACCTACTTCTTTCTTATTGGTTAATTTAAAATTGAATGTTGACTTATTTTCAAACTTTAAAAAGAAAGTATTTCTAACAATTAATTAAACAGTTACGTAGTCATCTTTCCTTTACAATACTCTTTGCGTATGATATTTCTGTATTATATTCATTGTTTATAATTTCAAATACTTATCTTGTTACACTATTATATATTATATATTTCAAAATTCTTAAAAATGTAACAATGTACTTTTGAAATTCTTGAAATTACATACTTATAATAAAATTTTTAAACCTGTAATTTAAAACATTCTTCAAAATTGGAAAATTTGTAAAAATATGCATATTTATGCAAAAAAATTGAAAAGATGCAAAATTTGGTCAAATATGCAAAATATGCAAATTTTAAATAGTCTTAATCAATTTGAAAAATGATGGTTCGGATACATCCAAAGTTTTATTGATATATTACTAAAACTTATCGATATGCAAAATATGCAAATTCCGCTCTCTACTTATTAGTAAAATTTAAATAAAGCAAACTATATATATATATATATATATATATATATATATATATATATATATATATATATATATATATATATCTATATATAGGTCAGCGTCAAAGATATCATGATGTTTGTTATTTTTTATGACGCAAATGCCTTATTTAAGCCACCAGTGGCGGTTTATAAGATTTTTTTTTAATAATTAGCACCTACCTTATAATATTGCGTAACTGAAATGCAGCTAAGTGGTGAATTTCGTTCACACTAGGTACTATGATAGCAAGACGTAATAGATAAAAAGTACATACATAGGAACTCCAATATAACGTAGTTTTTAGAGACCAGTCAAAATATTAAAAAACCGACTTCACTATTGGTTAGCAATTGAAAAATAGACCAAACAGTGGAATTTAATAATAGATTTAGAATATTCTATTCGAAAACTAGGAAAGATATCGGAAAATTAACTTTACTATAGGATTTGCCATTAAAGAAATGGTTGAATAGCGGAATTTGACAAAAGTTCTAGATCGTTCTATTCGGAACCTAGAACAGATATCAAAAAATAAACTTTACCATTAGATAGGCCATCAAAGAAAATGCTAAATAACGGAATTTGAGAAATGTTCTCGAATATTCTATTCGGAAATTAACAAAAATATTGAGAGACCGACTTCATCAGTAGATTGCTTTTTGGCGAAAAAGGTCAAATAGTGGTGCTATACAAAAGTTTTAGTTATAAACTTACGCCAACGTATACAATTGCAAAAAAGTATAATATTTACATTTTTCTTAAATAAAGTATTTTAACTCTTGTTAAATTCCGCTATTTGATCTTTTATTTAATAACTAGAGGAGTGATAAAATTTTTTTGATATTTTTGCTAATTCTCGAATAGAACATTCTAGAATATTGTTCAATTTTTGTTATTTAGGCTTTCATTCGACGACAAATCCGATGGTGAAATCAGTTTTCCGATATTTGAACGAGTTCTCGAATAGAACATTCTAGAACATTGTTTAATTTTTGTTATTTAAGCTTTTATTTGATGACCAATTCGATGGTGAAGTCAGTTTCTTGATATCTTTGTTAGTTCTCGAATAGAACATTCTAGAATATTGCGAAATTTTTGTTATTTATGCTTTTATTCGAAGACCAATTTGATGGTGGAGTTAGTTATCCGATATCTTTGCTAGTTCTCGAATAGAACATTCTAGAACATTGTTCAGTTTTTGTTATTTAAGCTTTTATTTGATCACCAATTCGATGGTGAAGCCAGTTTCCCGATATCTTTGTTAGTTCTCGAATAGAACATTCTAGAACATTGCTAATTTTTTGTTATTTATGCTTTTATTCGAAGACCAATTCGATGGTGAAGTTAGTTTCTCGATATCTTTGCTAGATCCCGAATAGAACTTTCTAGAACTTTTGCTGAGTTCCGCTGTTTAGTCCCTTCTTTGGTAGACTATCAAATTGTGAAGTCGGTTTTTCGGAATCTTTGCTATTTTCCGAATAGAATATTCTGGAACTTTTATCAAAATTTGTTATGTTTTTTTTTTTTTACATAACCAATCAAATCGAGAAATCGATGTGTATATGCATACATATTTGTCTACGTATACATATACGGAAAATAATATGTACGTATATATCTGTATATTGGTGTAAGTATCTGTTGGTGTTGATAAATTTATTGTAAAAGTTCACAGGAATCTGAATATTTTTGAACAATTTCATAGGTTCATAGTTCATACATAGTTAATATATGGGAAATTCTCAGACCCTCACATAAATTTGCTACGCCCCTGAATCTCTGAGAGGGGTATCCCACCACTCGCTACGTTATATTAGAGTTCCTATGTACTACTGGAAAAAAGGTTACAAAAAAAAAAAAAAAATCAGAAAAAAAATCCTTAAACCACCAATGGATTGCCTCTCTCACACGAACACACACACACAATGAAATATTGTTTATGTTTTAATACTATGATTTATGTACAACATGCTATGTTTGACGTTGCTAACTTCGACGTCGTCCTGTATATATGTGCGTTTTATTTAATTATTACCCTGAATTCCCCTATTTTTTTCAGGAAGAAGTTTCTTTCGTTAACCTATAAAAGGATTGACAAAAATCTTATGAAATTTATTATTCTAATTGAAAAGCATATTTCATGATACACCCTATATACTAAAATATTTATTAAAAATATTAAATATACAGCCGTTATATATGTGATATTATATATGTGTTAATGATAAAGTAGCAAATTCAAAATGTTCTAGTTTATAAAAATTTTGATTTTACATGTGAATTTTCTAATATAGACACTAATCTATAAAAATTTAACAAAACTCAATGTTGTTATCATTTTTATATTAAGCAACGTGTTAAAATTATAGTAATTTAAAATATGAATAAATACAATACTACTATACCCTAATATAAATACGTATTAGTATTAAAATGATATACAATGATTTTGCTGATTAAGCAAATTTTTTGCAATATTTATAAATTATTTTATAATTAGATTCTGTATTCAGTCTAGTTCTGTTGAAATTTTCGTCAATTTTTCTTGAAAGATTTTTATTCAACTCATCATCAATTTGGGTTGTTGGACTATTTCATGAAATTGATTTTCCGAAAATGAATTTCCCGCTTCTCTAGCGAAAAAAAGTAATCTTAGGCGGTTTATTAGATCGTTAACATTATCGTAATAAATAAAATTGGTTTTATGCAACTGCTTAAAAGCTAAATCAGACATCCCACTTCCTTTCTGACTGGTAAACAACTTGCGAAAAATATTTTTGTATTTAAAAGTATTCATATTCAAATCATCTGTTGCTTTTGCATCTTCAAGAATTTGTTTGTAAGTTATTAAATCATTTTGAGTGTATCTTTTTGGTACTTTTTTAAATAATAGTTCGTATAAACCGGGTGTTCCTTTATATACATTATCTTTAATATTTAAATTATCACCTGAATCAAAAAAAAACTTTTTCTTTACGAATTTTCCATTCATTTTGATCAAATCTTATTCCCAAATCTTCTTTGTTATGTCCTTTCCTTGATAACAGACTCTTCATGTACTTTTTAGAAAGTTTACCATAACTGACATTAAGAGGTGATTCAATAGCTTTGCTTGAACTTTGTGGTGATAATAATGTATCTTTATCATCTAAATCTTTTCTGGGTGTTACAAAAGACTCACTAAAACTACTTTCTGCTTCATCTTCACTTTTTTCTAAGTTTTCCATTCTTGCTTTTTTCACTATCATCTTCAATATCCACTTTTCTAACGCCAATCTTTTGTAAATCTTCTGTAAGCGGTTTGTACAAATCTTTAAGATTTTGTTCCATTTCTAAACGCCCACGTTCTATGTTTAAATATTTATTTCGAATAGCATTACTGGTTTCGATAATTTTTCTTTTAATTTTTACTGATTCTTTATCCATAATTCTGGAGTAGATTGAAAATTTTTTAAGTGTATTCTTAAAGATCTGATCTATGTTTGAAGTAATATTACAAATTTTACAATATTATATATTCATCGATTCCTCTACGATAACGTCCATCGTTAAGACCACATTCTTTGAATATTGACAAAAAACCATATGGATCATTTTCCCAAATCTTGTTGCACATTTCGGAAAATTTTTCAAAAGGCATATCCAAAAACGCGTGATCTCTATATGCATTAAAAATATTTCGATAATCTGATTTGAATAATATTACAACATTTGTATTGTCTCGTAATAGATGTTTACTGGCTGCTGAATAACTTTGACATGCATATATGACATCTGTTAAAAATTGACGGGAATAAGAAAAGAATAATTTTACATTACTTTGAACAGAACATGAAATATCGCCAAATATAACAATTGAATTAGGTTTAACTTGATTCGGCTTAATCACTTCATCATTTTCCGTAAACGTGTAAAATCCAATACCATATATATTTTTCAAAACCTCGGCTAACCACATATATTTTGGTTGGTGTAAAGTTTTTGAATATAGGTATGTATAAATTTTCAAATCATAAACCATTCTTGTTTTCCAACAATGATAAAATCAAATTCGTTTTACCACCCCCAGATGGAGCAGCAATAATACATCTTACTGTATTCGGAAAAAGTTTACTATGCCGTTGGTAATTTTTATTATTAATTGTAGAAAGTTTATTGTCGTTATTATTCACTTTTAAACACACGGGCTGTTTTACAATATACTGCGACAGAAAAAGTCTACTCGGGTATTTATACGTTTATTTACTTTTAAGAATGTGCCTCCGAGTGTTTTACTATTTATTTGCGAAGAAACAGCCAATTGAAGAACAACACTGTTTCGAACACTACAATTTACCAACGTGGTCGGATCATTGCGACGGACCTTTACCATTGAAAAAAAATTGTCATATATGTAAAACTAAAAAAATTTAGGTTTTTTTGTAAAAAATGAACAAGAAAACAAAAAAAAACAATCAGTCGATTAAAAGATATTCAAGGAAAAGGTTTACTCAATACATTAATTGATAAATTACCAGTGGAGATTCATTTACCATTTTGCAAGTTTTGTGGACCAGGAACAAAATTACAGAAACGTTTAAATCAAGCTGATATTCCAATAAATCAACTAGACAAAGCTTGTCTCGAACACGACATTGCTTATTCTAAAACATCTGATTCACTTGAAAGGAGGGAAGCCGACAAACGTTTAATTGAAAAAGCTTGGGAACGCGTTAAATCAAAAGACGCCAGCTTGGGTGAAAAATCAGCAGCTTGGTTTGTGACAAACATTATGAAGGCTAAAACAAAGATGGGTGGGAAACTGAAAGTGAAAACAAAAAAAAAAATTCCGTTAAGTAAAATAATACAATCGTCTCGCAAAGCATTAAGAGAAAAAAATGCAAAAAAATATTACTCAAATTATAAAAAATGCGTTGTTGGCAGCTAAAAGAAGTGTACATAAATATGGAAAAAGAAATATTTCAATACGAAGAGTGATACCGGTTCCTAAAAAAATTTGTGGAGAAAACAAATCATTAATAATATAGGTAAATACTTATTGGTAAGAATTATATAGTTTACACGTATTATGTTCTGTTGTGCTAGAATGTCAATAGGACAATGCAATTTAATTGCCTATATTCAGGAGCAAGTAAAAACATTACCTATTTTAATAGCTCAGAAAATACACACTACATAATTCGTTGTAAGAACAATCATTTCGGTGATCTTTTTTAACGAATTACTAGAATTGTGTAAGGACTGTGGTATGTAAGAAATAATAACACTGACATAATTTTAAAATATTTTATTAAATAATTAACTTTTGTATACAGCTGTTGGAAAAGTTACAATATTGGTTTAGTTTACAACTCATAAAATGTTGAGAGTTTATTTTAAAACCTCCTATAGGGTTGTAAGTATAACCCTTTACCCGCAGTTTTTTCATCACCATCGTCGACGACTGTATTCTCGTCATCATCAGCTTCTCCTTCACTCGCAGTATCTTCGTTGTCACTAGCAGATGTTTTTTCATCAGTGTCTTTATCATCATTTGATACATACTTTAACACTGGCTCAATAATATCATGCTTTTCCAATTTCCTAGTTATTGAGATAATTCGCCTCCCAATGTCGCTTTTCTTTAAATTATTAGAATGGCTTCGTTTTTCTCATTTTCGATATAATCCGCAAAGCTGGGATTTACAATATAATGCCTTTCCTTTAAATTGCACATAGTATTAGCCATTTCTTCTCCAATTTGCATCTGAGTCGCTAAACTTCTTAGCTCATCAACTAAATGGTTCGGATCATCAAAATATTCTTCTACATCAGCAGATTTCGAATGACCATTATGAAGGTTAGCGTTTTCATCATACTTCAGACGTTTAGCTTCTCCATTTATTGAATTTGATGTTGAAGGTTGTTCTTTTTCTTCTGAATTTTCATCTTCTTGTGCTTCGTCCTTTGCGCATGCGTTCTGAAGCTCTTTGATCATTAATATGTCTAGAGCAGTTTGCAAGAGACCAGCCACTTTTGGAGTAAAACTTGTTTCTTTGTAGTTATCAGGCAATTATGAATCTTTTTGTTCGTTAGATCGATTATCTTCGTCATTCACAGATTGTAGAATATTATGTGAGTTTTTTAAAGAATCGAATTTACTTTTGATTGCTTCTGCTGCAGCTATCCTACTTTTAGATAGATAGATCTGTATCATTTTCGTGTTGATTTTGAAATACTGGTGCTTTATCTTCCTTTTCTTCAATGTCATTTCTTGCTTCAAAACTATATTCGGTTTCATTATCATCATCATCTTCATCATTCGATTTCGACGATTCACTTTGTATTGAAAGTCTCCTGTCCACTTGTGTCCCATTATTTTCCATCTGACCATTATTGTTTGTTTGATGTCCCCGAGCATGCACTCTTCTTTTCATATGACGTAAAAGAGAATCTCTCCGCGAAAATGTCTTATCACAACGTATACACTTAAACATTTTTGATAAATGTGAATAGTTTGATTTATAGCATAACACTGATTAGTTTTTATATCGACATGACCTTATATAGTACAACCAGAGCAGAACTGACGTAAAGTAACGCCAACACCAAATGACACCAAAAATACACCAAATGACACCAAAAAGACGCCAAGTAACACCAAAAATACATCAAATGATACCAAATGACACCAAAAATACACAAAAAATACACCAAATGACACTAAAGATACACCAATTCACACCAAATCACACCAAAAATACACCAAATTACACCGAAAATACGCCAAAAGACACCAAAAGACACCAGATGAAAGCGCTCCAAAAGACACAGAATATTAAATATTTTATTATCAATTTATCGTAAAATATTTCTTTTTCTTTTAAATAAAGTTATTAAAATATAGAAATGTGTTTTATTTAGAAGAAAATCTATACAAACCTGTTTTCAGATAAAAATATGATCAAATTTTGAACCAAGGTACAGACAAATCGTAGAGATATTGCAACTGGTGTGGTTAGTCATTTTGACCACTGTCAAAAAACTGGGTGAACTTGTGGTGTGGGTGGGAGTGGACTAGGTCAATATAGATTAGTGGGTTAACGGGACAATATGGGTCAGTGGGCTAGAGGTCAATATTCCCATTTGTGCTCGAAACGGCATAGTCGTACTACTGCTATTGTGAAAAGTGTAAGAACTATTACAACATTAAACTACTGAATAATGCAATAAGTATTAAAAATTGCAAACCTTCACTCAATACGTCTTTCATCTTCCAAAAAATATTTATAAAATAAATTAATAATACCGAATAAATGTCACAACACTAATTATTTTATTATTGTCAACAAATTGAATATTGTAATATTATTTATAAAAAAAGCTATTTGTATAGTCATAATTCATAATAAAAAAAAAATTAATAGACAAAATCAAAAATTTATTAATAAAAATAATGAAACCTAAGAATTTTTATAGCTTTCATCACACAACATTGATGCAGACAAATGCTTTTTAATCTCTAAAAAGTTTATTTTTAATTATTTTGAAAAGATAATTTGTAATCAGTATCATGTATCACAACAATCTGCTTAAAAAATAGACGAAATCAAATTTATAAATTACAAACATCAACAAAATTTTAAAAATAGTCAATGATACTGGCGCCTGTCATACACCTTAATGATTAAATAATTTTGTCTTTCTGTAAACTTTGCATTAACAACACTTGTCGTGCTTTAAAGTGAAATATTAAAAAAAAGTTTTGTTACGTATTCGTTGTGGAATTAATTAATTTTTATTATTTTTACGTTACATTAATTTCTGTAAGTAGGTATCCACGTAATAAATAATATAAATTAATAATTCAATTTATGGTAAGAAATCATAAGATTAATATAATTTCAGACTAAAAGGGCTATTACAATGCCTCAAAAAAATTATCAGGGTATCAAAATCATAAAAGAAAACAACAACGAGAAGAAGAGTCAAAAAAAGCAAAAAAAATTACTGGGTTCTTTAAACCAGAAGAAACCCAGACCCAGTAACCGTAAACAACCCTCAATTACAATTGAGTCTGAATTCCGGCGAGACTTCTGCATCTAGTTGCGAAGAAATACCCTCAAATCTAAACAATCAACAACCGAAAACAAATCTGGAACTGACTACCGTTAGCGAACAACATTTTAACAAAAATTTTAAATATAATGATTCGGGCACTTGGCCACTTGAATTAAATTCTACATACCGAGATCATATTGATTTGCTTTTTCGATAATAAAAGAAATTGATTTTAATTTCACGTATCCACGAGATCCGGATAATCGTAATTGTAATTTTTAAAACAATGTATTATAGGATAACTTCAAATGAAGAACGTTTTCTACGTTCATGGTTATCTTATTCAAGAAATGAAAATAAGATATTCTGTATTTGTTATAAATTATTTTACACAGATAAAGTCAAGTCGATCTTAGCAACAACAGGTCATTTTTACTGGAAACATTTAAGTGAGTATTTAAAACAGCATGAAAATTCTACTGAACATTTAAATAATTTTATTAAATCGTCTGAGGCACGAAAAAGATTAAGAACTTTTACAGTAATTGATAAAAATATTCAATCAGCTATTGCTAAAGAACGGAAACACTGGAACAATGTATTAGAAAGACTAATGAATATTGTGTTATATTTAGCAGAACACAATTTGTCTTTTCGTGGTTCATCTGATCAATTTTTCACTAAAAATAATGGAAATTTCTTGGGATTGATTGAACTTGTTAGTAAATATGACGTTACTTTGCAATGAACATGTTCCTCGAATAATATCAAATGAAACATCAATTACTTATTGCAGTAAAATAATACAAAATAAGATAATCACATTGTTGGCATCTTCTGTTCGTCTTCTGTTAACTTGAAGTCATACACCGATTGCGAGAAGCAATACGAAAAAAAACGTCCGGAATTGTGGGAAAACAATTCATGGCTATTTTATCACGATAAGCACTTGCTCACTTATCGTTGCTTGTGCGTGATTTTTTGCGCAAAAACAACACCATAATCATGCCTCAGCTACCATATTCACCGGAATATGGTAGCTAAGGTATTCTGTTCCCAAAACTGAAGAAACCCATGAAAGGATGGAGATTTGCAACGATTAAGGAGATAAAAACTGCGTCGCCGGAAGAGCTCAAGGCTATACCAAAAAGTGCATATCAGAAGTGCTTCGACGATTAGAAAATGCGTTGGCACAAGTGTATTGTATCTTAGGGGGATTACTTTAAAGGGAACAACATGAATATTGATGAATAAATAAAAGGTCTTTGATAAAAACATAGAGTCACCTTACTTTTTAAACACACCTCGTAAATAATTAACAGAGGTATAATTCCCGTCCCCCAAATAATAATAGGTTAACATGGAGTAATCCTACTCCAGTACAAAATTATACAAATAGCATAGATCTTGTTCCTGTCCTGTTTAATCAACCTGTTCCTTGTAACAATGATATTCGAAATAATTTTCCAGAAATTAATGACAGCTATACTATTTTAGAAGATCAATCAACCAATATATCGTGGCATTCAAACAAATTTAACCATTTCAGCCAGTCTAAAACTGACAATGTTTGAATTGATGAAGAAGATTTGGATGTTTCGGTTACTATCAAACAGGAATATTATTATTGACCCATATAATTTATTTATAAGGAAAAATAAAAAAGAAAAAGTGACGACGAAATGAATATTGTTGTATTAAAGAGTGTTTGATATGTATTGATGTTATTGAAATGTATTATATTTTATATTGATATATGAATATTATGAAAATTATAAAATAATTTATTATTATATTTAAGCGAAGTTATATGGGGTTAATAATGCTTTTGTATGGTTTAATCTTTTCTCATCCGTTTTGGATATTTATTAACAAAGAACTCACATTGGACTTTTAAAGCATAAGTGAAGAGGGTGGGAGGAATGAGTTAGTTGCGTTTTTAAGTTAAAAGAAGAAAGTGGCGTTTTAGAATTGGAAAAAGACATCCATGTTGGGGGAATAAATAAAAATATGCAATATTATTATACAAAATGTAAAAACAAAAGATTTATTAATAATAACAATATATATAAATAAATAATAATAAATAAATGTGAAATAAAATTAATAATAAAAAATGCTGCTATAACATAAAAAATAAATAAAACGCACGACATGAAATTTATTGAGTGATATTTCTTTTATACAAATTAAATAGTGATCATAATTTTAATTTTGATCATAAACAAAACATCTTGGAATATACATAAAAAAAAAATATATAAAATAGGAAAAACAATTTTGAATAACAAAAATATAGTATTGTAACACTTATAAGATGTAAAGTTTTGGTGCATGGTTTCTAAATTCTTTTGTAAAGCGAAGTAGTTGTGCTCATTGGTTAAAATTTTATCAAATCTAATATATTAAATAATTTACATATTATAACTAACCTTAGATACTAAAAGTATAAGGAAGAAGGAAGTATACATTTAAGAATTCCCGACCTTTGAACATTATATAACCGTATATTTATTCGGCCATTTTGCTTGTTGGTAATTATGCGCCCCACAAGCGCCCCTCCTCGTACAGATGAAAGCTTTAGAAATCGTATTTCAAACACTGAAGAAGACAAACACCATGCTAATAATGAACATTCCATTTTAGAAAAGCTTCCAATAGATATGATAAAAGACTTTCCACTTGATAAAATGCATTTAGTGGATGAAGGTGTGGTGAAAAAACTTCTTTTACTTCTTACTGTTAAAGTTAACAGACAAAAATTACCTTGGAAGAAAGTTTCAGTAATTAATAAACATTTAGAGAGATGTGAACGTTATATGATTAGTGAGTTTCAGAGAAGACCCAGAAGTTTAAAGTACGTTTTAAAAATGAAAGCATCAGAATATAGGTAAGGTAAGAATAATTACAATATATTAAATGAATCTAAAAAATATTTATTTTTTCAGAGACTTTTTACTTTACACGGTTCCAGTAGTTTTAAAGGATATGATTTCAAAAAACACTTATAACCATTTTTAGTCGAATTTTCTCCGAAAAATTAGACTTATACAGTCTATACGATAAGAGCTGCGAGAGGCGAGAGTAGGGGCGCTATCCGTTTTCGGACCCGTAGAACACGAATATGTAGAAAAAAAAATGTCTGATATATATATATATATATATATATATATATATATATATATATATATATATATATATATATATATATATATATATATATATATATATATATATTTTCCCGCCACCTTTTAATTTGTGTAGGGCCCCCCTATGGAAGTTAAGAGATGAAATTTGGTAAATGGGGCTCATTTTCGAGGCACCTCATACTATCAAAGTGGCGTCAAATTTTGGGCAAATTTTTTTTCTGACCCGACCTTTAAGGGGGTGGTGGGGGGCGGAAAAGCAATAAAACTTTTTCAAACCGGTTTTAAATAATGTTTCGGTCAATTATCTACAACATATCCAAAATTCAGCTACCTAGGATGATATGGTGGGAGTAGAGGGGGGAAAAACGATTTTCGCTGGATCTAACAGGCCCCCAGCCCCCCAGAATTAACGTAGAGGGTTGAAATTTGGTGTGTTGATAAAGTTCGTACCTAGGTTGTGCTTTTTGGAGGTTTTAATATTTTACCCCCACCCCCCTCATTTTTAAGCTACAATTTCATGCATTTTCGACGTTTTCGAAGTTTGTACCACTCGCACAGGTCACCCGAATAAACCTAGAGGGCTGAAATTTTGTATTCGGATTGAGTTAGTATCAAGGGGGTGCCTTTTGGGGGTCTCGACTTTTAACCCCTACCCCCACCATTTTTATACCCAAAAGAACATGATTTTTCTTGTTTTTTAACAGTTTCGTTCGGGTCAAAATCTCCCCAAATAAACCTAGAGGGCTGAAATTTGGTGTACAGGTTAAGCTAATAGCCAGACACTGTTTTTTGGAGGTTTCAACTTTTAACCCTTACCCCCACGATTTTGACGCCAATATTTCCTTAATTTTTTTGCTTGTTTTCTAACACGTCTAGAGACTCCATAAGGAAACCTAGAGGGCTGAAATTTTGTACGTGTATTCAGTTAGTATCCAGCTAGTACCTTGTAGGGAGTCCGCATCACTTTTCCCCCCACTTCTCCCATTTTTACATCGGAATTGAATGCTATTGTTAAATGTGTTTTAAAAGCATTATGTTTATTCTAAATACAAGTAGGCGAATAGTAATTTTAAAAAATTTAAAAAAAAGTGAACTTACTTTTATGACAAATGAAATACATACATATTAAGTAATTTAAAAATGTTATTAAAATCACTGTTTATTTATAAATTAGGAATTTTGGATTTTTAGTATTTATAAAATAGAAATTTTGGATTTTTTTGGAAAGAAAAAATATCTTTATAAAGGCCTTCCAGTTTACTATTGAAGGTCCTTTTTTAATATTTAAAACTAAAACATAAAGGCAATTAGCGGATAAACATGGGCAGGAATGTCCTCGTACGAATTGTGTTGGCTTTTTTTCTGCTACCTGTTTTCGGCACAAAATTGAAATTTACTGAGATACAGCCCTTAAATACTTAAAACCTTTTTTTAAAGCCTCGATCAGCCGAACACTCATCACCAGTTTTGAAACCAACAAAATGACAATTCGGTTGTAGACTTTCAATCACAATTCGCTTGTAGACATTCAATACCGAAGATGAAGGGGAAAATTCGACTACCGTGATGGGGCCCCGCTGCTCACGGCGTTTTTTTTAATATTAAGCACTGCAATACGCATTTTATCTTCACCAGTTACTTATTCTTCTCACAATTCATACGCTAAAAAATTATTAGAATCTTTTGTTATACAATTCTCTGAAATTTATGGATCGCACCATGTCTCTTACAACGTACACATATTGCTACATTTGGCTGATGATGTAGAACGGCATGGTCCGTTAGATAGCTATAGTTGTTATGCATTTGAAGCGCACATTAAATTTTTGAAAAAAAAATGTTCGCTGACCAAATTTGCCTCTACAGAAAATTCATAACAGACTCCAAGAATATCTACAGATAGAAGCAATGACGTTTAAAACCAAACGTAAAACATCTTGTAATGAATTTATAAAACAATCAGAAGAAAATAAGTATCTTGGATTAATCACTCCAAAGGCCCCTCCGGCTAAGATAGGTGAATCTGCCTAAGGTCCAACCTGGGGCGAGGGTGCCATACTAGGGTTCGCCCTTACACATGTATTCCATAGCTGCAATATTAGGTCAAGGTTGCTTTGCGTTTTCGAGTTGTACCAAAATGTTCAATTTTGGACTTTTCCCGATTTTCCACTTTCCTTCCTCCCAAGTGCATAAGTATTATATATATATATATGCATGTATGATTCTAAGAGCTCCATAAGACAGTGCATGCAGCTATCCAAAACACGGTGTTTAGAAGAAGATATTTACAAAAATTTCTAAATGACCTATAAACACACACAAAACGCGATCTTGGACCAAAATGAGACATAGATGTTTGAAATCTACGCCTTTGAATTAGTAAATATATGTCTAAAAATTTTTCACAAAATTGGACCAAGTAAGGCTAATTTAAGGATTTATATATAAGGGGGTCTAGTGACACTCGGTGTTGCAACCGCCTTAGTGGGCTTATTTAGCCATAAAATATGGCAACGCCTTCCCCTCACTCTTAGAAAAAGCAAGCGTGTGCGATTAAGGCTCATTACCAGTGTTTTCATCAGTATGGAAAGATCTCACAAAATATCATAAATCAAAAAACATGACTTCCGTCACAAAAGGTAAACTGAAAGGTTAAATACAAGTTATCCTTGAATTCTTATCACAGTTATTGAACAGTTTTGTTAAGGGCACATACTTCTTAAGGTACCTTATCTTCAACTTTATCAGGCATCATTAGTTTCTAAATCAGTTTTGGGACATTGAAAAATTTTTTTCATTGCTTTAGTAGCATCTTCGTATTTTTCTGTAATACAAAATATTAGTGAATACAAAATACGTATCTAATAATATTACAATTAATAATTTTACCAAAAATTATTGAAGTTAGTTTTTACTTTATGCGGCTTCCAATTATATTTTGGAAAATAGCAATTTTTTGTAAATAATGGCGATTGTTTTTTGTGCCATTTTACCTGTTAAAAAAAAAGTATGTAACAATAATAACAAAAGAAAAAGCTTTCAAGTTGATAAAATTTATTTGTATATACTTACTTCATTGTTTAAATCCAGTTAAACGGAACTACTACAACGGTTTTAGTTTCGATAAATTCAATTATTCTGAACATATTTGAATATTTTAAAATTATAGCTGAAAATATTTTCAAATTAAAATTATTAATTTTATTATGAACAATATACTTGTACAGAAAATATCTGTAGATAATAAAAAAAAAATTACCAGAAGAAATTAAATACAACGTATTTTTCAAGAAATTTAACAATGTAAGTAAAAACAATGTACGGATGGCGAGAGCAACCAAAAACGTGTACATTACTAAAAGCAAGTTAAAGAAATGATGAACAAAATACAGTTTCCAACCGTTTCCAACGATGTTGTCAATAGAGTACATCGAGTACATCAAACACATGAAACACATGAAGCATATCTCTTACCATATCTTTTGTAATTCTGAGTCTCTAACTGACACTGCTAGGGTCAGTATTACACTGTAAAATATCTTTGACAAAGATATAATTTTTTTTTACAAAATATTTTTTTACGAAATATATTGGGTCAATATTGGCCGCTTACTACTAGATACAAATTCAATCAGAATATTTTATTAAGGTCATTGAACTTTAAATACTGTAATTAGACAAACCAAAAATGCGGATTTTCCTTTATGTTACAAATTACATTTAAGGTAAAACTTATTCAATTCAACTCAGTTAAATAACAAGTTACGAATTTATTATTATTATTATTTTTTTTTTTTTTTGCATTATAAATTATATGTCAGTAGTACTTATTTTACATGTTATATTCCTAAAATTTTCATGCTATATGATCAAGTTGTGTGATAATAAAGTTTCGTTTCGTTACTTTCGCATTTAATATTGATTATGATTACTTTAAGATATATTAATTAAGTTTAACTCAACTACCCTCTTCTAAACTTTATTATTTGTGATACTTGGCATTTCTGTAAAATTAAATTTAGTAAATACCTGCAATCTTGCAACTGCTTTTGATATCTATGGTTTAGAAATGGCAAGTAATAAATTTACCATTTATTCAAAAATTCTGAAACATTTTGATCTCCACTGTTCTGCTCGAGTGTGTTTCCTTTTGTCAGTTTGGTTTCAAAGTCCGTTTTTACGTCCTTGCGCCCATATGTAACGGATGGCATGGCGCGCTATATTTAAATTTAAATTGATACAACCAACACCATCTAACGGTCATTATTTGAATTAATGTGATTAACCACAATACAATATGAGTGACGCCTAGTGTATATATTTGTAAGCTTGCTTGAGTAGAGAGTCGGCAATTCAGAGATCGTTAATGATATTTTGCATCCCTTTGGATATCAACCAATAAGAATAATAATTCAAAATGTTAACCATTTAAGGAATGCAAATTAAAGCAATGATGAAGAGGGTGGGAGAAATGAGTTAATTGCGTTTTTAAGTTAAAAGAAGAAAGTGGGGTTTTTAGAACGGGAAAAAGGCAGCTATATTGGGGGAATAAATAAAAATATATAATATTATTATACAAAATGTAAAAACAAAAAATTTATTAATAATAAAAATATATTTTATAAATAAATAAAAATAAATAAATGTGAAATAAAATTAATAATAAAAAATGCTGCTATATATAAAATAACATAATAAATTTCATCTCGTGCGTTTTATTTTATTTTTTAAGTGATGTTTCTTTTATATAAATAGTGGCGACATGTATACTTTTTAGTGAAATAAAGTAAATTATTTACACTGTACAAATTGAGTCGGTTTACACTAATTATCGAACCTACAATCATCCTTTTGGACCACGATCATCGTGACGTTTCCACGTGGTCAACAACTAAGCGCTTCCTCATAAAATAGTCAGGGACAACGAGAGTTTATTGGTAAAGTTTTGTAAAAGCAGATCCACCATTTTCGCCACAGTAAACACGAGAGAGCTATCTGAATTAGTAGGTACTAAACCGATCTTTATACAAAAACGCATCCGCCGTATAAAGAGACAGCATGATTATGGAACTATTGATGATGTTGTTGTTGATGCGAAAGAACATTTTTACATATAATTTTGTTAATTGAGTAACTTAGCAACTGAAAATACATGTTTCTGCTTGACTGGTCATATATGTCCCAATGGCGTTTTACTTTGGGTCATTATCAACCCAGTTGTAGTTTCAAGTATTTTATGCTTTATGTTTTATTTTTCTTCTTTTTTTAGAAAATGCCTCACAGAAGAGGAATTACAAAATATTATTAATGACAGTTTCTCAGATTTTGAAGATAGTGGATCAGAATATATTCCATCATCACCTGAAAGCTCTGATACGGAAAATGAATCGCCATTATCTCAAGAAGAAGAAAGAAGGCACACAAAGCGAGGGTGTTGGAACAGATGTTGAAAGTGAAACTGAAAACGATTTACAAGTTCTTCAGGAAGAAGAAAATAATAGCAGAGCTGTAGCTGAACGCAGAGATGAAGGATTGATAGCGATAGAAACATAGAATAATATTTTTTATGGGTATAAACCACGAAGAGTTATTCCGCAAGGAAAGGCTTCTCCTATCTTGATAAATAATATAAACCGCTCTTCATCAGAATTAGATGTTTTTTTCAAGATTTTCCCCAAGAGTTTATTTATCTGAATCGCTGAGAAAACAAAACGAACGGTTACAAATTCTTAAGTCAGCCAAACCTGATAAAAACATCATTTTGACCGATCAGTATGAAATAATGATAATTATTGGATGCTATTTCATAATGTCATACAATAAAGTGCCAGCTCTTCACCATTATTTATTTACAAATCCGTCTCTCGGTAATACTGCCATAAAACAAGCCATATCAAGAAACAGATTCCAAATTGCTCTCATCCAAAATGTATTTCAAATCACCTCAAAAACCTGACGGTGCATCTAAACTATATTACACTGAAAATGTAATTGACTGTCTGAAGCACATCTTCCCCAAGGCAAGAGCAGAAAGTACCCACCAGTGCATCGACGAAGCAATGGCTAAATTCAAAGGAAGATCGGTTCTTAAACAATTGTTACCTTTGAAACCTACGAAAAGAGGAATAAAAATTTGGGAAAGATGTGATTCAATTACTGAATACATTTACGATTTGATATATTTATTCAGGAAAAGAAGATAAGACTGAGGTGACTGGTACTATAGGTGAAAGAGTCGTAAAGAAGTTATGTGAAAGTGTTAGAGATTCTGACATTACCTTATGCTTCGATAGATTTTTTACTTAAACAAACCTTTTAAATGAAACTCCTTTTGCTATTGTAGGCACATTCATTCCTACTCGGAAGTGTTATCGACGGGGGTACGGACCCTTTTCTGTAGGGGGGGGGGGGGTAAATAGATGTTAGTGGTAGCGTTGAAAACCCCACAGAAAGGCCTAGGTTCGAACTCCTGATCACTACAGTAGATTTGCGGGAATTTAAGGGTGTTCACTTTTCACTCAATAAAATAATGGTTTCAATTTAACAATTTTATTAACAAACAAATAAATAAAAGACACAAGAAACAAAATAGGAACATTAATGACATAAAATACAATAAAACAAAATAGGAATTGTTCCCCAAATAGACAGGTAAACATTTATAAACAAAAGTTAAAATATAAGCGACAGAATCAGGACTTACCTGGACACAAGTTATTCCCGTGGTTTAATTACAAGCTCTTGCTATTGGCCACCAAAAGAAACTTCCCAATTACGACCTTGAGCATGTTGAATTACCCTGAGTAGCCCATCCCCCTGCTAGCAACTAGCTACAAGCTCCAGTGCTCTTTACCACTCCATACTATTCTCCTCGACTTCTCTTTCTCCGACTACTCCCCGACTACTCTACTTTGACTACTTCTTTTCTTCTCCACTTTGACTACTTCTTTTGACTATTATCCGATTTCTCCGCTCCTTTTCCCCGACTACATCGCTTTGACTACTTCTTCACTTCTCCACTCTGACTACTTCTTTTTGACTACTCTCTTGACTTCTCCCCGACTGCTCTCTGATTATCGTTTTACAATTCTTTTATATTATTGTTTGACCCATATAATCACGTCATTTTTATCAGAGTCAGCAGATTAATAAATCGTCGATATTTTTTTGGTTGTTTTGGTTTACTGGCCTCGTTAACAACTTGTGTCTAAACAAACGGCCCGATTGCAACAGAAGAATATGCCTAAATTCACAAAAAGGAAAAGACAAAGAGGAAATACTGAATTTCTTTGCAACCAATATGGTACAACGGGAATACTATGGCAGGATACAAAGGAAGTTTTGGTTCTGTCAGATTGTTATTCAGATCAAATGGCCACTGCCAAGAGAAAAAAGGATGGTGCTAAAACAGAAATACCCTGTCCGGAAGCCCTCGACTTTTATAACAGATTCATGGGTGGAGTGAATCTCTCAGACCAGCTTGTTGGGTTATATGATATGTATAGAAAAATCATTGAAGTGGTGGAAAAAGGATTTTTACCGTCTCCTTATGACAGCAACTATTAACTTGTGGTGGCTGATGACTTGATGAATGATGTACGAACAGCTTATTTATAATTAGGTCAGTAGTGTCAAGAAAACCAGCTGATATTTTAAAACATTTATAAAAAGTTTGTTTGTACAAGGTGTCAATTTAAATACAAGCCGGCCTCATATCTGTGAAACTGTAAAAGATAATTTAAATTTCTCAAAGCCGTTTCTAGAATATGGAGGGGAAACCAATATGGCCAACATAAGGATCTTTTGCAACCAATCCGCTAGGGTCTAGCGACTCCGAACTGTGGTGTTGGTTTCGCCTTGCGCGATTGCAGTTGTGACAAAGTCACGAAATTTGCAGGCAAGTGCGCGACGGAAACCTCACCACAAACAGAAATGATTAACTCCTTCGATCTGTGGTATGCTATACGTATGGATTGGTGTTCATATGATGTTTGTAACAACACCATAAATACGTACCACAGATTATGTAAATGAAAGAGTGGTGAGTACTTATAGAGGCAATTCCTTATGTACTCTACAATTGTTTTTGTTTATATTTCAAATTGTCAAATATGATTCAAATTGTAAATCAATCGACAATTGTAATGAATTTGTTAACTGGATCTTTAATAAATTGATTATTTTTCCAAATGAAATTTGTGTTGATTTATTTATTCATTTATCCTTTTTTTTTTAACTCACCAAATTATGATATTAAAATTGTGCTTTAGTTGTTATATTTGTGCTTTCCTTATTGCCTGGAAATTGGTGGTTAGATCCGATTTGAATTCCTATACACGTGGTGAATTCACAGTATCAAAATGGTAAGCCGAAATTTGAATCAATTTATTTCCTTCTTTCAAAAAAAAAAATTAAATCTTTACAGATATTGATTCGATGACTCCATTAACCGGAATTCAGCAGGATACAGGATGATTCAAATAATAATGATTATAACAAGAAAAGATCAAATTATAACTATAAGCGATTTATTGTACACAACACTACAACAATTAAAAGATGTTCTAAATAATTGCAACTTGTGGAGCCGAGATGTTCTTTCCTCGAAGTTCAAAACATAAGAGAGATTCTTCTTCGATTCTTCTCCTGTAGATACCAGTCACCGAAACGGAAAAAATAAGTTATATAATGATAGTAAAAAAAGAAAGGGTAGGAGTATAAATTTTATGGTGAGTGTTATGGGAATATTATTTTATGGTATTTATTTTTGTTTCAGGGCTGTCCAGTTTTTCATCACAGAACCTATTTTTTTAAGTTATAAGACCTCACTTGTGGCGAGGTCTTATAATTTATTTGAAATATAATTTTAATTTATCGATTATTATTTGAATAGTACGAAAAATAAATTTCAGTAAGTTAAGATGTATTTTCTCTTATTCAAATTTACAATTTACAATTATCAAGTTAAATGCCTATTTGAAATAAAATCGTAAGAAATTACAATCTTTAATTAAATCGAAGGATACAAAATATTTAAGCAATTTTTTCAAATTTAATTTTATAAATGTCAAATTACGTATTATTTTCCAAATCAGTTTATTTTTACAAATTATACAATCAAAATTCCAAATCAGGCCTGGTTTATTTTTAAATTGACACCTTGTTTGTTTATACATATTACAAAACTAAAGTTTTATGGGAATATTGTTAATACATACATATACATCTAGTATTCACATACATACACACTATAAAAGCGTATAGTCTACTCTATTAAATTAGGCTGGTCGTCCATTGGTTTCGGACAACTGCGAAATTCGATTCAGAGTTCAGACGATTACGCACGTTTGTCGTTCGTCCAAAATGATATGTCTGCTGTCCGTCCACTAGCCCAATATTTGTCAGTATTTTTCTTTTTAATTTTTTTTCTTAAGTTATATATTATGCTATAAAAATACGTAAAAAACAATTTGTGGAACGTCATATGTAAAGGTACACAGTTATAATAATAATAATAATAATAATAATAATAATAATAATAATAATAATAATAAACGCCCTGTGGGTGGGGGCTTCACTTTGCAGAATTTGCCCACAGTAAGTCCTGCTTGTCGTAAAAGGCGACTAAAAGGACAACCCATTAGGATGGAGAACAGAAAAAATAAGCCTCGGAAAAATGCCGCTGCCGGTGGAGCGACCGGGCGCATCAGGGTCACCACTGAATGTGACAGTTTAGATCGCGGTGACGACAGTCTGGGTTCTAGGCAGCCACCTGTCAGCTGTAATAACACCTTCAGCCAAAATACTACTGCCCTACTTACAGAGCCACCAACACCTTTGGCTCAGCCGACTTTAAGTGTTTCCTCGGAGCACCCTTTGGGGACCACTAAAGCTGGTAAGAAGCGTGTGCGTATGCAATGGACAGATGAATTGAATGAATTCATCGTACGCACATACTTCCAAGTCACTAAACTTGAAACGGACAAAACTGGTTACCGTACAAAATTACATCAAGAGTTCGCGCGCACCTATCCTCACCTAAGTCGCGTTACTGAACAGAGACTGGCAGACCAAAAACGTGTCATTTTTACCAATAATCTTATCCCTTCCTCCCTCATAAACACCATTAAAACACAAGTCGCACATCAATTTGCTCAAAATGAAGAAAGTCAGGCCGACGGCCCACCAGAAATGGGAAGCCCCACACAAAACGACATTCAACAACTTGTCGAGAATGAGCCTAACCACCATGAGACAGCAGTAAATGACACCCTACTGCAAGAGATCGAACTGGAATTTAACACAGCGCTTACTGAATTTGAAGGGACGGACCCCACACATAGGTACTTGTTGCCTAAACAACACACCTCACGTAGATTGGCTGAGATCGTTGAGATATTAAACAATACAATACTGCCTAAACACTTGGCAACATGTGACAATTTTATCGAGTTACACACAGCTATTTACTGTGGAGCCGTTGCCGCTATACGTTGTAACGGTTCCGACGTAACACCACCTGTAGCGCACAACTCGAAGGAACACAAAACTCCTGCCTGGGAAACACGATTGAATAAACGTATCAACAACATCCGATGCAATCTCGGCAGGATTACCCAATACCAACAGGGTACGAGGTCCAAACGGCTCAACAAATACATACACGACATTTTACACAAACACACAGTACACACACAATACGAGGAACCCAATAAAACACTCACAGAGATCAGAGATACGCTTCACCAAAAATTAACAGCACTAGCGAAGCGCTTACGAAGGTATAAGACCAGTACTGAACGCAAGCGACAAAACCAAGCGTTCAGCAGAAACGAGAGACGATTTTATCAGTCTCTAACGAACACGGTAACTGACAGTAATGGTCTACCGGAGAAGAACGCACTCCATAGTTTTTGGGCGAATATATGGTCCAACACCATTGACCATAATGACAAAGCCAGCTGGATCGATACAGAGTACAGGAATAACGAACATCTTCCGGAGATGCCCTATACGGACATTACTACAGAGGACGTCTCCAGAGCTTTACAGAGATCGCATAACTGGAAGGCACCTGGCATCGACAACATACAAAACTACTGGCTCAAACACTTTACATCAACACACAAGTATCTCGCTGAACAATTTACACTATTTATAAGAACACCAAACCTGACACCGAAGTTCCTAACGCAGGGTATCACATATATGAAATCGAAAAACAGTGATACAAAAAATCCTGCTAATTATAGGCCTATCACCTGCTTGCCTACTGTGTATAAGACTTTGACGTCCTGTCTGGCAGAAAAGATCAATGAACATTGTCAGATTAACACCATACTGACAGAAGAACAAAAGGGATGTCGAAAGAGGTCACAAGGTTGCAAAGAGCAGCTTCTGATTGACTCCGTAGTACTGGAACAAGCGAAAGGGAGACAACGTAACCTGTACACAGCGTTTATTGATTACAAAAAGGCATTTGATTCGGTGCCGCACTCCTGGTTACGGAGAGTATTGGAGCTGTATAAAATACACCCAAGTATCGTGAACTTCCTTGGAGCGATCATGTCCGATTGGCGAACGACCTTACATTTGAGTATTGGTAACGAAAAAACAACAAGCGATCTTATTCAAGTAAGACGCGGCATATTCCAAGGCGACTCATTGAGTCCATTATGGTTTTGTCTCGCAATGAATCCACTCTCACGCCTGTTGAATGAAACCAAATACGGTTATAATGTGGGGACAAAAATGAATTCGCACCATACTATTTCACATCTAATGTACATGGATGATATAAAGATCTACGCAGCAACTAAACATCAATTACAGAAGCTGCTGGGACTTTCCAGGGAAGTTTCGCGAGACCTCTGCATGGAGTTCGGGATCGACAAATGTCGGACACAATGTCGTTCTGGGGGAAAACGAGATGCGGTCGCATTTGAACTCGGACCGGAGTCTGTTATGCAGCCAATGGACGAGGGAAAGTCGTACCGGTATCTCGGATTCAACCAGGATGAACGTATAGATCACAGCGCTGTAAAACAACACCTAATGCAGCAATACCTAGCGCGTGTACAGAGATTGCTGAACACTCACCTTGATGGAAAGAAAATCATCAAAGCAATTAACACCTACGCAGTTCCGGTGCTAACGTACTCATTTGGGGTAATCAAATGGACGCCTACGGACTTGACAAACATCGAGATCAAGACCCGCGTCCTTATGACCAAATACAGAATTCATCATCCCAAAGCAGCGATAGAACGACTGACGCTGCCAAGAGCCGAAGGGGGTCGGGGTCTTATAGACATAAGGAACATGCATAATAAACAGGTTCATAACTTGCGAGAATACTTTTACACCAAAACACACACATCACACCTACACAATTCAATAATCCAAGCCGACAAGGCATACACACCATTAAACCTCTCACACACAGAAATGCCAGATAGTTTTTGCCCCTTGGTCACGAAGGAGGACAAAATCCAGCAATGGATCCGCAAGCCTCTACATGGAAGACATCCACATGATCTTAACCAGAGTAACGTCGACAAAGCAGCGTCGCACGCCTGGTTGAGTCAAGGAAGTCTTTTCCCGGAGACTGAAGGATTTATGCTGGCTATACAAGATCAAGTAATTCATACAAAGAATTACTCAAAATGCATACTTCGTGACTCGTCAATAACATCTGACTCATGCCGGAGATGCCATTCCAAACCCGAAACGATCCAACACATCACAGCTGCCTGTACTCAGCTCGCTCAGTCCGAATATAAACACCGTCACGACCAGGTTGGCAAAATTATATACCAGAAACTAGCGGTTAAGCACCACCTTATAACCGATAAAACCCCTTACTACAAGCTCACACCAAAAGTAGTAGCAGAGAATGACTCCTGTAGACTTTACTGGGATCGGTCGATTATTACAGATAAGACCATAAATCATAATCGACCAGATATCACCTTCGTAATGAAACAAACTAAGACCACCTATCTGATCGACATTGCGGTTCCGAATACACATAACTTACAAAAAACACACGCAGTTAAATTGGAGAAATACGCTGACCTCGCAGCCGAAATAAAACAACAATGGCGAATGAAACATGTCCACATTGTTCCAATAGTACTCAGTGCCACCGGGGTTATTCCACACACACTACACAATAGCTTGAGCCTCTTGGGTCTCCCAAAGTACACATATGTCACTATGCAAAAGGCAGTGATCATAAACACATGTCGTATAGTACGGAAGTTCCTCAGTAATACGAATCCGACTGCGATATGTGAAAGCACAAGATCTGCTTGTACTCCATCTGAGCCATCTACAGTGAGTGAACAACACACTGACACTCATCTTACAGACACACAACACACATACATAAACACACAATACGCTAACACTGAAACACAAACACCTAACACACATACAGATCCAGATTCGTCTGATGGAGAGGGAGGATCGACCAACTGCCGCACTGTCACTGTTACCGCTCTGGTGCACAATCCTCCCCAACTCAATAACACACAAGGTCCGTCAACCTCTGTACCATCTAAACGCGCAATTCCAGGAACACCCGATCTTAATGAGCAATTTGATGAACCAGAACACATTTATACCAAGAAACGAAAAATAGAACGACACATCCACACACATACACGAACACACACACAAACACAAACAGTCCTTTCCCTTCCCTCTGTCCCTAATCCTACCTATTCTCTGAGGACACGAAAACGAACTAGGCATTCACAGCCGTCTGTCATTGAGCCAACATCTACGCTCCCACAAAAGTCTCGTCGTACGAATCAGTGTACACCAAAATAGACGCATAACACCTCGTTTCAAGCAACAACAACAACAATATAAGGAGTGATGTGACAAACCCGTCCGTGAATGTACTACGGTACTTTTACGGATTGGTTTGGCACATTACCCTTCCACAGAGCCTAATACCTTGCATAATGCCGGTATAGGTGAATGTTACCCAGTACTGTCCTACTGAGTAGTGAGCGCCAGGTTGGCGTAAAAGTCTATAATAATAATAATAATAATAATAATAATAATAATAATAATAATAATAATAATAATAATAATAATAATAGTAATGCTGGGCTAAAATCCAACCTTCACGTCCCCGTTCGTGCCCGGCGGGCAACTGTTAGCTTCGGCTAGCAGGCTGACGAGGCTCTGGTACCGTGTTTCGACAAGGATGATCGTGTGGAGGGGACGATGTCATATCCCCCGAGTGAGTGTTATGCCTGCGTCAGCTTGTTTTTGGTTTAATTGGTACCTTCACCGGAATTCAATGCGTCGTCAGTGCTGTCTACTCTCATGGGCGTGATCTTCAGAGTCCGACGAGACCGTTCAGACGTCTGTTGAAATATGTGATATTGAATTTGTGATTTTGTTTGACTGATCTGTGATGTTTTTATACCTGTGATAGTTGTTATGCCACCTTGGGTTCTCATGCCTGAGGTGGTATTTTTTAATCTGCTCGTTCTGTGATATTTCTCTGGCCTTGTTCTTGTCATTTCGATGGGTAGGAATGCGGCTCTCGACGCACTCGTTCTCATCGGCCACGCGTGCGAGTTGACGTCTGCCCGAACAGCTTGAGCGAGCTCGCCCAGTAAGGAGACGCCGTTGTCCCTCGTACGGATGCGTTCGTGGGCATTGATATGGCGGCTTCCGCCCCGTCGAAGTGATACGAACACAGGTCAGATGTTGGCTCTGTGATACTCTGTGGCATTGTCCCGTTCTCTGTAGCCTCGACTCGGACGAACGTGGCCTAGTCATCGTACCGGTCTCCCGTGTAGGTTGACCCCGACATCTGACAGAACGGCACATGTACCCAGTAATCAGTTATCTGACAGAACAGTACATGTTGCTCAGTAATCAGATGTCACTGTCCCTACACATGTGAGTTCCTAGGTGTTGACGAAGCCATTTCGGAATTGTCGAGACTATGGGGAACGGAATCGTGTCACAGAGCAAGAAATTTTTGAAATCTGTGATATTGTTGTTTTTATTTTTTAATAAGATTGTTTTTAATCCGTTTTGTTTTAACGATGTACCACTGAGGGCCTTTTCCACCCGAGGTGGTACATCATTTTTTTAATCTTATCTGATATTTTATTGTGCCGCTGTGGGCTTGCTGTTGTAGCCCTTCAGCGGTTTTGTTTTTAACTACTTATTGCGGCACTGGTCGGCCTGTGGCTCCCCAGTGACGTAATAAGATTTTCCTCTTATATTTTTTTTTCCTTGTGATATTATTGTGATGTTGTTATCTGTGATATTTTTACTTAGTATTCTCCACTCCGAGGCCCTTTACACCTCGGAGTTTCATCGTTGGTTTTCAGTCCTTGGTGACCGGACGTTCTGGCTAGTACTTAGCGTTCCGCCACTAAGGACTGTCCGCTCGTTATGAAGCCCTGGGATGGCAGGGCTCATCGGTGAATTTTATCATGTGTATGTTTGTCCGTTGTCTAATGCATTTATGTGTTCCTGTCTATATGTGTCGTTTTTATCATTTTCCCGTTTTGGCGGCGCATGCCCTTCGATGGCGATGCCGCCGGACACTGCTGACCACGCCATCCACCGGCAGCAGTGTCCCAATTTTAATTAAAAAAAAAAAAATAATAATAATAATAATAATAATAATATTTTATTGGTGCTTAAGACTCACATGAGTATAACTCACAATGAGGTCACAAAATACAATGTTAAGATACATCAAACACTACAAATTAAATGTTACATTCATATAAGCATTTGTAAATAAGGTCAATTTCAACGTTTTTACACTTTACACTTATACTGGAGATACTGTTTCTTTTTTCAAGACCATATAGTTGGTTTTCTTTAGGTTCATAATTAACTGATTTTTTTCACACCAGAAATAGAATCCATTTAATATTATATTAATGTTATCTTCTAATTCATTTATTGATTTTCCTGACACTAAGATATTTGTATCATCCGCGTACATGATAATTTCACCATCTTTGATATTTTCTGGCAAGTCGTTTACATACAGCAAAAACAGCATTGGTCCCAGGTTGCTTCCTTGCGGAACACCAATATCTATATTCTGAATGTCCGATATTTCTTGATTTATTTTTACTATAATATTTCTTTCTCTTAGATATGATTCCAACCACTTACTAGCAGTACCCCTAATACCCAATCTGTCCATTTTTTCTAATAAGAAATTATGAGAGACGGTATCAAATGCTGCTGTCAAATCTAGAAATATAATACCAACATAAAAGTTTTGGTCTAGTTTTTTTAATATGTAATTTATGGTGTTAGAACATGCAGTACATGTTGATCTTTTAGGGCGAAATCCATGTTGACATTCTGTTAGTAAATTGTATTTTTGTGTAAAGTTTAGTATTCTGTTGTACATGACAGCTTCTATTATCTTAGAACAGGTAGTTAATAAGGATATCGGTCTGTAATTTTCTACATCGCTCTTGCTACCTTTTTTGTGTACTGGTACTACTTTTGCAATTTTTAAATCTGTTGGAAATTTGCCACTTTCCATTGATAAATTAACAATGTATGTTAATGGTTCCGTAATTAGATCTGCCACATACTATAGTATTAATGACGGAATGCCATCTATTCCAGTAGCTCTGGTATTATTTAGTGACCTAATTATTTTTCCAATTTCTTCAGTCGATGCAGGGTACAAAAATATTGTACATTTATTATTGTTATTTGATACGGTTGTCTTTGCCGAAAGTTGGTCGCTATATGCATTTTTTAATTTTTTATGTGTTGTACAAGAATAGTGTTCACCGAACAAATTAGCAATCTGCTTGCTATTCCTAATAATTTGATCATTATTTACAACTTCATTTATTGATTCATGTGATTCACATTTACCAATAGTTTTTTTGATAAAATCCCATTTTTCTTTTTGGCTGTTATTTGAATTTTCAATTTCAGTTTTTACATACAAAGCCTTCATTTCTCTGATTTTATTATTATATTGTGTTTTTTTATTTTTATATAATAATTCTAATTCAGTCGTTTTCATCGCTTGTTTGAGCTCGAACAAGTTTTTAAGTTGTTGACTTTCAGATATAATTTCATTATTTATCCACTTTTTGTAGTTTATGTGAGCTTGTGATTTCACTAGCGGAAAACTGCATTCAAATGCATATTCTAAAATTCCGTGAAATTTTTTGTAAGTTTCATTAATATCTTTAATGTTGTAATACTCATCCCAATTCACATTCTTCATCATCCAATAAAACAGACGTTTGTTGACTTCTGTATATTTCCTTGTGTATATTGTTTTATTTTTATTATTATTTTCTTGTGGCTTAATATGAAACTGAAGCTTTTCTGCAAAATGGTCACTTATATTTAGATTTAATACTTCAATGTTTCTATATTTAAAGTTTTTATTAACTATATAATAATCAATTCCGGTACTTGAGTTTAGTGTTACCCTGGTTGGTTCTTTAATTAAATTGACACATCCATGGCTGTGGAATACATCATACAGATTTTTTTTACCTGAATGTTCACTTAAAAAGTTCACATTTAGATTTCCCATTAATATAGTATTGTTTTTCTTTGGTTTTAGGTGATTTAGTAGTTGTTCTAACCATGCTAAAAATTCCAATTCTTCGGTATCAGGTGATCTATACAAAACGCATATATAGTAGATGTTATCATTAATTTGTGACAATTTGATACCAGCACATTCGAAAACTTTTTCTTTAGAAAATTTTGTTAAGTTTATTTCATTGCAGTGGGTTGTAAGTTCATTTCTTACCCAGATTGCTACGCCCCCGTGCTTACTACTTACACGACAGTACTTCGCACTGTAGCAAAAAAAATTTAAAATAAAAATTAAAAATTAAATTTTTAATAAAGATTTTTAAATGTATGTTTATATTATGGAGAGGGATGTTTAGATCCGCAGAGCCTCGCTCAAGGTGTTAGTGAGCTTTGGAGGTGGCAGTGGAAGGTGATTAGGGTCTGTGGATCGATTCCCCTTAACCAAATTAACCTCTCAGACTGCTACTTAGAAAAAAGAATTGGAAATAAAAAAGTTTTCCGAACCACATTATACATTTATTGAGAGTACAAAACCGCGTGGCTACGCCACCTTTCTTGCAACATAATCTTTACAAAACTTTAGTTGATAGTTTGACCTATAGTTAAACATAAATATATATATAGTTGTTAGTTTAACATATAAAATATAGGTTTTACAATGCATATCACGAGCGGGTGATGGCAAGCTTGGCTCAAATAATTTAAAGCGAGCTAAATCAAGCGTGCAATCATTCGCTCTTCCCTTTTTCCTTATAAACCAAACCTTTTACAAATAATTAATATGATATAATAAAGAAATAAAGTATTTGTAAGAAATTGCTATTTTGGTTATGACTAGATGCACTTACATTTTTTTTTATCTTTTAAATATAAAAATCATTAGTATAAATTTACGTCATGTTTTGGATTCTTTATATATTTCGAACGACCTTTAAAATATGTTGGTTGCTATTTTAAAATAACATTTTCATCTTAAACGAATTTAAAAATTACATTTTCAAATAACCACGAAAAGGTATATATATATATATATATATATATATATATATATATATATATATATATATATATATATATATATATATATATATATATATATATGCGTTTATCATTATACACTGCGAAAAAATTTAAATATTACGAACTTTCAAGAAATATAAGTTTAGAAAATTTTCACGAATACATAACGCAGTATGGCAATCTCCTTTTCTCTAAGTTACGTTAAATTAAAAAAAAACTTTTTTATTTTTTGTTATTGTTAACATTTTCTTTCAGTATTGGATCCAAATAAATTAGCGAAATTAACCTAAATTAAATATATGTAAGGATTATTACAATATTCGTAGATTGTAATACGTGAAGAAAGATTTAAATTTACTTATCTCGCCGGAAGTTTAAATTACATAATAACCTATTACCGAATTACACACTATGATATACTAATTGGTATCACGGAAAATTATTCAAACCAAAATATATTTTAAACCTGAATATTTTAAACCTAATAAAATATAGTTACATAAAATTAATCTACGTATTTTAACCGCTGGCCTTTACTTATTTTGTTTCCCCCAATGCAGGTTATACTGAATTGGTGATGAAACTTGTAGCACAGTACGGCGTAAAGGAATCAAAATTCTTAAACTACATTAATATCGAATACCAAAATCTTAAACTACACCTAAAATACAACTATGAGATATTTTGAATAATTTTCCGCAACCCAAAAAATTAAATTAAAATTTAAGAAATACTCATCTTAATAAATTTTGAATAAAAATCGTGCACTGACATATCCATTGTTGGGGCGGTGAACCTCACTAATTACGCCGTAAGAGGCGATAATTTTGTCCTACCTCTTTCGAGGTTCAGGTAAGAGAGAGAGTATCACCATTCCACGATTGTTATTCAAACCTCTTGTTGTTTTTTATTTTGTTACATAATATAAAATTTTGTTTTGAATTTAAAATATAATTCTTTTAAACTAATTAGCAAAGAAACAAATCGTATCAGAACTTTTAGTGTACTTCGGTAGATGTCACCTCGATATCATTAAAGGTTTTATTGATTTGTGACATTCGATTTTATTGATTTTGACAAAAGAGAAAAATATTTGAAATTTTTTACCTCTAGCAACGACTCGCCGTTCAGATAATACATAACTTCGTTACAGCACATAGATAGTAATTTTCTATATTGATTACATTTAGATTATCATTATTTCCCCAATGTTCTGTTATTAACAAAATGTCAATTTTTTCATAGTTTGCAGCCACTTCCACACTATTTACTTTATTTGATATACACTGTATGTTTTGATGAAGAATTTTTACGGATTTTGTTTGTTGTTCTTTTTCATTAAGATGATATCCTACCGAATCCAAATCGTCGAAAAATATATTTTTTCACTATAGATCCTTTTGGCCAAAAATTTTTAGTATATATTGTTTCTTCTAATTCTTTACTTGCCCCAATTCTGAAGCATGCATTAATGCCTTTTGTTTCTAGTTTCATAATTTCAAAGTTATATTCTGGAGCTTTTTCTCGTAAATATTTTTTTACTTGTTCTTCTGTTGTCTCTGGCGCCATTCTTCCTAGAAATATCCAGTTTCCTTTCCACCGCTGATATTGTATTCGTCTCTGAATTTCCATATATTACTTTTCTTTTTTTTCAAGTAACTTGTATAAAGCCATCATTTTCCAATTCTGTTTGATTAATAATAGATCCCGGACTAGTACTTGTTGAAGGTATTTCCGCTTCTTTAGCTATTTGTGATCTTGTTTTAACACGATCTTGTGAAGCCTGTTGACTTTTTGCATTTTCACTTACTTTTTTTGCATATGATATATGCGTTGTCTTTGTTGATAGATCTTGATTTTCCGTACTATCTTCTTTTATTTCATTATCAGTTTTCCTTGTTGATTCTTTAAGTTCATTTTCATCAGTTGTAACAGTTTTACTGACATCTTTTGCATTTTTGACTTATTTTCTTTCATACCATTGCTTACTGCTTGTGGTGCCATCTGTTGATTCTTTTTTACTTCATTTGTTAGTTCAGTTAATTGACAATTCATAGATAACTTCAACTTATCAATGTCATTCACCAATTTGAGGTTTTTTTAATTCTTCTATTTCACTTTTCAATTTTTCAGTGCATTTTCTCACATTAATTTCAATTATTTTATTTAATACGACATTAAAGTCTTTGGAAAATATTATATTTTTAAATATATTTGTGATTTCTTCCGATTCTAGCGTTAATTTTACAGGAGCGATAAACGACGCGTCCGTACTAGTCGCCATCTTGCAATAATTGTAATAATTGTAATTTACCTTGTATAATTGTAATATGTATAATGTCCACGTCCAGTTGATCTTTTTACATTATTCTTGATTGAATTTGTCGGAAGTGATATTTTAATGCCCTCCACTTTGGATTTAAAATTTCTGAGGGAACACAATACTTTTTTTAAATTCATGTGAAATTGTTTGCCTATTGGGAGTTTTTTAGTACTGTCATTTCTTTGAAATTATTTTCTAATTAATTCTAAAAGTAATTTTATTCTCTGATCGTTCCATAAAAATTTTGAAATGCCAAAATAAAAAAAAAATTAAAGTTATAATATTTATGGTTAATAGTTATGTAATACTAATCGTACGTGTACAAATTATATACTGTTACGATTATTTTCATAATCGCAAAAATTTGTTATTAAAATATATTTCAAAATTAATATCTTTAAAGAATCATTTATAGGTCATACCATTAGAGACATCTAGGAAGTTTGTATTGAAGCTTAAATAATATTATAAAATTTTTTATATTACAAACAAGGATGATTGAAATATTCAAAACTGCCTTTTATGTTCAATTAGTTAGTTACATAATTTGCTTTCTTAATTCAAATTTAAACAAACTAAAAACAAAAAAACAAAATGTAGAGAAGGGATGGCATTTGATAGTTTCAATCAGTATTGCTCGGGAGAAGAAAGGAAAGATTCATGATTGGAGCCGAAAAAGAGCAATAGTGGCTTTAAATGAACTTGTAAGTAAATAACTATTTTATAAAAAAAAAAGGATTTTTAACTTAAAGCTAAGGGTACACGAGACACTTTTGGTGTCTAGAGTAGGTCTATAGATCAAATGTCGGTGTGTATACAACAATGAGAGCAGTGTCGCTAACAACAGTCCGTAATCTAGCGAAACTGTGTCGACACTGCTCTAGCTAGTAAAATTGCATAGGTGTAAACACTGCGCACTGCTAAAGCTAGAGCAGAGTGTCGACACTTGCTTGACACTGACACTCGGTCTACCGGCTATGTCATGACACTGCTCTAGCCAACCAACTTTTTCATGTGTAAACACCGCTTAGACACTAGTCTCGAGGCACACAAAAGTGTACCGGCATGCTGGGAATTTTTTCATAGAGTAGAGCGTTGCATAGAGTCTTTGTTGTTTTAATTATTTGAAATAACGATCTTTTTTGCTTATTATTTGACTGTTAAGTGGATTCTATTAAATTTTAATAATAAACGGTAATGGCTCAATTGGCTTTTTGGAGTAAAACAAAAACAATTGAATTAATTGAGATGTTGGAAGGTAGTCCCGAACTGTGGGACACATCTAAAAAAATGTATAGAGATAGCATTAAAAAACAAGCGGCTACTATGAGAATGGCAAACTACTTTGGTGTGACTACAACTGAAACAAACCGCAAATTGCACAATTTGCGAACAGAATTTAATAACGAAAAACAAAAATTAAAAAAAAAGGAAATCTGGGGACGGATCAGACGATGTTATATTTATGTCAAACTGGGAATTTTTTAACAGTTTAAATTTCTAACTGAAGGCATAACTTGCAATGACACACAAACAAATTTGGTAAGTATATTTATTTATTCTATTTTTTTTTTTTTTGCTTTTAATATTTAAAAATAAATTACAATACAATATGTAATAAATTTAAATACTTCCATACTGCCACGATACTTCTCCTTCTGGCGAACAAAAGTATTCCGTAAATTCAGACCTAATCTCCTTGCAATTTTGACTATAATTGAGTGGTTGTGATCGCTGCAGTGGAATAAGATTGTTTGAAGGCATTCCTTCTTGTCGCCAAGTACCATACTCTACATTTCCTTCTGTAATATCAGTATCAAAGCTACCTTGGCATCCATAACCGTTTTTATTATTTTTGAGAAGGTAGTTGTGTACAACGCATATGGCTGATACGACTTTCACTGCTTTCTCTGGACCCAGTTCCATAGGCTTTCGTAAAATTCTGAATCTGTTTGCAATGTGCCCAAATGCATTTTCTACTACTCTTCTTGCTCTCGAGAGCCTGTAATTAAATACACGATTTGGGGCTGGTTGATTTCTGAATGGATCTGGTTTCATAATGTAAGGCTTAGTAGCAAATGCATCGTCAGCGACTATGACAAAGGAGACTTTTGTTTCCCTTCCTTTAAGTTTTCTTGCACAAGGTATACTTAAACGGTTTTCTTTCAATGCCATTGCTAGAGAACAATTATTAAAAACTCCGCCATCGGATACTCGTCCATTGCAACCAATGTCAATATACAAAAATTTATAATTGGCATCAACTAAAGCCATTAAAACGATACTATAACTCCCCTTGTAATTAAAATAATTACTGCCGCTGTTTGATGGTGCTTGAATAACAACATGCTTGCCATCTAGAGCCCCAATACACTGTGGAAAATTCCATTTACTTTCAAACTGACCTGAAATTTCCAGCCATTCTTCTTCACTATTAGGCATCTGTAAAATATTAAATATATATTTTTGAGTCTCCCGTGCTGAGCTTAGTTTCCGTAAATAATATCTTATTTTTAGTTGAAAATTGGTTAATAAACTTTTGTTAGAGTGATATATGTTTTATTTGTTTTTGCGGGAATTAGATACTGACATAATGCAAAATGAGGGTGACGACCATTTACAAAATCCAACTCCAAGCACATCTGAATAAGCTGAAGCCAGCAATAGATCAGATGAGATGAGCCAAGTTGTTGGTCGCTCAAAGAAGCCACATGATCTCAGAAGAACAGGATCGAAAACAAAAGAAACATCTACCAAAAAATTAACTAAAGAAGATGAAATTTTAACGAAAGCTTTACATGAGTTAAACAAACCAGTAGATGACGAACAAATCTTCGGTGATTTTGTTGCTGCATCGTTGCGTGCGCTACACTGAAAACAATAAAAGGGAACTTAAACGTTAAATTCGACTAGCTATATTAGAAATTAGCGATTATGATGAGGAAACTTTTCAGCAAACCCAAACATACAGTGGCATTAGTTCACCAAACGAAGAACAATCGAGCTTGACCCCATCTCCTACACCAAGCGTATCACACTCCGAAGATATGCTCGACATACCAAGTGCTTCCCTTATTAAATATTATGAAAATTTTAGTAATGAGACATAACAAATGATCTAATTATTATTTTTTTAGAGGGAAAATTTTTTTTCTAATTTTTTGTAATGTACCTTAGAAGAATGGTTTTTTATTTTGTAATTAATGAATATCTGCTGTGATTTATTATATGTAAGTTTTGTTGAATAATAAAAAGACGTATATATATTTTTCTATTAAAAAAATTTAAATTATTTCATATACACCCTACATGCATAAAGTTTATATTTTTCATTCATAAAATTGTTGCACTATACTTTGGTTTGTGTAAAAAAAAACTTCCTATTCTCAAGAAGCATTATCACTTGATTCATTTGCTGCATAAATAGGCAATTACTGTGACAGTAATAAGTTTTCAAATTATTTAATGGGAGTCGAGAATATAGAAAACAAGTATAATTAAAATACTACGTACCTTCAAGTAGTTTTTTCTTAATACATCATAGATAGCTTGACAGCACACTGGTACTATTTTTGAAATTGCTGATTTGGAAATTCGAAACATGTACATTAAGGAATGATAGCTATCACCTAAAATCAAACCAAAAACAATTGTTTAGGAGACATATTTATAATTATACGATAATTTTACTAACCTGAAGCTAAAAATCCCAAAGTCACAGCTAGTCTTTCACCGGCTGAGATAGCTGGACGCATTATTGTGTTTTGCTTCTCTATATATGGTTTGATTTTTCTTAAAAGAATTTCGAAATCAGTAGCACTCATTCGAAGAAAGTTTTTATAATATTGTGAATCTTTACATTTAAGTTCTTTAATTAATTGAGAAAATACACCAAATTGACTTCTCTTGGTAATCCATGATTTTTCCTAACACAATCGTTCATTTTTTTCCGGTTCTGTTTCTTTTTATTAATTATGTTTACAACGAATACAACAGTTGCTAATAACTTGCGCTTTCTTGTAGACATATCAGTTTATTTTATTATTATTATTATTATTATTATTATTATAGACTTTTACGCCAACCTGGCGCTCACTACTCAGTAGGACAGTACTGGGTAACATTCACCTATACCGGCATTATGCAAGGTATTAGGCTCTGTGGAAGGGTAATGTGCCAAACCAGTCCGTAAAAGTACCGTAGTACATTCACGGACGGGCTTGTCGCATCACTCCTTATATTGTTGTTGTTGTTGCTTGAAACGAGGTGTTATGTGTCTATTTGGGTGTACACTGGGTCGTACGACGAGACTTTCGTGGGAGCGTAGATGTTGGCTCAATGACAGACGGCTGTGATAGCCTGGTTCGTTTTCGTGTCCTCAGAGGATAGGTAGGATTAGGGACAGAGGGAAGGGAAAGGACTGTTTGTGTTTGTGTGTGTGTTCGTGTATGTGTGTGGATGTGTCGTTCTATTTTACGTTTCTTGGTGTAAATGTGTTCTGGTTCATCAAATTGCTCATTAAGATCGGGTGTTCCTGGAATTGCGCGTTTAGATGGTACAGAGGTTGGCGGACCTTGTGTGTTATTGAGTTGGGGAGGATTGTGCACCAGAGCGGTAACAGTGACAGTGCGGGAGTTGGTCGATCCTCCCTCTCCATCAGACGTTATTATTATTATTATTATTATTTAAAACGAAAGAAACGCGACTGCACTTCAAAAACCCCCAGGCGGAGGAAAAAGTGTCCGTGCAGCGTACCAGGTCAGGTACTTCAAAGTCAGGTACGTAATGTCCGTCATACAGCATCCCCTTCCTGGTCTTCCCTACCTAATAAATCCCCGAACCTCGCTGCAAAACCATGGCAGTGGGAGATTCGAGGGCAGGTCCAATGGATGTTCGAGGACCCGCTCTAAACGGGGCATGGGCGTTCAAAGGTGTTCATGAACTCCCGGAGAAAGTCGTCTCGTGCGACCGGAGCGTGCGGAGCGTCCCGATAATAACTGCTTTTTGCATTGACGCCGCTAACATGTTGGCGTGAGATCTACAAGCCGGAATGATGTTAAGATTGCGCACAAAGGAGTTATGCATACCCCCCAGACATCCGATTATAAGTACGACCAAGCGGATAGTATAGCCCGGGTACAGTTGTCGCAGTTCATGTATTAGATCTTGATATTTAATCCTTTTTTGCTCCTCCTTTTCGACTATGTTAGTTTCCGCCGGAGCAGAGAACTCGATAACATACATAGTCTGAGATGTTAAATCTTGGAGCACAACATCAGGCTTATTGGCGTTCAATTGCCTGGTAGTTGCAACCGGCATATTCCAAAAGATCTTGCACTTTTGGTTGGCAACAAAGGATTCTACTTCCGCAGGATCGTAGGGCAAGACTGGTGTTTTGTCAACTTCGTAATGATGACGAAGATAAAAATAGAGCACACGCAACGCTGCATTATGGCGATGGATATAGGTGGATTTAGCATAATAAGAACAACCTGAAGTCAGGTGCATTAAGGTTTCTGGGTATGCTTTGCATGCCCGACACGAGGTACTCGAAACCCCTTTATTACCCATCACATATTTTTGGTGTGTTAAAGTGTTCCACACTCCATCTTGAGCTGCCATGATAAAGCCCTCCGTTTCCGATTTAAGTCCATTAGCTCTCAAGAAAGCCCAAGTGAGTTCGCTCGAAAGGCCAAGGTTGTCAAGATGACGGTAGAACATACCCTGGTGAACTTTGTCGCGATGTTTATTGAGCAGATGTTGTTGCTCGGCTCTCTTGATTGCCGACTTTTGGCGAGACTGTGATAGTAAAAGAATGTTATCATCACCGTCGCGATTACGCGGATCGAAGGCTAAGCCTAAGATATCGGCGGCACGTTGCGCTGCTGTGAATAAAAATGCGCCTACGCCAGCAAGCTCGTGATCCCTGACGAGTTGCAATAGCGGGTCTGAACTGTTAAGTACACGACAAGCTGTACCCAAGACTATACGATCGTGTAAACGTTCGACTGACAGGAGCCCCCTCCCCCCCTGGTCTCGTGGGAGGTAAAGTCGTTGTGTCGATGCGCGTGCCAATTGAGCCAAAAGTATATAAAAGGATGGGTATGGCTAACATATTTGTAGCGCTGGTCTTGTTCTTCGCCGACAATTCGGAACTCCAAATTTGTCGGAGAAGGCGCTTATATCTACTACTTAAAGCGGCCTTCATGTTCTTCACGTCCTGGATGTGACTTTCGCCAACACCAAGGTACGTATAGGTCGCTCCTTCATCAAGATGTTCTATGACGCTTCCATCCACTAATTGGGCGTGTGAATCAAAATTCGGAACTACACCATGCTTACAGTGCACCACCGCGCATTTGTCCAGTCCGAACTCCATACCGATCGCGTGCGTGTATTTGTGTGTTAATTTTAGAGCGCAGTTGAGATCACTCTCCGACGAGGCATACAGTTTTAAGTCATCCATATAAAATAAATGTGTGACTTTATGCTTGCGATTTCCTACCGGGCCACACAAGTACCCGGGTTCCTTTCTCAGGCTGATTGACAGGGGCAACAACGAGATGCAAAACAAAAGTGGGCTGAGGCTGTCTCCTTGGTATACGCCTCGTTTGTATGTCACCAACTCCGTTGACACAACGTGTTCACCGGATGTTATTGTGAACCTTGTTTTCCAGAGCGGCAACAGGTGTTCAATACATTTAATAATGTCGGGGTGGACTCGCAGACAATGGAGCAAATAGATAATGAGCTCATGCGACGTTGTGTCAAATGCTTTCCGATAGTCCACCCAGGCCATGCTCAGGTTGCGTTTGTGCTGTCTAGCGTCCTGACAGATACATCTGTCGACCAGCAAGTTGTCTTTGCAACCCGACATTCCTCTTTTTGACCCTCGTTGTTCATAGATCGAACTCCACACTGGTTCAATCGCCTTCAAGATGCGTTCATATAGAATGGAAGTGAACGCTTTATACACAGTGTTCAGGCACGTTATCGGTCTGTAGTTCTGTGGTTGTGATAGGTCTCCTTTTTTCGGTATTAGGACCGTTCTTCCCTCAGCGAGCCACGATGGTATTGGCTCACAGTTAAATAACCAATTTGAAAATATACGGGCAAGGTGGCGGTGGATACTAGCGAGCTTCTTCCACCAAAAATTCGTTATTCCATCAATGCCCGGAGCCGAATAGTTCTTCTTGCCTTTGAAAGCAAGTTCGACTTCCTCTTTATCAACAGATGTTATATTGGTGTGAGATGGCACTTTGCCAAGCTGTTGTTTGCAGTACCATCTAAACTGGCTGATGGGAATACAGTCCAAGTCAGTCTCTTTAGTCGTCTCATATATCCCCCGCCAATAATCCTCTATTGCGTCGACCGTCGGTGGTTGCTCCACGACAGGGCTTTTAGATGCGAACAGGCGTGAAGGGTTCGAGTTAAAGATATTATTTTCCCGAATACACCGTTCACGCCGGGCTACTTTCTTCTTGGCCAGGGCCAGTGCGCGTATCTTATCCAAATGTGTCTGTTTGATGGTCAACAGATTGCCCAAATTTATCGTGTGATAGCGGTACCTTAGTTCTCTGGCAAAAGCCCGTACCTTTCGCGTAAAGCGCCTATTGGTCTGAATATATTCTATCACACATTGGATACGCGATACCATCTGTCGTAGTGCTCTCACCTTGGTGTCAATTTGTTTAATACGAATCCGTGCCTTCTCCTCTGCAGTCTTTTGCTGCTTAGTACATGGGGTCAGGACACGCATCGCTGCATATACTGCGTTGTCGACGTCGGTGAGATCACTGGATGGGGATAGATGATCGTCCAAAATTTCGTTTAGTAGGGTCAGTTGTTCGCCCTTTACATACGTCCGTCGGTGTTTGGGACGTGGTCGTTTGTCAAAGTCTAAATCGGGCTCGAGAAGATCGCGAAATTGTTTTCTTAAATTGTCTGAGACAGAAAGGGATTTATTTAGATCGGCATCATTCTGTGTGGGAGTTGAACTCGTTCTGGTGTTAGACTCTAGCACAGTATCTGTGTTGGCTTGATTTAACAAGTCCGTCTGTGCCTCAGTAACCATGCTGTCACCATGAGTTACCGGTTGATCCTGCTCTGTGATGTTCATATTGGCCAAGCTCTCACCATTGACCGCAGAATCCTGTTCAACTTCCGCCATCACAGTTTCAGCAACCCTAGCTTCTTCGCGAGCTTCTCGATTATCGTCATGTCCGGTAGGTATTTTCAATTTTATAATTCGGGCTACATGGTCACGCAGATTTTGTGGCGTTAAATTTGAGTGTTCGGGATGCATATGGCACCATATGGCGTGCATCCTTGCCATGTACCCTCTCTTATTTGGTTCACTTTGTGCGCGGCACGTGAGCAGATCACGTCTCAAGCTGTCCGTCCACTCCAGTCGAACGAGACGAGAAGATGAGTTTTGACTGGTTCCGCCTTTTTGTGCGGGCCCATCCGAGAGACCCGCGGCACGACCAGTCTTCCTAGTTCTATTAGCGTTAGGAACTAGTAAAAAACCTGTTAGGGGTAGTTAGCCCGTTAACAGAGACCACCATTTAGCGCTGGTTGACTCCACGCACCAGGTACCAGAAAGTACCTGGCCTTAGCTCGGGGACCCGGGAGCGCTACTTCCCGAATTGTCGTAGCAACCGACTACCGAAGCAACCGGGTGTTACAACAAGCCCCTGGGGGGTTATTATTATTATTATTATTATTATTATTATTATTATTATTATTATTATTATTATTATTATTATTATTATTATTATTGAATCACTGCACGATATACTATTATTATTTTATATCTGTCAAATTCAATCAAAATAGCTGTTGAATCAAGGCAGTGCTGGTGTCGCGTAAAATGTCTGACATTGCTCTACTCTTCCTATGTGACACTACCGTGTGAACAATTTCAATTATTTGCTAGAGAAGTCTAGTGACCGAGTGTATGCAATTGCTCTAGCCTGATCTAGGCACCTTCCCTAGATTACTTTGTTTAAACGTGTAAACACTGCACACAATTTTGCTAGACTAATCTATGTAAATTAAAAATCACAAAGTGATTGAAAAAATTATCCGGATCGGCCGGGAATCGAACCCAGGATCTCCTGGTAACTAGCTAGGTGTGCTATCCATTGCACCACCGGTCCTTTGCTCGACAGGCGTCCGATACAGACAACATTCAACCACTTATGTGTATGTACTCTCTATAATGCGAGAAGCAGTTACAATTTTTCAATTTCAAATATTATCGAGTGCTTGTGAAACACTACTACGTATGACAGACTTTTGTCTGCATTTTAAACACACGTAGTATTGTTTAAAATGCAGACAAAAGTCTGTCATACGTAATAGTGTTTCACAAGCACTCGATAATATTTGAAATTGAAAAATTAGACTAATCTAGATAAAAGTGCCGACATTTTGGTGTCTCGTGTATCCTTAGCTTAATTGTTATACGTACTAACAAAGAGATGCACCCAGAATGAAATTCGGGATTTTGATGAAACTTCGCTGGTGTGTAGAATACGCAAAAATAAGGGACCCGTATTTTTTTTATGGGCCATCTTCCACGTTTACGGGGTGAAACCAGCCCCTAAATTTGGGGGTTAAAATCGTATTTCTTAAGATATCTCTAAAACTATAAGAGATAGAGGAAAACTTTAAATTGATGAAATGTTAATCTTTGAAAGACTTATTCACCTGTATAGGTTAAAGCAGGGCCGGGCTCATAAGGGCTGGAGAGGTGAAAATGGGGGTAAAGTTTCTTGTACAGCCTGAATGGTTCATTGTATCAAATTTTCGCTATTATAAATAGAAAGAGTACCAAAAATTAGGGAATACGTGTTTTTGCGTTTTTTCGAAATATGTGTGGTATTCAAGCCAAATTCGAATTACTTAAAATGACATTTTTTTTTTAATTCTAAAAAAGGTAACAATTAGATTCTGTATTTTTCTAATTTTTTAAATATTTCAAAAATTATTTAATTTTATGTTTTTAGTTTGGTACTAAGAAGTACCTGTAGGACTTAAATTTAAGAAAATGGCAAAAAGGAAACGACTTTCAGATAAAGAATTAATAGAAATTTTGGAGTCCGAAATTCCGTTAGACAATGATGTTGAAACCGATGAATCTGATTTATCTAATGATGACGAAGATGTTGAATTTTTAAATTTAAATTTTGATGCTATTTTTGAAAGCCAATTACAAAAATTGTTCGATAATTCAAAAAGTGAAGGTATTGTTGAAAATGAGAATCAAAAGAATATACCGCCAAATTTAGTTCACGAAACTTCAAACGTTAATCAAATATTAAATATTAAGGGTACAGATAAAAGGTGGAATAAATTAGAAATAGCTGAAAAATATTATATAATTCCTCAGAAGGGGTTGTACAAGAACATCTAGAAGAATGTGATCCTCCCACAGATTTTTTTATTTCTATTTTAGGTACAGCAACAGATCATGTAACTTTTCAAACAAATTTATACGCTGTACAGAAAGGTAAAAATTTAACCATAAATAAAAACGAATTGCTTGTTCTTATTGGATTAAATTTTTTAATCGGTTATCATCAGTTGCCCAGTTATAAAAATTATTGGTCGAGTGATCGAGATTTAGTCAAAGATGTCATAACTAAAAATAGATTTGAAGCTATTCTATCAAATTTACATTGTGAGGTCCAAGCCCCCTTAAAGAACGTGTAGTATAGACATTGCACAATGTGAGTGATTGAGTGTGCGATGTCAATGAACGAATGGGCAAGTGAAATGCACATTTTGCACAAAATTTCCACCGTGGAAATTTTATTTGATGGAATAAAAAAATGTTACATGCCAGTGTGTGTTTGACTTACGGTGTGTGCGAGTGGAGGCTGGTGATAGGAGTAACCCACAGACAAAGGGATTTAGAGAAGTCGAAGGGACTCCCATCAGTAGCTTATCCAGAGTAGACGGAGAAAAGACCCGTGAGTTCAAGCGCACCCTGCTTTTTTATTTTATTGAAGTAATTATATTTGTTATATTTAAGGAATTAATTTTTTTATGATTACTCATTCAGGGAACTATTTTGAATACTTAATTGTCTAGGGAATTATAATTAGGGAATAATATTTACGCTAAATGATAGGGTTCTTAGTCGCTTACCGATTTCTCTACTTTTGTACTTTGCTATCTTGTTTAATTTTTATTTCCAATACTATTTTATATGTTTTTAATAAAACGCCATTACTAGCGTCATATACAAATGTACTAACGTTAATTTTATTTTGTTTTTAAATTTATTTTATGTACCTTTCTTTAATTTTTAATAATAATAATAATAATAATTTATTACTCGAAAAAAATTTACAATTTTTACAGAGTTCGTCAAAACAAAAGATAAGTCTATTTGTATTAAAATAGAAAGTTTTCAAAACATTCATGTACTGTGTAATATGCTTTGCTAATAAGAGCATTCTTAATAATATTTTGGAATCTTGTGTTTGGTAAGCACTTCATATTATCTGGTAATTTGTTGTACAGTAGTAGACATAAGTAATTGGTGGTCTGCTGCGTTTTTTTGTACTTATGATTTGCAATATACAAGTGATCTCTTTGTCTAGTGTTATGGCCATGTACATTATGAACAGGAGACCTTATGAACAGGAGGAGATTAATTTTAGGATAATAAAATTAATGTTAAGTAAGTGTCAGAGTTATTGCTGTCTCCCTTCCCTATTGCAACCCTCCCCAGGATACAACTATACGTTGCGTCCTTGGCGCGACTGCTAGGATCGCAGGACTAACCCCACGTGACCAATTTAGGCCAACCAGCCGAATTTCGTAGCGGGAATTCATTTCCCCCCTCCGAATCGGCCACTACGAAGTGGTGTCAAGTTCAAGTTTCAAAGTGGTTCACAATAGGAATACGGGGAGATTTAGGAGCATTTGTGTAAAAGGGTACTGTTTGTTTTATTTTCCTTTACCAATGTATGGTATACGTCAAAAGTTAGGGGACACTTACGAAAAAAAAACTGATTGTGATTAGAAATTTCATTGTAGAGATTATACCTACCACTGTGAAGGGACAAGAAGTGAGGGTAGCCTAAGTAAGTTCGTGAACCCTCCCAACGAAGCAAGCGGCATAAGTAAGGCAGAATTTGTAAGGTAAACCCACCGCAAGTTTATTGAAAACGGTGGAATTATTCTGTAGTGGCACAGAAATAAAGATAATTGGTGTTTTAGTTTTATTGTAGAGTGTAGCAAAGTTTATTACACCTTTATACGGATTTTGATGAGTGGACATTGTGTAATTAACATTGTACGTATACGTAGACAAGGTCGTTAGTCCGTAAGCAGATGTTCGCGTATTGAAAAATCAACAATTATATATGTCAGTGTGTACAGCAATAAAGTGCAAGCATGCAAAATAGCGTATGTATTATAATATGTATTGTTGCGAAACTTAATATTGGGTAATACTATTTCCTTGTAAAAACGATTAAATAATTTAAAATACAATAAAATACAAATTATTTTAATTGTATCTCTTGTTTCTTTTACAAACTGTTTAAAAAGAGATTAATTATTATCGGCTAACGATTACTAAGGGAAGAGAAAAACCTAACAACCATACATATAGTACAAAAAGCAATAAATATAACGTAGGTTCTGAATTATATTGAGATTACATCTCAAATTTTAATGAGGATTAATGCGCACTCATCAAAAATTTTATGTTGATTACGAGATTTTATTATAATAAACTGTCTTGTTAGGGAATACTCGTAAATAAGGAAAAATTAAATTAAAAAAATAAATAAATAAATAAATATAAATAAATAAAATAAAATATATTCGGGAAAAAGTAAACTGTGCCATTACATGAGTTGTTGAGTTATTTATTTAGTGACCTTATCTCTCTCTCTCCATCCTATATCCTTTCCCACGAATAAGTTTTATTCCATTGTAAAACAAAGGAAGGGATAAACATTTTTCCTTCCATTGTTGTTGACTTAATTTATATTGTAAATAAATAATAAATAAATCCAAATAAACTTTTGCTTGTGTTATTTTTGAATCGTATGAATGTGGACGCAATAGTATTATAAAAAGTTATATTAGTTTCACTGAGCCTTCGCTCAAGAACTTAAATTAATATATCTGAGTGAAACGGGTTTACAATTAAATAGCAAAGTGGAAACGGACTAGTTATAGATCCTATATCTGTGGTTTAAACGGGTTATTGATTTTGTGGTGTTCTCATGTCTGGTTGAATTAATTTCCGTTTAAGTTAGTTGAAATAATAAATATTACTCACGATGCCGGGGGGAAAAGTACCAGGAACCAGTGAAGTGAAACCGACAATTCAAGCTATCGAAATTCAGAGACTTAGCAGTTTTGCCAGTTCAATCACACCGTTCTCAGGTGAAGAAAATGTTGAAGAATTTTTTGAGAGGTTGGAACTCCAAGATGCTTTGGATAGTCTATCAAAGGAACAGCTACTGAAGGTGGTAAGATGTAAGCTAGTCGGAGAAGCATACGAATTGTACAAAACTATTGAAGCTTTTGGCGAACCAGTTACCACGTATGATGGTCTCAAAAGAAAACTCACTGCGAATTATGCTGCAGCAAAATCTTTGGGACTTGAAGTCCTAACATCAATCAAACAATTACCCAAAGAGTCCGTGAAACAATTCCTCACTCGATTAAAGAAGGCAGGACGCCACGCCATGGAATCTCGTATTTTAACGTCCACTCCCGCAGCAAAAGGCGCAGCTACAGCATTCGTATACGATTTGATGCTGAACAGTTTTAAGGATGGCTTAAGGGCGGACATATTGGAACAAGTAGGACTAGTACTAGCTTTAGAACTACAATTAACTTTAGATTGAGCGGTCAAGATAGCCCTTAAGGAAGAAGAAAATCAGCAACGAATTCACGAACATACGAAGCTGAGGTAATACTAAGGAAACAGGAAGAAGACGAATCGCTTAAGAACATTTTTGAAGCAGTCCGCGATAACGAAAGAGAAACATTGAATTACCTCAATGACGATAACCTATTATGCAAATCCGAGGGTAAACACACTCAACTGGTAGTCCCAACATCCATGAGAAAACAAGTGTTCCACAACTACCATACCAGTCCGTTCACAGGACATCAGGGAGTACAACGTACACTCGAATTCATCAGACGGAGATTTTTCTGGCCCAATATGGCCAAAGATATCAAAAATTGGTGCGAAGCTTGTGACTCCTGCGCTAGAAGAAAAACCCACCCGACGAAGCCGCTTCCTATGCAACGCGTTCCAGTTCCGGAAGGCCCCTTTATGAGAGTAGCGATGGATGTTCTCGGCCCACTTATACCTACTTTGAATGGGAACAAATTCATTTTAACCGCCCAAGACTACTTTTCGAAATACTTGGAAGCCATACCGTTACGAGATCAACGTGCCGAAACTCTTGCAAAGGCGTTCATCACAAACGTCATCACACGACATGGTGTCCCCCGACGCTTGTTGACAGACCAGGGGAAAAACTTTACGTCCAAGTTGATGAGGGAGATCTGTCAGCTACTTCGGAGTCCAGAAGATACAGACGACGCCCTACCATCCAAGTGCCAATGGCATGATCGAACGAAGTCACCGCGACCTGAAGAATATGCTGGCCCACTATCTCAACGATCAGCAAACAGACTGGGACGAATGGCTTCCATTTATACTAATGGCATATCGTAATCAACTGCACTCGTCCACTGGTGAGACCCCGTTTTTCGTCTTACATGGACGAGATATGGAACTTCCGCATGATGAGATCATGTGTCCACAACCCTTGCATTACGATTATGACCAAAACTATGCCAGTGAAATGATGCAGAGACTGCATGAATGTTTTACGCGAGTTCGAGAGTTATCAGCAATCACTATTGAAAAACGAGTGACCCGATTCAACAGAAAAGCAAAATACGCTACGTATCAACCGGGGGATCGCGTCTACCTCTACGATCCAACTTTAAAACCGAATCAAAACAAGAAGCTCTCTAAGCCGTGGACCGGACCTTTCCGCATAATCGAGCAAAAGGGACCTGTGACATTTCGTATTAAGGAAATTAATAGGCGAAAGGAGCAAGTAGTTCACGCAGAAAGGTTAAAGTTGTGCAAGACGGACGAAGTGGGACAAGAAGAGAATACAGGAGAACAACCAAACCATCGACCGACTCGAGCGCCGGAAAGCATTACCGAAGAGATCAGCTTGTATATAGCGACGACGAAGGACCCGTAGAGTGTGCAGAACACGCAGAATACAATCCCCAGGATTTTAGCGATCACAGTGTCGAGAGTTGGTTTACTCTTTCCCCACGGAATCATACCATTGATGGAGAAGAGGAAGATGCCGAAAGAAGCCATGAAGATGAGGATTTAATGAATGAAAATTCTGATCCGGAGCTTGAATCGGAAGAGAACCAAACCACGATAATAGAGCCGCCCGAAGTGGATCCGAGGATCCCTCCCACCGTACGACCCCATACACGAAGCCGAGGAGAAGCTGGAGAACACCCTTGGGTACTGCCCAAACACATCTAACGGAGCATCGTGACCATTTACTACCATGTATAGTGCATGAACCAGGTGCATTGGAGGTGCCATGTTAGTGTAGTGGTGAGTGACAGTGAAAAGACACGTAAAACCACAGTTAGAAACCAATTGTGCTGTAAAAAAGGTGACATTTTTTTACGAACACTAGAGTATTACATTAGGGACAATAAGACAATGGGAGTGATTGTACAAGTAGAAAGATGATGCCAAGATGTTGGCAAGCATCTTTTATAAGGGGAGGACATTGTGAAGTCCAAGCCCCCTTAAAGAACGTGTAGTATAGACATTGCAGAACGTGAGTGATTGAGTGTGCGATGTCAATGAACGAATGGGCAAGTTAAATGCACATTTTGCACAAAATTTCCACCGTGGAAATTTTATTTGATGGAATAAAAAAATGTTACGTGCCAGTGTGTGTTTGACTTACGGTATGTGCGAGTGGAGGCTGGTGATAGAAGTAACCCACAAAGGGATTTAGAGAAGTCGAAGGGACTCCCATCAGTAGCTTATCCAGAGTAGACGGAGAAAAGACCCGTGAGTACAAGCGGACCCTCCTTTTTTATTTTATTGAAGTAATTATATTTGTTATATTTAAGGAATTAATTTTTTTATGATTACTCATTCAGGGAACTATTTTGAATACTTAACTGTCTAGGGAATTATAATTAGGGAATAGTATTTACGCTAAATGATAGGGTTCTTAGTCGGTTACCGATTTCTCTACTTTTATATACTACTCAAAACAAAATAAGGGCCACTCATGTTTTGCTGCATAAGTTTATTTTTATATAAGTTACAGTATAAGGCAGGGGTTCTCAACCGGTGGGTCGCGGGACGGGTCTGGGGGGGGGGGGGGGGTCGCGAGATAGGTGATAAATGAAAAAAAACTAAAAAACTCAGGCCCCATATATACCATATGAGCGGCGAATATCAAATGAAGCGACCATGTACTTATTTAGAAACTGAGTTGAGTCCGCTTGTTAAATACAATAAGTATATTTAATCAATTTACAATTAATCAATACTATTTTAAAATACAACTATAATTAACAAAAAGGAACAAATGGAGCTCTAAATGACTCAACATCGCTGCTAAAAATGATGGTGCCTGCCTCGCCGCTTGTATCGTAACGTAGGCCTTATTGTTGTGAGACAAAATTTGTTTATTCTAAAAAAGGCACACTACACAAAATACATTGCAAAAAATACATTTTTTTAAAAGTCCAGCAGAATGACTTAATGAGAAACTTGAGCTTGCTTTGAATTAACTAACTGTAGAATGTCTGGGTTGATTTTTGTCAAACACAAAATAATATCATTTTCCAGTGCCAAACGATTTCTTGATTTGGTTTTTAAAATCACCATTGTGGAAAATCCTTTTTCACAATTGTAAGAAGTAGAAAAAAGTATCAAAATCTTCAATGCTACTTTGGTCAATTCTGGGTGTTCCTTCTTTATACTTAGCCAAAACTTGTCGGGAAAAACATCGTCAAAAGTTAGTTTCAATGACTGATCACTTGATATATCTATCAGTTCATCGTGGAGGCCAGCATTCAATTCAGCTTTTTGAACAGCTTTTTCGGAAAATGGTTTTGTTATCCACACAGATCCACTTGTATCTTTAACAGGAATATAATCATTCAACTGCTTTATCAAGGCTTCAAGGTGTGATGATATGAGTAATGAGAGAGATGATGTGTCAATGGATGTGTCACCAATACTTGAGACATACTCCTTGAATTCTTGTGTAAGTTGGAAATTTTCAAGGTCTTCATTTTTTATTCTTGTATTCCAAAGAGTAAGTTTTCTTACAAATGCATTTACTCGGTCTTGAGCATACAAAATAGTTGTTTCTGGTCCTTGTAGGGATGAGTTCAAAATGTTGAGATGAGAAAAAATATCAGCTAAGTAAGCAAGCTTTATTAACCAATTTTCATCGCTGAAAAAATGGGAAAGTTCATGTTTACTGTCCATTAAAAAAAGCAACATTTCTGATCTCAATGAAAACAGCCTACTCAACACGTTACCCCGGGACAGCCATCTCACTTCGGTGTGGAATAGCAAATGTGGAGGTGTTTCTAATAAATTTTGTTAGCAAACGGACTGTAATAGTTTAATACCGTAACAAATAATTTTAAAACGATAGAAAAAAAAAAAGTACACTTACCAATATGGCTGATGTTCGGCCTTCACTTTAAATGGTAATTATGGAGGATGGATATTTTTTGGGAAAAAAGGAAACCATTTAAAGGTGAAATATACCTGCACTTTTGATTTCACTTGAATTTTCACTTAAAGTTCCCTTTTCGTTTATTACGGTAAATTTTTGACTAAAATTATTCAAAACAAAGCGGCGTAAAATTTTATATGCAAGCGGTTTAACTATTAAATTGTTGAGGTTTTCTAAAAATGTGAATTTTCGATTTAAAGCGGTTATACTATATCCGTCTCGGTAACGGTACGAAAAAAACTATCTATTTCGGTAGCGGTACAAAAACTATCTATATCGGTAGCGGTACAAAAACTATCTATCTACCTTTTTTTTTTTTTGACCACTTAGTCAAGAGGGTAAGCTATGTATCCTTTTCTAATTTGCGTAAAGGGTTTTGAAAAGTAATTGATGCGCTGCCTTCTTGTACGCACTGCGTACATGAGGCCAATCAATTTATTTGTTTGTCGCGATGTATTAAGTAAGATACGCATACTTTACAAATTTGATTAATTAAATTTAACTTATACAGGGTGATCCCTATAATTTAGATCACGCCAATCCATTCCCCCGCCCCTGAAAGGTTCTTTCAGAATGAGGGGAAGGAGTTATGAGAAACTAAGCTATAATTATTGAGTTGGCAAAGGACAAACCTTTACCACTGGTCGTTTGAATATTCCATTTCCTGTGCGCACGGATACTACACGAACAATACCATCCCTTCCTGGATGCACATCGACTACTCTTCCAAGCATCCATTGCAAAGGTGGAAGGTTGGGCTGTTGCACTACTACAACTTCACCTATATTGATAGGTGAAGCGGGGGTATTCCAACGAGACCGTGATTGGAGTGTATGTAAATAGTCTCGAGACCATTGTTTCCAATAGTCTTGAACCATTTTATCTATAAGTTGAAAACGGTTAACTCGATTGTGATTTATACTGTCAAGATTTTCAGCAGGTAACCTTTTTAACGGACAGAACGTCAAAAAATGAGAGGGAGTTAGCGCTTGAACGTTATCTGGGTCGTTACTTAATACACACAGTGGTCGCGAGTTAAGTAGGGCTTCAATTTGAATTAATAAAGTATTCAATTCCTCATAGGTGAGTAATTGATTTCCTATAATTTTATACAAGTGAGATTTAACGCATTTGATATTTGCTTCCCAAATCCCACCCATATGGGGAGCGGCCGGAGGATTGAATTTCCATTCAATACCTTGGTGAGCTAAGTCATTCGTTAAAAGGGTCTTAAATTCAGATGAGTCTACTAAATTATACAATTCGGCTAGTCGTGTTTTAGCTCCGATAAAGCAAGTTCCGGAATCCGAAAACATTACTGAAACTGGACCGCGGCGAGATAAAAACCGTTTGAATGCCTGCAAAAAACTGGATGTAGTTAAGTCAGAAACTAATTCTATGTGGACAGCTTTTACGGCTAGACAAATAAACAAACAAATGTAGGCTTTCTGAGAACGTATGCCCCGTTTCCTACTAAAAACAATGTTGATAGGACCAGCATAATCTACCCCAACGGATGTAAAACATTTAAGAGAAGGTGGATATTGAACTCGATCAGTTGGTAAATCTCCCATTAATGGAAATTTTGGGGATGGCCTAGCTCGAAAACACAAATTACATTTGGAAATTCGATTTCTGACAACTCCTCGTCCTGCGAGTATCCAGTAGCGTTGACGAAGTAGTGAAAATACTAAATTAGAACCAGTGTGAAGATTGACTCGATGATACTCATCAATCAGCAAATCCACAAACGGATCTCGCTTTGGAAGGAGTATGGGATGTCGAGCGTCAAAATCTAAATCCGAATTTTCTAAACGACCTCCAACTCTAAGAACATTTTTATGCAAAAATATTCGTAATTTGCGTAATTGAGGAGAGCATTCTTTACCGTGTAGTAATAAACTTATGTCGGATTTAAAGTGAATATTTTGAACCACTTTAATTAGTTCAGTTTCCGCCACATCAAGATCTGAAACAGTTATTACACCCCGAGAGGAGAGTTTTCTAGTAAATCGTAAAACGTAAACTGTTGCACGTAGAAGACGTTTCCAAGAGGAACATTTTTCGATTAATTGATGTAAAGGTGAGACCTCTTCTACGGCGACAACCAAAGAAACAATTCTCTCTTCCGGTGTGTCAATATTCTGATACGTCCACGGTTGAATTGGCCAGTCAGCTTCAGATCGCTGTAACCATTCAGGTCCATTTGTCCAATCGGTCCATTTTAAAAATTGTGACGGAGATAACCCACGTGATAAATTGTCAGCGACGTTTAACTTGCCGTCAATGTGGTACCAATTTGGAATTGACACGAGTTCTTGAATTTTTGTGACTCGATTGGCTACAAACGTTTTCCAACGATGTGGGGAAGAGCAAATCCAATTGAGCGCAACTGTGGAATCCGATATTGCATACAACTTATCGACTTTAATACTAGAAAGGGTGCTAACAATATATTCTAAAAGTTTGCTCAAAAGATGAGCAGCGAGAAGTTCTAGTCGAGGAATTGATATTGTCTTCAGGGGCGATACTTTGGATTTAGCACATAACAACGAACTACAAATTCCATTGTGAGAAATTGAACGGATATAGACAACAGCACCATACGAGGAAAGACATGCGTCTGAAAAACCAACTAAGACTATCGAATGTGTATTTTCAAATACTCCGACATGCCGTGGAACCTGAAAATTTTCTAATAAATGCAACTGGTTTTCATAATCATGCCAACGTTGTTGAAAATTTTGAGGTGGCGCTGCATCCCAGTCTAAATTCAAAGTCCATAACTCCTTAACAAATAGTTTCAATTTTAAAGTAATGGGACTAATAAGTCCGAGTGGGTCATAAAATCGTGCGACCGTTGATAAAATGTTGCGTTTTGTACAGACTTTGGTTTCAATATTCAATTTGAACTTTAAAATATCTGAACGTGGAAACCATTGTAAGCCCAACACTTTTAAAAACTCAGAATCGAAACTAACTACATTTTTTGCACGATTTTCCATAGGGATATGGTTCATCAGTTCGGTTGAATTAACTGCCCATTTAACCATTTTGAAACAGCCAGTTTCGAACAATTTGACCATTTCCGAATATAATGTTTGTGCCTTTTCTAATGATTCGACACTAGCTACAAAATCGTCCATGTACATGTGTTTTAAAACAAACGCAGACGCTAGTGGAAATTTGTTAGATTCATCCATGGCCAATTGCTGAACTGTCCTGAGAGCTAAATATGGTGAGCTTTTCACTCCAAAACAAACGCGGCTATGTTCGTAAATTGAAATTGGATCATTTTCTGAAAATCGCCAAACAAATCTTTGAAATTTTCTATGGTCTTCAACTAATTCAATCTGCAAATACATTTGCTGAATGTCAGACGTTAAAGCAATTTTAAATAATCTGAAATTTAGAAACATTGAAACAACATCTGTTTGAAGTTTGGGACCTGCATACAATAAGTCGTTAAGTGAACGGCTACTACTAGATGGGCTACTTGCATTGTACACGATTCTAAGAGGTGTTGTTTCACTATCCAACTTCAAGACTCCATGATGCGGCATATAGTAAGCTACATCCGAATCATGGTTTGAAACTATCTGACGAATATAACCCTTTTCTAAATGATCTGAGATAACATTGGAATAATGTTGTTTAAAACTGGAATCCAATTTCAATCTACGTTCCAATGCTAAAAATTTCCGAAGCGCGCTAGAATAAGAATCACCAAGATTCGATGCGTGATGCTTAAAGGGGAGCGCTACTTGATATCGACCTGAAGGTAAACGGTGACACGTGGAAGTGTAAATTTTTTCACACTCAGTATCTTCGGGGTCTTCACTAGTTGCAGATGGCACATTTTCAACCTCCCAAAATTTTTGAACCAAAATATCAAGTGGTTCATCTACTAACGTACAAAAGTTTTGTGCTAAATCGTCTACTAAATTTGTTGGGGCCGTTCCTGTAATGACATACCCAAGCGATGTCTCTATTGCAGTTGGTAAATGTGGTGGACCAATGACACGATTAGTACCCAATAATTGAGCAAATAATTCTGCCCCGATGATTCCATCTACTTCATTTGGTAAATGAAATGAATCATCAGCTAATGGTAACCCCTTTATGTACGAAATCTGATCGATTTGTATTGGTGAATGTGGCAGATTTTTCGAATTGAAATTTTCTACTACTAAAGCCTCCACAGCGTAACGCTTATTCATATCGAAGCGAGAAACTAATACGAAATTTGCTATACCTTTAGTAGGGGTTGATAAACTGGCAATTCCACTAATTGAAACAGATGATTTTACAATAGGTAAATGTAATCTTTTACAACATTTAAGTGATAAAATATGCCGTTGAGAACCGGAATCTAACAAAAATCTAGCCTTTTGCAAATTTCCATCACGATCTATAATAAAAACTACAGCGGTCGACAGTAAAACAGTTGCACCATTATGACGTAAGGACGTCTGAACAGCCGAAAATGTATTAACGTCGTTACCATTATTTTGAAGATTTGATACTAAACTAGGATTATTATTGTTTGAGGTACTACTATTAGCGGTTGAGGGTACTTGTGGCCGAGAATTTTCCTTTAAAAAACATAAAAGTGAGTGATGTTGTTGCCTACAAAATTTACATTTAGTACCACTCTTACAAAATTGTATTTTATGTGTACCTAAACAGTTTAAACAACGGTTTCGTTCTTTTACAACTTTGTAACGTTCGGTGGGTTTTAGTTTAAAAAATTTATCGCAATTATAAATTGGATGCGTATCTACATTGCATACGAAGCATTTACCCTTTGAATCCGCCTGTAGATTCATAAAAGTGTGGGAAGTTTTCGCTTTGCTATTATGAGTTACTGCCGATTTTTGCGATGAACTAACATTCCGTGAACAAATTTTCGCTTGTTCTGATACGAACTCAATGATTTCCGCGTAATTCGGAAAGTCTGATTTGCGTCGAGTGTTTTCAAAGAGTCGTTTGGTATCTGGATTAAGCTTTTTTAAGGCTAAATAACTGAAAATATAATCAGTCATATCCTCAATTTCCAGATTTTTCAAAGCTTGAACGGACGTATCGAATTTGATTAAAAAATTATTGAGAGATTCAGTACTTTCCTGTTGCGCGGGTTTAAATTCTAATATGGAATCTAAATAACTATTTGCCAGTAAACGTTTATCTTCGAATTTGTTTCTCAATGTCTCCCAAATTAGAGAATAATTGGCACCAGTAGGAGGGAGATGGGAACAAATCGCTAATGCCTTGTCTGTTAAATGACCCAACAAATAATGTACCTTGTCTACATCATTTAAATCTGGATTCTCATGGATTAAGCTTCGAAAGCACTCAGCAAATATTGGCCATTCGTTGACCGATTTTCCCGAAAATTTAATTAACGGAATTCGAGGTAGGCGAGGACCTGATTTTACTGGAATAGTATTGACCCCCGACGTATTAGGCGATGAACTTGCTAAATAATTTTTCGCGGCTCTTTTAATGTGACAATATAAATCATCAAAGCTATTGAGAGCCTCAAATGTAGGTGTATATTCATTATCTATTTGTAAATTTAAATCGTTAATTTGGTTCAAAATTTCCTCAAATTGTCGTTTAGTTTCGTCCAATGTCTCGATTCTAGCTAGGAATGATTCTAAATTTGTGTTTGATAACGTTCTACTAGTTTCATATAATCTCTGAATTCTACTAAATAACATTTCTTTTCTAGCAGTCAAAGTTTTTAATTTTCTTTGTTGAGCATCCATTATTAAACAATATGAAAAATATCACTTCGATATAGAAAAAAAAAAAAAAAAAAAAAAACAATAAATGAAATTAATCGATTTTATTGAAGACAATAAATTCCAAAAACGTATTTATGTATGCGATCTCGCTGAAACACCGTACCAGCTAAACTATAATATACAATGGCTATATGTAGGTACACACAAAAGTTGAAAAGAAAAAAATATTCAAACGACTTAAATTTTCTAAAAATATACTAAATTATGTAAAACAATTAATAAAATTAATTGTTGCGACAAACAAGTAAACAACACATATGCATGAAACAAATATAATTTTAATTGACTGAAATATTATGTAAGAGTCATTAAAATGTTCAAAAATCGACAAATAATCAATATTTATTTACTGAAAACGCAGCGATAAATACAGATCAATCCAATTAAATTTTAAAGAGAATATTCTACGCAAATTTTGAATACAAACACAATAAAATTTTAATGCAATAACTAATATTAAAGTTTAAAGAACAAAACGACTCAAAAACGCGGTATTCTAATAAGAGTTAATTTAAATGCGATAAATAATCTAAATCTATCCTTGGCTCGAAGGATCAAAATAGTTATGGAGGTGTTTCTAATAAATTTTGTTAGCAAACGGACTGTAATAGTTTAATACCGTAACAAATAATTTTAAAACGATAGAAAAAAAAAAAGTACACTTACCAATATGGCTGATGTTCGGCCTTCACTTTAAATGGTAATTATGGAGGATGGATATTTTTTGGGAAAAAAGGAAACCATTTAAAGGTGAAATATACCTGCACTTTTGATTTCACTTGAATTTTCACTTAAAGTTCCCTTTTCGTTTATTACGGTAAATTTTTGACTAAAATTATTCAAAACAAAGCGGCGTAAAATTTTATATGCAAGCGGTTTAACTATTAAATTGTTGAGGTTTTCTAAAAATGTGAATTTTCGATTTAAAGCGGTTATACTATATCCGTCTCGGTAACGGTACGAAAAAAACTATCTATTTCGGTAGCGGTACAAAAACTATCTATATCGGTAGCGGTACAAAAACTATCTATCTACCTTTTTTTTTTTTTTTGACCACTTAGTCAAGAGGGTAAGCTATGTATCCTTTTCTAATTTGCGTAAAGGGTTTTGAAAAGTAATTGATGCGCTGCCTTCTTGTACGCACTGCGTACATGAGGCCAATCAATTTATTTGTTTGTCGCGATGTATTAAGTAAGATACGCATACTTTACAAATTTGATTAATTAAATTTAACTTATACAGGGTGATCCCTATAATTTAGATCACGCCAATCCAAAATGTTTGTGCAGGGCTCCTACCTCTTCACACAAGTTTTCAAGTAATTTACTCTGCAATGGGCGACTCTTGACGTAGTTAACAACTCTGATAGCCTCAGCCAAAACTTGACGCAAGTCATCCGGCATTCCTTTAGCTGCCAAAGCTTGTCTATGTAAAAAACAATGCACCCAGTTTGCATTTGGCATTAACGTTTTCAACCTGGCAATCAATCCGCTGTTTTTACCCGAAAGGGCTCTTGCACCATCACTACAAATTGAAACACATTTGTTCCAATCAATTTCAAATGGTTCAGTTGCCTCAATGAACACTTTAAAAAGACTTTCACCTGTGGCATGGTCTGGCAAAGATTTGCAAAATAATACATTTTCCTTAATAGAGTGACCGCAATCATACCTAATAAAACACAAAAACTGAGCACAGTTAGCAATGTCAGTTGATTCGTCGCATTGAATCGAAAAAAATGTGTTTTCTTTTATTTGCATCTTTAGCTGGTTCTGAACATCTTTCACCATGTCTGATATTCGTCGTGACACAGTGTCATTTGATAGTGGGATTTTTTTTAGCTTATCAGCTTCTTGAGGATTAATCATATTTGAAACCATATCGATTGCGGCAGGAAGAATTAATTCCTCAGCAATGGTATGTGGCTTCCCCACTTTAGCAATCTTTAGCGCTACCTCGTACGAAGCTTTGAGGGCATTTTTGCTAACATCAGTATGACTTTTAATATTTACCTATTGACTGCGAAGGGACAGCAGTTTTCTCTGGAAAAACTCGACTGGTTTGTTTTTCAGCGCAGAATGCTTAGTTTCAAGATGACGCTTCATTTTTGAAGGTTTCATGCTTTCAACTGATAAAACTTCACTACAAATAACACACTGAGGTTTGTTTTCAAGTTCAGTAAAATCAAACTGTAGATATGCATTATCATACTTTCGGCATTTTGGTTTTGAGACTTCGGAACTACTTTTGCTACATGAAGCTTCTCTTTTTAAAAACTTATCCATTATTAATACTAAAACTTGAGTGTTTAATTTGAAGATCAAAGTACGCACTATTTCTCAAGACGTCAGGCAGTCGAGTGGCACACTGGCACAGTGGCTTGTCGGAGGACGAATTGCGCCGTGCGATGGCTGCGCGCGCAGCTCCATGTCAGGCTGTCTCCGCGGCTTTAAATACACCACGCGTCAGTTCTGTAAATACACTGCGCACAGTCTTTGTCTGCTTTGATATTGAAGAATTGAAAATGATTAAAATTACTTTCGTTACATTTATTACCGGATCGTTTATTAATTATTAAGAAATTAGTGCTCACTAACGTTTTTATATAGTTTTGAATAGTGTTTTTTTATGTTTTTTAAAACTATTGCTGTCTTTTTGCATACAAAAGCTTACTTTACGATGTTACAAGAAGGGGTTCGCCAAAATTCTCAACCTAAAAAGGGGGTCGCAGCGTTGAAAAGGTTGAGAACCACTGGTATAAGGTATGGTTACATTTAATTAAGGAACTAATTTTTTACTAAATAAAATTAATTTTAATAAGATTAAATAAAAAATTAATCCATAATTACATTTTTTTAGGATTTTATAATTTTTATAGTCATTTTTACAGTCATCAACAAACGTTCACGCTTTGAGTAAAAGCACACATTATGCAACTTTTCGGTGATTTAATATCGAGTATGCCCTCCTCTTTTTAAAACACATTCTTGAAGCCTCCTCGGAATGCTTTCAATAAGATGCCTAACGGTTTCATCAGGAATCTCCTCCCAACATCTTCTCAAGACATCAGTCAGTTGTTGTTGGGTGTGCACATCCTCTCCGGCTGCTCTGACTCGCCGTTTTAACTGATCCCAAAGATGTTCTGTTCGGTTCAAGTCAGGGCTATTTTCAGGCCACGGTAAAACCTGTATATTAGCCTCCTAAGGACAGTTGTCGTCGCTCGAGCGGTATGCGCTCGGGCATTATCCTGCATCAGGATAAATCCGTCGGCCGCTCGTTGTGCAAAGGGGATCACATGGGGTCTGACAACCTATTCGATGTAACTTTGAGCCGTTACAGTACCCTCGTTCAGGAAGACAAGCTCAGTTTTGCCTTGCAAACTAATTCCACCCCAGACCATGACATTAGTACCGCCAAATCTGTCGCGTTCATGAATGTGACGATCAGAAAACATTTCCCCACTTCTTCTCCACACTCTTACACGTCGATCATCACTAAAAAACTTCACCTTGCACTCATCCGTGGAGAGTACGTGTGACGCCATTCCTCCAAGCCCCATTCAAGGTGTTCACGTGCAAATCTTAAACAGTTTACACGATGCGCTCCGGTCAGTTTGGTACGGATTACTGGTCTTCTTGAACGTTGTTGGTCTTCATGCAAACGATTTCGTATGGTCTGATTACTGACAACAGTACCAGTAGATCTATGTAAGCGATTTTGCAGAGTACTTGCGGTAACAGTCGGCTCAGGTCGTGCGCACAGTCGAATGTAATGGTCTTCACGGGCAGTGGTAGCACGAATTCTTCCTGAGCCACGGCGCCGGGTTACACTACCGGTCTGCTGATACAGATTCCAAACATTTTGAATAGCCCTTGGTGAACAACCCAACTGCAGAGCCACGGAACGTTGAGATTGACCACCCTCAATCATCGTTACGGCTCTGGTAGCAGTAGCTTCGTCCATATGGTGTCGAATTCTCGGCATTGTAAAAATAAATGATTGAATAACACGCCAAACTTCAAAAAACAACCTCAGCAATCAATAATCTAGCGCAAACTGATATAAAATCAAATTCAAAAAAATAAGTAAAACTAACCACTTGACGCTGTGCGAGACAAAAGAACGTTTAAATCTTCCCCTCAACAATAATATCACTTAAACCTAACTGTTATCATTTACTCAACCACCTAACATCATAACAACAGTCATTTAGAAAAGTTATTTTGACGTGGATCGACATAAATCAGTTTTAAAATACAAACTTTCAAGTGGCCGTTATTTTGTTTTGAGGAGTATACTTTGTTATCTTTTTTAATTTTTATTTCCAATACTATTTTATATGTTTTTAGTAAAACGCCATTACTAGCGTCATATACAAATGTACTAACGTTAATTTTCTTTTGTTTTTAAATTTATTTTATGTACCTTTCTTTAATTTTTAGGATTGTCACAAAAAAAAAAAGAAAAAAAAGAGAAAAAAAAAGAAGAAAGGAGAGAAAAGGAATGGGAAAGAAAAAGATAATGGGTCATAAAAGTTGAGTTTAAGAAAATATATTTTTATTATTATAATTAAGATTTTAGAACCCTTGTTAGTTATTATACGTGACATAAAAATAAAATTAAAAAAAAAAAAAATTACAAAGTTAAATTATTTGAAGTAGGGCCCCTCTACTATAATGCAGGTCGGCCCTTTGACTAGAGGCAAAGATCTATGATACTAAATGTATTTTGTAAATATAATTTTCTAAATAGGAATTCAAAATCTAGCATGAGTAACGCCTAATAGACAGCACCCCGCTGGGCCCCCCGAGGTGAAAAGGTAATTAGTGGAATATAAGTATAACCTTTATAATAAAATTATTTAGTTGTTTTAAAATTTTTTTCTAAAATTTTACTAGATTTAACGTAGTAATGTCTGTACGAGAAGGAAATTTACTGAAAAATAATAGAAGAATAAATAAATGAGTATTAATAATAAATATAACATTTATTAAACTTGACTATTCAATATGAACAATTTTATTATCTACAGCTGTAGTAAAAATCAGGTACAAGCATTGAAACATTATTGCAATTCGGACATACAGAAATATCTTGAGATAGTTAAATGTCTAATGATAAAAAATTTTCAATATATTATAAAAATTATTGTCAGAATTTTATTGAAAGGTATGACGCAATAATTTGGTTCAATATAAGATTGTGATTGACAAACAACAAAATGGTGGACCTTACGTAACACTTACAAAAGCTAACTTAATATATTCATATTTTTATTAATAATAAATATGTCTATTCAATATTAATATAGAATTTTAAGAATTGAATAATATTGAAAAATATTGAATAAAGAAATTTTCTTAAATTAAAGTACCACCTTTCTTGGGTAATAGTGTAATATCACAATATTTAACCCGGCGGTAAATTTTTTTTTTTACATATACAATATTAATGCATCGTATATGTTTAAATATATAATAATATTAAAAGAAAACTTACTAAAATTTAATAAATATACCTAGATATTTGTACTATTTGGCCCAAATGTCCATAATGTCCTTTTTCAATTTCCAAATTTTAAAAAAAATCCATTAATATGAAATATTAATATGTAATATTAAATATGAGCAACGCCATCTTATAACGTCGTGTTAGCTAGTTTTTTAATCACCATGTTGGCGTTGTACGTTCAGTAACTTGACTGGGTGTCGACTGCACAATGAGAATGTTTTTTTTGCAACTACCTGCTTGAACGGTTTTAACAACACTACTGACCTGACTTATGTGTACCACGCACGTATATTGCGCTGCAAGTACACAGAGAAAGTTGTATTAAAATACACTATAGTTATGGTGCGTACGAGACGCTGCCAACATGAAAAAAGTAAAATTACTATTGTACCTAAATGTATGTAGTTACTCCGTAACACTCCACCCAGGAACAGGAAAAAAATTTTTGGCTTGTAAAGCAAAAAATTTTTTTTTTTTTTGAAAGTTAAATAATTTTGCTAAGAATGGAGTGAGCATGATAATGTTAAATGATAATGTTAATTTATGACAGAAAATAATTATCTAAAGTTGTTTGGAAATTGAAAATGGAAACCGCTTTACAAAGATTTTACAATTTATTATAATATGGGTAGTAAGATGCATCAACTTAAGATACCTAATCTTCTGATGTTGGAGGTTGGGGCAATTGCGGCTTATACGCTTTGATTTGGTTAACGTGTGCACGAACGGAGGTCTTGGATTCTTCATCGTACAAGATGACTGATGTTGGTGAAGAGAAATGAACTAATCGATAGGGACCCTGCCACCTCTTTTGGAAACTAGCGTCATGGTCTGGCCCTTGTTGTTGTAAGTGCCTCTTGTATAATACTGGCTGCCCAATTCTAAAGTTGGATGTTTGCGGTCGAACACTAGATGCTTGTTCGTATGTCATTTTGGCCTTTTGAAGTGCTAGCGCTATTTCTTCGTCAGATGGTGGAGCAGATTGCAGAAGAATGTGTTGAATTCCCATAGCGTTATCTAATGTTGTAGTCAATGGGCGTTTAAGAAAAACCTCAGCCGGCGAGCAGTTAATGGCTGTTTGGTAACTGCGATTATAATGAAAAACTACGGCTGGTAAAATTTGCGACCAGTCTTTATGCCTTAGCGAATTGTGTAATAAAAGAGCTGATAAATTTGTTTTAATCGTTTGAATAGCTCTTTCAGCGGCATTGGATCTTGGTGAGTACGGTGTAGTATAGACCGGTTTTACCGCATGCGCAAATAGGAAATCTTGGTACTGATTTGCTTTAAACGCTGGACCATTGTCTGAAACTACGGTAGATGGAAATCCGTAGGTGTAGAAGATTTTCTTGAGTATAGCTATGGTAGTTTCTGCCGTAGCTCGACGAGTGGGAATAGCGATGAGCCATTTCGAAAAACCATCAAGGGCCACAAAAACATGACAATACTTATTTGACGATGACAGTACTAGAGGGCCTGCGTAATCGACGTACAGCCGAGACCAGACAGCTTCGGGTGGTATGGATCTCATCTGCAGTTCATTTGAAGTGTTCGATGGCTTCACCACGGCGCACGTTTGGCAGTTTTGGATAAATTCTTTGCAGCGTCGGAAGAGTTGTGGATGTGTAAAACGCCGCGCAATTGCCCTATAACATTTAGTAAGACCATGATGAGAAACTGAATGAAAATATTCAATTACAAAATCCAACATAGAGGAAGGAAGTACTACTCGTTTAAGCCTACGCCTGCCCACCAGTTTACACAAAAGGCCGTTGGATAGTGTAAAGTTATTACATTTAATACCCGACTCAAGGTCAGATAAAATGAGTTTACACTCATCATCAAGCCGTTGTGCATGACTAATGGACACGTATCCATCCGGAGTATGCATAAGCTGGAAGAGTATTTCCGTTGGATCGTGTAACTGAGAATTTGAAATCTGGTTGGATTCATCATGATCAGAATGAGTAAAAAATCTACTAAGTGCATCAGCTACTACATTATCTTTGCCTTTAACTGATTTAAGTTCAAAATCGAATCCTGAAAGAAGGAGTAGCCACCTTGAAAGTTTAGAAAATTTACGTGGTGTATTAGCAAGCCAGTTGACGGCTGCGCAATCGCATTCTATGATAAAATGTCTGCCAACTAGATAATCTTTAAAATGGAGTACCGAGTTGACCACAGACAATAATTCAAGTTCATAAGAATTATAATTTACCTGTGCACCATGTAATTTTCGTGAAAAATATTCTATGGGGAATAAACCCTCTGGTAGTTTATTCTGTAATACACCAGCTATACCATTTGCACTGGCGTCGCAAGTGAGTACTAATGGATAATTGAAGTTAGGAAATTTTAAAATAGGTGGAGTACTTAAGGCTTCTTTCAATTTTCGAATAGCCGTCGTATGCTCGTCGCGTATTTGGAATTTTACATTTTTCTTTTTCAAGGAATTCAAAGGCGCCACAACTTGTGCATAATTAGGAATAAATTTGGCATAAAATGCGCATATGCCAACAAATTTTTGTAATTCCTTTAAATTCCTTGGAATTGGTAAGTTCTTAATAGCTTCCACTTTATCTTCCAATGGTAAACGACCCGCTGATGAAATAGAATGTCCCAATATTTTGAGACGTGACTTACAAAATTGAACCTTATCTGGATTAATAGTTAAATTAAGCTTTTTAAATCTTGAAAGTAGTAGTTCTATATGTTTTAAATGAGACTCAATATCCGGGCTATGAATAATAAGGTCGTCATAATAAATTAGTAAAAATTCTCTTCGAAAGTCGGCTAGTTCGGTCATTAAGTACCGAAATAGCGCCTGGGCAGAATTACAAAGTCCAAATGGGACGACGTTAAAATGAAAGTGGCCAAAAGTAGTAATAATGGCCGTGTATTTCTTAGATTCCTCTGCTAAAGGGATCTGATAGAAAGATTGTGATAAATCGACGACACTAAAAACTTTCGAATTACCCATTTGCATGAATATTGAGTTCATTGAAACTCCAGATAATGGATCAAAGACTATAAAACGGTTAATAAAGCGATAATCAGACACAAGTCGCAGACCATTAGTCTTTTTAACGAAAAATACTGGACTTGCATACGGTGACTGTGATCTAGATATTATTCCTAAGTTTAGTAATTCCTGAAGATGTTGCTCAAGAAGTAAAGTTTTTTCTGGTGATAAATAGTATGGTTTCTTTGCTACTATTACGTTTTGTTTGAGGTGAATTTGATATTCAAAATTTTTTGCACGACCCGGAATTTTAGATAAAACTTTTTTATATTTAAAAACTATTTTATTTAATTGGGCCTGTTGTGAAGGGTTTAGAACCGAACTACCATCTAACATTAAACTAATACGATTCGACATGTCATCAGGAATAGATTTAAAATCTATAACCAAACCTTTATTATGTGTAAATGTAACATTTTTATTATAAAAATTAATAATTATTTTACAAAAAGATAAGGCTGGCGACCCCAATAAAATGTCGAATGGTAAATCGTTACAAATATAAAATATCTGATTCCAAGATAATGTTGAAATTTTAAAGTGTAAGTTAATTGCTTTACGGAAAAAAATTTTATTACTTCCGGGAAGTGAAGCATGTACTTCAGTTCTAAAACATTTTAATTTAGGATTGATTTTTACCAATTTGTCAAAAAATTTTGAAGATAAGGCATTCACCGTCGATCCAGAATCTAAGAGACAAATACCTTCAGTATTACAAATGTTAACATTAATAACAGGCAAGTTAAATTTTGAGCAATAGACATTTGGGTACTTTACCGAAAATTTTGATTTTGAACCTTTTGTTCAGATAGATTAGCATTTTTATCGTCATTTTCGACAAATGGATTTAATGACGGACGATTGCCACTTAAACTCGCAATAGTATGAGTATTTGATTTATTTTTGCGTATACAGTCATCAATAAGATGACCTGTACGTTTACAGTACCGACAAAAGGGTTTACGTGTCGAATTAACAGACGGACTGGGAGAATTAGTATTAGCAATTTTATTTTGTGAAAAATTTACTTTATTTTGGGTATGTGGCAATTGTGAATCTAACTGTTTTACGGTATTAGATTATGTTGCTGGTTGATAAAGACGGGTTCGAAAAATAATTTCTTGAACTCGAGCAATTTCATTGTCCAGCTCTATAAAATTTGATGGTACTTGAGCAAATTTTACCAATTCGAAGGTGGTAAAATTTATATGTGCATAAATTAAGTTAATAACAGTTGTTTCGGGCCATTGCGGTTCCAAAATATCTACAAATTTTTTGATGGAATTTACGAAATAGAAAAATGTCTCGTTTTGTCCTTGTTTTCTAAGGACGAAACGATCAACGAGCAATTGTCGTTGTGTAAGTGAAATTAAAGATATTAAATGCTGCCGTGTAGATGACCACAGGGCATTAGAAGCGATTAATTGAGACCATAAATTTCTTGTGGTAGCCGAAACTTTAACTGTTAGGAACGTTAAGATAAAAGATTCACTAAAAAGATTTAATCTCACCAATTGGTCGACTGCTACTATAAAATTAAGGATTGATTCTGGATACTGCACGTTCAATACCGGGATATCCTTGGTAAAATACCCCAATTTTAATGGTGACGGATTTGGAACTATATCCTTATTGGCCCTGATGTCTGCAAACTCATGTACTATATCTTTTAACAAATTTTGTTGTGCTGCTAGTTGGTCAGCTACTGTTGAAATAAGCACTGTGTTGTCAGCAATTTGCGAAGTTGGATCGTGAAATGCTGCTGCAATGTCCATGCTAGGTGTATTTGGCTTCGATGGTGATGTATTTGGATGGTTAGCATCCAAAAATACTAAAGGCTCCGATTTATTATCGTCCTGTGAACTCATGATATTATCGAAAATAACGCAAGATATATTAAAATAAAATGCCAACCTTTGAAGGTTTCCAAAAAAAATTTTAAATTTATTTAAATAAAAATATACTACTTAATGTATATATATTTATATTTAAAGGTACTTATATTATTATATAAGTAAATTTTACTACATTAACTATAATTTTTACTAACTTTATATTAAAGTACAAAAAATTTAGAGAAAATATACAGACATAAGATACTACAGTAAAATATACTAGCAATAGAGAAATTTAACTTGAAATGGTTAGTAAAACAATTTTTTTTTATTTTTAAATTATATATATTATTGACTTTTAAACATTGAATATTTTCTGAAGAATATGTATTAGGAAAAGGAATTATAAAAAAGAACTGTAATGGATGGCTAGAATAAGAAAAATATTGATTAGGTTAGTGTTTTAGTATTGATTAGTAAAAAAAAAATTATGGAAAATTGTACGGAGTTAGCAATGGTTAGTTGTGTTAATATGGATTTGAATTTTGTTGGTGGATACGGAAATATGAATGTTGATTTGGTTAGTTTGTTAGTATTCGTTAGTAAAATTATAGAAAATTGTACCGGGTTTGCTAATACTAAAAACTGTAAAGTTGAATTTATTTGGTTAGTATTTTAGTACTGTTTAGTAAAAATTAGTAAAATTAATGAGCTGAGTACAGTGTTAATATTGTTAATAATATGTTAGTAATATGTACTCAATAATATTGTAGAAAAATTCGAAAATATTTAAAAAAATTTTTCAGAAAATATTCAAAATTCGGTAAATATTCAACTAATATTCCACTAATAACGTGTAAAAACAAAATTTGATGGTAACTGAGGCTGAACGCTCTGGTACCAAAATGTCACAAAAAAAAAAGAAAAAAAAGAGAAAAAAAAAAGAAGAAAGGAGAGAAAAGGAATGGGAAAGAAAAAGATAATGGGTCATAAAAGTTGAGTTTAAGAAAATATATTTTTATTATTATAATTAAGATTTTAGAACCCTTGTTAGTTATTATACGTGACATAAAAATAAAATTAAAAAAAAAAAAAAAATTACAAAGTTAAATTATTTGAAGTAGGGCCCCTCTACTATAATGCAGGTCGGCCCTTTGACTAGAGGCAAAGATCTATGATACTAAATGTATTTTGTAAATATAATTTTCTAAATAGGAATTCAAAATCTAGCATGAGTAACGCCTAATAGACAGCACCCCGCTGGGCCCCCCGAGGTGAAAAGGTAATTAGTGGAATATAAGTATAACCTTTATAATAAAATTATTTAGTTGTTTTAAAATTTTTTTCTAAAATTTTACTAGATTTAACGTAGTAATGTCTGTACGAGAAGGAAATTTACTGAAAAATAATAGAAGAATAAATAAATGAGTATTAATAATAAATATAACATTTATTAAACTTGACTATTCAATATGAACAATTTTATTATCTACAGCTGTAGTAAAAATCAGGTACAAGCATTGAAACATTATTGCAATTCGGACATACAGAAATATCTTGAGATAGTTAAATGTCTAATGATAAAAAATTTTCAATATATTATAAAAATTATTGTCAGAATTTTATTGAAAGGTATGACGCAATAATTTGGTTCAATATAAGATTGTGATTGACAAACAACAAAATGGTGGACCTTACGTAACACTTACAAAAGCTAACTTAATATATTCATATTTTTATTAATAATAAATATGTCTATTCAATATTAATATAGAATTTTAAGAATTGAATAATATTGAAAAATATTGAATAAAGAAATTTTCTTAAAGTACCACCTTTCTTGGGTAATAGTGTAATATCACAATATTTAACCCGGCGGTAAATTTTTTTTTTACATATACAATATTAATGCATCGTATATGTTTAAATATATAATAATATTAAAAGAAAACTTACTATAGTTATGGTGCGTACGAGACGCTGCCAACATGAAAAAAGTAAAATTACTATTGTACCTAAATGTATGTAGTTACTCCGTAACAGGATAATAAAATTAAAGTTAAGTAAGTGTCAGAGTTATTGCTGTCTCCCTTCCCTATTGCAACCCTCCCCAGGATACAACTATACGTTGCGTCCTTGGCGCGATTGCTAGGATCGCGGGACTAACCCCACGTGACCAATTTAGGCCAACCAGCCGAATTTCGTAGCGGGAATTCATTTTCCCCCCTCCGAATCAGCCTTTACAACATATAAATTATAACAGTTTGCTGAAAAAAGAATTAAGGATAAATTGTATAATATTCGTCCTTTAATAACAATATTAAATGAGAAATTTAAAAAATTTTATAAGAGTACGAGACAATTATCAGTCGATGAGTCCATGATTTTATTTAAAGGACGCAGTTCCCTTAAACAGAAAGATGAAGTTACTATAGCCAAATTTGCCGAATTTAATTTAGGAGAACGTGTAGTACTCGATTTAACAGAAGAATTTTGGGGAAACTATAGAATCTTTTTCTCTGATAATTATTTTACAAGTGTAAAATTATTAGAAAAGTTGAAAGCGAAGAAAGCATTGGCTTGTGGCACCATTAGAACAGATCGTAAAGGTCTGCCTAAAGGTATGCTCGCAGATAAAAATTAAATCGCGGTTAATTTGACTATCGTGTCTCTAAATCCGAAATAATATTCTGTAAATGGAAAGATACAAAAGTTGTTAATTTAGCGTCTAACTATCACGGTGTAGAAAAAAATACCGTTACTAGAAAGCAAAAAACTGGATCAAAAATTCAAATTGAATGTCCTAAGATTTTGAAAGATTATTGTAAGTATATGGGAGGAGTAGATCAGGCAGATTATTTTCAAATATTATATGGTATAAACCGCAAGTCCAAAAAGTGGTGGCACCGGCTACTCTTTGGCCTTGTTGAGATGACATTTGTAAATTCATACACTGAGAAAAAAATACGGTAATTTTTACGGAAATTTCTAGTAAAAAATTACGGAGCTCTCTGGTAATGCGGGCATAAGTGACAGGCAAAGGAGAAAGTACGATGAGTATAGTAAAAATTACACTGTGACTCCGTAAAAATTTCGGCGCTGTACAGAAAAAATTCTACTCTCTTACCGTATTATTTATAAGGTTTTTTCTTATTTATTAATAAATAATTGAATTAAAATAGTTTAAAAAGATATTGATAGAAGGGTAAGGATTAAAATCAAATTATTAATATTGAAAAAATGTTCTGTGGTTTTTTATCATTTGTAGAAAAACATGTTTCAATAAACATCAATACATATAAAAATCTTAATTGTTATATCTTAATTATTAGTTTTTTATCAATAATAAAATAATGCGATTTTCATGAAACAGAAATAACAATTCTTTGTTTTAAATGTAAAGTCCATTAAATAGTTTATTATAACCAAAGAGTTTGGATATATATTATGTATCTAGTCTTGTATAGAGAAATAATACTGTATTTAAATGCATTGAAACCAATGCGGCATTTTAAAGGGGGTGTGCGGAGTGTAGTACTTCAATGTAGGTGGTATAGTGGGGACATAAAACACAATTTTTGCACAGAGTCGTACTTTTATGTTTTTGGCCAGTTTGTATTATAATTATACATCCCAACGTATCCATTATTTTTTTTTAAATATTATCTAATTAACATTTTTAAAATTTTTAAAAGACGTAATTTAAAGTTTTGATTATTTTTCAATAAAATTACAATATACACTTAGTTTTCTCTTATTTGGGAATTTTACTCAGTGTTGAAAAAATAAATTTCAGAAATCAATAGAATTTTACTTACCAATTTAGTTTTTTTCTTTTTTCTTTTTTTTTTTTTTGAAATTAGCTGAATTTTATAAGGATATAAAATTAAAAATTATTTTAATTTCTAGGCCTTTAAAATAAAAATAAAAATTAACTAAAAATTAAAAATTTTATTTTTTTATACATACAATGTACAAAATTAACTAATTTAAAAAATATTGACAAAAAATGTATTTTATTTACTGCCCTTTAAATAGTAGCAGTTTATTAAATAATTGTCTCTTTCCATCCTTAAAATTAAATTTTTTAGTAAGGAAATGGATCCTTATGTCAAAATATTTTTCAGTTATTGCTATTATTAACTGAATAATATGGTTACAGTTTTCAGGAAACTGATCATACTGATGTATTTTTAAAGACTTGAAAATATTTGTGTCCATAAAATATGATTTTAATATTTTATTAACAAAGAATTTTTTGGTATATTTTTTAGGCAACATGTCATTATTATACAGTAAGGATTTTATGAATTTTTCTACCCGCCAACAAACATCAACAACGTCATTTGACGGATAAACGAGACCGCCATTATCTTTTATTATAATAAAATTATGTACGAAACTTTTATTACTTGTATATAAACTGTCTACACACTGTTCGCATTTTATTTTATTTATTAATGTTCGAGCAACAAAACCAGCAATATATGTTATTATCTGTTAGGAATAATCTGACAGTTCATATAAATTATAGAGAACTGCCAGATCGTATTCCGTATTTTCTTCATTTAAAGTTTCACACGCCCGATAATTCTCGGAACTTTTATTAATTTTTTCAATAGCGGAACTACAGTCTTGTATAGAAATTTTTTCTAAGGGTATACAGTTACCTCGAAAAGAATTGCTTAGTTCCATGTGTACCAACATTTTTTTATAAGTTGATTTAAATTGAATTGAAGTTGGGTTGTTATTTAATCCACCATGACTTCTTATGTTCCCAAAAAATAATTCCAAGTGGTCTTGGCTAAATTTAAACGTTGGTAAGAACTTTAGTTTTTCGTTTTCAATTAAATTGTTATATATATATTTTAAACTTTGAATGCAGCCACACAATCCTAAAAATCCCATTTTTTTATTTGATCTTATAATTTCACTGCCGTCAACATTTTTTAAAGAAAGTAAATATTGTTCGGCTTCGGTTAAAAACTTGAAAATACCAACTTTATTTGTATTATTTAAAGGTTTTTTAAAACCGTACTGTTTTAAATTTCGAGAATTTAAAATATCAAAAAGATCATTAATTATTTTCAAAAACTTTGCCGTAGCACTGACTCCTTGAAACTCTTTCAATTTAAGTGCGTTTTGACAAAATAATAGCGCTTTTGAAACACTGTCACTAAACAATTGTGTCGCATATTTTACTTTCATGGCCTGATTTTGAAAGTAAACATGTTGAGGCTTTAATTTATTCCCTAAATGTAAATTTTCCATTTGTTGCAAATTTAGTAATTTTAAAATAAAATCCCATTTAATTAAATTTCCGTCCATATCTATCAAATTTCGAAGGGTCTCAAATGCATTCCGTACTAATTTTACCATATGACATGGATCTAAAAAGACAGCTACATCTTCGTTTGTAGTTGGATGAGGAAATATGGTATTAATTTTGTCCGCTTTTATAGAACAATTTAGATGGCGCAGCATTGTGATATTTGCTGGATATGCGTCGCATGTTAATGAAACAACGTGCACACCAGTTTTTGCTACTTCTTCTAAGCACTGTTTTACTAAATTTGCCTTTTGCTGTCCTCGAACACCATCAACTAGGAAATATCCTACTGGAATTTTCCAGTTTCCATTTACACAGTTTAAAAGGAAAACTAAAGCCTCTCTGGCGAGTGCCTGATTATCTGTTTCAATTCCATCGCCAAAATTTACATATCCGTGGTAGGTAGTGCCATCGTATTGTACATGTTTACGTATGGCCATTTCGTCTAACATCAAAGCAACAAAGATGGGATGGTCAGTGCTCTCTTTCTTTAATTTTAATGCTCGAAAAGCTTCGGTGGTAAATCCAGCATCACCCTCAATACTTTGATACCACTTTCTTATTGTCTGAACGTGAGGTAAACATGTATTAAATGTTTGTCTCACATACTCGTAAGCTCTCGGTGAATAAAAATGCAGTGTGAGAGCAGGCCTTTCGATTTTCCAATTTGTCTCTTTATTAAATCTACTACTTTTAAATCTTCTGATATATTTTCTAATATATTTAATTCATCATCTGTTAGAAAATTTTTTTCTTCAATTGATTTTAGAATATTTTTAAAATTATCTATAGTTCTCTTATATCGTCTTTTATTTTCATTTAATCGTTTCACTTTACGTGTACTTCTTTCATACAAAAATTTGAATTTTCTAGCCAGTAGCTTTAATTTTCTTTTTCTCGGTGTACAATCTGGTTCTATTTGTAATTCATCATCTATATCCATCTGTAAATTCGATGAATTACTCTCGTTACAGTAAAGAGATACTGATGCGGTTGGTTTGGAAGATACCCCAGGTGTATTAATATCATTTGACGTCGTTGGCGTCGTTAATTCTTCGCGTTGTACTGTGGACGACTGTATGGAAATTTCAGTAACAGCAGATAATGGCGCAATTGGTGAAGTTTTTTCATACAGCATCATATAATTAAAAACATCTAGTTCCGTTTGCGTAGAACTGTCTACTAATTTTGGCTAGAAAATTAAATAAAAATTGATTGTATTTTTATTCGTAAAGTCTAATGTACATAGTTGTAGAAAACAAATATAAACTATAGATGGCAGCATGGGAGCCGATAATTAGAATCCCTATAATAAATAGAGTCGTGACATATCATCCATTTTCTGTCCAAAACAGAGCGGGAAGCTTCAAAATTAATTATCACATGTCTGAGTAAATATTTTTTAGTACATAATTATTGTTAATAAGTTATGAATTAATGAACAGTTAAAAATTTTTAATTTAATTATACATTGTAGGTTAATCTAAATGATTTTTGTTAATATTCAATTTATTTCTAACGTATTTTATGCAACCTGTGGACAGAAAATGCCGGAACCAATCAGCGTTCACCACAAATGTCACGACTCTATTTATTATAGGGACTCTACGATGACACCTCGAAGCTCTTAGTATTGAATAAATAGAGGGAGTACAGACATATATACAATGTACAATATGAAAACGAAGCCAAAAAAGTGACTAAAGTGTTGACCAATATGGCAGTTAAATAAGGTTGACTTTAACTTTTTCTACATATATTTACTGATGTTATATTTTTTGTTATAAATACTGTTACAATATTTATTAATAAATAATTTCTGGCTGTAATAGCTGATTTTTCGATTCGAGAATTCGCTAAAAATTTTTATTACCAATAACACTTTGTGGGTTATAAAAGGTGTTAACCAGTATGCTGATTGTGCTTCAAAAAAAATAATGTGTACTCCATCCATTTGTTTGATACATACATATTCTAATATCAATGCCTTGACGTGACATAAATGAGAACTATCCACTATTTTGAAACTTATTAACTGCAATTAAAACTGGTCGCAACTTGCAACATATTTTACTTTCTAATAAAATGCTTATAATTATGTATTAAAAATTTAAATTGGCATTAAGTAATATTAAATGTAATCAGAACGATATAGAAGACTATGCAAATTGTTTGAATCGACAATCATAAAATTTTGAAAACGGGGATTGGAAAATTGGGACACTACCTTTAATGCAACAATAGCACCAAATTTTTTTTTTACATTGATACTAACTATGTAAAATAATATTATTAGCTAAAAAATCGGAAACTTTTTTCAAATTTACACTTGACAGTATAAACTAATTTTTATTTCAAACTAACATTAGGTGGCAGTAATGTTATTCAATAGAGGGCGCACGCAACATTTGTATTTCTAACTTTTTAATAATTATGCATAAACTAATAATTATGCATACAACTTAACTGACCCTCAAAGACGGCTTCTAATATCACAATCAGGTCCGTGATGAAAAATCTTTGCATCACTAATATAAATATGATATTTTTTTTAGTCTAATAGAAAATAAAAAGAAATAATGACAGACTTACATGAGGTAAATTTAATGTTGGTATCGCCTTATTATGAAGCCAACGACGACCCTTATCGGAATAATAAAAGTATTTTTCTTCGAAATGTAAAGAACAAATTACGCTAGTCTTCGTAGGAATCCAGTCATCCGATTTTTGGATTGCATTTACCCAAAGTAATTTGCTATGAGGAGTACGTGGGAATCTACATTAAAAAAAATATATATAGAGATTACTATGTTCTGAATAAATTTTTTCTGCAATAGTTATTTTTCAAATATGTACAAAAAATTAATTAATTCTATTTAAAAAAAAAATTTAAATACAAATTACCAAAATAATTCATCTAAACGGTATTTAAGTTCAAAATATAAAATTCAAGTAGTTTATTCAAAAGTTATTTAAATAATTAACAGAATTTTTCGTTATATTTCGCAAAATTGTTATCTTTTTTCATATTTTAATAAAGCAAAAATATAAAATTAAATCTAAAAATTTTCGAATACGACTCTGAATATGTGTTTAAATATATATATGTATGTATGGTATTTGTTTGTGAATAACATGTTTATCACGCAAATTTTAAATATGGCGGACTTAAGTGTGAAACAAAGTAAATCAATTTATTTTTACTTACCGGTGATAAGTAACACCTTTGACTTTTAAATTTGATGATGCACCTTTATTTTTGCAGCCTGATACAACACAAGATACCATTTTTTTACAAAAAATACAATTAAAAGTTTCAAAATTTAATTTAACACTTAGAGGTTTTGGCAGTAACAGTCAACAAAATCAGTAGCAATGGTCAGTAACATACTGAACAGTTTAGTTTACCCGTGGTTGAATCTGACAACAACTAGGCTGAATTGTGGTGCCCTACATACTTACTCTATAGCAACATTACTTAATAATATATCCAAACTCTTTGATTATAACAAAAAACAGAAAAAGATAACACTCATGGTACACATCACATATAAGGCATACACAACAACACAGAATAATCAGAAGCCAAGTTGCTATCTCTGCACTAGTGATACCAATGAAGACAAAAAATCCCCTCTATTTCCCACCACTATGTTGTGTAGATACACATTGTGTGTAGTGGTGTTAGTTTGATTTTTGCAACTGTGTCAGTTGAAACACATACAATTACTAAACACGTATTGTCGGACGGAGCAAGGTGGGGTCCAAGCTAACAATGGTCCAACAATACATAATAATGTGTTGTGCATTGAGTGACCGATACCGACTAACTAAATGCCTTAAGCGGTATCAAGCACACACTGGCACACTGCTATCCACAGTTTTCTACAAACACGCTTAGGTCTTGCACAACAATAAGTTAGTTTGTCTGTTTGCAATAGAAGCCGTATTCAAAATGACCTTGGTTTGGTGCGGACAGTTACGTGTGCCAGAGCAGTTAGGTATGTGCTTGTCCTCTAGCGTTACGTTGGTGCGACGCTTGTGTGAGAGAGGTGCTGAAAGACAGGTTTCAATTTAAAAAAAATTAAGTAAATTTTCCTGGTATCCACTTGAAATTTTACTAGCCCATCGAATTTTACGGAGAAATATAGGAAAAATTCTTAAGCTGTACAGGAAAAATTCTCAAATGAATCGTAAAAAATAATGTTTGAAAGGCATTTTTTATATTTTTGCTTGATAATTTCCTACTGTAACGCGGTGTAGGAGAGTGACCGGTTCAGAATGGTGTAAAAGTGTTGTATGATGTAGTATTAGAGTGTCGAAACCATGAACCGATAAGCGTGATATGAATGTAATTCGGTTATGGAACCCTAATCACCGCGTGTACAGTTACGAAGCTTGATATTGTTGAAGTTAAAGTTGTCCCCGTGAAAAGCTTCGTTGGAATATAACTTATTAGCGCAAGAGGAAATTCGGGTTCTTTGAGTCATAAATAATACAGACAAAGATTTTCCGATGTATATTTATTTGATGTTAAAGTATTTTCAAAGTTCATTCAACAAACGATTCACAATTATGGATAACCAAAACACATTTTGTAAATTTATAATGTACAATAAAATCTGCCGTGGAATAAAACAAAAGGTTTAAATTTCTAAATATATGAAACTCATGACGAAAACGAATATAAAAACAGTTAAAATGAACCGAGAACCCACGGCTTATTATGACCGAAACACGTCCTGCTCGAGTCAATGTTAATTCCCGATTGTTGGACAGAACACGTCTTGTTCATGTCAGATTTAAATCCCGATTGTCCGCTTTGCCATAATCTTTCACCTTTGTGCAGTCGACAACCCCACTCCAAGCGCCATGTGTGCGATATGTCCGTAATACATACTGGTTAAACTACCGCACACATTCGCGTATTATTAACATATTAAGGGAAACATAACATCAATTGGAGCGGAAGTTGTCATATCATGAATGTTGACGGTAAACAAATGAGCATAAGTGATTATGCAAAGTCAGGACGTAGAAGTTAAACTATTTGCCTATATTAAAGGCTATGACTACACGGTGTTACATACGACGGCCTCAAGCTCAGATATGGAAAATGCGAAGCATTTTCCATGAATGAGCTGAAAAAAAAAAAAACAAAAACAAATATTGACGTGTCGTTCTCGGTACATAGAAACTGTAAAATGTAAAAATTCAAAATTGTTTGGATTTAATAAACATACAAACGTAAAACAAAAGAACTTATAAATAATTCAGACACAAACAACCAACAAAAACAAAAAAAAACAAAAAAAAAAAATTTTCAACCCTAAAATTCCTTTCAAACTGTGGTCATAATTGAAACAGGTTGAAAAACAAACCACCAAAGAAAATTGGCGAAAGGAAATTTTAAAGTTGTTAATTTTACAATACAGATTACATATTTACATTCATTATTTGTAATAGAAATTTTGAAAAAGAAAAAATTGATATAATAGATTTATTAAAGATTTACATTTGTAGTTTTGATGAAAAGAAAAATTTGTAAATATTGTAAAGGAAGATGAATGAAAAAGAGCTTAAATTTGTGACTTTTAAATTCTTTACAAACAACCACTCACAGTCAATTTAAAATGTGTAGACGAAATTGAAAAACTTAAGAGAAAAATATAAAGGAAATGTAAAAAATTTTTGATTAATAAAGATTGTGCATTCGCAACGATGTGTTAATTTATTTATATTTGCTCCTTAATTATAAGTTACTTACAAAATTATTTTATAAATAAAATACAAATCGGAAACTTAAATTCAAAACCTAAGAAAATTTTATTTTCTTAACTAATCCTTGATATAACAAAGGTGGCTTAAAACTAAAAGGCAAACCATAAAGAAAATTTTCATAGTTAAAGTTAATAAAAACAGTAAAAGGGAGAATATATTTTAAAACACAGCATTAAAAGGTAGCCAAATGCCAAAAGTAAGACGCGAATGTATAATAAAATTGATTAAAAGGTAAAACAAAATTACGATTGAAAGTTGTTTCTAATATAGCCAGATTGCGTTACAATAAGTCATGGTATGTGATAGTATCCAATCACAACTTGTATTGTATTATGCAAAGGGGAGAGAACAAAAGAAAGTTGAAACTAACACGTGCCTATAAGTGTGTTTGTGAGCTCCCCTATTTAACAAAATCAGACTACGTGAACTCAAACAAAAGGTGACTTCTAACTCAGGTAAAAAGAAACATATGTTAATAAGACAGACCACCCAGAAAACTGTAAAAACGCGCCAACTAAAAGGTGGTTTGGACACATCTGTTTATAATGCAAAGTTTTAAAAAGAGGGTCGCGATATAAGACCATTTGCAAGAAAAAAAAAAAAAAGGAAAAATAAAAAATAAAAAATAATAATAACTTCTATCCTTGTCTTATCTGTTGAAAACAATTTGTTTTAAAATAAACTATTTTACATTAAAATTCTCCGAAACTCACATATAGTAAAAAATAAAAAGGGTGTTAGGTGATATTATAAACTGCCGAACATCTGCTAAAACTAGATATAATATCAAAATTTTATTGTATTAACCAAGTAATCGTAATAGAACGTGTTGACTAAACATATTTGTTAACAAGATGTTAATATTACAGCTGTGGGAAAATTAATGTTGCCTATTATACAAGAAAAGGTCAAAATTTATTGATAAAAAATGTGGAAAAATAAAGGTTTCTCACTTATTAAAATTTTGATTTTATGATACTGGAAGAGAAAAAAAACTTTAAACCCGTTATATAGAAAGAAAATTCTAATAAATAGACATATTTTTTGTTATTGACTTTCATTTATTTCAAACATATTTTAGAATTCGTATTTTTCATAGTACATTTTTGCGCATAAAACTTAATTTCATAGATTCCTTCTTTTATCTTAAAAGCAAAGCAATTTCCCATAGGAACTACATTGAACATAAACTCTATGACCAACCTGACAATAAAATATCAAAGGAAAACCTTCACCCCCCAGGAATTTTTCCAAATAAACGCATAACTTCACTCCCAAACATTTTCATCAAAATTCCTATACATATAATATAATATAATAACTCACAATAAATATCAATATTCAAAATAAACTCATATTTGGTTCTACCCCTTACTCTTGGTGATAGACCATAAAAATATAAAAAAAAACTTTTGGAACAAAATTCCCTACAAGAGGGTGAAAAGCATAAAATAGTGTCAGGTCTGCCATGAGGTCGAAAACAAAAAAAAAAATTTTTTTTATTTTTTATTTTATTTCGCTACTATGGTTTTATAAATTTTTTTTTTTTTTTTATTTATATAGTATTATTATTCCTTTCATGTATAAAGTAATTATTTCTACCATTGAGAAAACTTACATGTAAAATTTTAGTGAGAAACATAGTTATAGGCTAACGTATAATTGTCGTTGAAATTTGTAACAGACTGTACTGTTCAAGTAGAAGTAAATTTTATAATTTTGCATTCTAATTCAAAGGATTTACAAACAAAACTTATTATATAAGTACTAAATATTCTTTATGAAAATATTTGTTATAAACAATGAGAAAATGAAAAAAACAGAACCAATGTGAGCTGAGAGATTTTCACGATTTTTGTATAACACACAATTTAGGATGGGTACGTAAAAGTACTTTATCACCTATTTTAAATCTTACGAAATCGAGAATTGTTGAGTAAAGCCGGGTAAAATGTCAAAATCGGGAAAGGTATCGTCTTAATCGGTACAGCATTAATATAGAAAGATAGAAACCATTCTGCCCGATCGCAGAAAATGCTGATGGTTTCCAAAAAATGACTCACCCACGACAGGCGGTCCGTGCAAATCCGAATTAGCTTCAAATTTATCAACAATGCGCGCGCTGTTTATATAAGGAACGAGATAATTCAAAAGGTCGAAAACGCCATTACAATACGATAAACTGAATAAGGTAATGTGACCCACAAAATTTCCGTGTTTGTCTGAATTTCGGTTTTTGTTTGTATAAAAATCGATCAGTACTTTGCTCTGGACGTCTCGACTCCAGAAGGTATCGAGAAACCACCGTTTGAAGTCCTCAAAACTTTGAATCTCGTGTTCGTACAACGAGAAGAGATTTTTTATAGGGTTACTAAATTTATTGCAAGTAAACAGAATCTTGTCATTATCTGAGATGTCGAAACCGGAAAAATATGATTCTATAGACTGAATAAAATTTACAGGGTGCAGGGTATGTATATTGTTATTGAACGTATCAGTAGGTAGAGTCTCATTTTCAAAAATTGTTGAGCGATTGAGAGAAAAATTATTTGAAAAATTGTACTCATTTTGAATATTATTCAAACATTGACTATTTTCCATTTGCTCAAAATTTTTGTAAATATTAGATACTACTACATTTTGATCGTCAATTTTATTGTCTAGAATGTTAAATTTAGAATCGATTAAAATCTCTGTGTTTTCAGAGATGTTATTCAATTCCACAGAGAGAGAATCGTGATTCATATTGCAGGAGTCTACCGCTGACTGAACTTCATTTTGAATATTATTCAAACATTGACTATTTTCCATTTGCTCAAAATTTTTGTAAATATTAGATACTACTATATTTTGGTCGTCAATTTTTTTGTCTAGAATGTTAAATTTAGAATCGGTTAAAATCTCTGTGTTTTCAGATATGTTATTCAATTCTACAGAGAGAGAATCGTGATTCGTATTGCAGGAAACTACAGCTGACTGTGATTCAGTGATAAAATTATTTTTAGCGTCCACAAGTTCGTTATCACCTTTATCAGTGAAGTTGGGAATCTTAATATCCTGCTTATTATTATCATTAAACTTTTCAGAAACTTCTTCCTTGGAAGAGATTAGACAGTTATTTAATTCAACTATATGATTTTCAAAGCTTTTAAGTTCGTTATGAAAATCACGATTCTGACTTTTAATTTCATTCATAGAATCGCACAAAGCATTTATTTTCGAAAAAAGAATATCAAGTATAGATGGAAACGTACCTTCTACTGAGTTTTGGTGAGAATTGGTACGGCCCTGTATATCGTTGCTCGTATTGGAGGCTTCGTGTGTAGAGTTGATGCCTGAATCCGACGATGTTTCATTTCCGCTGGAGGAGGAAAACGTTGCTTCTGAAGAAACTCGTGTGACTTGATGAATTGAACTGAGTGGAGTTGATACCAAGCCGCTGTGTTGTACTGCAGAAAAATCCACAAGAGTTGGCGAGTCGACATCCATATTGATGATCAGTCCAAACGTTTATTGAAAAATCGTACCGGATCGTCCCAATTGAGAAAAAACGTATAATGGTGTTCTATGACTCCCCGCCAGGGATGCCATTCTGTAACGCGGTGTAGGAGAGTGACCGGTTCAGAATGGTGTAAAAGTGTTGTATGATGTAGTATTAGAGTGTCGAAACCATGAACCGATAAGCGTGATATGAATGTAATTCGGTTATGGAACCCTAATCACCGCGTGTACAGTTACGAAGCTTGATATTGTTGAAGTTAAAGTTGTCCCCGTGAAAAGCTTCGTTGGAATATAACTTATTAGCGCAAGAGGAAATTCGGGTTCTTTGAGTCATAAATAATACAGACAAAGATTTTCCGATGTATATTTATTTGATGTTAAAGTATTTTCAAAGTTCATTCAACAAACGATTCACAATTATGGATAACCAAAACACATTTTGTAAATTTATAATGTACAATAAAATCTGCCGTGGAATAAAACAAAAGGTTTAAATTTCTAAATATATGAAACTCATGACGAAAACGAATATAAAAACAGTTAAAATGAACCGAGAACCCACGGCTTATTATGACCGAAACACGTCCTGCTCGAGTCAATGTTAATTCCCGATTGTTGGACAGAACACGTCTTGTTCATGTCAGATTTAAATCCCGATTGTCCGCTTTGCCATAATCTTTCACCTTTGTGCAGTCGACAACCCCACTCCAAGCGCCATGTGTGCGATATGTCCGTAATACATACTGGTTAAACTACCGCACACATTCGCGTATTATTAACATATTAAGGGAAACATAACATCAATTGGAGTGGAAGTTGTCATATCATGAATGTTGACGGTAAACAAATGAGCATAAGTGATTATGCAAAGTCAGGACGTAGAAGTTAAACTATTTGCCTATATTAAAGGCTATGACTACACGGTGTTACACTACCGACTGGTCACTTGAGCCTGGTTTACCGGAGGCAGCTCTGTAATTTTTACTGTAATTTTTTTTCAGTGTATGTACTCTATGTTCAGTCAACGGGAAATAAAATTTCATTGTTGGAATATCGAAGACGAGTAACACTTGGACTGTTATACAAAGGTGACATACATTTAAATAGACACCGTTCCGTGAATTCCGCAAAAAATACTCCCAACCCATCTGGTTCAAAACCAAAAAAAGTATGCAAATATAACATTACAGATGACATTCGCTTAGGTAACCGAGTAAATCATTGGGTTATTGGCTTGACGTACGAACAGAATTGACGTTATAGTGTGTTGGCAAAGGATTTTGGCTTCTTTTATTTTGCTTAACCTGTATTGTCTGTCGCAGTAAATTTTGATAATAGGCACAATCATTTTTGTAGTTTGCGGGATGTTCCCCTTCGCAATTAATACATCTGGGTGGAGTAGTTGTTTCCTTTGTGCATTTGGTAAAGTAACGATTACCAGTGCCCTTTACGCATCTAGGGTCTAAATGACAAAAGTTTTTAGTATGCCCCTATCGTTGACATTTGGTGCTCTGTGGGATACTGTTACTCTTTTTACGAAGTTTGCTAACGATAGTTTTGAATAAATATTTCAAGCTATAAATTTCTTTAGCTTTTGGGTTTTTCGCGTCTAATTTGACCACACACAAAGGCATTGGAGCTTTTTCTTTTATTTAGAAGCCTAGTAACTTTTTTAACCGGATACTCCAGAACTAGTTCTTCGAATATTTCATTTTCTTCGAAAGAATACGGAACATTACGTATGACGACAGAAAAATTTTTCTCGTCCGGAGGGCAGAATGAACGAAACTTAACTTGATTTTTTTCGTAAAATGCAGTTAACTTTTTAAAGTCAGAGTGTAACGATGTTACAATTCTTAAATAACTATTATTATAAACAAAAAACAATCCTCTCAAATTTGACTGCACTTATCGCCAAAACCTTATAAAAAAAATAAATATTGTAAAATTTTATTGTTTTAATTTAACCTTCACTTAGTGTAAAAAATTATATTTTATCAAGTCAATTTACATGCACACTACTGTACGTTTTAATCTACACGGATTGACATCGATTTTTATGATTTAAGTTACCAAAATATCTACTGATACCGTGTTAAACAAAAGAGGCAAACAATTAATTGAATGCATGGAAGATAACGGATTTATAGTTATAAATGGAAGATCGTACAGTGATCAACCTGCCCATCCTACTTGTGTAATGCCAAATGGAAAAAGTGTTAACGATCTAATATGGATACATGTAAACGATTTAGAACTTGTCCAAGATTTTGAAGTGGAAGAAACAAGTGAATCACTATCGACGCATTTTATATTTAAGCTGATTTTAAAGAATATTTTTTACCAGAATTGTATTAACTTAAGTAATAAAAACGAACTATTACACTTATTTATATGGAAAGAAAACAATAAAGTAGAGTATTCAATAAATATGAATGACAGTGAAAATATATATTTTAATAGTGAAAATATAAACGACTTAAATGATAATTTAATTAATTCAATTAAGGTCGCAGCTGATACTTCAGGCATGAGCATTAAAAGAAAAAATGAAACTATGACGGAGAAAATAATATCGAGAAAAAATCCCTGGTATGATAAAGAATAAAAACAGCCAAAAAGAATGTGAAAAAATCCTATAAAATATGGAGGAAAAAAGGTTTTAAAAACGCTGAATTAAGAATGTATCATAGGAAACGAAAACACTATAAAAAATTACTTAAAGACAAAAAACAAATATATAAGGATAAAATTATAACAGAATTGGCAAACACAAGAAATACGGTGAAGTTCTGGAACGTAGTAAATAAATACAGAAAACAAAAATTTGAGCATACAAATATAAAGGTGGAAGATTGTGAAAATCACTTTAAACAAATATATCGGGATAAAATAGTATAAAATATTGAATATTATGATGTGTTTAACCAGAATTTTGACTACAATATAACTGTGGACGAATTAGAATTAGCTTTAGTGAAAGTAAAAAATAAAAAATCGCCCGGACCGGATGGGATTTCCTATGAATTCATCAAGAACTTACCCAACAATTGGTTCCATTACTTGTTAAATTTTATAATCAAATATTGGAAAAAGAAACTGTACCCGAAAAATGGACGCAATTTAAAGTATCTTTAATATATAAAAAAGGAGATAAATTAAATCTTAATAACTATTGTGAAATAGCTTTAGCGAATTGTTTACTAAAAATTTTCACAAATATCATTAATCTAAGAATAACAGCGTTTCTGGAGGAGAATAATATTATTTCTGACATACAAAATGGATTTAGACGTAATAGATCTTGTACGGATAACATATTCATACTTGATTCACTAATTAATATACACCTGAAAAGTAAAAATGAGTATTTATATGCCATCTTTATCGACTTCAAAAGAGCTTTTAATGCAGTAAATCACGAATTGCTATGGAACAAGATGTATAACATAGGAATAAGCAGTAAAATAATACGTATAATTAAAAATATATATGATAATGCGTATATTAAAATTAAACTTGATAACAAAGAAACCAATGCTATTCAAATAAATACTGGAGTACTGCAGGGCGAGAGTTTGTCAGCTTTATTATTTAATATTTTCATAAATGACATTGAGGAATTTTTTAGGAAAAATGAACTTAGGGGTGTTTCTATTGATCACTCAAATGAAATTCTAATGTTATTTTATGCAGATGATGCTGTTATTTTTGGATATTCCCCTTTCGATGTGCAAAAGAAGCTGAACTGTCTCAAAATGTATTGCGACCAAAATAAGCTTACAATAAATACAGAGAAAACTAAGATTTGTGCCTTTAGAAAGTCTCCAAAGTGCAAAAAACTTCCCGAATTTAGATATGGAAACAATATAATTAGAACATGTAACGAATATACTTACCTGGGATTGAAATTTTCATCCACTGGTAAATATTTAAAAGCAACTGAAACAATGATATCTAAAGCCCATTTAGCATCTGGACGTATACGACATATCAGCAATCAAGTCTGACTCGTGGGAATCAAAAATAAAACTTTACGACTCAGTTGTAAAATCAACTTTATTATATGCGAGTGAAATCTGGGCGTGCAATTACTTTGACAAAATTGAAGCAGTTCAACTAAATTTCTTCAAGAAAATTCTAAATTTACCCCGAAACACACCAAACTTTATGATAAGACTTGAGGTAAATCAGCTGCATTTAGCAGTAAATGTCTTCTCCAAAATGTTAAAATGGTGGCTACATCTTCTGAAACAACCAGGCTCAAAAACAATTAAAAAATGTTTCAATCACTTAGTTAATTTGGACAGAAATAATATTATAAAAAATAATTGGTGTACTAAACTTAAAAACATTTTGAATGATATTGGCAAAAAAGAACTATGGACATTGCCAAATATAAACCCAAACAATGTAAATGAATTAATTACACTTTACGAAGTATATTTAAAGAACAAAGATATTATACGAATAAAAGAAACTAATTATAACCTGCATTATAATCTTTTGTATGAAAAATATAGTTTTAACGACAGTTATTTATATTTTAGATGTAGTTTGAAAAGCAAAGAGTTATAAGTCAACTAAGACTAGGCCATCGAGCAAGAATTAGGATTTGTGCGGAAAATAATATTTATTTTATAAACCAAAATGAAATATGTTCCATGTGTAATCTTCAAGAACTTGAGAGCATATATCACTTTCTTATAAAATGCCCAATATTTAACTATATTCGAAATAAATATATTGTACAATATATTGTGGATGATATTGAAAATAAAAACTATTGTATTCAAAGAATTCTTAATATAGAGAATCTGAGACAATTAGATAATGTATTCCACTTTACAATTTATGCTCTTAGATTGCGAAGATTGCATATGGAAGAATTTGTATAAACCTCGAACTCGAAAAGTCTGCTTAGATTTTTATATTATAAAGTACTAAAAAAAAAAAAAAAAAAATAATAATAATAATATTCAGATATCAATTCTTGACTTACAACTACAAAACAAGAAATGTGCTTACTCAGTGAATCCAAAATAAGAAATTGTATTTATAAGAAATTGTATTTATAGAAACGATCTCCAATATTTCAAAAACATCGTGAAAGTTAATGTTTTCAATAGAAATTTTCAAAAAATATGCATTCAGCACATTTTTCTACTATAAATGACATTAAAATTTGTTAAAGCTCTGAATAAAAATACTAATATTATAATTTAAAAAAAAATAAAAAATAAAAAAAAAATAAACCTCAAAAAAAAAAAAAAAATTTCTAAGTTGTAATTTCTAAGTTATAATTATGTATGTAATTTTAATAATGTACACTGAGTTATAACTAGGTTATAATTATGTATGTAACATTAAAAATCTTCACTGAATTCCTTTGTTAAGCCTTGTATTGGGTAAAACAAATAAAATATTTATTTATTTATTATTATTTATTAAGTTACCAAAATAAAAAATCCCTGGTTGATTTTGAACGCAAGAGACGTTAGTTGGTTACTGTGATTCATCAAACAGCCCTTTTTCATCATCGTCACTTGTGGTGTAGGTACCTTTTTCATTAATAATTATTGTTAGTTTTAATAGTTAGTTTTCATTTAAAATGCTTAAATTGATCGTTATTGACAGTTTACAATAGTAATAAAAAAATAGGTACGTAGTTTTCAGATATAATTTTTCAATCTCCTTCGTTCAAAATTGACTATTTAATCAATAAATATCTGGTACACATCAATAATTTTTCGTCATTTTCATAGATTTTCAGTGTTAATATTGATAATATTTACAAAATTCAGTATTTTTGCTTATTTAACATTAAAATAGGGTTGCGCTTGCGGAAAAAACCGAATTAAGTCGTATTCGACGTTTAAGGTTGCCTCCGGAGAATTTCCTCATTTTAATGAGCGAATCACGTTCTCGTGGTTCCATTACCATTTAATTAACGCTTATTATTGTATAGTGTAGTATTTTATAGCATGAAAATTAATTACGGTAGTTAAAATTCTACTATTTAAAAAAAAAGAAAAAAGAAAAATACAATATTGTAAGTTAGTGGTCCTAGCAGATTGTTATTGCTTCAACTTACATCTTAAACATGTATAGGTAATTACGATGTAATTGTGGTTTGTTACAATAAATTGTTATTGTTAAATATTCAAATTTGAGATTTAATTTATTTTGTCCTTATTTTGATAAGCGTCTTAATGATAGTACCATTTTGGCCTTAAATTCGCTTCCACCCTTTAAAATCACTGTCGTTAAGGTCGAGGGTTGCATAGCGACTTTCAAGTAATTTGATAATAGGGACGTGGATGACTAGATGTCACCACATTACCAAATCTTTCTCATGAACCCATAAATTCTTATTTAGTAAAAAAAAAAGCCTTGTTATTTCACTAGGTGACAAGTGATGGTAGTTAAATTAATTTTAATTGTATTATTACGTTTCATTTGGGTGCTGTATTCGCTGCTGAGTTGCCCATTCAAGTCACTGATAATTTTTTGATAATTGTGAGCTCCGTGTACAAATATGGGTGGAATTTTTTGAGAACTATTACTTTTTGATGGTACTGATAGCTGCTCATCATCGTGGTTATTGTCCTCTTCATCCGAGAGTATTTCGTACCGATTCTTAGTTGGGACGGCATATTTAGTGCATTGGGTTGGCCGGCTGACACCGGAAGATACATTTTTATGTTTGCATTTGTCGCCTACGATGGGTATTAGAGGCGTCGTATTGCTAGAACTGGATTTATTATTTTCAGTTGTAATTGTTACATTGGTTGACTCTATAGATGCATCCATGAAGTCTGACCAAATTGCTTCGACTTCCTTAGGGGCGAACATGTCTAGATACTCTTTTAGTAAAGAGAGTACCTAGTGAACACTCGGTATATTACTTAAAACACTGTTATTATTAAGGATTTTTTTTAATTTTAAATTTTAATTAGTTGTTGATTTGAATAAATAATTTGATACTGATAAAAATAATTATGCAACGATAATATTAATGCAATAATCGATTATGATACGATCTTTACTGTTCAACAGCTCGTTGAATTCTCTATGTACAATTTTACAATTGTTCAAGGAAACTCAAAGTCAAACTTTCAAAAGAAAACGTATTCTTATACCACTGGACACAAGAAAAATTTGCAAAAGGTTCTAATGAAATTTCGTCAGCTGTTTTCGATCGATTAAACAAAAGTGATTTTGGGAATGAAGTTAAAAGTATTCATTTGATCACTGACGGCTGCAGTGGTCAAAATAAAAATTCTACTATGATAGGTATGTGCAGTAAATGGCTAGTAAACGCACCTCTTAATATTCGAAAGATTGAATTAATATTTCCTATCGTGGGTCATACATTTCTACCATCTAACCAAATTTTTGGATTGATTGAAAATAAAGTAAAAAAGATCGAGACTATAGTATCGCCAGAAAAGTATAAGAATATTTTTTCAGAACACGCTACTGTTATTAAGTTAGGTAAGGAATGTCAGGTCTTAAACTGGAAAGCTGCAATACATGACGTAATTAAACCTTCTGGAAAATGGAATTTCAAATTCAAAGAATGCAAAAGGTATTATTATTTAAAACGTACACGCACTGGAAATGTCGTCATACGAGATTCACTACAAAAATTATTTTGGAAAGTATGCAAGTGTCAATCGAAAAGCCAAAACAATAAGAATCATCAGTCCAAAACCAATAAAAAAAGTGAAAAACGAGTCAACAAAATGAAACTTAAGGATGTCAACAACTTACTTTCAAAACATTTTGGTAAGGATTGAAGAAAGTTGGAAAATTTGAATTATTATAAAAAAATAATTTTTCAGAATAACGAAAATGAAATAGAAGTTAAAGGGAATGATGAAAGTAGCGAAAATGAAGAATGTGAATTTATGAATGAAACACCTTTAATTCTTGTGTAAAAATATTTTTTCAATAAACATCAACTATACTAATTGCTTTGTATTATTAATCAGATCGAATAGTTTTTAATCATTTTCAAATCTGGCAGTATCCAGATGTTGGTGAAAAAGGCGGCAATCTCCACACTCAGAAAAAAAAGCACCTTAAAAACAAAAATTTTCGTATTTAATAAACTGTAATAGAAAAAATTGTCGATATTAAAGTTTATTGTCAAAAGAACTACTAACTGTTGATAAATGAACGACTCACCTTTTTGATACAAGAAACACGACTGTTAATTTAACAGTTAGTAAGTTCTTAACAACTTATAATAGCGAAAACTGTTGCATTAACATCAAAGTTGTCAATTCAAGAATTATTTTGAAATCTTACTTTCAGTTGAAAAACGAATATTGTTAATTTCTAAAGAATTTTATTTTTCAAACAAAGACTTTACATTTATTTTAAAAGTAGACGTAGTTAGATATGAATAATATGATCAGAGTTCACTGTTATTTGTTGATTACGTTTTGTATGTTTAAAGTGAAAATATCGTGTGAAAAAGAAATTTGTATAAATCAAAGCATAGATTAATACTGTGATTAGGTAAGTTAAAAAGAAAAATATTTTTTGTTAAATTCAGAAAACCGATTCGATAAATTTTTAGAAAACTTCATTAAGAGATCATAAAAGATTACATTTATATATTATAAAAATGAGTGAAAATGAAGAACTACCGTCTGAAATTATAAATGACAGCGTGATGGAGTACATGATTATGGATCAAAACGTGTTAAGCTTATTTACTAGTTGGGATTTATTTGCTGAAGCCATTATAACGCTGTAAGAATGCAGAATAAACACAAAACAGGTTTTGGAAATGGTTAATAGTCACGATATAGACAATATATTAATAAAAGAGAATTAATGGGTGACAAAATAAAATTTCGTTATATGTTAACGAAATGGCGTGAAGAAAATAATGTACGTAATACACACTTTTATCTATTTTTTTCAAAATTAGATGCAATATAAATCATGTTGTGGAAGGATCGTCGAAATATTTTGCACAAAATTTCATATATATTATATACATATGTTTCTGGATCACGGATTTTATCCTTGAAGTTAATTAATAGATTTTTGATATATTTAAATTATATTTATTTTTAACTATGCACCTAATTTACATAATAAAATTTTAGTGCTATTAACACTTCAATAATACAGAGTACCTTGCTAGTAAGTGCACCATAGTTTACCATTCGTTTCTATGAAGTGTCTTCAGCAACGTTTCAGTTTTAATCTCCTTCTACTTTCGAAAATCAATCCTTCACTCTTTTACCCCATTAAATATTTTTCATCCATAAAAGAATGTGTACTTATTTTGATATGAGTGAAGAAGTGGCTTTCGAAAAGAGAGTGAAAAGTGAAATGTTACTGGATCTCTTCGTAGAATTGTATGGTACACCATGATGCACTTATTAGCAGGACATTCTATATAATTGGCGACTGGTTAATTCAGATAAAATGCTTAATATCTTAGTATACAAAATTATTATTATTATTTTTTTTTTATTAGTACGAAACCTTAAAATGTTGTGGAAGTGATCAAACATTATCAGTGGTATCAAAATGGTTATCTACAAATGGGTCACAAACACCATGTTCTTCTAATTCATCAGTGTCATTGGAATCTACAGTAGAAATTAATTTAGAAGAAATTCTAAACAAGACTGTTACTGGTGAAGATATTATTAAAAAGTATAAACAGAAGCAATTACTCACAGATGTTGATCAAGACACTATTAGCAGAATTATAGTAGATCATTTTTAGTATAGTAGATCATGAAGATCTTGTTAATAAAAAGAAATTTTTATTATATAATATGCCAAGTTACATAATACAAATTTGGAGAGTAACATCTCAGTTACGTATGAAAGAAAACAAATATCCTCTGAATGAGTTCATTGAACAGTGGCCTAGATATAAGGATCCGAATGGAGATGAACTTATTGATTTTGAAACTATGAATCCAGGAAAAGGAAATAAATTGTTTGAAAAAATTAAGGAATTCGAAAAAAATTTAACAATACGTGTTATCCAAATTTAATCCGAGATAAACTGTTCATAGATTATTATAACAAAATGAGATCTGGCGAAATTAGTACAGGTATAAATATTTAATTTGATTCTTAATATTGTTTCATTTTGTTCATTTTCCAGATGCAAGGTACTTCTACTTTTTCGCTTTAATGCACTGTATAATACTACCACCACGAATAAATAAAAAATATAAACCCTCTATAAGTGACGTAAAAAATGACATGTTCGTGTATTTAACAAATTTAAATAATTTCAAACAAAAAGAAGACGAATTAAAAGCGTCGGCTCTAGAAGAAAACTTGAAGTTACAACCAAAAATTTTCGTAATTGGTGACTCCATTGAAGCCTTAAAAGAATGCTATTTTTATGTAGATGGAATTCGCTATAAGATTCCTAATCTTCTCCGAGCTATCGATTTGGTAATCAAAATTTGTTTTGTGTTCAATCTGGAATATTCAGCAAAGAGCAAATATGTGTGGATGTTTTTACAAGAATATATTTATGAAATACCTTCTATTGAAAAAATTTCAAAAATTCAAAATATTATTTCAAAGTTAAAAATAATGTCAGCGAATAAATCAAATGCATGCTTTACATCAGATACACATATTTTCTCGATTTGTGAAAATTCATTTTTATTTTCTAAAAATTTAATTGAACATTTACACAAGACTCCCACAACTTTTCAATATTCATGTAAATTTAATAAATGTAATAAATCCTTCCAAAATTTGTACAAATTTAAGGTTCATATCGCAAAGCATGACGTAATTAATGATACTCGTACTTCTGCAAGCGTAGATTTTGAAAAAAACGAAACAAATGATGTAAATTTTAACTTAACTGAAGCAGTTGTTGTTGAAGCATCTGACAAAAGTAATTCCCAAGTAGAATCCAATCCAAAGAAAAATATTGATATTTTAAAAATTAAATACTTGATTAATAAATCCGTTATATCTTTCACGTTAAAACTTCATGCAAAATCGAATTTTACTAGAAAAAGTATTCCAGAAATACAAAATTATATAACAGAAACTATTCTGAATCCTACTTTTGAAATTCTAAGTGAATTTCTGCCGTTCATTGAGCCTGAAAAAAAAAATAGTTTTTGAGGAAATTTTACTGTATGGCAAAAATCCTTTCGACGATATTGCTTCAGAATACAAGTTTTCAAAAGAATTGAATTATTAGGGATTTTCAAACCACCGTCAATATTCAAAATTAGTAAACAATTAGATGAAGTTTTTGTTCGTGGACATTCGATTTTAAAAGAAAATATTATAGAAGGCTGTCTTTGTCACATAAAATTTCAATTAAAAAAGTATTTTCAGTCACAGGATATATTACAATAAACTTTGGATGATATTCAACAAATAAGATCCGTAAATCGATTAAACCATTTTATAATGGGAGACTTATGGAAATCGAAATCTGAAACCTTTGGTGAGAAAATAGTTTTTCCATTATTTTTATACTTTGACTCTTTCCAAATCAATGATGTACTTGGGCCTAATAACAATGCAGTTTGCGGTATATACAGTCTGTTAAGTAAGATCGTGGTCGACCATACTCACAACTGGTAAAAGATTTTCTCTAAATATTTTGTGAACAGGTAGAGTGAACCTTCGTCTTCCATGCACTTTAAAGAAAGATTCATTTGTTTGTCTTTTGTTAGAATAACAAGCGAAGTACCATGAGTGCCAAATACGCCACACGAATGCCAAATGTGGCATCTTTACATTAGACTGGCCGTCACAGTCGCCCGATACCAATCCGATTAGCTCACATATCAAGTACAAACTTCGAAGAAAACGCATATATACATTTAAAGCAGTTAACTCGCGAGATTCGTCTCAATCTAAAAAATTGAAATCTAAGAAATTCGTCAATTTAACTAAAAGTATGCCTCGAAAATGGCGTCGGTGGTGACTGGACACCTTATTAAGCTAATTGCATCGTAGTCCTCATCAGGTGGAACGTATATACGTATTTCAAAATTCTTTTAAATAAATTTTTATATAAATTATCTCGACCACGATCTTACTTAACAGACTGTATTATGCAGATCCTGTAATTCCTCAATTTCAACTTTCACATTTAGATAATATTTTTGTAGCTGGATTTGTTAATTCAAAAGATATGAAACATTTCAAAATTAATGCAGTTTTAGCGAAGCTTATAGAGGTTCTGAAAGATCTTAGTGAAAATGGAATTGATATTTATATTAATGGTGAAAACAATAAAATTTATTTTTACATAGGGCAAATATTAGGCGATAATTTAGGTTTAAACGAGATTTTGGGATTCACAATTAGTTTCAATGCCAAATATTACTGTAGAATTTGTACAAGATCAAAGGACGATTGTCGAACAGCCAATACTGAAATTAGTGATAGCGTTCGAAGCTCTTCTAAATATTTTCAAGAATTACCGTTTTCTGAATCGCAACAGGAAGTTACTTCATCTATTACAGAAAATTCTGCTTGGAATACTTTACCGCATTTCGAGGTTACAGATAATAAGGTTTGCGACATAATGTATGATATGTTTCTTGGGATTGGACGTTATAATATATTACAGATATTAAATTACTTTATTTTCGAAAAAAATATTTTACATTAGATGCTTTCAACTACCGCAAACAAATGTTTGGCTACGGTCCTTTTCAGATCGGAAATACAAGTCTTCCGATTAATAAAGCACAAATTAAAAATAATAAAATTAAAATGAATGCTGCTGAAATGAAGTTGTTCTTGCACTTGATTTTATTAATGATAGGAGATTTAGTAAAAGATAATGACCCAGTTTATCAATTTTTGATTACTTTCATAAAAATCGTTGACATATTAATGCTAAGTGACTTTGACGAAAATATTTTGACTGACTTAAAAAATTTAATTGCTTTGCATAATAAATTTTATGTCGGAAATTTTAAAGAAAACTTGAAACCAAAATACCATTTTTTAAATTCATTACCCTACGGTTATAAAATTACTCGGACCACTCAGACATTTATGGTGTTTCATATTTGAAAACAAGCACCAAATATTCAAACAATAGTCTCATGTGATCAATTCTTTTGTGAATTAATGTACCTTACTCTTTGTCTTTAAAAAGTTCACTTCAATTTTCTTATACGTTATCTGAAAATAATTTTTTCAAGACAAGTGTATCAAAACTAATTAATATTTCACCTGTCGACCTAACTCTATTTCCATATTATCGCAATTTATGCACACAATTTACTGCTGGAAATGAAGTTGAGATTCTATACTACAAAGGGAAAGTTTATCAGAAGGACTACTTTGTTCGATATGGAACAATCATAATGCAAATACTTCTTATTTTTTATCAATCGGAAGATCAAATTTTTATGATATGTCAATAAATGAAAACAATGTTTTTAGAAAAATTTCAATCTTATGAAATTTTGAACCCAATAAGTTGCTATTATTTTAAACACATTGAAGAATTTTCATTTCTAGTAAATAAAATTGTTTTAAATAATGCAAAAAATGTTTTAAGATTTTAGGAATGAAATGTAATTAGTGATACTTAATTATGTACACGTATAATAAATAAATATTCAAAATTTTCATACTAGTTTTTTAATTTTTTAATATCCTGTTTCAATGAATGGTTAAAAATAATAAACAATAAAATTGTTGGAATAAAAACGTAGATTTAAAAAATTTGCCAATAATGATTGCCTGTTAATGCAACAATCTTCAATGTCAAATGCTTAAAAGTTTGGTATTTAATACAACAAAATTCACTGTCGAGTTATTCACAATTCTCATTGTTGATTTAACAAAACATTCTTGGTTCAAGCACAAAATGTGTAAATACGATCAACTACTTTCGCATATTTGCTTCAACAGTTTAATTTGTTGGGCATAAAATAACCAATAAAAATAGTTGAAATACTCTGTAAAATTTTTGGCATTACAATTTTTTTCTGAGTGCATTTTTAAAAATCCTTTTCATTTAAGCTTAGCCGGAATTTAGGCTTGGTTGACGGCTAAATGTAATAATTAACGCACATTTAATAAGTATGAATTTCGTCTAATCCTTTTAAATATTCTGTTGTATAAAAAACTAATTCTTGTCAAAATTTCGGGATATGTCTTTTGGGAGATTGTCGCCTTTTATATTTAAGGTAAGAGCAGCAGTAGCCGTCATATTAAGACATGAGCAGTACTTTAGATTACAATTTTTCTTTTATAATTATATAAAATAACCAACAGTAAAGCTGAAAAGAAAGAGAATTTTATGATCTTTCAGGAATATTTTAATTTATTCGTTTAATTTATTCGAATATTTTTATAAGAAATATATTAAAAAAAATAAAATAAAGGAAAAAGTGTTGTGTACCAGTACCCGTCATTTTTTTTAGAATATGATTAATTTTTAATAACTGATTTTATAATTAAAATATTTAAAGACAAATCTACCAAAAATAAATAAATATTTTATTCTGCTTTTTTTATTTATTATTTATTTAAGAAATACATAAATAAATTTTATTTACTTAAGTAAAAAAAAATTGTTATTCGTTTCTGCAGTTGTTACAGATAAACCGTTTAGTTCGGGGAACGCATTTGTTATGCGCCCATTTGTTACATTTTAAACATCTCACCATATTTTCTTCAATGTCCTCTTTGCATACGAAACAGAATCAGCTTTCAGGACCTTCACGCTTTTTTTCCTCTAATTTTCTTTATTTTTTTTGTTTATTTTCTTTATTTCGCTCATTCCGTTTTCTTTTCCTGTTTTGCAATTCTATCTCTTTTTCTAGTTTAACTCTTTCCTTTTTTCTAAAATATGTTTGCCATTCTTCTGACGTTGCCACTGTGGGTATTTTCTCTTTCTTTTTGTTTCTTGCAGTATTTTTAATATTTTCCCATAATAATGATTTTTAAATGGAGTAGGTGTAACGTTGTACACATTTACGCCCCCTTGCCTTTGCCATTTTAAATAAAACATTTTTTCGACTTAAAAAAAAATCGTTTTACAATTTAATAATTAAAACTTTAATAAAAACAACAACAAAAATAATAGTAAAAAAGTGCAGTGTGGGGTGCGGGCCGGGAGTCGTTGCTTCGCCTGTATCAATCGCTAGTTCTGACTAGGATTGATTACGGCAGCATTGTTTACTCCTCCGCCCGGGCGTCCGCGCTTCTCCTAGATCCTGTTCACCATGCAGGCATACGACTGGCTACGGGAGCATTTCGAACGAGCCCTTCTATGAGCCTCTGCGTAGAGTCGGGTCTGCCTCCGCTGCGACTGAGACGTGAGCGTCTCTTGCTCAATTATGCAGCGGTGGTATGTGCAACACCTACGCATATCAATCACCCGACTCTATTCAGATACCGTTTACAGGGGCTCTACGGTCGACGTCCCACCATAAGTCGACCAGTGGCCGTTCGAACGCAGGAGTTATTAGAGAGTCTGCACTTACAGTTCGCCAAAGTACTTCCCAAACGTCCTATGGAAGTACCTCCTTGGCTGATCCCTAACGTAAGGTGTCATTTCGACCTGACTGGTCTCAACAAGGAGGAGACCAGTTCATTCGAATACCGATCCCGCTTTTATGAGATCATTAGCGAACTTGACTCTCTGCATATACACAGATGGTTCCAAAACAGCTACTGGTGTTGGAAGTGCCATCGTCATTCGTGACGATCCTCACGCTTGGTCACTTCCTCCCCAGGCCACTGTGTATACTGCAGAATTATTTGCTATTCTGCAAGCCCTGCGATTCTGTCAAACATCCGAAGACAGCGCATTCCTCATTTGTTCCGACTCGTTGAGCGCGTTGCAAGCGATCTGCCACTCTCATACCATCGATCCACTGATGCAGAACATCCGAACGTGTCTCTACATGCTCCGCCAAAAGTCTATCACCTTCTTTTGGATTCCCGGACATGTAGGGATACCTGGCAATGAACTCACCGACCAGGCAGCACGTCATGCAGCCGAAGTCGGTGAGCCACAGGATATTGCCATACGTCCAAAGGATCTGAGAGTGTGCATTAGATCCGCGATCGATCAGAAATGGCAACGTGAGTGGAACAACCTCACGGCTAAGCTCAGACAGGTGAAACCTGAGGTCCGAAGAACTCCGGCACCTGTAAATCTGAGCCGGCGAGAGAGTGTGGCCCTGACGCGTTTACGCTTGGGCCACACGGCGTTAACACATCGTCATCTTCTCGCCGGTGAGGATCAGCCAAGGTGCGCCGCCTGCGGGACGGCGCTGATCGTGAGGTATATAGTTGAGGAATGTGTAACCTTTGCGCCATTGCGCCAGAGGTTGCAGCTCCCGAACAATGTAGCCAACGCTCTTAGTTATGATGCTGTCTCTGAAAGAAGGATGACTGAATTTCTCAGAAATTCAAACCTTCTTCAGAGACTGTAGGGGCTTTACGTCTCTTAATTTTATGGAAGTCGTCTCTTGCTTCTCCCCCGATATTTTAAACTTTTCAGCTTTATTTTTAATTTCTATGTGTAAAAATGATTTGTGTTCGTCTTATTTATTAACGATACCCTGTTCCAGCTGGTCTGGCAGGGTACTTTTAGTGTTTCGTTATGCCACTAAGGGCCTTTTACACCCTTAGTGGTACTGTTGGGCTGCGTTCAGAAATCTTTACCCGGCGACACCCGGGCGACATTTAATTACCGATGACGTTCAGAAATCACTTGGATCAAATTATAGACATTACCAACATTCGTTCAAAAATAACAAAGAGTTTACCCGAGAGTGACTTTTAATCGCCGCGGTCTGGACTGGAGTGAAATAAGGTGAAAATTTAACTCATGCGCAATAATGCTACACTTTGTATGTTTAGTCGGTTTAGTCTGTTATTAACTTATTACGTAGTTATAAAATACATGTCAATACATGTGTATCTGATATATTATATGATATATGCATATTTCAAACGTACTTTCAAACGTTTTAATTGTTTTAAACCATTTTAAACGTTTTAAACAATCATACTATTTTAACGGTTTATTTGTTAACTTGTTATTTACCATTATCATATTAATTATTATATATTTTTGACTGTGCTAAAAAAAAAAAAATGAGTGAAATAAATAATATTAATTACGAGGTAGTTACACTACCGGATGGTACTGCCTTTAATCAAAATAATTTATTATATTTACAAAGTAAATCAGGTAATTATGATACCAACTATATTATTTACTTTTATAAAATATTTCATTACTGTTTGCAGATGGTACTTTGATATGTTTATGTACCGAAATTACCGAAGTAATAAAAAAAATATTTGGCTTTGCTGATTATAGTAATATGTAATATGTAATAGTAATAATCTGATTGTAAGCCCATCATCTCCATGTTCTTCTGAATCCGAATCATATACTTCTACTCGTATTTGGAATAATAGTGCTATTTTAACATTAATTGAGTTAATGAAAACATTTGACTCGAAATTCAAATCATCGGTAACAAAAAATGAGAAAGTCTGGGCTGAACTGACGGAGTTGATGAATGAAAAAGGGATAAATGTTACCACCAACCAATGTCGGGACAAGTGGAAATATCTCAAAATGAGATATGTGAAGAAAAAGGACAATATGGGTGGGAGAGGAACCGGGACAACGCCGATCAAATTTGAATACTTCCAAGAAATGGATGAGATATTATCAAAAAATCATAATGTAAAACCAATATCCTCAGCATCGTCAATTGAAGGAGATACTGGTACCTATAAAACATTTTTTTACATTATTTTTATTTGTTAAATAATTAATATATGGAATAATTTGTAGTTCCAATCCATGATGAAAATATATTAGAAGAAAAATCACCAAAAAGGAGAAAATTTTCAAAAAAACAAAATGATTTATTAGAAACTTTAGTTGATGAAATTAAAAAATCTTCTAAAAGTCGGGAAGAATATAGACAGCAGCAAGCAAAAATAAAAGAAGATGCGGTTAAAATATTTTCTGAAAAAATGGACCAATTAATAAATGTATTAACGCCAAAATAATCGTAGTTAATAAATGAGGAGTCCAATTTCAAAACAGGTCATGTCCACTTTTTTAAGATTTCTTTCTTTATGATAAGACCCATTTTGTAAACAAAGTAAGTTTTTTAGTGCTAAAAACAATGGAATAGGATTTTTTGGCAACTTAAACTGCTCAGAATCGTGTAAGGCTTTATATACAGAATCCATTACTGTGCATCACTCAATTTTTCTTTTTGTGGGCAAGACCCGTTTTGAAACTGGACTCCTCAAATTTCTTGAACAATTTAAAAAAAAATTATTTTGAAAAATGTGTCACTACTTTTTTTTGTATAAAATAATAAATTTTGTTATTGGTATTTGTTAAGTCATTTCTTAATTTTTGTCTTTTTTATTGTTTTGCATTTAAATATTCATTTATTTGTTTAAATTCAAACTATAAACATGCGCATGCGTATAAAAGCATTGCCATATATGTACGTATCAATACCAATAGGTATTCTGTTTAAGCGAGTCATACGCACTTGAGATGTGAACAAGTAAGCGTCATCCAATGATGACAAAAAATATATGTAAAATTTAACAATTTAAATAAATGTGCATACAATGTGTACTGGTCCTTCATCATCAAATTTATTTTATTTCACACGATACCTTAAATCCCAACAAAACATTTTGGTCCTTCAAACCACATACATTGAACCTCGCCAAAAAATCGAAGGTGAAAAAACAAAAAGTGTAACAAGTTTGTGCCGCCATATTGGACAGAGCATCTTAAAAGTGTATCAAATAAATCAGTTCGAATCATTCGAATCAACGCGAATAAAGCGGGTTCTACACGATGCTACGAACGTTCCTTCCAACATTCGATCGAACGTTTGAGGCAGTTAAGTTCGACAGTTGGTGCGACGAATGTATCTGCTACACGGTGAGTCGAATGTTTGATCCAATACGAATGATAATGTGTTGGTACTCAGTCGACAACGCTGTTATCTGTCTGATGTTATCTCTAATGTTATACACTGATGTTGTCTCTCTTGTATAATGTGTTGGGACAAACGTGACGAAGATGTTATCTGTCTGATGTTATCTCTAATGTTATACACTGATGTTGTCTCTCTTCACATGAACGAGTCGTGCGCAACCAACGAACACAACCAACATTGACCTTCAAACGTTCGAAGCATCCCTTTGACTCGGTGCAAGAATACCGACATCGAACGGGACACGACCAAATGCGAATGTTTGACGCTCGACATTGGACACTCGTAGGTTCGAACAACGGCTACACGATGCTATGAACCATCCAACGTCGAATGTTGGAAGGTGTTCGTAGCATCGTGTAGCAGCGGCATAACATTACACACCGTACATACATACATATTATGTACAGCAGTGTTCAGTGCTAAGTTCGTGCCTCAGCTGCTCATACATACATACATACCAGCGATAGCAACTCCATCATCGATCAACATACCATACATGCATACGTATATGTTCGTTGGCTTTGTGTGGATACTGTGTATATGTAAAAGTAACAGTTTCGCAACGGACAAAAAAAAGCACGTGTCAAGAAACAAACACATAACCATTTTAACAAAATAAATACTTTAAAAACTTTCAAAAACCAATTTTTAAGCACGTAAATTATAAATTATACAATCATAGACATTCAGCTGTTTAAGTTTTACCAGCGTTGTTTACAAAAAGTTAATAATTTTGTGTAAAATTATTCAGTCAGTGTTTGTTTACAACAAAGAATATCACAGTGAACGCTTTCATATTACAAAAAGTGGATTAATTCTGAAGCATTGGTAATATAAGTAGCATCTACACTCCAATCCATGAAGCATTGGGTAGCAAATCTACACTCCAATCCATGAAGCATTGGCAACGTCAGTAGTATCTACATTCCAGTCCAGAAAATCCAGGTTACATCAATCAATATTTTGAAGTCAACATACTTCTACATCATTTATTGGGAATCATCAAGCAGTGATTAACCGTCCCAACAAGGTACGTGTCACCAATTCCCTAAATAAAAATTCCTTTTAAAGTTATTTTTTACAATACATTTTTCATTGTTTTAATTTGTGCATTGTTTCAATCTGAGCCGCATTTATTTTCAAATTACAATGGCTCAATTGACAGTATTAATTCAGCAACGCGGTCAAATCAAAGCAGCTTTGACTCGTTTTAAAACATATTTTAAAAGTAATAAAGTAGCATCTAACTGCTTACAAATTAAGCTACGTTTACAAAAGTTTATACCATTGTATGACGATTTTCAAATGATTCAATCCCAGATTGAATTAATGGACGCAGGCAATGAAGCTGCTCAATTATCAGAAAGAGCACAATTTGAAGACACCTATTTTTCGCTATTAGCTGAAGCAGAAGCTTTTTTAGAAGAAAATACTCGCGATACGAATTCATGTACAAATAACAGTAATATTAATGATGCATTAACACGTGTAACTAATCTAAATCAACAGGTAAAGCTCCCAAAAATAAACCTCCCTGAGTTTCACGGTTCATATGAACATTGGTTATCGTTTAGGGATTCGTTCAATGCGCTTGTAAATTCAAAACCTATATCTAACATAGAAAAGTTTCATTTAAAATCTTCCTTAAAAGGAGACGCATTACAAATTATACAGTCATTAGAGATTTCTGATCAGAATTATTCTGTTGCATGGCAGTTAATTCAGGACAGGTATGAAAATAAAAAACTTATTGTAAACAGTCACGTCAGTGCTTTATTCAATTTAAATTCGACCGAAAAAGAATCCCACATAAAAATTCGTCATCTCATTGACAGTGTCAACAAGCATATTCGATCCTTGCAAGCACTTAATTTACCAACCGAACATTGGGATATTCTAATCATTTATATCATTACTTCTAAATTAGATAATAACACGAGAAAAGAGTGGGAAACTCAAAACAATTCCGCAGAATTGCCCACCTTAAAGCAATTAATCGAATTTTTAAATCACAAGTGTCAAGTACTTGAAACATTAAATAATACGCTTTCAAATCAAGCTTACAATGCACAACATAAATTTAAAAACTTTAAAAACGGTCAGTGGAACAATCATGACAATCCCACGCCTAAAAATAAATCGCTTGTACATTTTTCAACAAAACAAAATTTTAAATGTACATTTTGTTCGGGTACACATCCCATTTATAAATGTCAAGAATTTCTACAGCTTCCGGTAGTCACCAGAATTACGGAAGTAGAAAATTTACATTTATGCAAAAATTGCCTCAAACAGGCACATGATCACAATCAATCATGCAACTCCAGAAATTGTATGATTTGTAACAAATTTCATAACACGTTGTTACATACAGAAACAGTAGCAGTAACAACAGCTAGTAATTCATGTATTACAGAACAAGTAATACTATCAACTGCTATAGTTGATGTGATTGGTTCACAAAACAAGCCAATTACAGCCAGGGTACTTTTAGACAGTGCATCAATGTCTAATTACATTACCAGCACTCTGTGTCATAAATTACAATTAAAAACATTTCCAATTAAAGTTCCTATCAAGGGGATTAATAACTCACAATTTGTGGCTAACAGAGCTGCAAAAGCTAAAATCCAGTCAAAAGTTAGTGGATTTTCGTGCACACTCACATTTTACGTAATTCCAGAAATTACTAACAATTTACCCATTATCAATATAGATACTTCCAAGTTCACTATTCCCTCAAATATCAAATTAGCAGATCCGTTATTTTACGAATCCAGTTCAGTAGATATGCTAATAGGTGCAGGTATGTTTTATCAAATCAATCAAATCGGGTTTTAATTCACCTATTTTTCAAAATACCCAATTAGGATGGGTTGTTAGCGGGCATTGTCCCACTTTACAAAACGGGACACAAGAATCACATTCGTCTTGTTTCTTTGGTCTTCAGGAACAGATAGAGAAATTTTGGGAAATAGAGGAAGTGCACTCACATCAACCTGTATTATCATCAGATGAACAGGAATGTGAACGATTGTTTAAGGCAACAACTGACAGAGATTCAGATGGTAGTTTCATAGTTCAGCTGCCCATTCGTGAAAATTCAATTTCATCTTTAGGTAGCTCACACGATGTCGCTCTCAAACGACTTTTGTCTACAGAACGACGTCTTAATGCAAATTCAGAATTAAGACAACAATATTGCCAGTTCATGAAAGAGTACAAAGAACTAGGTCACATGACGAAAATAGATCCTGATAGTTTAGCTCTTAACACAAAAACTAATTATTTACCACATCATGCAGTGGTTAAAGAAACATCGCTCACTACCAAATGTAGAGTGGTTTTCGATGGTTCAGCTAAAACCAGTTCAGGAGTGTCGTTAAATGACACACTCTATGTTGGGCCGAAGCTCCAACAAGATTTATTCAATATTTTAATACGATTTAGGCTGCATTTATATGTCATGTCAGCAGACATCGTCAAGATGTATCGCCAAATAAAAATGCATCCAGATCATAGAAATTTACAGTGTGTATTATGGCGCGATTCTCAAGCGAATATCTGTACATACACTTTAAATACTGTAACATATGGGCTAGCAAGCTCTCTTTATCAAGCTATTCGATGTTTACGCGAATTGTCCGACATTCATAGTGAATCATATCCATTAGAGTCTCTTATAATTAAAGAAGATTTCTACGTAGATGATTTGTTAACGGGTTCCAATCAATTAAATGATTTAATAAATATGCGCGACAATATAGTTCATATTTTATCATCAGCGAACTTACAATTAAACAAATGGATGTCTAATCATAAAGATGTCACATTAGATTTGCAAAGTATTTCGTCCTCTCAAGTACTCATTTTAGACGGAAACGAAAATCAAAAAACACTCGGTATCAGATGGAATTCTCAGACAGATACGATCCACTACCAAGTGTGTGATACTTCTAAATTAAAAGTCGTAAACATAACAAAGCGTCTTATTTTATCGCATATATCGAAATTATTCGATCCGTTAGGATTATTAGGGCCAACAATTGTCCTTGCGAAAATAATCATGCAGCAATTATGGCAATCAGGTTCCGACTGGGATGAACCAGTTTCTGATCAAATTATTACTCAATGGGAATCATACATATCGGATTTAAACTCGTTTAACAATTTTCAAATACCCAGATGTTCAATTATTGAAAGCACAGTCACTATTCAATTAGTAGGTTTCTGTGACAGTTCAGAGAAAGCATACGGGGCATGTATTTACGTCAGGTGTATTACCTCCGAAGGTAAAATTTTAGTTACATTGCTAACAGCAAAATCACGTATTGCTCCCATTAAAAGTATAACGTTAGCCAGACTAGAACTAAATGCAGCAGTAGTTTTATCAAACTTGGCTTCAAAAGTTATAGAGTCATTTAGGTTTCAAATACATCATTTTTCTGGTGGAGTGATTCAACCATTACTTTATGGTGGATTTCAGGGTCTCCACAAAAGTGGAAAACATATGTATCAAATCGTGTTTCTGTCATACAATCACTTACCCAGATATCTGACTGGAACTATGTACGTTCTCAACAAAACCCAGCAGATCTTATATCTCGTGTGGTGTCAGCATCAAAATTAATTAACTCATCGTTATGGTGGGATGGGCCGCCATGGCTAAGTCAAACAACTGATACGTGGCCAGTTCAAAATTGGTCTCATAATTTTTCGTCTTCATCAGAAGATCTAGAGTTACGAAAAACTTCTAATTTTACATTTGCTACAACCACAACAGATACCTTTTATTTACGTTTTTCCAATTTTAATAAATTAGTCAGATGCGTTGCATACATGGTCAGATTTTACAATAATTGCAAACTACCCGTTGAACTTAGAACTACGGGTGCATTGACTGTCCCTGAACTGAACCAAGCGCATGACAAAATAATCAAAATTGTACAAGCAGAAGCGTTTGCTTCAGAAATTCAGCGACTAAGTTCAAATAAACAGCTCAAACGCTCAAGTAAATTACTTTCTTTAAATCCGTTCCTAGATGAACACGGAATATTACGAGTAGGTGGTCGAATTAATCAAGCAAACTTAAGTTTCAATCGGAAACATCAAATTTTGCTACCCAAATCTCATCACGTGACCATACTTATTACTATTCAATTTCATTTAAATCATCTTCATGCTGGTGTCCAAGCCACATTAGCAGCAATCAGATTACGTTATTGGCCTTTATCCGCCAAATCTATCATTAAACAAGTTATTTTCAAATGCGTTAAATGTTTTAAGGTTAATCCTAAAGAGATTACTCCATTAATGGGTGATTTACCGGGTAATAGAATTAAACCATCTCGTCCATTTTCATATGTTGGTATAGATTTTTGTGGATATTTTTACATTTCGGAATCTCGACGACGCGGTAAGTCATTAACCAAAGTTTACATTTGTATATTTAAATGTTTCGTGACGAAAGCGTGTCACTTAGAAATCGTTATGAATTTAACTACCGATTCTTTTATCGCCTCGTTAAAACGATTTATTTCTAGGAGAGGTGTGCCTTTAGTAGTCTATTGCGACAACGCAAAAAACTTTGTGGGTGCAGCTAACGAACTTAAGGAAGTCAAAAGATTACTTTCTTCTCCATCAAATCAAACTAGTATTCAAACCTTTTCAACGATGGTGTTTTTAGCAGAAAAAAACTAGCAGAAAAAAACCATGCGTCAACACCATGCGTTAAAAATATTCTTTGAGAATAACAAAACGATATTTGAATAGCCGAATAGTTAGCACATATCGACTAAATGAACTACCAACATCACGTTTCGTTTATACTATGTACGTACTCACAACATATTGAATGATCCAAAATCATCTAATATTTTTGTTCCAAAATAAAACGGAAAAATAACAAAACTGACAAGACTTACCGTTTTGAAATCAACATCGATACTTCACCCAACTAATAAACTAATATACAAGAAACATTCAGAAAATTTTTCGCACCTTAAATGTTGGAAAGTAAATGATAAAATATAAAAATTGCTAAATATTGAATAGCGCATACGTCAGTTATCGTAAATTAGAACCAAAATTTCGGAAAAACGGCCAGCCGTCTATTTTTCGTTGGCATGACGTCTTGTTGCCTTGACTCATAGTAACAACCAGTGAAAATTTGAACCAGATCCTATGCGTCGTTTTCAGGCAAATGACGGCAAAAAAAATGTTTTGTTGAAAAATGCGTCTTAAATACATGATTCGAAGTCCAATTTCGGGAAAACGGCTAGCCGTCTATTTTCTGCTGATATGGTATTTTCTAGCTTATTACATTAGTAATAACTAGCGAAAGTTTGAACCAGATCCTATGCGTGGTTTTCTGGCAACAGACGGCCGAAATTTTTTTTTTTTGGACGTAAGCGCCTTAAATACATGATTCGAAGTCAAATTTCGGGAAAACGGCAAGCCGTCTATTTTCTGCTGGTATGGCGTTTTCTAGCTTATTACATTAGTAATAACCAGCGAAAGTTTGAACCAGATCCTATGCGTGGTTTTCTGGCAATTGACGCCCAAAAATTTTTTTTGTGTAAGTAAGGGCTGCAATACATGATTCGAATCTCAATTTCGGGAAAAGGGCTAGCCGTCTATTTCCTGCTGGTATGGCGTTTTCTAGCTTATTACATTGGTAATAGCCGGCGAAAGTTTGAACCAGATCCTATGCGTGGTTTTCTGGCAAATGACGGCAAAAAAATGTTTTGTTGAAAAATGCGCCTTAAAAAACATGATTCGAAGTCAAATTTCGGGAAAACGGCTAGCCGTCTATTTTCGGTTGGTATGGCGTTTTCTAGCTTATTACATTAGTAATAACCAGCGAAAGTTTGAACCAGATCCTATGCGTGGTTTTCTGGCAATTGACGGCCAAAATTTTTTTTTGTGGAAGTAAGCGCTGTAATACATGATTCGAAGTCCAATTTCGGGAAAACGGCTAGCCGTCTATTTTCTGCTGATATGGCGTCTTCTGGCTTATTACTGCTGGTATGGCGTTTTCTAGCTTATTACATTAGTAATAACCAGCGAAAGTTTGAACCAGATCCTATGCGTGGTTTTCTGGCAATTGACGCCCAAAAATTTTTTTTGTGTAAGTAAGGGCTGCAATACATGATTCGAAGCTCAATTTCGGGAAAAGGGCTAGCCGTCTATTTCCTGCTGGTATGGCGTTTTCTAGCTTATTACATTGGTAATAGCCGGCGAAAGTTTGAACCAGATCCTATGCGTGGTTTTCTGGCAATTGACGGCCAAAAATTTTTTTTGTGGAAGTAAGCGCTGTAATACATGATTCGAAGTCAAATTTCGGGAAAACGGCTAGCCGTCTATTTTCTGCTGGTATGGCGTTTTCTAGCTTATATTGTTAGTAATAGTCAGCGAAAGTTTGAGCCAGATCCTATGCGTGGTTTTCTGGCAAATGACGGCAAAAAAATGTTTTGTTGAAAAATGTGCCTTAAAAACATGATTCGAAGTCAAATTTCGGGAAAACGGCTGGCCGTCTATTTTCTGCTGGTATGGCGTCTTCTGGCTTATTACATTAGTAATAACCAGTGAAAGTTTGAACCAGATCCTATGCGTGGTTTTCTGGCAATTGAAGGCCAAAAATTCTTTTTGTGGAAGTAAGCGCCTGTAATACATGATTCGAAGTCCAATTGCGGGAAAACGGCTAGCCGTCTATTTTCTGCTGGTATGGCGTTTTCTAGCTAATTACATTAGTAATAACCAGCGAAAGTTTGAACCAGATCCTATGCGTTGTTTTCTGGCAACTGACGGCCAAAAATTTTTTTTGTGGAAGTAAGGGCTGTAATACATGATTTGAATCTCAATTTCGGGAAAAGGGCTAGCCGTCTATTTTCTGCTGGTATGGCGTTTTCTAGCTTATATTGTTAGTATTAATCAGCGAAAGTTTGAGCCAGATCCTATGCGTGGTTTTCTGGCAAATGACGGCAAAAAAATGTTTTTTTGAAAAATGTGCCTTAAAAACATGATTCGAAGTCAAATTTCGGGAAAACTTATGGGAAAATTAAAAATTAAAAATTATATACAAAAGATAAGAATAATATACAAAAGATAAGAATACTAAAATTTAAAACTGATTAATAAAAAATAATTTAAAAATTTAAAATCTAAGACAATTATAATTATAAATATTAAAATATGTACAAAAAATTAAAAATTATATACAAAAAATAAAAAATAATACTAATATTAAAATTTGAATATGATTAATAAAAAATATAAAATTTAAAAATTTTAAACCGAAGAGAATTATAAATAATATTAAAATTGAAAAAACTTATTATAAATTACACAGAAAAAATATATCAGAATTTGATAGCAAAACTTACGCGTCAGAAAATAAACTAAAATTTAAATATTATTGAATATTTTGTACCTAATATCGCACCCCAGTAGACTAGGTCATAAAATTTATTGGCACACGTTTTCATAAGAAATATACATTAATAACTTAAAAAGGAGATGGAGTATGCATTATTAGTTCAGGTACTGTTTCCAAAAAACGTGCTTTCTTTTTTAATTATATTTTATTTTAAGGGGTTGTTCACGTGATTGGGAAAATCCAAAATTTTTATTTTGAAACAATTTAATTGTCGATACAAACCACATTTGAAATTGGTGTTGAAAAGGATGCAGGACAATTGCACTCGTACAGGTATAATAATAATGAAGGAATAAAATATTTTAAATTTAAACAAGTAAATATTTTTGGTGGGCGTTCCTTTCATAGTGTAAATAAGATCGACAGTTAATATGTGGAAAATCCAAGAAATTTTATGATATTTTAGGCTGCATATTCACTAGCGGTAAACAAAACACCTCTAGACTGAATAACGCGTAAACAATGAAACATACCATTTTTTTTAAAGCAATGCCTGTAGGTACTATAGTAACTTAAGTACTTAAAGTTGATAATCTTAAACTAATCCTAATAAGTGAAAATGACCGCCAATCTTTAGCACCCAACACTTTTCAAAAAGTAGACATAATAATCAAGAAGTTCCGTTAACAATTAAGAAAAATTATAGTGAGTTCCATATATTCCTGTCCAGTTCGTTGTCCAATTCTTTGCTCAATTCCACTGCTGATAAACTGACTGAATGTTTTCAATTCGTATATCCAACTGATTGAACCATACCGACTGTATCTTCCGAATTAACTGACTAATTGCTGTACTCAATGGGGGTTTCGAAATGTCATTTGTTGCATCTAATAAAAATGACGTACTTGTTGTTGTCGCCTTCTTGATGTTCCCTTCTCGAATGTGCTCGAATATTCCAGAAAGTTACAACCTTATATAGAAAAAGTAAAATTGTAAAAAAAAATATAATCTGTACTAGGTAAATACAGCTGGGCCCCAGTAGCAGGCAACGTATTCGATAAGTACAGTAGAGCTCCTAAAATCAATGCCCCTCTAAAAATTTGCGTACGGTGGCTGTAGGAATGTTAGATCCCACCTCCACGTTGCAAATCTTATCGCCGAATGTCCATCACGTCCCATCATGTTAGTGTCAAGAGAAAATACAGGGTTAGCCGTTTCCCTGAAATTTGACTTCGAATCATGTATCACAGGCGCTTATTTGCAACAAAAATAATTTTCGTGCCGTCAATTACCAGAAAACCACGGATAGAATTTGCTTCAAACTTTCGCTGATTATTCCTAATATAATAAACTAGAAAACGCCATACTAGCAGGAAATAGACGGCTAGCCGCTTTCCCGAAATTGGACTTCGAATCAAGTTATATTTAAAGCACATTTTTTTACAAAATTATTTTTTGCCGTCAATTGCCAGAAAACCACGAATAGGATCTGGTTTAAAATTTCTAGCTAGCCGTGTTCCCGAAATTTAACTTCGAATCATGTTATTTTTAAGGAGCATTTTTCAACCAAATTATTTTTTGGCCGTCATTTGCCAGAAAACCACGCATAGGATCTGGTTCAAATTTTCGCTGGTTATTACTAGTATAATAACCTAGAAAACGCCATACCAGCAGAAAATAGACGGCTTGCCGTTTTCCCGAAATTGGACTTCAAATCATGTATTTAAGGCGCATACGTCCAAAAAAAAAAAAATTTTGGCCGTCTGTTGCCAGAAAACCACGCATAGGATCTGGTTCAAACTTTCACTGGTTATTACTAATGTAATAAGCTAGAAAACGCCATATCAGCAGAAAATAGACGGCTAGCCGTTTTCCCCGAAATTGGACTTCGAATCGCGTATTTAAGGCGCATTTTTCAACAAAAAATTATTTTTGGCCGTTAGTTGCCAGAAATCGACGCATAGGATTTGGTTCAAACCTTCGCTAGTTATTAATAATGTAATAAGCTAGAAAATACTATATCAGCAGAAAATAGACGGCCTGCCGTTTTCCCGAAATTGGACTTCGAATCATGTATTTAAGGCGCTTACGACAAAAAAAAAAAAATTTGGCCGTCTGTTGCCAGAAAACCACGCATAGGCTCGGGTTCAAACTTTCGCTGGTTATTACTAATGTAATAAGCTAGAAAACGCCATACCAGCAGAAAATAGACGGCTAGCCGTTTTTTCCGAAATTGGACTTCGAATTATGTATTTAACGCGCTTACGTCCAAAACAAAAAAAAAAAATTTGGCCGTCTGTTGCCAGAAAACCACGCATAGGATCTGGTTCAAACTTTCGCCGGCTATTACTAATGTAATAAGCTAGAAAACGCCATACCAGCAGAAAATAGACGGTTAGCCGTTTTCCCCGAAATTGGACTTCGAATCATGTATTTAAGGCGCTTACGTCCAAAAAAAAAAGAATTTTGGCCATCTGTTGCCAGAAAACCACGCATAGGATCTGGTTCAAACTTTCGCCGGCTATTACTAATGTAATAAGCTAGAAAACGCCATACCAGCAGAAAATAGACGGCTTGCCGTTTTTCCGAAATTGAGCTTCGAATCATGTATTACAGCCCTTACTTCCACAAAAAAAAAATTTTTGGCCGTTAGTTGCCAGAAATCGACGCATAGGATTTGGTTCAAACTTTCGCTAGTTATTACTAATGTAATAAGCTAGAAAATACCATATCAGCAGAAAATAAACGGCTAGCCGTTTTCCCGAAATTGGACTTCGAATCATGTATTTAAGACGCATTTTTCAACAAAACATTTTTTTTGCCGTCATTTGCCAGAAAACGACGCATAGGATCCATAGGATCTGGTTCAAATTTTCACTGGTTGTTACTATGAGTCAAGGCAACAAGACGTCATGCCAACGAAAAATAGACGGCTGGCCGTTTTTTTCCGAAATTTTGGTTCTAATTTACGATAACTGACGTATGCGCTATTCAATATTTAGCAATTTTTATATTTTATCATTTACTTTCCAATATTTAAGGTGCGAAAAATTTTCTGAATTTTTCCTGTATATTAGTTTATTAGTTGGGTGAAGTATCGATGTTGATTTCAAAACGGTAAGTCTTGTCAGTTTTGTTATTTTTCCGTTTTATTTTGGAACAAAAATATTAGATGATTTTGGATCATTCAATATGTTGTGAGTACGTACATAGTATAAACGAAACGTGATGTTGGTAGTTCATTTAGTCGATATGTGCTAACTATTCGGCTATTCAAATATCGTTTTGTTATTCTCAAAGAATATTTTTAACGCATGGTGTTGACGCATGGTTTTTTTCTGCTAGTTTTTTTCTGCTAAAAACACCATCGTTATATCGTACCTTTTCATCCAATAAGGAGTTGAATTCTCATTTATTCCTCCACGTTCGCCCCATTTCGGAGGCTTATGGGAAAGTGGAGTCAAAGCCATAAAATATCATTTCAAAAGAATAGCCGGTAATGCACATCTTACATTAGAAGAAATGTATACTTTAATATGTCAAATTGAAACATGCATAAATTCGAGACCATTAACACCCATTTCCAATGATCCTAATGATTTCACACCTTTAACACCGGCACATTTCCTTATCGGTGACACGTTTGAAACGTTACCTGAACCAGATTTTACAGCATGTAAAATCAACTCATTATCACATTGGCAGCGAGTTTAGCAGTGTACGCAGCATTTCTGGAGACGCTGGTCCAAAGAATATTTAAATGAATTGCAACAGCGAGTTAAATGGAAGGAACGTCGTCATGATCTTTCCATCAACAATATTGTTCTCTTCAAGGATGACAACTCCCTACCCCTCCAGTGGAAATTAGGCAGAGTTGTTGAACTGTCTCCAGGTACAGATGGTGTAGTGCGTGTAGTTAAAGTGAAAACCGCAAGTGGTGTAGTTACACGTGCTAGTGTAAAATTATGTCCATTACCAATAGACAATGCTCTTAAGGACTGTAAGTGATGTTTGTACTAAATGGACATTAGCGATTTTTTATTTACAGTTATTTGTTTTATGTCATTAATTTTGAACGGTACCGTTCAAGGGCCGGAGAATGTTGTCATTTCTTAATTTTTGTCTTTTTTATTGTTTTGCATTTAAATATTCATTTATTTGTTTAAATTCAAACTATAAACATGCGCATGCGTATAAAAGCATTGCCATATATGTACGTATCAATACCAATAGGTATTCTGTTTAAGCGAGTCATACGCACTTGAGATGTGAACAAGTAAGCGTCATCCAATGATGACAAAAAATATATGTAAAATTTAACAATTTAAATAAATGTGCATACAATGTGTACTGGTCCTTCATCATCAAATTTATTTTATTTCACACGATACCTTAAATCCCAACAGTATTAATTTTATAAAAATATTAACCCTTTTCCGGTAAAATAACGAGTGTAGCTCGTCATCGGTTTTTTATGCATACGACACAATGAGGAGCTACTTTTTTGCAAATATAATTTTAATTAACAATATGTAATAATTCTAAAATGAGACGAGTTTTTCTAAATGAAAATTAAATAGTTCTTTCATACGCTATGTTTAACGATTAAATCATACCGGAAGGGATAATCTAATTATTAATAGTATAGGACTGCTATATTTTTTTCTTTTTGTTAAATTTCAAAAAATAAAACTGTAATAGTTACTAGTTTTTATATGTTTTAATAAAAGTTCGCCTTATATTTAAATAGTTTTGATTTTTTATAACACGACGAATGTATTTACAATCCATTTATTTACAACTTAAATGCTGTTTCACAGTATGAAAAGTCAAAATTATTTCTTCTGAGTTGTGTATGATTAAAAAGTTGTACTTGTGCTTTTTAGTTTTTACAAAGACGTTTTTGCATATTAGGAAACTTGGCCAAACTGAAATAGCCTAAAATTTTATCCAATGTAATCTTATTTCATTTATGACATATTTACTTACAAAATTTTTGTCGATCCGTGGTATTAGGTACTGATACAGACGATCCTAAAGTACATACCAATAAGTACATAAATCACTTTTTTTGTTGTAAAATATATTTAAATTTAATTTTCGTGATCTATAGTTTAAAAAGTGCTGGTTTAATTTGATGACCTTAAAGAAACAAATACATTTTTTTAGTAATTATAGTTTTATTGTTAATTGGAAATAATTACAAAAAATTCTAAATTTTATGCAAATATTTTGTAAACTAAATATTTTCCAAAAACAATCTTTGGCAAATTTCGTCCCTTCTTTGCCTTCCTTCCTGCATATTATTATAAAATATGCGCTCGTCATTTTCATTTGGTATAACAAATTCTGCACCTTCTCTAATGTACTCCTCAATCATAATATCATCATGTGTAAGACATAAATTGTGAAGTACGCACGCTGCAAGAACGGTGCCAGGTATAAAATCAGTACGATTCATATCTAGATATTTTAAACGTCTAAATCTGCCAAATAATAATGCTAATGCGCGTTCAATAGTTTGTCTTGTTTGTGATAATTTCTTATTAAAGTTTCGCTGTGCTCTTGTTAAATTTCCTCTTTCAATGTAGGGTGGAATACACCAATGAAGTATCGGATACGCTTTATCTCCAATAATGAACTCATTGTGTGGAAAATATTCTCTGGGATTATTTTGTATACGCGAATAAATAACAGAATTCCGAAAAATTATATTGTCGCTTACACTCCCTGGGTATCCCCCAAAAATGTCTGTGAATTTTAAGTGAGCATCACATATAGCTTGCAACGTGATCGCATAATTACACTTCCTGGTAATATAAGAATGTGGATCTTCTTTTGGTGCCTTAATTGGGATAAACGTCCCATCGACAGCACCAATTACGTTATCTATATTTGCAATATTATAAAAATCACGTTTAACTTCTTCTAATCTATCGGTAGGCCAAGTGATAATTCGAGGAGCAATGTCATTTAATAACTTAATTACTCGCATAAAAGAAACTGATAATGAAGACTTGCCCATGTCGAATCTTTCTGCTACAGACCTGTGAAGAGTTCAATGAAAAGTTGATAATAATTCTAAATTATTTTTTAAATTTATTAAACAATTGCCTGTATGAATCTGGAGTAGCTAAAAGCCAAATAACAGCCATTAACTGTTTGTCAACGTCAATTTTAGCTCGTCCAACATTTCCATTACGTTTTTATTGGGGGCCAATTATTGATACCAAATGTTCATAAGTATTTAAACTAATTCTAAAATTTTGTTGGAATTCACTGCGCTACAATTAGATATGACTTTTTCAATATAACTAGAAATAAAGAATTGGTTTATTCTTTATGTGAGTATTTGCAATTATAGTCGCCGCTATATCTGATTCATTTTCACTTTCAGCACTCTCATCGCTTTCATTTAAATATACTATATCAAAAAAATTCTTAGCAATTAACAATGGTGCCGCAACTGCCATTATGTATTTTTACCTTATTCCAGTTTTTGAAAATGCAAAAATGACAATTAGGTACAAAATAAAATTTATAGTGAAAAAGAGAGGTTATGTTATTTCGCAATTCCCGGGATCGTTCAAATAAAAACACGCACGGTGTGACAACCTAAGGATATTCCATTAATTACCCTAGTATAAAACACTCTACCTTGTCTTTTATTCCTGAACGCAGCCTTGTTATTTATACCTTGTTATTTGTTTCGGTTATTGTTTTTTAATGATGTGCTACCCGAGGCCTTTTACACCCTAGGTGGCACATCAATTGTTGTTTTTATCTGTGATATTTTGTTATGCCGCTGTAAGCCTGTTGTTATGGCTCTACAGCGGTATTGTTTTAACCCCTTATTGCTTCACTGGTCGGCTTGTGGCCTCCCAGTGACGCAATAAGTATTATCTGTGATACGATTTGTGATATTTTTCTAGTCTTTGTGTTTTGTCTAGTCAGGTTCCTCCACTCCGAGATCCTTCACACCTCGGAGGGAGTTGCAGCGATGGTCTTCAGGCCTTGGTGACCGGACGCTCTGTCTAGTACTTATCGTACCGTCACCAAGGACTGTCCGCTCGATTTAAGCCCTGGGATGGCAGGGCTCATCGTTTGTTTTTATTATGTGTATGTTTGTCCTTTGTCTAATGCATTTATGTGTCCCTGTCTTTACGTGTTGTTTTTATTTATCGTGTTTGGCGGCGCATCCCCTTAGTAGGCGATGCCGCCGGGTGCTGCTAACCGCGCCATCCACCGATAGCAGTACCCCAATTTTAATCAAAAAAAAAATAATAATAAAAAAAAATATTTAGAAGGAATGAAACGTCCTGTACATGATTTTAGCTGGGACATTCTGTCACCAGGTAGTAATTACCTTTAATAATTAAAAATAAAATTGTAAACAAATAGTGAATTTGAATAATCGATCTAAATTCAACTAGAATTGGACCAAATTTGATTATGTAACAACTTAAAAATTGCCGTCTAGAGGTTAGCTGGTAGGCGCGCGACCAGCGATGAACCTCTTCTGCTTCTGGAGCACGAACGATCCACTTCCATTAGAAGCACAGCTCAACAATTAGTCAAACAATGGGATGTGAACTCCCTCACCTCGTGTTTAAATTCAAATTATAATCATCAATTATTCAAATTTACATAAAAATAGCATTAAAAGGACATAAATGTAAGTTCGATCTTTTCCTATAAATCATTAAAATTCTTAATTAATTTAAGATGATTATTATATTATTCGATTCTTTTCTTAATCGATACATCGTTACAGTTTTATAATAATGATCTTGATTCTAATCACAATTCCGAATACGTGGTAGTGTTCCTTGCCATGTTATTTCATAATTCAATTCAATCTTTCTGTAAAAAGGATTGAAATAAGTAGTTAGAATCAGGATTATATTTATTAAGAAATCATTAACTTCGACAACTCACTTTTTAACATAATTCATATTGAAATTGTTACAAAAATCTGATCAATATATCATTCCAATTAGGGTTAGAATTCCATTTTTTTTTTTTTTTTGACAGCTTCTCTAGATAAAAATCGATTACTTTACCGCCGTATCACACCTTTTTAAATTTGGTCTGAAAATCAACAAATAACATATAATTCTTACAAATCTTAAAATGTCAATCAAAATTGTCGTTTACTTCTCATTATCCATAAATAGCTCCAAAAATTTGACGACAAAATTTGGCAATGTCTTGATCAGCGTGATCGGCAGCTGGGCCATACAAAATGTCGAAAAATTATTGGACCGTTGCCTGGGCGTGTATTAAGTTTAACACGATATGCCACAGGTTAATTAAGTTAATTTAAGTTCTTTATTTTTTTCAATTTTTGTAACTCATTATTCGTTTGACAGCTGATGTAGCGATTATCGATTTTTTTTTATAATTGTATTTCACAAATACTTTATATAGTAATATTTGTAATAAACTTGTTAAGTGGAAATTTCATATTTTCTTCTTTCCAGTACCACTTCATATTTTTTTACAGAGAATATTTTCAATATTGAAGTAATATAAATTTTAACTATCATACGAATAGCCATTACAACTGTGCATGTGTTGTGTGCGATAAACATCGTATACATCACATGCCATGTCATACATTTCAATGGAACTTATACGATTTGCAACACTGAGGTACCTCATGCGATTGAATGGTCGGTGCCGCGATCGAATATCAATAAAGTCTTCCACTGTGCTAGCTTACTAACAAGTAGTAATCACGATGACCGACAGCGACGCGTGCGGTGGCTCTCTTAGATCAGTATAATTCAACAGATATTTTAAAAATCTCGCTGTATGACAAATCGGCAGCATGTCGCGGTTTGGAACCACGCTAAAATCAAGTAAAACTGCCCAGTGAATTTCCTCGATTGACGTAGCGCGTAGATCGGGCAATGATTGAACACCTATTTAACAAATGGCGTTTCAGTCAACGGAGGGTTTACGTTACGTAGGAACTTCGTTCAAAACTGTATATATGTTACCTTCATCAGCTGTACTGATAGTTTGATTATTTAACTCTGTTAAATTGCTTTCAAAATTATATCCATCTTTGGCGTCCACTTCTATATATTTTCTTTTCTTTTCGATTGGCTCTTCAATATTTATCTTCGAAGTGGAAGCTGTTTCTAAATTTATTTGCATTTCAGTACAATTAATTGCTTCTTCCCCGTCTACCGTAGCATATATGCAGCGTAGCGCCATCTAGATTATTTATTACGGCCTGGCCCGTTTCAGAAAAATACAGATATGTGACTGTCCAGCAATTCTTCCAACCACTCGTCATCATCCAATATTAACTCGATACTGTCTTGCTCTTCGTTTATCTCATTTTCATTACGCTCTAAGTCACTTTCATTGGTGGCACTAGTAGATTTTAACATCTGTGATATTTTCCTCCAAAAATAAAAAAGTGATGTATCTTCGATGTTGCCTAACCATACCTGAGTTTTTAAAAAGTTTTTTTGGGTTCAATTTGTTTTCCAATAAAACGTAGATTTTTTTCAATTTCTGGACCATCACACCGTTTGATTTTATTTTTTTTATCTTTGTGTAATTTAAAATAATCAATGGCACTAAAATCGAAAGAAAATAATCCACAAGCACGGAAACCATTCTGCAAAATCGATGGTTTTACTACCTTTTTGATAACTTTCTCCAGCAAAGGACAAAAACTATTTCTGTCCAAACGATTTTCTGCATTTTCTATTCTCCAGTTATAAACTTCCTTTTTCCAAGCGTTCTTTAATGGATGAAATAAGGATACATCCATAGGTTGCAAAAAAATGTGCAGAGTTTGGGTACAATGCCACTAGTTTTATTTGTTTTTGTGAACAAAATTCACTTAAAGCTAAAGTAAGGTGTGAAACATGATCGTCTAGAAACAACAATATAGGAAATTGAACTTTTTTTCAACGAGCCAGGGATAGAAAACATTAGTTATGTATTCATAAAAATTCTCTCCGTTCATTCACCCATTCTCAGAATGTCTTATTGCCCATGCTTTCGGCACTGAATTGATAAATTCTTTTGGAATTCTCTTTAGCTTTAGTACAACCATCGGTGGTGCTAATTCTCTTGCAGCATTACTCATAAATAATGTTGTTATGCATTCTTTTTCATTAGAATTAATAATATTATGTACCGATTTTTATCCTTTTTTTACAATTACATGGTTATTAACCAGACTTAAAAAAATGCTATTTCATCACAATTGAATAGCCTCTCTGGCTCTTTCAAAATTTCTATCTGTCCTCTTTTTTTTCTTTTTAAATAATCTTCAATTTCCTCAAACCAGTTTTTTTAATATTTTGTTCGGTTACGGAAGCTCTTGATTTTGTTAAATTTTGGGAGAGTCGCATGGATAATTCTGGATGCCTCTTGCAAAAAGATAAAAACCATTTTCGCCCAGGTCAATCATTAGAAAATGAATTTTCCCGTTTTAAGTTTTTAATTAGTATTTGGACACTGTCTTGCAATTGATCTTTATCTACAGGAAAGCCAGTTTCACCCAAATGTATCATCCACTTTACAATATTTTCTTCCTCTTCTCTGGTTAAAAATGTGGAGGGACCTTTTTTTCCATAATATTGGGTACCTTCCTTTTAATTTATCCGACAATGTACTTCGCGGTATACCGAATGTTTTGACTACAATAGACACCGGCGTTCCTTTTTTAAGAATTTCAATAGCATCTTCTAAATCTTCTTTACTATATTTTATGTTGGAATTCATCTATAATAAACAAACGACCAAAAACCGTTACTATAATGTACCAATATCCGACATTAATTTAAACTAACTACTATAATTTGTTTGTTAAAAAAAAATAATGACGGTTACTGGTCAGTAGCTTTATTGAATTGTTGTGAAAGTAATTCAAATTTTAAAATTACAGTGTAAAAAGAACAGAAGAAATGGAGGAGACAACTGTGTAACTGGCGCTAGCGTAGCTTGTTCCCAAATATAAATGTCAATTAAAGAGTAAAAAGTAAAATTTTTAATTTTTTGTTAAATATGACGCGTTGTTGTGTACCAAAATGTTCTGAAATAGGAATTCACAAATTTCCTAAAGATGAAAAAATGAAAAAGTTGTGGTTAAGAGCTCTAAGAAGGAAAAATTTTGTACCTACTAATAGTTCTAGGTTATGTCGAAACCATTTCACTGAAGATGATTATCCGAAAATAAGTTATTATACAGATATTTTTTTATCACGGAGTAATTCTTATTGAATATATTTTTTACCGAATTTGAAGTAAGTTTATATTAATGAAAAATATTTATAAATATTTAGGCATTGAACATCAACATAAATTCTTAAAAAAATCAGCAGTTCCGTCTATCTTTTCATGGAATATAAAGCCACAATCAGAAGTCACAGCGGCGCGAGAAGTTCGTAATGCCAAAAAATCATTAGTTTTTAAAAGCAGTCAGAAAGATGTGTCCGAAAAGTACACGGAAGATCATGTAATGAACGAAAAATGTACAGAAATTTCTAATGTTAAAAGTAATGAGAATGATAAACCTACAACTTCGACAGAGTTTAAAAAATCGGTAGCTTCATGTGGGTCTCAAACCACAGTTTGTTTAAAATTATTTACTACCGAATCATTATTATCAGATAACGAATCTGTAATGTTTTACACTGGATTAGAAACTTACGATAAATTTTCTTTCGTACTGGACACATTGTTACCTATGGCTTATAATTTAAAATACAGATGGAGTCAAGTTAAACGTTTAGCAGTAGAGGATCAATTTTTAATGGTATTAATTAAACTTAGAAGAAATAAACCTGATTTTGAAATTGGAAAGATCTTTGATGTTAGTAAAACAGAAGTTTTAAATGTAATTAATAACTTGGATTAATTTTATTTATGATATGCGGTCATTGATTAATATTTGGCCAAATCGAGAGTTGGTAAATTTTTATATGCCAGAATCATTCAAAAATTTCACAATACTACGCGAATCATAATTGACGCAACTGGAATTCCAATAAAAAAACCAAACCACCCCACTGTTCAAAGAGCAACTTTTAGCTTGTATAAACATAAAAACACTTTGAAATTTTTAGTTGTAATAACACCAGCGGGATTGTTGTCTTACTGCTCTGAAGCCTATGGAGGATCTACAAATGACCGCCAAATGGTGGAAAGAAGCAATATTATAAACTTGTGTGATGAAGGTGATAGTATCATGGCTGATCGGGGCTTTAATGTGCAAGACTTATTTACTCCAAAGAATATAGCAGTCAACATACCTACTTTTTTAAAGGGAAATTCTCAAATCTCTCAAATGTTACTACAACATTATCAGAAATTGGCAAGCGGAAAGAGTTAATGTAGAAAGGCTTATAGGCTTAACCAAAACTTAATAACAACAGATTTAAATCAATTTTGTGTACCTTTAGCCTCAAAAAAATTTTTTATATGTTTAATGCTTTGTAATTTTAGAGAAGGTATTGTAAATAAAAGCAAAGTCAAATATTTATTTGTTTTATTTCATTTCTTCATAATTAAAATATAAAAACTCATTTAAAATTTCGTGTTTAAAATAAATTTCGTAAAAATCATACAATTTTTTAAGCATTTCTAATATAAACTTGTCATCTCTTTTAACAAAAATAATTTTTAAATCTTTATATGTATAGGCTATCAAATTGCAGAATTTTCTTTTAGAACAATATAACTGTCCTTGAATTTGATAATACGCAGGAGAAGTATTCTTTAGTACTAATGAATTGTTTTCTACAGATAAGTATGGAACGGTTAAAATATTAATAAATTGGTTGCGACTGACATAGGGACACTTCATTTCAATTATTGTGTCTACTCTCAGTAAACCATCGGGGTTAGCAGCAAGATAAGGTCGTTCTTGACTAATAAATAAACCACATTCTTCTACAGATAAATTATAATTTTTGCAGTATTTTTCCAGCGCTATCTTCTCATTAATGATGCCGCGATTGGTAGCACGAGATGTAAAACGAGTTTGATTTAGTAACCGTTTCGCATATGTCTGCATTTGATTAGATGTCAAGTGACAGACACTATGAAATTTACTGGCTGTTAATCTAATTCTTCGTTGATCGTACCATTCACTACTGTTTCTTTGTTTTCTTGTTAATTGCTCTATAACTTGTACATCTTCAATTGTTATAGAATTTAACTTTAATTTGTTTAATAAATCTTTTTCTGGATCAACTACGATAAAATTATGATCAGATATTATTCCATAGGGATTGGCTGGTTCATACATTTGTTTTAAAGGCATTGATGATCCTTCAAAATTTAAAACTAAATCACGAATCCTATCATTGTAATTTTTTACGTCGATTTTTTCGATTGGGTACGGACTGAAGATTATACTTCGTCTATTTTTTATTTGCGGTAATTTATCAGCTTTTATCGGAGATCCCGTATGCTGCCCTTTGGGTACGTGCAGTTGTAATTTTTGTGTACACACTTGATGCAATAACATTATTTTATCATTTCATATTCATAACAGATGGGCCTGTAATTGTAAAAATAAGTTTATTTATATGCAAGTATGTAAACTCATTTTTACAATTATAGCGCCATCTGTTACGAACAGAAAAAAATGTTTCGTATAAAAGTTGAGTATTTTGTCCCGTAGAATCCGAATCTGCAATAAAAAATGGGAGTTTCTATTTTAGATTTCAAAATTACCCCTACCCTCCCCCTCACAGGGGGCAGGGGGGCTTATTTTAAGACAGAAAGATGTCCTCTTCAGAATTACTATTTTTTTAGTCAGGCAAAATTTCCCTACAGGCTTATTTTTTAAGACATACAAAATTCCAGGTTAAATGGATCACCCTGTATATATTTTATATATTTTTATATTGTCCTCAAAACGTTAAGGAAATATTTTTAACCAAAAAAAGTTTTATGAAAAAGTTTTTAAAACGTTACAGAACGTTTGTTGTCCGCAAAAAAAATGCGGTTATGCTTTTCAGCCGCCATATTGAAGCCATTATTGTGTGAGGTCAATCATGCCACTCATATTTGAAAAGTAGAGTTCATAATCTTTAATGAAAAACCATGTTCAAAATTAAAAAAAATTAGAAAATCAGTATATGATAAACTTGATGAAGCTCTACTTACCATGTGAGTTTTTTGAGAGTTGCGATTTCTATTACAACCAAATTTTATGATAGAAATGGTACTGGAAAAGGTTCTTTTCGTGGATGTAATGGAAATGTAACCAAGAAAAACACTATCGGTTGAAGTAGCCTCAAGTACATATGCATATTTTTACCGCCTAACTGATAAAGAAAAATTAAAAATTAAACTTGGGAAAAAAAAATTTTTTTGCTCATTTATGTAGTTAATTAATGCATTAGATCAGTTTTATCGAAAAATTAATATATAGTCCCATTTAAAAATCTATAAGTTTGTATCATAGTTCGAAAACCATAAGCGCTATAAAGCTCCTGACTATAGCAATCAGTTGCCCCCGTCGATATCTACAACTCTTATTTGAACAATTTTTCGATTAAATCAACGGTTTGGCTGTAATAAAAATGGCAACTCTCGAAAAACTCACACATTATATGGTTTCGCTGTAATGAGTATACACTGGACAACCCTGAAGAAAAAGAAAATAATAAAATTTTTTTTTAAATTAAATGTAAAGTGCAATAAATTATTAAATTCAATGAACTGATAAATTCAAGTCAGTAAAATGCCGTTGCGCGTGGTGGCGTTTTTTTTTGGCAAAAAAAAAAAAAAATAATCAGAAGGTTGGTGATAGCCGTTGAGTAAAGTTAGAGTAGTGATAGCCGAATTGAAGGAAATAGGTAGTTAAAAGAAACCAAATGAAAAGTGTGTGCTAGAAAAACAACCACAACTGGAAGGAAGGATGTCTACAAGAAAGTAAAGGGTATACATACAACAGATTCAAGGTAGGACAAATTTTAGTAGATCCGGATAGCTCCCCTCATAAATAAAGGAAAGAAAGGATTAATATAGCAGATTCGGAAAAAAAGTTTTTTTTTCTCTTAACGTTTTCTTTACTTTTCTTTTGTTATTAAATCATTATTATTATTATTATTATTATTATTTTATACGTAAATATCGCGACTGCACTTCAAAAACCCCCGGAGGAAAAAGTGTCCGTGCAGCGTACCAGGTCAGGTACTTCTAGGTCAGGTACGTAATGTCCGTCATACAGCATCCCCTTCCTGGTCTTCCCTACCTAATAAATCCCCGAACCTCGCTGCGAAACCATAACAGTGGGAGATTCGAGGGCAGGTCCAATGGATGTTCGAGGACCCGCTCTAAACGGGGCATGGGGTTCAAAGGTGTTCATGAACTCCCGGAAAAAGTCGTCTCGTGCGACCGAAGCGTGCCGAGCGTCCCGATGATAACTGCTTTTTGCATTGACGCCGCTAACATGTTGGCGTGAGATCTACAAGCCGGAATGATGTTAAGATTGCGCACAAAGGAGTTATGCATACCCCCCAGACATCCGATTATAAGTACGACCAAGCGGACCGGTACAGTTGTCGCAGCTCGTGTATTAGATCTTGATATTTAATCCTTTTTTGCTCCTCCTTTTCGACTATGTTAGTTTCCGCCGGAGCAGAGAACTCGATAACATACATAGTCTGAGATGTTAAATCTTGGAGCACAACATCAGGCTTATTAGCGGTCAATTGCCTGGTAGTTGCAACCGGCATATTCCAAAAGATCTTGCACTTTTGGTTGGCAACAAAGGATTCTACTTCCGCAGGATCGTAGGGCAAGACTGGTGTTTTGTCAACTTCGTAATGATGACGAAGATAAAAGTAGAGCACACGCAACGCTGCATTATGGCGATGGATATAGGTGGATTTAGCATAATAAGAACAACCTGAAGTCAGGTGCATTAAGGTTTCCGGGTATGCTTTGCATGCCCGACACGAGGTATTCGAAACCCCTTTATTACCCATCACATATTTTTGGTGTGTTAAGGTGTTCCACACTCCATCTTGAGCTGCCATGATAAAGCCCTCCGTTTCCGATTTAAGTCCATTAGCTCTCAAGAAAGCCCAAGTGAGTTCGCTCGAAAGGCCAAGGTTGTCAAGATGACGGTAGAACATACCCTGGTGAACTTTGTCGCGATGCTGATTGAGCAGATGTTGTTGCTCGGCTCTCTTGATTGCCGACTTTTGGCGCGACTGTGATAGTGAAAGGATTATTATTATTATTATTATTATTATTATTATTATTATTATTATTATTATTGTTTTTTTAGTTATTTTAGTATTGGTTGGTGTGGATGCTAAAATTCTCAAACTTTATTCATTTTAACGGAGAGAAATCTTAGTGACGTCGTCATTTAGAGTTTTGCTCTCTTATTCTGAATTTTAATTATTAACAGAAGTTGTACTTAAATTTCACTTATCAAGTAATTCACTAGATTTCATACTACTGTATTTTTTTTTAAAATTGTGTTTGAGAGGAATTTTAGCATTGTCACACTTAATTTTTGCTTTTATTTCTTTTTGTGACTTGTCATATATATGAATATATATATTTACCAGGAGAAAAGAAAATAGATAGCAAACTTATTCATTCCAAATTACATTACCAATGTCAGTTAAGATAGTAAGATATCACGTTTCATTTTAATTGATTTAACTTAACGTTCGGTCAAACCTCTATGTTTCTTTTGTGGCAAATTTGCTCATTTATTGTAACCCCATACTAATTTTATTGTAGATTTTGAATAAATAAATATTTGTGTTAAGAGAAGTTCGATAGTATTTCATTGCCTAGCGGCAGGTAGCTTTTGCCTCAAAGCAATTTATTTCAGAAGGTCCGGAGTTCGAACCCACGAATTTCGTTAGAAATGTGGCGGCCGATCCCTTAAAGATTAATCCTTATAAGGAACAAAAGGCTGATTCATTAGATCGCCAACAAAGGTTAAATAACGTACCAATTAATGGTGCACTTTTAAAAATTAAAGCAAGGGAATTAGGAATGAAGATTAAGAACGATGAAAAGTTTGTTTGTAGGGACAGCTGGATTGAAAGATTCAAAAAGCGACATAAAATTTGTGTTGGAAAAATTGTTGATGAAGCAGCATCAGTAAACAAAGAATATGTAGATAGTTGGTTGAAACAGTGGCCGAAAATTAAGCAAAATTATAATAAAAATGATATTTTTAACGCCGATAAGACGGTTTCTTTTTATAAATTAATGCCAAATCAAACATTAAAATTCAAAGGAGAAAAGTGTGTCGGTGGTAAGCTTTCAAAACATCGTATTACAGTAGTGTATTTTGGACAGTTCTGAGCCCACCACCTTATGGAAAATTAACATTGCCTACCACCCACCACCTTATAGAGAAATAACACAGCCTAATCTCGAACTCGTTCACTTCGGCTAGCCAAAATTTGGTTGGTGGGGGTATGTGGTTAGTTAAATTTTTGGTAGATGGTTTCTGGTAAATTTTTGACAATTGATGTGTTGTGTGGATTGCCTATATTAGTAAGTAATATTATTTAAATAAAACAAAATGTCATCGGTTGGTGTATTCGATCTTTGGTACTTTATTTTACGAAGCGGGAGTGCTAGCCACTACACTGGGACGTACACTGGCTCTGGATATATTAAATGTCGAATATATTCTAACAATTGACATTTTGATATGTATGTTAATTAAGTGTACAAACATGTTTCAACCAAATATTGCCTAAGGTGGTGAATGGTAATGCCTACAAATGTCAGTATATAAATTATTTATTGCTACACTTAAAAACTTTCAAATCGGTTTTCCGTTCACGTGATTAGGTCATGTTATGTTGTTTGCACATTTTGCTTGTGGTAGTCGGTTATTTAACCATATGTATGAAATAAATTTTCCGATTGCATCATTTGCTATTTAGGCTAGGAGTAACCTTGAATGCACACATTAATGCCACATGATTTTTCACCAAATAATAGTATATAAAGCAGGTTGATATTTATAAAATTATCAAGTTATCGTTGAAACTTTGTAAAGTGTTCAACAATATCAGTTTCTGTAAAATTTTAATTGTTACCGTTTTTAAAAGAAGTTTATTGTTGTTGTTGTCAATAATGGAATTGAACTATCAAGCTAGTGTCAGTCAACAAGATCCAGCACTTACTTCGAAACTAGTAAGAAGCCTTAACAAAATTGGAAAAGTTAAGCCGTGGTTGAAACTGGGTGACATGGTTATAAAAAAACCATATAGAATTATTGATGTCAAACAAATCCAGTCGAAATTTGATCCGACCCGAATGAAGACTGTGTTGGAATTAGAAAATGGATACTTGTCGTTACCTGCTCGGTTCGATAATATGGATGCGCCGTCGTTTGAGCGATTGAAATACACACCTACTTTAGCCGTGGTCAATAATGGAGTAGTAGGCAAAACATTTTGGATTGAATTCGAAGAAATAAATTTGCTAGAATACTACAATTCTGCGCACTGTGATAATACTTGTAATTAATAATAATTTTTTGTTATATAAAATCATATATGTATATATCTTTTTTTTAAATAAACAAATAAATAAATAAAAAAACGTATTTTTTTTTTCAAAAAATTTATTAAAATTTTTTTGTTTCACAATAGTAATGTTTGTACATAGATATTACATTTTGTAATGCACAATGTCCAGAAAAATGGCTTCCGCATCGCGGGCTGTTGTAAGTTGTTACCAGGGTCCGTAGCTTTGGACAGCTGAGTACTTCTTCAAAATTCATGATGATGATTGTTGATGGCAGTAGTTGTTTAAGATAGCGAAATTTTTCTTCACCCTTCACGTACACGATTCGAGTTGTGCGTAATGCATCCATTAAAATATATTGCAACTGTTCATAGTCAATGTGTCCATCCATCCAAGAGAATCCATGATGATTTTTTCGTAACCATCGAGCAGTCTGTTGGTCCTTTTCACTCAAACCACAAAATGGAATTGGCGATTTAAAAACGAAATGTTGTAGTGTGTAGTCATCATTGTAATATTCGTTATCAGAATTAAATTTCAGTATAGGCCAATTCTTTGACATAAAAACTTGCTTTTGTTGTATTTGGAAATCCTTGAAAGTCAACAATCGCCACATCGTCGGTCATCGTGATGATAATGATGCAAAGTCTAAAGTAAGAATAATCGGTCTAAAAATCAAATACGGTTTTTATACAAATTTCGTGACAATGTTTGTCAATGGATTATATTGAACTATGCGATCGTGTAATAACAAGCAATACGCTGATGTATTCTCTGGTATTTCCTTCGATGTTTTAAATTCAATTCGTATATCCACAGGTCCACTTTTCAGAGATTCGTTTTGATGAGAGCAATCAATGAATATGATGGGAGCAATTTTTTTGTACTCTTCACAATTTAACAATGATTCATTTGTAGTATTCTTCAAGTCATTGTAGGCTTTTTGAAATTTTGAATACATATGGTATGCCAGTGCATATTTATTATTAGCGAAATCTAAATTCAGGTCCATGTATGGATATTTCTCTGAATTCAAATACACCTTGATATCAAAAAGTTCACAGTGATCGAAAATGGTAGCATTTTTCTCTTTTTTATTACGCCGATCTGTTTGTAATGCAAATATAATATAACGAGGTTTTTCCAGTTGTGTTGTTGTTTTCACTGTCCAAATGTTGTGTTTCGTTATTGGAACCGTCGGCTGTATGTGCATATCCCAAGTGCGAAAAGCGATAGGTATATCTTGACTATTTTCCACAATTTTTAGCAATCTTAATTTCGACTCATCAGCAACTGTAACATGCGGAACCATCCACTGAATTTTGTGTATATGAAAAGTGACGGCATCCGTTACTGAAACAATTGCATCCAGATCGGTTCGCGCGCGAATCATATTCAGTTGATGTTTCGCATTAATAATAATTTTCTTATAATGGTTAATGAAACCACCAAACACTCGATCCAACGGTAGACAGAAGTTAAAATACCCCTTGTCAGATACTTTGATTTTTTTATCTGGACCACACCATTCTGCGTTTTATAGTTGCTGGCTCTGGTTTTCATTTAATGATAAATAATTCATTAGTGTAGTTGTTGGAACGACGTATTTACATTGATCAATTTCCACATCGTTTAGTTCATATCGCATTTCTTCAAACAAGTACGCCATTGAATTATTGCTTAACTCGGCTGTAGTCGATACTGTTCCATCACTCTTCAGCAGTTGTCCTTCTATGTAAAGATAACTCTTGAGCGGTAATAAAATTAAATTTTGATCCTGTATACAAATTCGAATTTCGTCGCTGTTGTTATATGCATTCAAAAATGGTGAATATGCATGCTCCTCTAGCTTCGAAATGCTTTCATCAAAATTAATAGTCGTATCGACGTTTAAAATACTATTCATTTTTTCTCTTCTTCTTTTTCTTCAAAGTCAAACCCAACTGTTGTAAAAAATTTGCGTTTGCCAAAGTTAATGGTCGCTTTCTTGTCACCGATCTGCTTAGGCTGGTGGTAAGTTGTAAACTGTTTGATTGTATCGGTTTTTCTCCATTAAATACCAACATGTTTTATGCCGGCTTTAAGTGTAACTTAATCGTTATCGTTTCGTCTCGAAAATTAACCAAATTGCCGTCTTGATCCACAATACGAAGCACTAGAGATGTTATTCGTTGCACGCTCACAGGCATATAGATTATTGTATTTGGTGTCTCACTTATTTTATACCCAGCTTCAACTTGTATAGAAAACGAATCGATTTTATGTGATTGAATGTTATTCAGGTAGCTGTTTGTTGTAATATTTGTCTCAATTTGCACCAGATTGACTTTCATAATGTTCGTTGGCTTATCCGAATTATAATAGTGACCCCCCGGTAGTTTTCGTTTATTGAAACCCAACAATGACCCGATAGATCGGTCTTTATCGAAATGTATTGTTTCGGTACATTTAATTGAACTTTTTAACGTATTGTTATTTGCACGTAGTAAAAGCTGCGCATTAGCACTTGTTTTACCACTCTTTGCCAACATATCATCTATATAAGTTTCCAAGTCTTCCAAGTCGTAATTACCAACAGGTATCTCGATGTAATGTGGAGCCTTGTCGTCATCACCGAAATGAAACAAATTATTTGTTTCCTCCACGTTTGGTACAGAATTATACGTCTCGAAATTAATTAGTCCACAAACATAATTACCGGGTAATTCAATAGGTGGGAAATATTCAGTGGTTAATATTGATGAGTTTCCACTTAAGGTTAGTGTGAACGACATGATGTTTAAGACACAAATAAACCAAGTTATACATTACAGAAATATTTATTTATACAAAATTGCTTTTGTTGTATAAAAATTCTAAACAAAGATGACCACAATTAAAATTATTATAATTTTGATAAACATTATATTTAATATTGTTTCCATGTAGATATTGTGCAACTTCAACAGGCGGTGGTAAATTCCCATAACTATCAAAGTATTCCACATTTTTATTGTTTTTTTCATGTGCCACCCAATGAATTCCAGATCCAGATGAAGTTTCCAAATTAACAACACCGCATTCCTTTCGCCATGGTCGTTTTGGTAATTCGTCCCTCATGAATACACCACGGAAATTTGGTAAATGCTTGGTTCCAAACCGATAGATGTCGTAATTAGTTAACGGTCTATTGGGCAGCTCGCTCAGTGGTTTTTTGATTCGATAAAAAGACCCCATCCTCTTCTGTCTTCTGTACGGTTTTAAATAAAGTCCAGTACCAGATTTCGATCCGAGAGCGATTGCTTCCATCATTTTGTTATGTCTCTGATTTTCATCCAACTGTTTCTGCGCTGTTTTGTACGTATTAATTGCTTTTGCAACACCAGCTGCGCCACCAGAAAGTGACCCCACGGCAGACAATCCAGCAAATAGTGGAACTAGAAATGGTAAAATTCCGCCAGTTTTTGGTATCGGTATAATTCTTGGCGATGTAAACTGATTCTTGTTCTTCTTGAAAATTGTTTTAGCCGCTTTCAGTGCTATTTTGACTGAATCTTTTATAGTTTTTGGTTTGTTTTTCTTCAATATAATTCTTATATCACGAACTCCAGCACCAAATGTTAATTTCTTTCCATTTTTGTTTGCCTTCTTCCTATTTGAATGGCCCATCCCCAATTTTACTTTTGATTTCATTGCGTTCGTCACAGCCCAAGCAGCAGCTCGTTCACCAAAATTTGCGTCTGATGATTTAACTCGTTCCCACGCTTTGTTGGCTAAAATTAAATCAGCCTTGTGTCGATCGTTAATATTTTTGAATTGTGAATAGGCGATATCGTGTTCTTTACATGCAGCGTCCAATTTGTTTATACCGGGGTCGCCTCGCAACAGTCGTTCTCGTAGTTTAGTTCCAGGTCCACAATACTGATAGCCGGGTATGTGTAGTTCAAATGGCAGCTTGTTGATTGTAGAATTTATTAGTCCCCTACCAGATGTTTTCACTTTACTTGTTCGTCTGCAACTGACACCTTGTTGTTTTCGCACAGGCATATTAAGGTGAACTGAAAACATAAATGTATGCTAACTGTTTTTATAGATATTATAAATAGATTAAAATTTTACGTAACTTGTTAGTATACGAAATAATCTAATTCGAACAACACTAGTAAAATGTCCTCATTTATAAAACAGCGGGAAACCCTACCGGTAACTGATTTTGAATTGTCATTGAATAATGGTGGTAACTCCAAGAAAAACGGCCCACTGCTACCCAACAGTATTAGAGCAGTCGTTTGTCGACCGAGTGGATGTGGAAAAACTTCACTGCTTATTTCACTAATACAACATCCCAATGGCTTGACGTTTGAAAATATATACATCTACTCCAAATCATTGCATCAACCGAAATATGAATATCTAAAACAAATTATTAAACTTGTTAAAGGTATGGGGTTTTTCACATTCTCCAATAACGAAGATGTCGTACCACCAATGGACGCTTTACCAAATTCATTGATAATATTCGACGATGTATCTGTGCGGGAGAAAAAAGCCATAATAGAAGAATATTTTTGTCACTCTCGACACTACAACGACGATTGTTTTTACCTAACACAGACGTATACAGCCGCACCCAAACACAATGTTCGGGACAATACAAATTTTATTGCTGTCTTCAAACAAGATGATCTGAATCTTAAACATATTTACGATGACCACATCAATACCGACATGTCTTTCATAGAATTCAAAAACCTATGTCAAGAGTGCTGGCGAGATAAATATGGATTTTTAACTATCTGCAAAGAAGATGATATTCACAATGGGAGATATCGAAACAAGCTTGACCGCTTTTGGAGAGGGCGTTGATGAGCTGATCAACTTGTGCATTAACTGCTTTAAGCCAGGCAGATAACCGGTTTCAACAGGCTGTTAACTGCTATAACTATGGCAATAACCGGGCTGTTAACTGATATTAATCCCCTACTTATAAATAAGCAGCTGTCATGATGAAGTTTCAGTTCTTGAGAGACCGTTGCATGAAACACTTGTCACCAAGATGGATAAGAAGAAGAAGGAGCGTGTTTAAAAGAACATTATAAAAACGAAAAGCAACGTACGGAAAAAATTTAAGGCCTTACGATCGGGGAAGGTGGAATCAGAGATGTTGTTACAAAGTACACTAGAACCAGTAACCGCCCCGCTTAAAGAAATAGCTACAAAATTAAGTGATGAAAAACAAAGACATCCAATAAAAGTGGAAACAAAAAATGAACAAACTCAAGTATTAGATACGTTTACACCTATAATTAAAAAGAAAAAAGTAGTAAACCAAGCTGCATACTACTATAATCTGCCAACGAAGGAGGAAGATACTTCAGTACAAGATGTTCCAGAAGATGTTTTTGAATTATATCCAGAAAAACAACAAAATGTACTTGAAACACCAAAATTTTTTGGATCAGCACAAAGTGTTGCTCGAAAATTAATGCCGACACCTAAAAATTTGACAAAACAGTTTGGATTAATAGCAAGAAATTATTTACAGTTATACCTTCAGCCAAATAGCGGTATTGATACAGTATACGGACCGTACAAAAAAGATGATGAATGGATGATTGGAAATCAACCGTTTCAAATAGATGGTGATGATATAATAATTGACAATATTACGTATGAAGGCACCTCAGGTTTATATGAGTTGATTTTCATGAACATACCAAAAAGTGGTTTATATAATACTAAAGATTTAAATGCGTATAGGCAAATTTTAAAGCAAACAAATCCGCACAGACGAAATTACAGTCCAAACCAGCAAATTAAAGGTAGCTCAAGTTTTAAGTACGTAAACATTATTAGTCAGCTGTTTCCAATCAGTTCCGCTAAAAAAGCAATACCAAGAAAAATATATGGCACAAGAAGTCGCGTCGGAAGCTCTCCAAGATCCGGACATGGTTTAATGCAGTTTAACAATTTGCAAAAAGACTTTATATACTGGGACGATCCGAATGAACTGGTTAGTCGACTACGATTACTAGTAGCATCACAAGAGGCGGGGCATACCGGACATAATAACGAAATTATATCCATCATCGAAGAACTGAGGGAAGCAGATATTATCGAGTAATTATGGATAAGTTTGGTCGTGTGCGTAACAGAAAGATTATTATAGACAAGTACGGTCGAGTGCATGACAAAAGTATTAAAAAGGAACTGCTTAAACAAATTGGATTGAAGTTGACACGTATGGGAAACTATGATATTGGACACAGACAATTGACAAATGTAAGAGATCCGGCCGATGATCAAGATGTGGTAAATTTAAAATTTAAAAAAAGTTTTGTAGAAGAACAGTTAGCTGCAGCAACAGCAAAGCTACCCGATTCTTTTATAATTCATACACAAGAAGTAATAAAGGTATTAGATCAACGACTGTCGAAGGTTGAACGAGGGTTTGGCGAGATCTTAAAGTTTTATGAAGAGATTAATCAAGAACTTGTTAAACTAACCACAATAAAAAGTAAAAATGAGCAAATGACAAGTGGTACGTGAACTACACAGGCCAGCGCGGAAGAATTTTCCGCGGAGACATGTGATCGTGAAAGGAATTGATGATCTTCGGCAGTGTGATTTAATTGAAATGGGTACTTATGCATCAGTGAATAAAAACTACAATTACCTGTTAACAATAATTGACGTGTTCTCGAAACGGGCGTGGGCGATACCGGTAAAAAATAAAACTGCAAAAGAGGTGACAGCTGCATTTGAATCGGTTCTTAAACAAGAACGCATACCGAGAAATTTACAAACCGATGATGGTAAGAATTTTATAATCAGCTGTTTAAAACGTTGATGAATAAGTACAACATCAACCACTATTCGACATTTTCAACGAAAAAAGCATCAGTGGTGGAGAGATTTAACAAAACACTCAAGACCGAAATGTGGAAAAAGTTTAGCTACAATGGGTCGTATCGATGGATTGGTATGCTGCACAAATTAATGGATAATTACAATTCGCGTAAACATAGAACAATTAAAATGCAACCGCGCGATGTAACACCAAGCAAGGAGAATATGCTTCTTTCAACTGTTTACAATTATGCACAAACTGCCGCCAAACCAAAATATAAAGTTGATGATATTGTTCGCATTAGCAAATATAAATCCCAATTTGACAAAGGATATCTACCATCATGGTCAACTGAACTTTTTAAAATAATTAAGGTACAATTAACTAACCCGATTACGTACCTATTAGAGGATTATCAAGGTAATCCAATACAGGGTGGTTTCTATAACGAAGAACTCCAGAAAGTGAAGTATCCGGATGTGTATTTAGTGGAAAAGGTGTTGAAAAAGAAGAATGATAAAGTATATGTGAAGTGGCTTGGATTCGGAAATGATCACAACTCATGGATATCGTCATCCCAATTAATATAAATATGTTGAACCATGGTATTCATCAGTCATTTTTGGTGAAACTGTAGCAGCAACAATGGAAGCAGTAGAAAAAACCATCCAAGACCAGATAACAATGGAAGAAAACAGTGTACGACGTCGATTTTTGAATAAAATGCTTGATAATGCTATTAAACTGCGTGATGTCGAAACAGTTAGATTTGTTTCAATGAAGGAGCGCGAAATTTTCTGTCCTGGAAAAACATTTGGAATTAAACACAATACATCTAGAGAGGTGTTGGAAAATTATTCAACTATACCTTTGAAACGAATGAAAACTTTGTATCTGAACTTGATTCGCTTAAAGATGTTGTTACAAATTGGTTACGAGCAGCTGTAGAATATGCTCGACCAGAACTGTTGAAATTTGTGTTGGACATAATTAAAAAATACGGCATTCAAGGCGTGTGTCTGAACAAAGAAGATGATGACGAGAGCGATAACGAAGATAATTGTCTGATGTGTTGGATTTGGCAAAATACTGAAAAAGGCCGTAATGATCCGACAGCTCAACTTGGTTTTGAGTCAGGGCCGGACAGTGGTCCTTGGCCTTCAGTTTGTCTTAAGGATTATTTAGACGTCGATAAATTATTACGAGAACATTTATGCATAAATTAGACATAATTTTTACATGTATTATTATTGTTTGTTAATAAAATCATAATGTTTTACGTGTATTATTATGATTTAGTAATAAAAACTTTAATAAAAATGATCATTTTTATTTTCCACCCCTTTACATTTTTAATACAATTTACAATTAAAAAATAATAAATATAACTTATAATTTTTATAAATATTAACTAAAGCTACAGATACTAAAACTAACCATTAAATATAGAACTTATATTAGGTTGTTCGGATCAAACCCGTCCATACAGAATCTTGAATAAAAGACATAGTTTTCATATGTTAGTCTGTACATTTAAGGATCAATTAGATGTAGTCACCCTGCGCATTTATAACAGCTTGCCAGCGCTCAGGTAGTTTTCTTACTGACTGGTACCTTCCATGTTGATTGCCATCGATTATTTCTTTATCCAAAGCTTTTCGTAGGCATCAGCTTCAGGGTAAGCAACGCCACCAATTATTCTCTTAAGCTGATAAAAGCAACCGTAATCGCATGGATTTAAGTCGGGGGAATAGGGTGGCTGGATCCAACGCTCAATGTTATGTTGGTCTTAGCGATGGACTACAACGGCATATTCTACTATGAATTACTGCTTCAACATAACTGTAAATCATAGTCGCTATATCTAATTTTTGAACCAATTGATGGATCAATGGGGCAAAAATTACGAGCAATCAATATGACTGTTAGATGACAACGCAAGGGCTCATCGTTATTCATCTGTGGAGATGTGGGTGGATCAACATAACATTGAGCGTTGGATCCAGCCACTCTACTCCCCCGACTTAAATCCATGTGATTATGGTTGCTTTCATCAGCTTAAAAGAAGAATTGGGGGCGTTGCTTACCCTGATGCTGATGCCTTACGAAAAGCTTTGGATAAAGAAATAATGGATGGTAATCAACATGGAAGGTACCAATTAGTAAGAAAACTACCTGAGCGCTGGCAAGCTGTTATAAATGCGCAGGGTGACTACATCTAATTGATCCTTAAATATACAGACTAACATATGAAAACTATGTCTTTTATTCAAGATTTTGTATGGACGGGTTTGATCCGAACAACCTAATAAATATTTTTAAATTAACAAAAATAAAATTCTTCAATTTTGTAATGTCCCTATGGGAGAGTTTTAAGTCTGCTATTGGGCACTATAAAACGTTTATCATCACTATTTGATAACGCAGTCTTATTAATTGAGTGTAGAGTTGATGTTTTAAACTGCGAAACACACTCATTTGTCTGTAAAGTATTTCCGAGTTTCTACTTTTTACACAGTTTATATAGTCACTAACGTCTATTTCTTTTTTTACGACATTCTTTTTTATACCTTTAAGTTTTTTAATTGGCGGATCATCACCATTTTTCACAATACAATAGGATTTGGCTTTTACACCGATAAATTTTTCAATAATTGTTCCAGAACACTCGTCTTTAAATTTGCCAAGCACTTTTTTATTTAAACGAGGCAACCCATATATATTGTCACTCGTAAAATCACTTGTGTCAAAATAAGCACTAATGACTGGCTTAATATCAGCATAAAAGTCTTCTGTTTGTATTTGGTATATAAAACTGTCGGTGTCCATATACAACAACTTAACGTTATCACCATATTTTGGTTTTATATACCCATAATGAAAATCATACATTAGTGTTTTCGACAATTCAAGAACACTAAATCCTACATATATTGGCTTGTTATAAATAACTTTTAAACGATTCATTTGCACAATCACTAGGTTTTCATGTATAACCGACCGACTATGAAAGTTCGGTCTACTTATAAGAGTACTAGCACCCAACTTTTTACCAATATTCTCCCAATGGGTAATTATACGTACATCCACACGTTTGTTAACGTTTTCCATTGTCTTGCCAAACACACTATTGTTCATTAGCTTATAAAAGTCTTTTTCAAAATTATTTGTTGCTTTAGAGCGGAGTTCAGTGTTCAAGTCAATGTAGTTTTTAAGCCACGACGATTGATTAAATTGGAGCACACGATGTATTTTTGTTAATTTTAAACCATATTTGAGGCACTGTTTTAAACTGCGGTAATGAATAACATATTTCTTTTTATCAGAAACACTAGCTATTAGTTTTCTGTTTTTTGATGTGATGTACGGCGGCTTCTCATTCTCCGGGCAGAATGGTAAATCTTCATGGTGGTCGTGAAGTGTTTTTGGATACTGAAGATCCACTTCCAGTATATAACCAACACCAGCGTCATCAGCGATCGTGGATACATCAAAGTCTTTCAATTCACATTCCGAAACCCACTTGAAATCGTTGATTGGTAAGTGCTGCGACATAGCCCATCCGTATAAGTTGTTCGCATCCAGGTATTGAATAAACGTTGACGGTTTTGTTGGATCATAATTCTCGCAGTACTTATTATTAGCTTCGCTATAGCGTCCACAACAGTGTGCTAAACCTCCACGCATTCCTTTCGGAATAAAATGTATCATGTCAATATCTGTGAGGAGTTCTAATTTCACTTGAGTATATTTTAACATGGCGTCCCAGCTCAGTTCCGGGGCGCTAAAGTATTGACGTGGATCCAATTGATACGTTCTTAAGCAAACGTCTCGAAAATTCTCAAAAACATCTGTCAGTAGGAGTACGTCAGTTTTTAAATACAAATCCGAATATTCGCCCAATGTTTCTGTTTCAAATTCGTGCCAGATTTGTTGTGCACGTTGATATTCGTTATCAGTGATATGTGCTGTATTTAGATTACTATAAAATGCCGACTTTGGTGGTAGTGTGCGTTCTTCAAGACGTTCAACATTGTTAACATATTCATAAGGAAATACACCCTTTTCCTTAATTAAATTAAATTGGGGGTCATCAGGATACACTCGACGCACTTCAACAAACTGCTTCGGTTTCAAATTATTAGCCAACTTTTCTAGACTGCTTGCCATAAATCGGAACGAATCAATAAAACGAAGTTGGATTGATTTTGTTTTTTTCTCATCATTTTCATCTACATTTTCATCATCTTCCACATAATCATCTTCTTCTTTAACATCAGGTTCATTATCACCATCATCATCATCATCTATTTTGATATGTTTGGTGAAGGAAATGTAGCGTTCTTTGTTGTTGGCAATGACATCAATCTTTTCTTTAGCTATACCAAATTCACGTACAACGAAATGAGCATCGTAACCAGATAAATTGTGAAAGATTGCGGGTATGAATTTTGGTAACTTGTATTGTAAATTACAATCATTATGTGCAGCACCACGGAATTCACCAGTTAAATGATCATGGTCCCGGACACGATCTCCTCGTAATACATTACCACATATATAACAGGTTGTTGCATTTATGTACTGCATTTGCTGGGCTGGTGTTAGTGGTTTCATCGACACTTGTTTGTCTAGAATACTGTATAGTCGTTTTGCTTCTTCATCTACTTTCTACATAAAGACTTTCCCACAATTCGGTCCTCGGTATTGCACAAATTTATTTAAATTATCATCATATGAACACTTGATGTAATAAGCGAAACTGAACGGCTCGTGTATTTGCATAGTATTTGTGAACGATGTTGTTGGATCTGGTGAGCATGTGTCGTATGGTTTCAAAATCGATTCAAAGTCACAAAAAATTGTAAACGGAACGCGTAATTGTTTCTTAAAATTCTTAAACTTTAATATATGTTTGCCCAAAGTCGGCCATACTGTGCGAACACCATTGCAGTCGTTCTTCGAATGTTCGTCTAATCCCGCCTCAATTCTGAAGAATTGTAAGCATCCATCACAAATATATTTCGCCCCATCATGCTTTGAAAATTGGCGACTAACAAGTCTGCTTAAATTCCGGATCCAGCAATAGTGGCTGTTGTCACCATCTTCAATATACAGTAAGTTAACATGTGTGTTTCTCTTTTGCGTTGTATGATGTAACGGTCCAACAATACTTTTATCTTCCACACCATAAACGTTGACACTGATATTATTTAAAGATTCAAACAATTTGATATCCTTAATTTTAACTGGAAACTCGATTCCATCAAAATTTAGAACAGATGAATAATGCGGATATGATGCAAGTCGGTGTGGGTGATTACGATGTTCGACTGGATGTAAAGTCGATGTGACTGCTCATGCAAAGCATGCCTGATCATTGTTCTGAACATTAACGACCGACTTCTTTCGTTTAATCCATGCTGGTAATTCAATGTAGGACGATGCTCGAATTGGATTATATTTGTTAATATTCACTTCCAAGTAATAAACTTGTTGAAGCATCCAACCGGAACCTCGTGCCAGGAACTCCTCGCTTTTTGTTGTTATTACCGCCGCCATATTGTCATACATATCACTGATATTAGTTGACTCTGTTACAATTGAATTTCTTGTATAAACGACTTGATATCCAACGTCACAGACCCATCTTTTTCATTTTTAGCATACAGTCCAAAAAGTTCAAAGTTTGTTTTAAGTGCTTTGTGTTTCCCCAGTTCTGTATCCAGCAACAGTAACACCTTCTCCTTGATTTGCTCCAAAAAATCTTCAATTGACTGAGAGTTTCCACAATTCTTCACCCGGTAACTGATTATGCGACTTTTAAAGGCGCTGTGGACAATTTCTATATCTTCATTTTCAGTCTGACAACAAATTTTATTTTTATGTGCAGTGCTACGCAAATGTCCATTGAATGTAGTTTTAGGTACATCAATATCGCACACTTCACAACGTTTTATTTCTACTGGTTTTGATATTTTTGATTTCTTTAAGAGACCTCCATTTTCATCATCAGCTGGACGCTTTGTTAAACCACTACTAGTAGATGGTTGAGTAGCTGCAGTCATTGCTTCATGGAACTTCTTCACATGACGTGTAAGTGCATCACGCCGACTAAACGATACATCACATTGGCTACATTTCAAATTTTTATTTCCGTGCATGGTACGGACATGTCGAGTTAATGCATCACGTCGTGTGAATGATGATCCGCAATCCTTACATTTGAACATGATGAAATTTTTCTAAAAATTTAAAAATTATATTAATATATGAGAATTTAATTAAAAATTATTGTACTTACCAAAAACTTTAAAAATAACACAATAAAACTACAAAGTATAATAAACTTTGAAAAAATTAATAATTATTTTACTTACCAAGTACTTTCAATATAACACAATAAAACAAAAAAAGTAAACTGTTTATTTCAAAATTTAAAGCAACAGGAACACTTTATGTCTTCACAACTTTAACGATTGAATGAAACTATATCTTGCTATGAATGTTGTAAGTCTTATATAGCAGTAAAACTCGTGATTTTTGATTTGCGTCAACATAAAATTAATGCATGTACTCACAAAAAATATAACCTTGCAAACAAAATATAATTTATGAAAATTTTTATAAAATTAATGTTACTGTAAAAGATACCCGGAAAAGTGTTTATTATACGTACGCTATTACAAGATACAAAATAATATAATTCATGTGGGAAAAATATTTATGTAAAAATGTAACGTTAAAAATTATTTATACCTATATACATATATAAGTTTTAATTAAATAAGGAAATATTTTGACATTTACTTAAAGGTCAATCATGTAATTAAAATACTTTTATAAAATAAAAAATTCTTCATTATTATTCAATATATTATAAAACCACTTTTTGCTATCAAATAAAATTACAATATAATTAGATAACGATTTAGCTAATTAAATCAGTCATTATATTATTATTTCAAATTTTTCATTTTCAAAATATTGATGTACAAAATATGATATTAGAACAATAGGCAATAGTTGACCAAGGTATCCGTGGAACGTGTTTGTACACAAAAATAAACAAAAGTACGGATATATTGTCATAATACATTAATAAAAATCTAAATATAAAATATAACATATAGTAACTAATCATTTGTTGATAAATGAAAGTTGTTTTTGTATAAATATGCAGTATACAAGTACACAGTTATGTTGTATCTATAGATATATATGGTACCTATTGATATATACATATATACCTATTGTACCCATATATGCATATGATATGTACCTATTGATATGTACGTATACAAGTGCACAGGTATGTTGTACATTATATAATAAATACTGGTATTCTTAAAGAATGTAATCATAATAAATTACATTGTTGCAATATGACATTTAATTTTATAATGAACTTAACACTGAAATAAGAATATAATTATACAAAGAATGTGTTAAGCACATATTTTTTGAAAAATGTTGTTCATGACTAAACAAATAATTTAGTTACTGTAAAGAAAATTTTACTATATAAGAAGCGTTTTAACTTACGATTTTAAAGAAAATTTAATTGTGTGCAACGGTTTGTGTATCAATTTTATTCAGTTGTAAAGTTAAACAATTGTTAAGTTAAACGACTGTTAAAAATTTAGTTATTCACCATCAATATCGTCGTAAAATAATATACATAAAGGTAAAGAAAATTTAATATTATGTAATATTTATAACAATTATCAAGTATATTTAAGAGATTTTGTTAGCGAAGAATCCATAATTTTTCTTTATTTATTTAATATGGATTCAGGAATATTCACGACGTTTGCTGAAACATCGTCTTGGGTTGAAGAAGTTTTAAAGAATATAAGGTCAATGGAAGAGTTAGAAGAGTATGTACATAGTAGCGATGAAAATTTAATATTATCTAATATTTATAATAATTATGCGGCAATTTTAAAAGATTTTGTTAACGGAGAGCCCGTAATTTTTCATCGTGTACTATGGGCATACAAATTACAATCAAAAGTGATTAAATTAAAGTTTCCAATGGCAACGCAAAAAAATATTGAAGATGCTATTGGTAAACTTTATGGCGATGGAGACTTCCATGAAATTGTAGCATCATTGGATGTTGGAGACAACCAAATATACCGCGTAGACGATGCAGATGATGAGGGGGATTATTCAACACCTGGACCAAGTGTCGTGAATTAAGAAAAAGAAAAATAAATTCAGTAGATTCGTCATTTAGTCATGTGACAGCGAATCCCACAAGTCAACGAGAAAATCGTCCGTCGTGCAATTAGTGGAATTATTATTTGGAAATATTACAACTCCTATTGATTTCTTTTATGTTTCACCTATGGAAAAATAAGTGTGTTTTTATTTTTAGGTATACATAAATAAAAATATATATTGTTCAAAAATATTTATTAATATAAAATTTTACAATAACAAATAACTTGTAATTATTATACTATATATATATACACTAGCGGAAATAATTAAAGGATCAAAAAAAATTCCAAATTTTTAGCGATTTTTCGAATGGCTGTATCTTTGTGAGAAATGGTCGTATCGGAATCGTAAACAAAGCAATTTAAAGCTGGAAGTTTCTAGTTTCGAGATCTTGCGAAAAAGGAATTTTCAAAGCAACGTGTGTGGCGCAATCTTAATAAATACACTGAAAAAAAAATTTTCGAAATTTTTTCGGTCTTTTTTTTTGGTCCACGGACTTGGAAAAAATTTTTCCGACTTTACCACTATACAGACCGGATAACTTGTTCATTCAACTTTAATTTGCTTTTTTATAGACTTTTATACGACCACTTCTCGCTGAGATATCGGATTTTGAATGGAAAAGGATCATTTCGTCTTTGACCATCGATATCGCAGCAACCAATGATCACACAGAAAATTGAACGGATGTTTTAAAAACTCGAATAAATTCTCTACAAGGATTAGCCATTGTTTTTCAGAAAAAAAAATTTTTGCATACTTTACATGAATTTGAAAAATCAAGAAAAAAAGAGCTTTTGGTGGCTCTTTGGAAAATCAAGCGCTGAATTAAAAACTTCGAGAAAACCACTAATGTTAAGTGTGGCTTTTACAGTTCAATATACTCACAAAAACCCCACCGAGTTTCAGTTTAATCCACCCACTGGGTGATTGTGAATAGTGATGGAGATAGTGATGGAGAACTATCGATAGTCCCGACTATCGATAGTTCTGACTATCGATAGTCCCGACTATCGATAGTTACGATAGTCGTGAAACTATCGATAGTTATCGATAGTTTATCGATAGTTTTTGATACCCAAATTGGGCGGCATTTAGATAGCCGGCGAGCAAAAAAAAAAAAGGTCGCCGGTTTTACGCCAGGGCGGAATTATTCCTTTTTGCCCGGCAATTCCCTTAAAATGGTTGTTTTTATATCTCTGGCTATAATTTCTACGAAATTTTTATTATCCTTAGTATTTATAAGAAAACGAAATGACTGAAAAAAGTATCGAAAACTATCGATAGTAAAAAAAAAATATCGATAGTTTTCGATAGTCAAAACTATCGATAGTTATCGATAGTGCTATCGATAGTTCTCCACCACTACCACCCAGCCGTTTTTGTGTTTCATTCGATTGAATTTTTGAAAAAATTAAACGATCATTTTTTTGATCTTAAACTTTCATAATCTTCAACACAATGAAAAAAAAAAATTTTCTCACCTTTTTTCACATTTTTATCAATAACAGTATTTAAATTTATAAGGAAAAGACAATTTCTTCGAAAATTTTCAAAAAAAAATTTCTAAGAAATTTTCTTTTTTTTATAAATTTAAGTAGGTACTGTTATTGATAAAAATGTGAAAAAAACTGATTTTAAATTTTTACTCGCAAATAAAAAATACTAATATTTCTTCTTCCTGTTTACATGTTTTTCAAATTTTTACTGGAAGCTATAAAATTGAAGATTAATCATTATATTAAATAAAAATAAAATTTTTTCATTGTGTGGCTTTGTTGTTGACTGAAAAGTGTATTATTTGAAAAATACACAGCAGTTAAGTTAAATTAATTTTATTTTTTATTAAAGAAAATTAACAAAATATCCGAATGTATTTTTATACATCTAAAAATGTATGCACAAAAATGTATTTTTATACAAAAAAAAAAAGAAATTTTATTATATTTTTTAAATTAAAAATATTTATTTTTACAAAAACAGTTGTTTTTTTAAATTTTATATGGAAACCGGAACTGTCTTTTTAAATATGGAAGTATGTATTTAATTTAAAAAAAAGTTATTCGAATTTTGGTTTATTGATTTTTTAACGAAATAGAACCTCCACCATCACGAGTAGCGTATTTCATATATATATATATATATATATATATATTTATATTTTCCGTATTAATTTTCATGGTTTTCCGATTGACTAAAGTAAAAATGACCAAAACTTATATTAGTAAATTAATACTGTTTACGCCCTGCAATTTAATTTAATTCCAAAAAAAAATACATGTTGTTTTTTTCTGTTACTAGGTGGCATCGCGTAATCTATTTTTACTGACCTCTGTATTTTTTGGCCACTTAAGTAACTAATATCCGTTTAAAAAAAGAGTTTGAATTGGAATATAGAATCGACCAGATCGTACATGTTACAATATAATTTTGTGTGAATTAATCTATCTAATTTTATGGTTTCTTAGTGTCAATATTGTTAATAATTCAAATATTAGTTTTCTAAAAATATTAATAAGTGTTAAGGTACTCTAATACTGTGTCGATACCTTAGAATTTCCTATTTTTCCCTTTTGCTAACCTTATCGAAGCAGTGCTGGACAAACCGAAGCTACTACGCGGATATCACCTTATAACAACAAGTAAGTGATATTGACACTAATAATATTACTTTATTATATTTGAATTCCTAACCACTCGATTGAACCATTCCATACAGTCCGCTTATCCGATCTGTAAATTTACAACTTACAGACACATTCCGGTTCATATATTTTTGAACCATTATATTGTTTGATCATTCGAGCCAGATTTCCTTTAGATCAAGTTTGGATCTATCCCCTTTTGTATTTTTCCCAAGTAATATTTATTCCAGATGGATTAATGCATTGCCGTTGTATACATGTACGATTATTTATTCGCCTACCTATATAAATTTTTTACCATTTTTCGTGAGAAAAATATATTTATTGCATAATAGCTATTTGACTAGTTTGAACCCGTTTGTTTTGAAAATATCGGTGACTTGTAATTTAGTTTGAAATCATTACCGACATTACCGATATTAGCGCCAATATAATAGTTCTACATTACCGATCGCAGAGTGCTACTAATGTTATGTAGTTGTGGTTATATCCGTAGCTTCAGCTGATCATTGTTTTGTTTTTGTTTTTTTTTGTAAACGTCAAATTGTTTAACCTTTATAATTTTTTCTCAAAATACTCCGTGTAATAAATTTGGAGATAAAAAAAAATTATATTGTGCCATTTATTTACCTATTTTGACCATTTATTTACATATTTTGACCATTGGTGTGAAATACCTATACACATTTTTTGTTAGTTGTATAAAAGTGAAGTTTATTTTTGAATTTTTGTTCGTTACCAATAATAAAATAAGATGTCGAGAATAGAGAAAGAACGTGATAGAGCCAATGCGAAACGTGAAAATTTATTTCGACGAGCACAACTTTGTTACGAAGCCGGTTTAGCTTTAAAAAATGACCCAGAAGATAGTACTAAATTAGAACATTTTATGATTCGGTACGGTACATTTGATAAAACAATAAGTGATTATCGTCAAATTGTTCAAGAAATTGTGTCTCTAACTCAACAATTGGAACCTACTGCTGCCCCTTCGTTTAGTTTACTAGAATCTTTTGAAGATTTGAATGACAATATCCAATATATTGCATCACGTTACATACCCAAAACCAATAATAATTCTACGAATATCGATCTTGAAAAAAGTAAACCCCGGATCCATATGCCGACATTAGAATTAATGAAGTTTAGTTCTGAAGATTTGTCACTTTGGCCCATTTGGTATGAAAATTACAAACAATTAGTGCATCATAAAGTTGAATTCTCAAATGCCGAAAAGCTCCACTATTTACTTAGCAGTTTGACCGGTCGAGCTTTAAAAACTTGTACTGCCAAAGATGCAATACCAGATAATTATCCAACCATATTTAAATTATTAGAAGATACTTATCACGACAAAAAATATTTAGCCAACACATATCTAGATCGTTTATTGAATTTTCGACCCCTTTCAAATAGTTCCACAAATAATTTACAATTATTTTTGGAAAAATTTAATACTAATGTCAGTGCATTAAAACGATTACGTTTAGATGATCTTTCCGATTATATTTTGACCTACATTGCAATATCAAAGTTACCCTCAGAAATTATTAACGCATTTGAGTTAATTCGATCTGACCAGGATCTACCTAAATATGATGAGCTCATAGATTTTGTCAAAAAACAAAGTAAAACTTTATATAAACAAGAAAAACCGCGAACAAGCCAACCTAGTTCAAGTTTAGGGCATAGTAACTTCGCAAAAAATACCAAAACTTTGTTTCAAATAGTTCGAGTACCCATAACAGTAAAACTTGTTTATTTTGTCGGAAGAGTTTTCATCTATTAAAAGACTCACCCATTTAAATCGAGCGATCATGAATCCAAATTTAAATTCGTAAAGGACAATCGTATGTGTATAAATTGCTTTTCCAAAGGTCACGAAGTTTTGAACTGCCCTTCCAAATTTCGATGTTTAATTTGTAAAAAAAGGCATCATAGTCTATTACATAAAGATAGTCCTTCAAATTATCAAAATTCAAATATATCCACCAATGTATTACCAAATAAAACATCCCAATTAGACAACAATCCAACTTCAAATGGCACAACTTTGTGTTCACATTCTATGATACCGAATAATGCTCCAAAAGGTGTATTATCAAGTACTGCCCTATTGAAAGTACTTGATAAATGGGGAAAAGAACACACCTTACGTTTTTTGATCGATAATGCATCGATGTCTAATCTGTTAAATTTTGATGTTTGTAAAAAATTGGGCCTACCATTTACCGAATTTTCATCCAATGTTGTAGGTGTAGGCGGATCCCTGAAACCCCTTAAGGGCCGAACCACCTTAAACATTTATTCGAATTTAGACCATAGTACAAAATATTCAATAGAATTTTTATTAATTGATCACGTGACAAATTTTCTACCGGATGTACCAGTTGATACAAGTTCTTTAGACCATATTAAACATTTACAATTAGCCGATCCGACGTATCATTTACCTGGCCGTATTGATGGCATTTTAGGTGCCGAATTTTATACCGAAATTTTGGATTCTCATAAAATTGCGAGTAAACCGGGAACTCCTACCGCAGTCCAAACTGCACTGGGATATTTGATTATTGGTCCGTTTAAACCTTTAACAAGTATGAATAATACTATTAAATCTTATTGTACTTTTGTTACCCTAGAGTCCCTATTAGAAAAAATGTTTGAAATAGAAAATTATAGTGAAAATTCTCAACCGTCGAATACGGATCAAATATGTGCTGACCTGTACCAACAAACTTTTAAACGTGATAGCACTGGAAGATATACGGTTAGTCTACCTTTTAAAGATGACCCTGCCAAATTAGGTAATTCTTTTGAATTAGCAAAGAAAAGATTACTAACTCTTGAACGTCGGTTAGATAAAATACCAGAATTACGTCTGACATATTCGAACATTATCCAAGATTATTTGAACCAAAAACACATGTCACTAGTTGAGTTTGATAAAATAGATATACCGAGCTATTACGCAGCTCACCATTGTGTTTGGAAGCCGAATAGTGTCTCCACACCCTGTCGAATAGTGTTCGACTTTAGCATGAAGAGTGATAATGGTATTTCGTTAAATGACATTTTGTATAAAGGTCCAAAATTACAAAATAATATTTTCACGATTCTATTAAATTTTCGCCTATTCCCAATTTGTTTAGGGGCTGATATTAAGGCTATGTATCGCCAAATTAATATTGACGAATCGCAACGACCTTATCAACGAATCCTTTGGCGATTTAATAGAAACGATCTAATACAAGTGTATGAACTAAATACAGTTACCTTTGGTGTATCCGCTTCACCGTTTTTAAGTTTGCGTACCATTCAGCAGTTAATTTTTGATGAAGGCAACAATTTTCCCGATGTTAAAGAATATGTCAAACGCGATATTTTTATGGATGATCTGATTTGTAGTGTCCCTAGTATAGAATTTGCCAAATCATTACACAATCAGACCGTACAATTTTTCTTGAAAGGGGGTTTTCAAATAGTTAAGTGGATGTCCAACTCGTTAGAAGTATTGTCCGAAATTCCGAAAGAAATTCAATCCCCCGCCATATTAGAATTTGATAGAGGCCATTTTAAGGTTTTAGGCTTGCGGTATAACCCATCCTCGGATGAATTTAGTTTTAGAACTACCGATAAAATTTCCGATCCTTGTACCAAAAGGGTCCTACTAGGAGTACTAAGTCGTACCTTTGACCCATTAGGGTTCTTATCACCCGTGGTGTTATTTTTGAAATTGCTAATTAAGGAACTATGGAAAACAAAATTAGATTGGGACGACATTGCACCAGAAAATGTTGAAAAGAGATGGCTTAAATTAAAGAAAGAATTTTCTGAACTAAATAAAATTCGAATCCCTCGCCATGTTATGGTTTTCCAAAATACATCATTTAGTATTATCGGATTTTCCGATGCTAGCCCGTGTGGTTATGCATCAGTAGTTTATATTCGTACAGTAAATACTGTAGGTGAAATTACCGTGTCTTTGCTATGTTTTCAAGCAAGAGTAGCTCCGATGTCCGAAACTACTCTACCTAGACTTGAGTTGTGCGCCGCAACTCAGCTAGCTAAATTAATAGCTCATGTTAAATCTGAATATGGTAAAAGAAATTCTATAGGTAGTATTTACGCGTTTTCCGACTCGATGATTACCTTATATTGGATTAATTCTAGTCCTAGAAAATGGAAAACTTTTGTTTCGAATCGAGTCACTCACATTCATAATTATTTACCTTCAAGCCATTGGTTTTTCGTCCCGAGTAAAGAGAATCCTGCGGATTGCGCTAGCAGAGGTTTGTTACCTTCAGCGTTAATCAACCATAAAACATGGTTTTCCGGTCCAAGTTGGTTAAAATTACCCGTAGAAAATTGGCCAGTTAAGTCCCTCCGAGATAGTCCCGATTCTGAAGAATGGAATCAAGAGATTAAAATAAATGTTGTTACAAACGATTTAGCGTCCCCACTTTATAACCTCATAGAATATTTTTCCTCATGGAGCAAATTATGCCGATCTACCGTTTATGTACTTAGATTTGTTAGAATATTACCATTGAAATCCCACATCTCAAATATCGATATAGAAAAGGCTGAAAACTTTTTAATTCGTGCCGTACAACAAAAACATTTTAATACCGAATTGAAACTTTTAGACCAAAATAAACCCGTTCGTAAAGATTTGCGTCGCCTCAATCCCTTTGTCCAAGATGGAATTATCCGAGTAGGCGGACGTTTAGCTAGAGCCTCGATTAGTTTCGATCAGAAACATCCTGTTTTACTTCCGAAATCTGATGCCCTTACTTATTTAATTGTTAAATTTTACCATAAATTATATGGTCATCCAGGTGCTAATCTCTTACACTCAATCCTATCCTCCAAATATTGGATATTATCAGCTCGAAATTGCATTCGGAAATGTACCTGGGAATGCAATATTTGTTTTCGAAATAACCCTAAACCTACCACACCTTTTATGGCTGATTTGCCGGAACAAAGAGTAAACCAAGCAAAAGCGTTTACTAATACTGGCGTAGATTATACCGGTTCCGTCCCAATCACCTTAGGTCGACGTCGTGGCTGTAAAAGTCAAAAGGCCTATATCTGCTTGTTTACGTGTTTAGCCACCCGTGCCATTCACCTTGAGTTAGCAACTGACTTATCCACCGACTCTTTTATTTCTGCCTTTAAAAGATTCTTATCTCGTCGAGGGAATTGTACAACATTGTTTTCGGACAATGGATTGAATTTCGTCGGAGCAAAACGAAAATTAGACGAATTATACGAGTTTACGGAATCCAACGAATTCAAGCAAGCCGTTCAATTAGAACTCAATCAACAAAAAATAAATTGGAAATTTAATCCTCCTTCCGCACCTCATTTTGGGGGTTGTTGGGAGTCACAAATTAAAAGTACAAAAACCCACCTCCGTCGAATAATAGGAAACCAGATTTTAACATATGAGGAGCTTTACACCGTTCTATGTCAAATAGAAGCTCTTTTAAATTCCCGTCCCTTAACAATTTTAAGTAGTGATCCAAATGATCTGACAGCGCTAACACCGGCACACTTCTTATATGCTACTCCGTTGGGGGCATTGCCTGCCGCAGATATTCCTCTAGCTACCCCATTAAACCGTCTAGACAGGTATAAATTGCTAGATGCCATGGTTCAACATTTTTGGAACCGATGGAACCGAGAGTACTTGACTACGCTACAAACGCGCCAAAAATGGAATTCCCCTGAAAATCCTCCTAAAATAGGAACCGTTGTAGTTTTGATACAGGAGAATTTACCGCCTTTACAGTGGCCACTTGCGGTCATAATAGAATTATTGCCGGGTCCTGATAAAATTGTCCGAGTAGTACGCATCAAGTGTAAAGGTACTACTTATATCCGACCTTTGGTCAAATTATGTCCCTTACCGACCCAATAACTATATAGTTTTATCCTAACCTATCTTAACCTAATTTAAACCTATCTTAGTTTGTAAGTTTAGTTGTAACTTTCCCATATACCTATAATCTATTTGAACAATTAGTAAAATTGTATCCAAAATCTCCAAATGTATTAGTGTTTTTTTTTTTTCGGAGATATATCCAAAATTCTGTTTTATTCTTTTCCTTTTCGCTATGAATTGCTTTCATAACCCCCCCGCCGCAGGATGTTTACGCCCTGCAATTTAATTTAATTCCAAAAAAAATACATGTTGTTTTTTCCTGTTACTAGGTGGCATCGCGTAATCTATTTTTACTGACCTCTGTATTTTTTGGCCACTTAAGTAACTAATATCCGTTTAAAAAAAGAGTTTGAATTGGAATATAGAATCGACCAGATCGTACATGTTACAATATAATTTTGTGTGAATTAATCTATCTAATTTTATGGTTTCTTAGTGTCAACATTGTTAATAATTCAAATATTAGTTTTCTAAAAATATTAATAAGTGTTAAGGTACTCTAATACTGTGTCGATACCTTAGAATTTCCTATCTTTCCCTTTTGCTAACCTTATCGAAGCAGTGCTGGACAAACCGAAGCTACTACGCGGATATCACCTTATAACAACAAGTAAGTGATATTGACACTAATAATATTACTTTATTATATTTGAATTCCTAACCATTCGATTGAACCATTCCATACAGTCCGCTTATCCGATCTGTAAATTTACAACTTACAGACACATTCCGGTTCATATATTTTTGAACCAAATACCGTTGACACAACAGATCGGTTATGTCGGTTGCATATATTGAATAATTTAGTATTTGATGGCTTGTATTGTATATTTGTTACAACGGTAGTGGCAATAAGGGTTATAATCGCGCTGAAAATGACATTTAGTAAGTTTGAATAATAATTTATAGCTCTGTTTTGATTTGAATTCCAAGAAAAGCAGAGTAATGCAAGTATTAAAATTTGGTTGTTTGTTAAAGTTTAAAGTATGATTTTATTCTTTTCTTTCTTATAGGTTTGTCTCTTTTTAGAACCTTCTAGAACAAATTATACGTTATATATTTTTCAAAGGATAAATTCATACAAGATTATTGCGTTTTTGGACTTTAAAAAGTAAACATCGATTCGTGTGCCAACGAGGCTTAATACTTTAAACAGTTTATTAATTGCAATCAATCATCGACAATCGAACTTCGTTTATCGTTCATCGAATAGTAAAAAACATAAAATATTTAATTCGTAAATTATCGTCGAAGATTATCGTCGTTAAATATATTTCGCAATCCAAGTTAAACGTAAATTATTGTAAAAGTGTTGTAACGAACTTTATTTGAAGATTAATTAAATAAATTAATTAAAACTGAAATTGTGCTGTTGATTATTTGGTGAACTACGCCTTCGGCTTTTGGATTAGAAACCGATTCTCTGCAAAATCGAGTGTTAACACCCGCACTCAAGCGCAAAATTGACATTAAATTGTCTGGCATCCGACAATTAAGGAAGAAAATCCGAACGTCGTCAGGAATTACGTCATACAAAACCGCCAGCGGATTTGCCGGTCACATCTAAGTCGTCACAATTTTCAGATCTGAGTAGAATTGATGATATGTTTGGGTGTATTAAATTCGAGGAGTATATTGAAACTAAGTTTTTTTTTTTGGATGAAATGCCAATTGGGCCGTTATATGCTTTTGTTGGTATTAATAAATGTTTCTTTGAACGATCATTTTGTTTTCGGCAAATATTAATTTTTCTAAACTGACCTAAATTTTTTTTGTTCTGCTTCGTTTCTTACCCAATTATTGGGTTGACTTTACGTTTTCTAGGACGCTTAGCTAATTCAGTCTCTTTGGATTCAGTATTATTCTCAATATCTGCATTATATCCACTGTCACTATTATTATTAAAATTATTCATAGAATTGGCTAAAATACGGCTAGTTGAAATATTTTGTTACGTTTTTGTGGTCTCAATACTTTTCCCCATCCAATCGTGCTAAGGATACAGGTTCATTGACGAGAACAGCAATTTTAGAAAAATAGTTTATTTTCCTTTCAGTATTACAATTCAAATTTGTATAGTGTAATCTAAACATCAACTGTTTACTTTGGAACTGTTTCATGCACCGTTGATCCTAAAAAGAAAGAAAAAATTTGTATTAAATTATTGTAAATCCTATATATAAATAAAAAAGGAGAAAATTTAAATATAAATTTGTAATATTATTTTACCATTTGTAATATTATTTTACCATTATTTAATCATTGTTAAAACTTCTATTGAATTTACTTATGGACATATTTACAACCTTTTTTGAATTATATCAATATTAGTTACATAACAACTAATTAAAATAGGTATTTTGATACATTGCGTAACCTTGACTTTACTTACAATTTTGGGTTGTTATTTTATAAAATTTAAAATTAGTGTGTTATTGCCGTATCGATTTATTTTTACAAAATTATTTTGAGTCGGTGAATTTTAGTTTATCCTCTACGTGGTATAGTTAAGCGCCTTAGTTCACATTGTTAGATTGTAAAAAATAAACTATGGCTCAACTAGAATTAGAATTAAATCGTCTAACTGCGCGTAAGGAAATGTTATTTCGAAGGGCACAAATGTGCTATGATGCAGGGGTTGACTTGCATCGCAATCAAAACGATCAAAAGAAACTTGAAAATTCTCAATTTACCAAAACCGTAATAGATTATAAAGATATTGTTCATCAAATAGTTACGGTAAAACAAAAAATTGATCCCGCAGAGACGCCATCTTATCAAATGTTAGAATCTTTTGAGGATCTGTGTGATTACGTAGAACATTATGCAAATTTATTTCTTAGAAACACAGATTCACAAAAAAATCCTAATTCTGAAAAAACTATAACTCAAGAGCGTATACATATGCCCAAAATTGAATTGATGAAATTCGATGGTGAAGATTTAACTTTATGGCCGTTATTTTACGAAAATTTCAAACATTTTGTACACATAAAAACCGAGTTTTCAAACGCTGAAAAACTTCAATATCTATTAAGTAGTTTAACAGGGAAGGCTTTGAAAACCTGTAGTGCAATTGAGCCCGTCCCTGATAATTATAATCTAATGTGGAAACTTTTGGAAGATACGTATCAAGATCAAAAATATCTTGCTAACCTTTATTTAGATCGTTTATTTTCATTTCGATTGAACACTAGTACTAATCAAAATTATTTGCAAACCTTTTTAGAAAGATTTCATACTACGATAGTAGCTTTAAAACGTTTGAAAATTGCTGACCTATTAGATTATAGAATCACTTATTTAGCTTTATCAAAACTACCCATCGATTTCATCAATTCATTCGAACTTGTTAGAAACAATCAAGATTTGCCTACGTACGATGAACTGATTCAATTCATTAGAAAACAAAGTAAAACTACTGTTGTTAAAACCGAAAACAAATCTCGATTTTCGCGCTTAAGTCCCATCACTACTAATAATTATTCAAAAAATAATAAAACCTTTTTCATTCAAAATTCAAAACAAATTCCTTCAGCTGATCGTGTAAACAAATGTTTAACTACAAATGTCACAACAAATAATATAAATAAATCTAACTCAAATTCAAATAATTGTGTCATTTGTAATAATAGTTTTCATCCTGTGTCGCAATGTACTACCTTTTTGAAACTTTTACCCAATGATAGATATAAAATGGTCAAAGAGAAAAACTTGTGCCTAAATTGTTTAAATCCCCATCATAAAATAATTTTTTGCAAATTTTTAAAAAATTTGTGTAGCCGTTGTAATTTAAAACATCATTCATTATTGCATTTTGACCGTGTTGTGGCAAAAGTACCTTCTGATTCATCACCAAAATTGTCATTTGAGGCCAATGAAAATAATTTACCTAGTATATCTAACCCAGCTAACACCGTCCATAGTTTATGTTCTGTAAATCACAACTTAGTTCAAAATACTACTGTTTTACTTTCGACTGCTATTGTTACCGTTTTAGATAATAATAATCAACCGCAAGATATTAGATTTTTGTTAGATACCGGCAGCCAACGGAACTTTATTTCTGTCGATTGCTGCAAACGTTTAGGACTAAAAATTACCAAACTGAATTTTTTCGTTCAGGGCATCGATTCCTCAAACAAATTAGTTAATGGGTATGCACATGTGACGTTTTCATCTAGATTTGATAGCAAAAACAAATATTCGATGGATGTTTTAGTAGTAGATAAAATTACCGACCGTTTACCTTCAATACCTATAGATATTAGTAAACTTCAACATATTGCCAATCTACCGTTGGCAGATGAAAACTATCATTTACCTGGTGAAATAGACGGAATTATTGGCGCAACTATTTTAGCAGATTTATTAGGACCAGGAACGGTTACAGGGTGTCCCAATACCCCTGTAGCAATTCAAACGAAATTAGGTTTTGTTTTGATGGGTCAAGCCCCAGTTAGTCAATCAATCGGTGATATTTCACAAACGTTTTGTGTTTTTGAGAATTTAGAAAATATTATAGCCAAATTTTGGGAAATAGAAAATGTACCAACATCAACCGTTTTAAATCAAGACGATTTGGAATGTGAACAGATTTATTTATTAACAATTTCTAGAAATTCTTTAGGACGTTACACTGTACATCTTCCATTTAAATCTGATCCGTGTAATCTTGGAAATTCTTATAACATAGCTTTGCGTAGGTTCTTTTCATTGGAAAGAAAATTAGAAAATAATCCAAAATTCCGGTTAGCTTATAATGACGTCATAATCGATTGGCTACAACAGGGTCATATGTCATTAGTCACAAATCCAAATCTAAAGGAGTTAAATTATTTAAATTATTTCATACCTCATCACGCTGTTCTTAAGGAAAGTAGTTCGACACCAGTTAGGATAGTTTTCGAGGCATCATCAAAAACTGATACTGATCTATCTTTAAATGATGTACTTTTCGCCGGACCTAAACTTCAAAAAGATATTTTTAACTTATTGTTAGATTTTCGATTTTTTCCGATAGCATTGATGGCGGATGTAAAACAAATGTTTCGACAAATTCTCATTACTCCTGAACATCGAAAATTTCAGCGTCTTTTTTGGAGATTTTCTCCAGCAGATCCGTTATTAATCTACGAAATTAACACGGTTTGTTTCGGTGTTAAATCATCTCCTTATTTAGCGTTGCAAACCGTGAAACAGTTAGCACAGGATGAAGAGAATCGTTTTCCACAAGCATCAAAAATTATTCGAGATCATTTTTACGTGGATGATTTTGTCTTCTCAGTAGATAACGACAACGTAGCTGAACAACTTTATTTAGAAATTATAGAGTTATTTAAATCGGGACAATTTGAAATAGTAAAATGGTCTAGCAATTCACAAAATTTAATGCAGAGAATACCTGAATCGCTAAAACTATCTCTAGATTTAGACTTTGATCAATCCTTTAAGGTCCTGGGTCTTGTTTGGCAACCAATATACGACAGATTCTGTTTTAGATTAAATGATTTTGATTTAATACCAACCAAACGAAACGTCTTGTCGACTTTGGCCCAGATATTTGATCCTTTGGGATTGATAGCTGGAATAACGATGTACGTGAAACTACTAATTAGAGATTATTGGAATGCTAAACTTTCTTGGGATCAAAATTCACCTCAATCTCTCGAAAAAAGGTGGCTTAATTTTAAAAATACATTGAAATTGTTACAAACATGTTATATACGTCGACATTTATTGGTGAATTCGAATAGTTTAATATCACTAGTAGGTTTTGCTGACAGTAGTGAAAAGGGCTATGCAGCTGTCATTTATCTTCGAGCTGTTAATAATGATCAGGTATCTTGTCGACTCGTATGTGCGAAATCCAAAGTCGCACCGTTAAAACTTTATCAATACCACGGCTAGAATTATGGGCAGCATTATTATTATCTAAATTGGTTAAGTTAGTTTTCACCATTTTTAACGCTCGTATCCCGCATATTGAATTGTTTGCCTTATCTGATTCAATGGTGGTTCTCAACTGGTTAAATTCATCTCCTCATCGTTGGAATACTTTTGTGGCGAACAGGGTAGCTAAAATACAGCAAGATACACCAAATTCTTGTTGGTATCACATACCCAGTAATTTGAATATGGCGGATAGTGTGTCTAGGGGGACTACCATCACACAGCTTATTGAAAACCAAAACGAATGGTTTGCTGGACCAGCATGGATCTTATCTCATATTAATGACTGGCCAATTCGAAAAATCGATATAGAAAATTCCTTTTCGCTAGAAGAAAAACAAACCTCTTTAGTTTTAGTTCAAAATAATCAGCATCCATTATATGAAGCTATCACTAGATTTTCGTCTTGGAACCGCTTAATTAATACAACCGTATATCGTCGGTCATCTCACGAATGGTCGTATCTCATTTTTCCTGATTTCACCATTTATGACGTTTTGTGAGCAATTATTCGAAGTCCAAGTGAGAAACGTTTAAACCGTTCATCATTACAGTTTCTAAACGGCAAAAACTAGGGACACAAGGGTTCGCGAGACTTATTTAAAATGCTGAGTAAATACTGTCGGTGTCGCAACTCAAAATTTGAATAGAGATACGAAAATGAGATACGACCATTCGTGAGATGGCCGACGATATATTTTAAGATTTTTGAAAATTTTACCTAAAAATTCATTAATTTCGGTAACGGATATAAATAAAGCCGAAGAGGTTTTAGTTAAAACTGTTCAATCGGTACATTTCGCTAATGAAATCAAATCTTTATCTAATGGGAAACCTTGTAGTTCTAGCATTAGAAGTCTCAAACCATTTTTAGATGATTCGAATCTATTACGAGTCGGAGGTCGCTTGTCAAATGCTACAATTGGATATGATCAGCAACATCCACTATTATTACCTAATAAAAGTCATTTTGTAGAATTATTGATCATGTATTATCACCAAAAATACCTTCATGTAGGGACCTTCACCTTATCGTCTTTATTAAGACAACGTTTTTGGATAATTGGAAGTAGAAACCTTACCCGTAAAATAATAAACTCGTGTAATTTTTGTTTTCGACATAAACCAAAACCATTATATCCGATCATGGCTGACTTACCGGCCCCTCGCGTAAACGAAACCAAAGCTTTTCTTCATACTGGTACAGACTTCGCCGGTCCTTTTCGTATCACCATCTCCCGTCACAGAGGCAATCGTACTCAAAAGGCCGGTCGTTAAACTGTGTCCACTACCGACACAATAATCGAAAAATGAATCAATATTTACCCAATTCACCTATAGTATTAGTAATTAGAAACCTATCATCAAAACGTAGTAGCATTACCTTAAAATATGTAGCCCAATTTAGTGTATAAACCTATCTTTATTTAGTAATTTTCTCTATAAATTAAATCTTTAGTTGTTTGTACGCAATGTTTCATAATTATGCCATTGCTTATACCAAATTTTATAGTAAAACCTAATTAAATCATAAAAAAATCTATAGATCATTTATAGCAAAACCTAGATGTAAAAATGTCCATAGTAAATTTAATATTATTATCATATACCTAATTGTCTTACCTTCCGATTGAAAACTGAGTTTTCAATGCCGGGGGGGGGATATGGTTAGTCCAAAAATCATATTTTAATTCTGATAGAGGCAAACACCAATTACATAGTCTATTTTTTTGTATTTTTATTACAAATAGTCTTTGTAGAAAATTAACCTGGACAAGTATAAACCGGAGTCTTTTGCTAGAAACCGTAGAGTTAACATCAACCATTGTTATCCTTTTGTGAAATCGTGATTCTAGAATTAATCAATTATTATCTAGTTTTTTTTTGTGAGTGAAATCAAACCTATAGTATATTGATATCTATAAGCTTTTATTTTTTTTTTTGTGAAATTACACCACACCAGTAGCTGACATCAAAAAATTTTATACAAACTGGTGAGCACGTTCCTTTTTCTTTGCTTATAATACCATCTATATCCTTATCCCTGGAATCCCGTGCTTCCAGAATTCGTTATTTCGTTAATAACTCAACCATTACGGTGAGTCATCATATTTTGTTTATTATCTACATATTATTATAATATAGATACATATACAATTTATTATTTTTTTTGCTAATATAACACAGTTTTTATACTTGTCCGCAAAGAAACAAAAAACTTATTTCCCGAGGCCCCTTTTTAACCGTAAAAAACACTGGGATTCACTCACGGTTGATACCAGTGCCAACAATCAGTATAATGCAATTTACATAAAGTGAGTGTAAGAAATTTGACAGGTGTAAATTAGGTTACAATTTTGACGTTACTATATAAACAAATCAAGTGACATTAGAGTGGAGGTTGTCAGTATTGAAGGAAATACGGTCACCTGGATGTGCGCGTGTGCGGAAGCATCGAATGAGATGGAAGCTTCTGCGAACATGAAATGAGTGAGGAACGAATGGAACTCGCGCTCTCTTTCGGGTATTGGAGCTCAAGGAAGCAAGACGTGGCCCCTAGTGGGTTCACGCTCTTGAAAACATGTGCAAAGAAGAGCTCGTTTGTTTTATGGAGCTCAGGCGATGAAGATGTGACACGAGGTTTCGGATCGCTAACAATTAATTTGTGAAGCGCACGCCATGTGGCGAAATATTCATTAACCATTATTGGGATTTGGGGGCTACTATACAATTTGGCGCTACATATTGTGTATGGTACAAGTTTTTAATAAAAAGGATATAAAGTACTCATCTTAAGTATACTGCTCCATTGGTTGAATTTTTTTCTTCGGAATCCTTCATGGATGGTTGCCTGATAATTCATATTGTAATGCATTTTGGAACTGGTATCCACGTAGTGGTAAATTTTTGGCTGGCGCCGTTTACTATGTGGAAGTGGTCCAATTTTTGGTAATTGCTGTGCAGATGCTGCCGAAAGTTTTGGTGAGCGTACCGCCCAATTCTGTGGTTTTTCGTCTGGAAACGTGATGATATTAGTGGTATGCATAAAATAGACACCGTGTAGTGATCGCCGTATAAATTTTTTGTGTGAGTACGTTTAGAAACTTAAGAACTGTTGTAATATTATTATTTTAGTAAATTTTACATTGTTGGTTATATTTACTTTTTTTAGTTGTTAAAATTTGTAGATTTTTAAGTAGGTGAAACTGGACGAACGTTTCTGTAATTTTTTTATGAACATAAGTTTTGTAATGTCAATTGTAGTTGCTTACCTGTATAGAAGTCATTTCCTTCAGTTTCAATAGTTTTAATTAGGTTAAATGTTATTAGTCAAACTATAGTTTTGTTGAAAATATTTTCTTAGCCGGCCTCTTAGTACCTGAAAGAAAGAAAAGTAATAAAAAAATAATAAGTTAATAAATTTAAATTTTATTTCTTTACATTCAATTACGTGAAAATGTTTTCGTGGAATTAATTTGAATTTGACGTATTAGAATTGAGCGTCCACGCCATCGTCACTGTATGAATATAATTTTTGGAACCGCCGCTGATGCTGTTTCACATAACTGAATGTTGTACAAGTATCCGTTCTTAATTATAAATAGTGTGGGGACATTGGTCCGCTTTTGAGGAACGGCTTTAATTTTTGTTTTCTCAAAATGCTTTTATTTTTATTTTTCTATACCTTTTTACACTAAAATACCGACCATATTCATAAAAATGTTAGTATATGATAGTATAAAATTTTACTTTCATTATTTTCTAATTATTATCAAGAAAATGAGATTTTAGATTTAGATGAAAAATATTTTACGTACTTTAAATAAGTGGTCTGCTGTAAAAACTATTAAAGTCAACAAATACCGTGGGAAACAATTTTCTATCCCTGTCTCACATTGGTTATTTTTAAATATAAACATCTCAGTCACTCTTTAAAAGAAATTAAATGTAGATACTCCAGTCATCCAGCTACGTACTACCAATGAATATTTTATTGAAGTGAATATGTACTTACATGAAAAATTTTTAATTCTGATTAACAAAAACACTAAAATTTAAACACAGTTTGTTTTTTATGTTTATTTATTATCTAGTTAAATATATGTACTTATTTTATCAGTATCACTATGACACAATATTTATAAAATATCCTTTTTAGAACTAATAATCATCAGAATAACCATGTTCAAAACAGACAACTAAAACTTTTTCTAAATTTTCCATTAGAAAATTTTGTCGTCGATTCTGTAATATATTTTTAAATAAAGAAAATGATCGTTCCACATCCACCGTTGTTACTGGACAATACAAAAACCATTTTGCCAAATTTTCGTCTACTGGACATTCACTACACTTTTTTATTAAAAAATAGTTAATTTTCTTTAAAACACTTAACCCAGTATTCTTTTGTAAAACAAAATTTAGTTTATTTCTTATTTTCAAAGATACTTCATCGTTAAAATTATTTAAAGTACTTTCCACTTGGTCAAGCACCGAAAGTGAATAATTTAGTGTCACTTGCGAGTATTCTAATTTTGTTATTGCACTACTAATAATTTAAAATTTTTCTTTTATAAATAATACTTGATTTTTCAGCTGATCGATTTGGAACAAATTTTTAGCTTCCATAATCCATACTGAGTCATCTGAGTTAAATTGCATAATAACTGCTTTTAACTCATCAAACCTCTCCACGTAGTACTCAACAGCTTCTAACCAAGTACCCCAACGTGTAATTATTGGCTCTGGAGGTACTGGTACATTAGGTAGTTGTTCTTTAAAAAACAAAATTCGTTGAGGCGCCTTAAGAAATATTTTTTTAACACACGAGATTAACCGGTTAACACTAGGAAATTCGATTCTTATTTGTTCCGCTACCCTGTTTAATGCATGCGCTAAGCAAGTGCAATGAATTATATTTTTATAAAAATTTCTAAGTATTTCTCCAACTTTTACCATGTAAGGAGCAGCATCACTTAAAAACGCAAGTACCCTGTTTTTATATTCTTCCTCTTTACCATCCTTCCATAGAATAGAAAGTGAATCGTTTATAAAGTTCACAGTTGTCTCACTTTTGCAATTTTCAATTTCTTTGGACCTCAATAAATGTGTTTTAGATGATTCTTGCTTCAGAGCACCTACCATGAAATTGGCAATGTGTTTTCCATGCACATCTGTAGTCTCATCTACACTAATATAAATGTAATTATTCCCAATATCTTCCTGTATATTTTGAATAGTTTCATTATAAACTTTATCAACGTAATATTTCCTTAGCGTTGAAGCGTCAGGAATTTTTTTATTACAAAATTCTTCTAAAAATTCTCGAAGATACGGGTTTTCTAATTTTTTCAAAGGTATGTCACTGACAATAAAAGCTTTTGCTAATTAAAAAAAAAAGTCCGTGTCGGAACGAGATGATGTTCCAAATTTTTTGTCCTGATGATTTTTAGTTTTAATATGTTTATCAAAATCACTTTTTTCCTGCGGTGTTAAAACAATGTCACAAACGAAACATTTAATAGAGTCAGCACCAATAAGAGTAAAATCTTGATTATTTTCGATCCACGACTTCATCAACGAAAGTTTACTTGATTTTTCTTGGGGAATTTTTAAAATTTATAAGTTATGTATATTCAAAAATTCAATATTAAAGTTATGTAACAACAAAATACGTTTACCAGAATACAAAACTTAGAAGGAACTGATTTAAAAATTAGTTTCAAGTAAGTATTAACCATTAAGTATGCATATCATAATGTGTTTATATGACAATATATTTACATTAACTTGATTATTTTTTATTTATTTTATGAATGTAAGAGTTATGTATTGAATTGCTTATTCATGGATTTATTAATATGTATCATATTCATATACATATACGTAATGATGAGAAATATATATCGTTATCACTTCATCAGTTTATCATTTATTATTTTTAATATTGGTCTGATATATATAAAATGCATTCCTAAAAATTAGTCTTCCTGACTAAATTTAATATACAGTTTCTTACAAAATTACTCGAGCGATCTAGTTTTAAAAAATACATACGTATATACGTGTATGTGGGGTATATACATAAACTGTGAAAAAATTGTTCGGACCTGTTTTTGCGGACCAATGTCCCCACACTAATTATAAATAATTAAATATCATTTACATACACTACTCACCTTTTCTGTAAAATACAGATCTTCACAACGAATTCATAATACACTTAACAAAATTTCGACAGTTGTCTGAAACAATTCTGTTAATAATAATAATTCGCAAGTTCCAATTTAATTGTTGTTCTTGTCTCTTTACTTGCTTTTCAGCTAAATATTTGTATATTGTGGTACAGATAGAGGGTAACAGCCAGCATCTTTTTCCATATTTTTTTTTCCAATAAAAATATGGTGACGCTCAACTTAGAATAGTTTTTTTGTAGTAGTCGTAATTTTTTTCTCTTAGAGGATATACCAATTCCCCCCCCCCAGCTCTACCTACCTAGTCTTATACGCGTCAAGTGTGCATTTCTCCCCAGTGGTAACAATTTTCTTCAGCTTCTTTAATTTTAAGAAGTTTTTCATATACTGTATCCTGAAAATTATTTACTGAATACACAATATTAAACAAATATAAATTTTTTAGTAAACCTTTTAATAGTAAAACCCATTTAGTAAACCTTTTAAAGGTAAACACATTATACCCATTATACCAAAAACATTTAAATAAGATATGTGATATAAACAGCTACATATATTTCGCTCTCTCTCAAGGCACCATAACTCCAAGTACTAGAGAGAAGTTCCGTAACGCCGGCCGGCACCTAGCTCCGAACAGTTTTAGTATATCGACAAGTTACAATGTGGACGATTCAAACACGTGTGAAAGAGATGGGGAGAGACGTAGCGGTACAGCGTCACATGTCGAAGTTTGTCAGTGATGCTTAAAACAACATCGGGACCGATCTGTTTTTGTTTCAGGTGGAAAAATACTGCGTCACATAAGATCCAAGTGAGTGTTACAGGTATGTTTTGATGTTTAAATCTTTATGGTATTTGTTAATTAAGGTAAGGTTTCATTATTATTCGTATTATATATTTTTTTGATGGTTTTTAGGACGGATTACGTATAAATTACGTAATTGTGGTATTATCCTATCCCTTAGAACCGGACAAAAGTAGTCCCTTAACATCGGACAGTGAAAAAAAATTATTTTTCTCGTAAATATTTGTATTTATTGTAAGTAGTAATTTTTATACGTTATTTCAGAGGAGAACAGAGAGACGAATGGAAGAGAAGAATAAGAAAGGAAAATGGGACGAAAAAAGTTTAAAAATTGCGATAGATAAAATTTTGTCCAAAGAACTGAGTTTGAGAGTAGTTTCGTCGCGTTACAACATCCCAAAAAGTACTCTACATGATAAGATATCGGCATTGAAACGTGGAGAAGTGACGTTGCAATCAAAGACTGGTAGATTCACTAAAATCTTCTTACCTGAGTACGAACAAGTTTTAGTGAACCACGTATTTAAAAGATTTGTCTAATAGATGTCTGCTGTTGGCGAAAAAGGAGTTTTTAAAGTTAGCTTTCGACTTGACTGAATTTATGAAGATCCCTGATCGCTTTAACAAAGATAAGGATATGCTGGTAAGCATTTTTACTACGATTTTATGCAGAGACATCCTTACCTTTCGTTAAGAACACCCGAGTCGACAAACATGATGCGGGTTGTAGGGTTTAACAAACCACAATTGGATCTCTATTGTAATAATTTGGAGAAACTATTGACACAGTACAAATTTTCACCTGCCAATATTTATAACGATGACGAAACTGGAGTTAGCTGCGTTCACAAGCATCCAAAAGTTCTTGCTCTGAAGGCTTTCCAACAAGTAGGAAAGTCACTTCTTCTGAGATGGGAAAAAAAATAAAAATCTTGTTTTGCATGAGCGCTGTTGGCTATTTCATACCGTCATTTTTTGTATTCCCTAGGCAAAGGATGAATGATTGACTCATGATTAATGCTCCGACCGGAAGTGTAGGCGTGGCCCAGCCAAAAGACTGGATAAATTGTGATTTGTTTCTACAGTGGTTGCAGCTACTATTTGTAAAACACTCACATCCAACAAAAGACAATCCTTTGCTGCTTCTAGTGGATGGACATCATAGCCACAAGGCACTGGCAGTCGCCGCGATAACAACATTCATTTGATAAGTTTACCACCACACACAACCCACAAACTCCAACCACTGGACAGAAGATTCATGAAGTCATTTAAAAACGCCTTTAACCAACAATGCGACGGGTGGATAAGAGCAAACGCTGGATCTCGGATAACTGATTACGATATTGCTGGTCTGGTCCATGAAGCGTTTACAAAAGTAGCTCGACTGGACATTGCGACGTCTGGGTTCAAAGGCACGGGAATTCGACCGACATTTATTTTCTGACCTGAATTATTTGGCTGCTCACATAACCAATATTTCCCTGGAAGAGCCAGGAACTTCTTCAAACACACTGGGTTACAGTAGGGAAGTTTCCGTGTCTGTCAAGGATCCCCCTGCAGAATCTACCAACCAACTAAGAATCAGCAATGCCAGGCCATCGACGAGCTTGAATCCAGGAATAAACGAAAAACTAATTAAAGGAAATGCTCTTAAAATATTTATTTCTGAATTACGTAAAGATCCTGTAAAATTCGTTAATTTTACTAGACTAACTCCCGACACTTTTGACTACGTTTTAAGTTAAATTGAAGATAACATCAGAAAGCAAGATACCAGTTTACGAAGAAGTATAAGTCCAGAAGAAAGATTAACAGTAAAACTGAGGTAAGAATTTTACTTTATTAAATACTTTTATTAAAGGTTTTATTATACTTTCTTTAATAATTTTATGATAACAATACATGAAAAAAAAATATTAAAATATTAAAAATAAAAATCTTTAATTCTAAACATTTTGTAGAATATAAACGACACAATATTTTAGCGAATTTCCAGAATGGAAATTCAGCTATTACAGTAGGTCTCATGACGCGACTTGAGCCCGGGACTATGGCAGAAATTTGTTTTGAGGTCCCTAGAACCCAAAAATAACATTCACTAAAATTTATATATATATATATATATATGTATATATGTATTTATGTATTTATGTATCAGCACGATAACTCTCGAACGAAATGTCCTAGGTTTACGAAATTTGGTGACAACGTTGGAAGTTCAAAAATCTTGGATGAGTTCTTCAGCCAGACACGTCGGATGCCAGGAACATGGTTTTCGTTCTTGCAAAAAATTAGTTTTTTGCCAAAATTTCCACTTATTCAAAAATTTTTGCCAAATTTTTTTACACCATTTAAAAGAGGAGAAAAAATTACATAAAAAAGCTCTTTAAACTGTTATTCTATGTCAACTAGTTTCCGAGAAAAACTAATTTTTATAAACGGAAATTCGCTATGTTATGCAGGATGCTGCGACAGGGGTATTTTAAATATTTCATGTGTTATAATCAATATAATTTATCATGTGTGGTGATAAATTACTATTTTCTCCTGTATTTTCTAAAGTATATACTTGAGAAGAGGAAGTAGATCTACTTAAAATTTGATAACTTTCCATTTCCGCTTCTTTTTCGTATATTAAAATAATCAAGATATCTAAAACTTTTGTTTTAAACAGACGTTGTCGTTTTGAATTTAGTTTTTCCACATCAGGTACTAAGTTATTAAGAAATTTCGCTATCGGGCTTATCGATGAAGAGGCTTGATTTTGTATAGTTCTACTTTCCAAAAAATTAATCATCGGTTCCGTTACTGCTTCTAAAGCCGAAGATTTTATCTTTAAATTGATTTTGTTGGAGTAACTTTACCAACTGAGCTTTTTGACGAACAAGGAGTGTCAGATACTTTGTTGGTTAAAGAAGAATCAGTGTTGTCAATATCTTCATCTACAGTTTCAAATAACTGTGTTTCTTCCACATCTTCCTCAATTGTTAAATTGTAATTTTCTGTTGCCCGACAAAATCTTTTAAGAACGTCAAGTAATCTGCAAGATACCATTTTTTTCGCTTTGATGCTCCTGACCCACTAGGCAACTTTTTGTCTTCGCTTAAATATCTAGTGTATGAATTTCTCAATGAATTCCATTTTTGCTTACAATCTGTAACTAAAAAAAATACACCTATCAAAAAAAAATTGAAGAGTACAGAGGAAAAAGGATGGAGGCCCATTTGGTGTTATTTTCAGTAAAACAAAATTTTGACTTTGAAGACTTTGTATTTAATTCTAAATAATTTTGTATAGTTGGCAAAAATATTAATAATTGACTAATGTATTAGACAATAATCAGTCAACATAAAAATATTATTGAAATTAATTAACAATTTAAAATATGCAAACTAATAATAAACAAATATTTTACTTCGCAAAAATACCACTTTTATTTTGAAACTGTGACAATATTGTTTCAAAATAAAAGTGGTATTTTTGCGAAGTAAAATATTTGTTTATTATTTACAAATATGGAATACCATAAAGTAACGCTCAAATCTATTAATATTATGCAAACTAATTAACAAATGTCTCTATTTACTTGGAAAAAAAGATGAAGGGCCATAAAAATTGTTATATGATAATGGTAATGCTGTCTTAGTCATAACATTTAATTACTTGCATTGATTTTCATTTTGGTAAGGTGAAAAATTCTTGTGCTCCTTAACTGCAGAATTTTCTTAGGTCTTGTAACTCTTTACACTTAGCTTGGGAAATTGAGAGCTTCTCCTTGTAAGCCAAATGTGGTAGGCAAAGCTGTCCTTCACCAGCTGAAAAATTCTTGTGCTTCTTAACTGCAGAATTTTTTTAGGTCTTGCAAGTCTTTACACTTAGCTTGGGAAATTGAGAGCTTCTCCTTGTAAGCCAAAGGTGGTAGGCAAAGCTGTCCTTCAGGTAAGGATGGTACCTTTCTTTTTGGTGGAATGATTACTGCTTGGTGACTGAGTCCATTGTATGTTTCTCAATGCATAATCATTCGTGGATGATTTTTAGTTATACTGAAATCGTTAATAGAACGACTAGCAAAAGGACATTTTTTTACGTATATTTCAGACAGAAATTTTGTCCAAGATTTAAATATTAGCTGATCATCACATGGAATAATTGTAAAAGGACTTGGTTTTTTCTACCATCTGCTGTGACCGTATTCCATTCATTAGGCAGCTCAACTCTTGATTCTTGATTTATAAGGCCTATGTTATGATCACATTCGAGATATGAGTGAATCGGAAAAATTACCCGGACTTGTTCTAATCGTTTGGCTTGGTGAACAATATAATGCAGCATTCGAAAAAGTGTGAAATTTTTATTTTGTCCACAGCAAGAGTCGCAAAAAATTGCAAGTTCCTTGACTTGAACATTTAAGTAATTAAATATAAAATGCCAAAGCATGGAAGCAACATCATCTGTTCCTTTTTTACCACAAATTTCGGAATATGTATAAAAAAACAAATCTGAGTTTGACAGAACGTGAATATTAAATAGAAAAAACGACAATTGTCTTTTATAATAGATATCATTAGTTGTTATATTAGGTACGTGTAGATTTTTTTTGGAGATCCATTACAATAGCTTCTTTTGAATTGAACCACTGAGTGGAAAAAAGGAATAATTGACTATAACCGTATTTTTCAGGAATTAAAAAAAAAAAAAAAAACTTTATAAAAATGTTTCTAGCGTATTTATTAAAAAACAGTAAACATAGAAAATGCTCTTTAATACATAAAAAACTGTGTGCAACAATATGTATGCAACAGTAAATTTTATTTTATTTTAAAGCCACTGGAATTATTTATTGTTTTAAAAGTTATTCCTTTTTTCCATTCATTAGATTAAAAATAAATTTTCATCCTTAAAAATTTTTATTTCTCACGTATTACATGTTATCTTGACATTTTATAAGGTTAAAATGAATAAACTATGAAAAGATATTTTAGGTACAAATTTATTGTTACTTTAATTTACAAAAGCTGACAAAGTGATACAGCTTAGTAAGAAAAAAGTCTCTATTCTGGATCATCTTCTGTCCCACTTTTTGTTTTCCATAGTAAAATATTCGTATAAAATTCCCTGTATTGTTTAGGAATGTATTTTACTATTTTTTTGACATCATTAATCTGTTTTACGTAGAAGCCTACAGAACCATCATAAGCTTTGTTGGAGGGAAACTTTAAATCCATTGGTTTCACCTTCAAAAGTTTAAATACATCTTGGATACCCCCAATAAACTCTGATGCATATATATATATATATATATATATATATATATATATATATATATATATATATATATATCCTTTTGACTCTGAGCTTCTGAGCTGTACTTCAACTGGTTTTATTTACTAATTAAAAATTTTATTTTCTTGTCTTGTACAGAATTGGTTGATTTTTTGAAAAATTTGGGCCACCAGTCTTTAAAGTTCAATATTTCATCATTTGAAACCTCGTACACAACAAAGGGAGAGTCTTTCGTTCTAGCACTAGCTATTATTTCGCTATATTGAGAAGGCAAGTAAAGTCGATCATATTTCCTGATGGCACGTTTTACACATGCAAAGTTCCGATCACATGCTAAAAAGCTACGACCCCGTACTGGAAAGTACTGATAGATATTGTTAAATTTTTCTGTCACTGTAAATCCCGAAAGTAGTCTTGTTAGAGTATGGTTTCGATTTTGTCCACCACAAGCATCACTAAAGACATGAAGCTCACTAACGAATTCTGGCAGGGAGTTGGTTATATAGTGATATAGGAAACTACATATCTCATCAGGCCCTTTGTTTCCCACGCCCTCATGGTAAGTGTAGAAGACTGAAGTGTTCTGTGATCAATTATGTATACAAAAAACATACATCCATAGCTTCCGAAGATAGAACACGGAGGAAGGGAAGTGGTAGATTCTATAAGTAATCGAGCACCAATGCTGCGCTTTTTCTATCTTCTTTGCATAAATTTGTGACCTCTTGCAGCTTGTTGTAGAATTTTTTGCTCTTCTTTTATGCACTAATAGCTCAGCAACAGCTACCCGTTTGGCGTTCTCGTTAAGAGAAGGAGACTTAATTTTCATATTCAACTTTTCACATGTACTACAAACGTCAACTTGTGGCCGGCCAAACCTGTATCCATAGCTTTGCCGAAAATGTTTCAAGTAATATTCATACTTGACGATATTTACCAAATCGGGGTATTTCTTCAAAAAAAGCTCATGCATTTTCTTTACATTTAAATCACTATCAAGGTAACTGGAACCGCCTTTGTGAGAAACTTTTACTGGGAATTCATTGATATGAGAATCAATTTTGGCAATAGTGGAACTTTAACATTTCCCCGATTTTCATGTTTGCTCCTATTATCAACGCGGGTTTTGTTTTAAGCAACTAATGTTGACAACCGAAAAACAACCTTATTTGAAACACTGTGTAGGCTAAGAAATGCTTTCCGACATATTTTTATCCTTTCTGTGTTCTTCATTGCAAAATAAGCGAATGAAGAAGATTTCTTTTCAATGCTATTATCCTTTGCACATTTACTTTTGATATCAAAGCGTTCTATTAGGCACATCAAAAATGTGTCTTGCTCACTTTTTGAACTTCGGGAATATAAATTTATTATAATGTCGTTTTTCTCTTCAAAGTTAAGTTTAGAAGTACATTTATTTCGGCACTTATAGTCTAGTCCAGTAATTTTGGCTGGGATAAAATTGCCTCTGCTGTTCACATATTCCTTACCTTCTCTTCTAGCTACAGGTAAAATCTAACATTAAATACGCCTAACATAAAATACACCGCGTTGCGGAAAAGAGATAAAAAATAGTACTCTTATTCTTTTTATTGAAAAAAATTTGGCATATTTACTATACAGGATGAATTTCATTGCGAACATAAACATATCAGTGGCTGCAATGTCTAATATACATAAATGCGTTCATCGGTTACACATTATAGTAATTTATAATAAGATGCGTACATATATAGATGTATTTCTAGAACGTACATAATTTAACAGGCACATACGCAGTTGTATGTAATACAATACCACACAACAGTGAATAACTACGCACTAGTCTAATATACAAGCCACACAGGATACGTATGAATGTACCTATCACGTTCCAATTTATTTGACCCTTGTTTTTCTTAGAATTTGAATTTTTGGCTCGCATTTAACCATTTTTGAAACATTTGTACTAATATACATATGTGGTGCCCACAGTGAAATACATTCCACGCCAGTATGCCGCCAACGTCAGTAACTACACACAGCAACCAGTCAAGGACAAATTCCAATGTTACATCATTAGAAAGCGAACAATAGAATTTTCAAGAACGATTTCCCTTTGTTTTAATGATAATAAAAATTGTATCAATACGCAACCCCAAACATAAAAATATGCAGTCAATTCTAATTCAGTCTGCACCGTTACTATGTAAAAAATGATACTTATATTTTAAATAAAATTTGATTGTTAAAATTTAAACTTATTTTTTATTTCTTAAACTTAGAGCAATATCTTTCAGTAAAAGTGTTTTCAACAATAAGTGATTATAAAAATTCGTAAAAAGGTTTTTGTTGCATTTTACTTAACAAATGCATCTGGCGATCCTATATAAAAAACTCATCGATCAATCAATCAATCATCTATTTATGTGGTCCAAATACGAGTAAGCTTCGCATCTACGAAGTTATATCCGGGACGGTACTTTATTCAACGGAAAATCTCGTGGCACGACACATATACGTAGTAACATGTATGTTAGTATTTAAGGAATTACATACGAAGATCCCTTTTCATTGTTCTAACGTCTAACTAAAATACAATTTACCAAATAATAAATGTTATTTATGTGACATTGTCACATAAATTTTAAATAGTGCCCAGTATTACATCACTACATCAGACATGACATGACTATATGAGCTAATGCTTATATTCTTTTAAATAAGTAAGTAAGAATAGAAGCATAAGTAGTCACCCAATTATCTCTGTCAATATTTTCCCTAAAATATTTTTGTTCTCTTAGCACATGTTACATCCATATTTTTTAAGTAAATGAACAAAAACTTAATTCCAAATCCCATATAATTACATATCATCACCAGAAATACCAATATTATTTGTATTCCTGCTTTCGTGCGATTCGTGTTTATTTTCATTGTTATCATCAGTTATATTCAGTTCTTATTTCTAATTTTTTTTTTATCTTACGGACAATTTGTTTTTATTTATATTTAGTGTGTTTTAAGTTGTATTTTTAATTTATGAACAATTCATCTTTAATTTTTATTAGATCTTAAGCGTTATTTAGTCTATTTAGTACCGATAATATTTTAGTTCATATTATTTAGTGCATTAGTTAATTTAATTTTCAATATTATAATTACTAGTTAACATAAATAATAATGGAAGTGAAAAGACAAAAAAGAAAAAGCCTGCCTATACAAATGAAATTAAAAATAATAAATGAGTTAGAGAAACGTGCTTCACTTCGCACAATGGCACAAAAATATAATATTTCTGTCGGTAGTGTGCAAAATATTAAAAGAAATAAGGACAAAATTAAACTATATAGTGAAACTTACCATAAAAAGTTTATTGCTAGTCGGCTATGAGTATTTACTCCACCAGCCGAAGAACTGGAACGTGCCTTGTTTCAATGGGTTCAGCAAATGAGAATCTTGAACAACCCAATAACTTCATCAATACTGCATACAAAGGCGATCGAATTCAATGAAAAGTTGGGTGGGCCTTCTAATTTCGTAGCAAGTCAGGGGTGGCTACGAAATTTTAAGAAACGTTATGGTTTACGGTACTTAACTCTAACAGGAGAAAAACTTTCGTCAGATGAAAATGCTGCTGCTGATTTTAAAAATACCACTTTTAAACAAATTTTAGAGGAAGGATACAACCTTGAAGACATTTATAATGCCGATGAAAGTGGTGTCTTTTGGAAAACATTACCCAAAAAAACTATTGTACTGCCGTCTGAAACAGAAGCACCTGGATTAAAGTCGCCGAAAAATAGAGTAACCATCATGTTTTGTGCCAATGTTTCTGGTAATCATAAGTTACCTCTCTTTGTTATTGGGAAAACTAAACAGCCACGCGACTTCAATAAAATTATTTCATTACCCGTGTATTATATTGGACAGAAAATTGGATGGATAGACAGTACGTTATTCCGAGAATGGTTTGAAGATGTTTTTATTACGGAAGTACTGGCATACAAGGCAAAAAATAACTTAAATACAGAAACAATTTTAATTGTTGATAATTGTCCTGCCCACCTTAATGAAAATATTTTAAACAGCATCCATGAAGATTTCAAAGTAATATTTTTTCCACCGAACGTAACTGCTTTAATTCAGCCCATGGACCAAGCGGTTATATTAACATTCAAAAACTTGTATAAAAAATATTTATTAGAAAATTTGATTTCAGAAATAGATAATACAAGCATCGATGCATTTTTAAAAAAATGCAGTTATCCGATGCTTGTTTTCATTTCGTTCAAGCTTGGAATGAAATTAAAAATTACACATTGCGATGAGCTTGGAAACATTTAATTCCTGAAAATGAAGCTTCCACAAGCACTGAATCGACTGGCAGCAATGTACGTTTCGACATTGAACAAATAAGAAAAATCCCCGAATATGTAAACATCGAAGATTCTAATTTAATTAAGTGGCTGAAATGCGACGAAAATGAAGAGAGGTAGCAATATTATCAGACGATGAAATAATTAAATCGATTCGAGACGGCAGTCAAGAAAAAGAAGGAACAGAAAAAGAGGATACAGACGAGGAACTTCAAAGTGAAGACATTTCGAAAGAAGAAGCATATGAATCTTTTATGAAATTTTTTCACTGGGCCAAAAAACAAGACGAAACAGACTATGAAATGTTAAATATTCTTTATAAAACAAAAAACACATATTTTAAAAAATGAAGAAAATAATACATAATTATTACTATATTTAGTTATCTCAAAAAAAAAAATTATACGTAACATTGAATAACATTAAAAAAAAACACATATTACGTTTGTCCAAAAACTTGATAGTGATGACTGTAAAAATAAAAAATAAAAAAAGGTTGTTTTAATCCTTTTAAATTTTGTTTTTAAATAGATAATAATACATAAAAGTGAACGTTTAAAGATTTTTTTATATTGAAATTTATTGATAACAGTGGTTATCAATAACATTACAAAAGGTACAATTGATATAAGTGACTGTATTAAAATGCGTTACGCGTACGTGAAATGAGTGAATGAACACTATAAAATATTTTTTTTATTGTGGTTTCATGTGTTTTTATGAAAACTTTGATATTTGGTATGTAGAAGTTAATCTCATTTTTAATTTTTTTTTAATTTTATATTTCATACGTCACACCCTGTATACAAGTGCTTGATATAAAGTACGCAGAGAGAGAGCCACGTCTGTTAGTGTATCTTATGTTAGACCATTTACTGTATCTTCATTTTCTCTTTTTTATAATCAGATGTATTTACAATACCTTTCGTCCTCTAAGGTGGAGGCGTTTCATCTTCCGAGCAGCTCATTATAGGTGACACAAGGCCTGAACCTAACCTAAAAACGCACAGTTCAATACAGTTTCACTGTCACCACAAATAGATTTACTGTACGTTAGTTTTTTGCTAATCCTCTCGAAATTGCTTGATTTTAATTACCACTTTATTATCTAAAATCTTAATTAAAACAACACTCTGTTTACTGTAATAAACTGACCATGAGAAATGTCAACTGTAAGATGTAACTGTCATGCCGGCCACTAGCGCAGCGTTGATTGGAACAAGGAAACTACTTCTTCAGTTATTCCCTTCTTCCACTCATCACCTTACAAATATATGATTTTACCTAGTATAGGAGTATAAATATATTTCTTTTTTCCACTTAGTATATGTATCTACATTTAAAGAATAAAATGGCTATTTCAGTTTATTTTACTGAAAAAATCGACTTATTCCTTTTTTCCACTCAGCGGTTCAATTATTTTTCTGTGCTTCATATTTTGCGGATTTTTTACGCCTATAGAAAGTTTCAGCTCTCTTTAAGTGTAATTGTTTTCTCATTAAAAATTTTTTTAAATTTGAATTCAACTGAGAAATTTTTTCATGGTCATCTTTGTTTTCTATATCCCGAATTTCGGCCTGTAATCCATTAATCTCTATTTGCATCTCGTCACAAAAGCTGCAAGTATCCGATCGCCGATAACCAAAACTAATATTAAATTTTGTGTTAAAAATCTCTCTATATTTTTCATATGATAAAATATGATTAGGATACTTCTCCGATATACATATGATGCATCTTTTTAATATTTAGCTCAGCTGGTAAATAAGTTTTTTTAGATTTTGACAGACTGTAATGGGAGATTCGACCCCGAAATGAAAGTATATGTTCAGTAACTTTTTCCAAAACTTCATTAGATAGCTTGTTAGGCCTTGATGAATGTCGGCCTCGATTATCTATAGGAACACAACCTGTTGTTTTTAAACTATTTTGTAACGTTTGCAGTCTTTTAGCAGTTATACCCTGTAATGAAATGTCTTATAACAAACATTAACTTCCAATAAATTATTGTTCCTTATAATTCTAACTTTATAAGTGTAAGAATGTGAATGCATTTCGGCTTCATTTTCACATTTTCTGGGCCGATGACGTGATACAGGTTTACATGATATTAAACCGTATGGGTAACTGGATTGCTCGTTGTAATTTGGAGGCTTATTGAAATTTAAAATTATCTGTTCTTGTTCTTTGTTACTAATATTTTCGAAACATCTAAGTTTAAGACAGTTACGTTCGGCGCCAGTTTCATGGGTAGATAACCTCAATGTTTTTGCAACGTCTTCCATCCTTCCATATGACTTTTTTTTCTACTAGATGATGATAACAAATTTTCATCCGATTCTTCAGACATAACTAATTATCACAACACTTAAAAAAAAAAGAAAGCAAGTTTAATCACATAAAACTACTAGCACGCAAGAAGAAACAAAGTAATGTCAGTTTTATACTATACTAATATGATAATATCAACACTACAACCATAGATGACATTATAAGACTAATACATTGGACGTTCATCTCTTATGCATACAATCACTGGTACCCTCATCTTTCTTCGCCTGTACAGTTATTTTTTAAACGGCAATAACTTCGTACTTTCATCTTCTTTCCAATTTTTAACTGCTAATATAGATTCTATGGAAAAAAATACATAAATATGGATACAAATCCCATTTCAGACAAAAAGTGGACCCTCATCCTTTTCGCCTGTACTCTTCAATTATCGTTTATTTTGTTTCAGATTTCTTGTTTTGGTAGAACACTTCAATTCGTTACATTATTACTTCAGAATGGGGGCCTGTACCATTAGCAAAATTGTAGAAGAAATATGTATCGCTATATGGGAAGTAATTGCTCCAGTTCATATGAAAAACCAACTCATGAAAAATGGCTAGAAATAGTATACTTATTTAATACGCTATCGAACTTTCCAAATTGTGTGAATTGAATGCTTTCTAAGAGATTTAGAGTGTTGGAAAATCTTATGTTATTAAATCCTGAAAAAGCTACTTCTGTTACATTAGCGTGTTGTATTTTACATAACATAATTAGAGAAAGAGATGGCACACTAACTGATGACACAAGGTTCTGATTTTGAACATATTAGAAATTTTATTCCAGACAGGTTAAATGCGGGAGTGCATGTAAGAAATGAATTTCTACAATATTTTAATTCCCCTGAAGGACCAGTTTACTGGCAAAATAAATATGCAGACGTAGTTTGATTACAATTTGTTTATAACTTTATGTGTTGCATTTACCTTCTGCTCTAATTTCCTCAGAAATTTCTATCTATAATTTATCAATAAATTCTCGATTATGATGCTCCTTTATTGTAAAATTATACAACGCAGGTCTTGCTTCCACAAAGCATCTGTATCCATTTTTTTTTTTAAATTTTTAGGTTAAATAAAAATCTACTATAATTAGGAGGAATGTTTGTATATGTTTTTTAATAAAACAAATGTCAAATGTTTGTGCTTCTAACAAAATGTTTCTTCTCAAAACGTTTGATTGTTGTAATTTCATGTAAACACACTTGCAAAGTAAAAACGTTTTTATACAAAACATTTTGTTGGGTGCAAAAACATTTCGTAACACACTGATCAAGCGAAAACAAAAACATTTTGGTTAAAACAGTTTTATAGTGATTTAATATGTTTTATGATGTTTTTTTGTTTTGAAGTACCCATGTGTGTGAACTTATATTAAAAGCATAAGAAAAACAACTTCTAACGAAATTAGTCAAAAACGTTCTGTATAAAAGCGTTTTTGTTGTATTAGTATGCAGGCAGCCTTAGTGTCCGTAACTAGGGGACTTCCTCCTATTTGTGCTATACAATATATTTAGCACAGTATAAATAAAAGATTATTACCATACGCAGTTGCGAAACGCACTTTCTATCCTTTTTTGATATAAGTACAAACAATTATATATGTCCTTTTTTACTTATGTGATTGCATGTGTTTGTATATGTGACATTGAGGGTTGGCAGTGATCATGTTATATAAATAAAACTTATTTATTAAAATTTTCTTTAACGTAAAAGCCCCCATTACCTAACACTATTTTTAGGTATTTCATTAAACTGGCTTATTAAAATTATTAAATAAATGGAACACCCATTTTTTTTTCTTAATAAGCATGAAACCAAGTTTTTTTAATTCAATGAATATGTTTTTAAAAAAATATAACCCAAAAATTTTGATTTTTCTAATGTTTTCTTTTGTAAAACGTTGACACGTATAAAAGAACGGGCAGAATATATTAACACCTTTAAAAAATCAGCATAAAAAAACACGTATGTAAGGTACATGAGATACAACACGTACATCTTCTGCCATCTTTTCATTCTATGATACCCTATAACATAGTGTGACATCTAGTAATACATAGAATGTCAAAGTAGAAAATATAGAATGGTTTAAATAAAATAAATGACTAAAATACTGTATTTTGTTTCGCCATCTATGTATTTTGTAAAGTTCTAATCAAATCTAAACTAACTTATCAAAATGGCGACAATTTTTGATTGTTAATAAAATTTTGCCACTTTAAATCAATATTTTTTTATTTACCAATTGATAATACGCTCTGAAATAAAAAAAAAAATATTAAAAATTTTACGATTTTAAAGCAGTAAGTAAATATTTTAGACTCAAAAAGAAATTAAAAACTATTTATACTATAAATTTTTAGTTATTTTACGTACATAATTTTACTTACATACAAAGGTTATATGTGTACTCCATAGAAATACACATATATATAAATCATATTTAAACCAAATAAAAGGATGATTTAGCTCTTATAATCTCTTAACTGGACTAATAAAAAAAATTTGTATAGTTTTATTGCGCTAACTTCGAAAATTAACTGGAAAATGTTGAAATTTATAATGCATGCGTTTCTATGAATAAGCATTGACCAAACGAAAAAGAGACACATTCAGCAAAAACTGTTTAATATATATATATATATATATATATATATATATATATATATATATATATATATATATATATATATATATATATATACAGGGTGTAAAATATATAACTCTCCGAAAAAATAGGGGAGAAAGGTCTCAGTTTACTAATTGAGTTTTGCTAGTTAATTTGTTCTGATTCTGTTTCAGTTCAGAAATATTTGATTGTCAAAAACTTGTTAAAAAATGGCCCCTAGAAAAAAAAACTTAATCAGGCTCTGACTGCCTAACATATTTTTGTTTTTGGTTTTTTGAATGTTGAACCTTTTGTCAACAAAATATGTTTATGTACTTATTTACGGAATCTTTTGAAATTAACTGTACAGTAGCATACAAAACAATTTTAACATATTTTGTAATAAAACAAATTTTACGTCATATTTCATAATTTTAAATTTAGCAAACATTTGTAACCTATTTCAACTGACTTACATCAACTATAACACTATGAGGCCCGAGCACTTTCACAGTAAACTTCCCCGGAAGCCGACAATATTTTTAAACAAATTTATGTAAACAAGTACATAAAATGATTCCACAGAACACTAAATGCTTCAACATGTACGTGTTAGGCAGGTCAGAAAATGAGTACATACATAGTTATTATTTTTGATAAAATACACATATACATACAAACATACAATACACACATTCATACGTATGTGGATACAAATATTATTTGTAAATAAAAGATGCAGCTTAGATATTTTGATAATAAAACATATTGTTTATGTATATTTATTTTATACATATGTACAAAAAATGAAAAGTGTCCGGTACATACTAATAAATTATTTTTATTAGAATAACATAAAATCCTTTTTATAAGTATGTATTTTTAAGTGTTCTAAATTCTAAATATTGATCGCGGTCGGCCTCTGAGGATGTTTTGTTTGGTTTCGGATGCCGAAGCCATGGGACTGAAAGTGTTAATACAGTTCTCTCGCATATTTAATACTATCAGAAAATAATTATCATAGTCAATTAACAATAATTAACCATTTCAAATTCAAAATTATACAAAACATTATATTTTTCGTTAAGTAGATAGAATCTATGTTCTTTTTGTTAACACGTACAAAAGTTCATTCTTCCAAAAATAAGATAAATTAACATTATTTTTTCTTGTTAAAACTTTCATTTCAAATTAGTATTGCTACAATAGTAGTTAAATTTTAGCATACTCCATATTAAAGATGTTGATTATAAAAGCTTTTATTAAAAAAAAAAATCTAAAAATTTATTAATTAAAATTTTTATTTTCGTCATTGTACATGAAACCTATTTATTAACTTGTGGTGGCTGATGATAAGAACAGCTTATTTATAATTAGGTCAGTAGTGTGTTCTCAAAAGTCTGTTTATAAAACCAGCTGATACATATTTCAAAACATTTACAAATAAAAAATTTGTACAAGGTGTCAATTTAAATACAAACCGGCCTTATATCTGTAGCACTGTAAAGGATAATTAAAATTTCTCAAAACCGTTTCTAGGACATGGAGGGGGAACCAATATGACCAACATGAGGATCTTTTGCAACCAATCCAGTAAGCTCCAGCGTCTCCGAACCTATTTTTTTTAGTTATAAGACCTCACTTATGGTACAGCATTGAAAAGCTCTTTAAAAATGGTATTCGTTAATACCGAATATAATTTTAATTTATCGATTATTATTTGAAGGATACGAAAAATAAATTTCAGTAAGTTGAGATCTATTTTCCCTTATTCAAATTTACAAGTATCAAATCCCATGCCTATTTGAAATAAAATCCTAAGAAATTATAATCTTAAAATCGAAAGATACAAAATACTTATTATTAATTTTTCCATTATTTTTGGAAAATTATAAAAAATAATATTATTTTGAATCAATTTATTCAAATTTAATGTTATAAATATCAAATTACCTATTTTCTAAATCAGTTTATTTTTACAAATTACAAAATCAAAATGTACAAACGAACATTACAGACCGGGAGGTAATAACAGAAGACCTTCCACGGTTTTCACACTTACGCCTCGGGGAGTTTTGAAAGATATGAAAATTTTAAGAAATTTAAGGATAAAAGGCGGCTAGAATGTTAGGAGCTAGTTGTAGAGGATACCAATGTGGATTATAATGGTTCCCAATCCATGTTAAAAAACGGTTTTGAGAAATTTTATTATCTTTTACAGTTTTAAAGATATGATTATCAATTCATCATGATAGGAGACCTGGGTATGTTTTTAAATTGACACCTTGCAGTTATTAAACATACATATACATACATACTAAAATGTACATCGTCCTATCATCCTCTGACTGTATTTACAAGTTCCTACTTGTGTCTTACGTACCTTGGATCTTAATAAAAACTACATACTATGTATTATTTATTTACTTAAAACACATACACACGCATACATTTATAATAATGTGGAGCTTATTTTCAAAAAGCAATTTCTAACAAAATGTAATTGTCGAGTAAAATGAGATTTTCTATATCTAACGCCAGTAAAATTTTTACGGATTTTTTACCAGTGAATAACAAAGTTGGGATGCTACAGAGAAGAACCTCGGTATAAAAAGTCAGTATAAAAATCTAGAAGAAAGTCAGTATAAAAATCTAATTCAAATTAATCCCCTTAAAAATGTGTCCTCAAAAAAAAGAAAATTCGTTTTGAAAATAAAACTTTATGATATTTCATTTTGAAAACAAAATTACAAGAAAGTAAGAAATTCATTGCCTAAAATGAAAATAAAAATGAATAATTCCATATTTTTCCCACGCAATTAGTATTACGTTAAATTTTAACACCACAGTCTTGCCCAATGCAGTCACATTCTGCCGTTTTTTTTTATCTTCAACTTGATTTTCGTATTTCTTTTTTTTTTGTTATGTCTAAAAATTGTCTGTAAAAATTAAATTTTAAAAATTTTTTCTACCTTCATATAAATAAAGTCATCTTACTTTGTTTGAAAATGGGCTTTTAAGTTTGAAACAATTGTCACAATTAAAAAATAAACGCGATTTTTTGCTAAGTAAAATATTTGTTTTATTTTATAAAAATATAGGATAGCATAAAGTAATTTAGACTTATCTATTTTTCTCTTTGCCTTCGGCTTGTAGCACTTTCTTCTTTTTGCTTCCGGTATTTTTTTCTGACACTAATGGTAGTAACACGCTATTCATACTATCCTGTGATAACTGATGCTATTGTGACCGTGCAACAAAAAATGAGTTAAAAGGTCTAAAGCGTAATATTTTCTGTTGGGTTTTCCGTTCCAGTTGTATTTTTCCTTTACTGAGGTACCTTTATGCACAATAAAAATTTCAAAATAACGGTCATTATTTAATTCAAAAAATTAAAGATATTTCAGTTTAAAAATAAAATTTCAGAAATTGCGTTTTGGAAACAAATTTTTAATCAGATATTTCTTTTTTAAAATAAACTTAAAATATGATGCCCTTTTTAGGTACTTCGTAGTCAGTTTTGGAAAAAGATTTCCGTTTAGAATAATGGCTTTCTAAATAAAGTTTACAATTCTATATTAATCTCAAAATTATTTTCTTAGAAATTGCTTTTTGAAAATAAGCTCCACATTATTGATTTATTATACCTATCATTATACGCATACAAGACATTATACTTCTTCTGAATTTGCAGATAAAATACATAATAATAATAATATATTTCCTCCACAAATTTTACAAAATTTTTGAGTTCGTCCATAAATATGTGTATAATGATACAAATTTTATAATATTTCAGCGGCCAAACACTCGTGTACCGTGTAATAAGCTATTATAATTGTAGACCGGGAGATAATAACAGAAAACCTTCTCCGATTTTCGCGCTTATGCCTCGGGGAGTACTGAAAGATATGAAAATTTTAAAAAATTTAAGGATACATTTGAGTTCCGCTCGCGTGACTTTTATATCGAAAATTAAGTTTCTTGCGTAAACTTGCATAGAAAAAGGGAATTTGATACGATTTTCGTACTTATGCCAATTGAAAGTTAGAAAGTATAAAGTTATTTGAAAGTTAGCCTAGAAATGCACACTGGTGGTTACAGGAAAGAGATAGTTGCGTTCCTTCTGATAATACTAGCTGTGCTTTTAACTTTTGAAAATCATTGAAAAATTTTTTTTTGATCTTACTGAGAAAATGAGAGAGAAAACTAAAGCGTTATTAGACATTGTTATTAATTTGTGTTTATTGTCTCATGTACTTTACTTGCAAAACTATTGAATATGGAAAACACTGTACAGAATTTGGATACCACTAAAACAGATACATATTTACTTTTTATAGATAGTACTAAAATAAAATTGTGTACCCAAGTATCAAATTACCAACAATTAAAAATTCGTGTTTTATGACAGTTAAAAGATTTTTTTTTAATTTTTGAAACTAATGTAAGTTTTTTTTTTGTGTAACTTTTCGTTGTTTTGTTGTGTTCTTTTTTTGGTTTGTTTGGTAATTCATAAATGTAGTTTTTAATGTAATTTGTTACTAAATTAATAATGTGTAATGCAGATACTAATATCAGAGTTATGGTTTTTGCAATATTTAGAATGTACTGTGATATAAAAAACTACAAAATTTTAAAAACTAAAAAAAATATTTCATAAATTTATTTTAATCAGAATTTATCAAAAACGTGTTCGTTTTTCTTTGTACAATACAGTACATATGAGTTTGATAATCAACACATGTTTACGTGTGTTTACATATATAGTAACATAAAAAAATTTTTTTTTTTTATTAAAAAATATTTTTTTTATTATACAGGGTACGAATAATTTTAGTTTGATCAGAGGCGTATTCAGGAAAATTTATATTAAACGACGAGCGGGCTGGGATGCGATTTTTTCAGATAGCGAATTCCGAAAAAAAATTCATGTCTTCGGCAATTATACATCGAGATAAACCATCTGTCAAAAGGCGGAGAGTTATTTACTTTACACCCTGTATGTATTTCTTTAATTAAGTAAGGAAACATTAAATGTGAGATGGATTTAAATTGAAAAACAATCATTCTATTAATAATAATTTTTGTTATCAGACGTTTCTTTCAGAAATAACTTCATTAATATGTAAATGTAATATGTAAATTGTAAATAACTTCATTAATATGCTTTTACGTTACTGGAAAAAACTTAATTAAAAAGCCAAACTAAATGATTAAATAGTGGAATGGCATACTTAGCATATAAAAATAATACGTTTATATAAACATTAAAAATATTTTATTATGTAACTACAGTTAAAAAAAGTTTATTTCTTTTTTCTTTTTTTTTTTTTTTTTAAATAGACAAGAATCAATATTTTTTATATTTTATACAAATTTAAATTACATTAAACCACTTGATTAGCCATTTTATTATATTTAAAAATTAAATATACAGTAGAGCACCAGTTTTGTCAAGAAAAAGTAGTCTCCAAAAGTGGTGCTTGACAAAAGTGATGATTTTTGACCAGGGGCGATTCACAAATATCGCAAGATTATGTTTTGAATTAAAATTATGTTTTTAATTAAAATTATGTTTTTTTAAATATTAATGAAAGAAAAAAAGAAGTGAATAATTAAAAATTATTATTTCAGAAAATATTTTTTCATTTGTCGTTTTATCAATTTGCTTTGAAATGATTTCGTTTAGATTTTACGTATGATAAAAACCGCCACAGACAAGAATACATATAGATAAACATTCTATGTACAATAATTAAAATCCACATTCCCACGCTTTGAGGTCTGTTGTTGTTTGTCACTACCCTTATCGATATACTGCCCTGCTAAGCGCAAAGGTGGTAACTCACTTTTTTTACGAAAATGAGTTATTAGTTAGAGGCAATAAATAATTAATTTTGCAACATTTTTATTCAATAATTAAACGAAATAAATAATTATTTAATTAAATATAACTCTGCAAAAATAGTCGTATCTTACTTTTAATGCCTATATACTACGTTATTCTGCCGTATCTATCAAATACTAAACGAATTTTGTCGCATCTTCAAAAAATACGATGAAAAACTTTAGCATTTTCAAGATACGTTTCAAATACCTTAGCAATTGTGAGATACAACAATTTACTTTATGAATATTGGTACAGGACGCCAACGCCAATTAGTGCGGTTAGTGCTATGATGCAAGTTCGCAACCGAAAGTGTGCAATTAATTATTTGACAATACTAAATTTAAAATAAATTTTGTTGATTGTTGAAATTAATTGTTATTATTTAAGTGTTATATTGTTTGCATCTTAAATTAAATTTAAAGGAAAAGGTAAGTTTGATGTGTATCATAAATAATTTTGTAGTAATTGATTCTAACCTAACCTAAAATGCTATTCCAAAAATACTTTTTATGCTTTTTTTTTAGTTGTTAATCAATTAGTTATCAAATTGAGTTGAAATTCTTTATAATTTTTATATTTATAATAACTAAATGCATGAAAATTATTTTCACAAGTAATATTTTGTTGTAAATTTTGTATCTGAGGTTGCGGAATTACCTATCCGTGATTATAATTGATAGTTAATTAATACATATGTATTTTTATTTGTAATTGCATGAGAATGATATACATTGCATGAATTCATTGTTTTAGTATAGACTTGAAATGGATAATTCTTTGAAAGAAAATTCTCAGTTAACTACTAACTTTGAAGACTATTTGCATAGTACAATGTCTAATTATAATACTTCATTTCATGTTGATGTACAAAACACTGCTGAATGTATCGTCGAAGAATATGTAGTTGACTCTTCTGGAAATTTGGATAGCACAATTGGTACTATGCCATATAGGTTGACAATTTCGGGTAACTTGAATTTACCTATTTACGTTACTAATAATGAAAATCAAAACGAATCAATGAATGAATACAAATCATCAATAAATGGAAATGAAGTTGCTGCTGATGATATTAATAATAATTTACGAAATTTAATCGAATCATCTAAAGCTGCAAATCAAAAAGAAGACACGCGTATTTACAGGAGTGAATATGCTGTTACATCACCACGAAAATTAGATAAATTATTAAATGAAGTTGACACAAGTACCACTATATCAGGTAAATAAAAAAAATAATAAATAATAAAAAATAAAAACACTTTACTTTGCAAAATACGACTTTTATTGAATATAAAAAAAACTCTTATGACATGCTTCGGTCAATATGACCATTCTCAAATGTTTCTTACATTGACCGAAACATGTCATAAGAGTTTTTATATTCAGTAAAAGTGGTATTTTGCAAAGTAATTTTTTTTTTTTTACTAATATCGAATATGAAATACCATAAAGTAACGCTCAAATCTATTAAATTTATATCAGGTACGGTAAGACAAAGACGCAAATTTGTATTGAGTCTAAATGAACGAAAAAATATAAAAGATCAAATGAAAAAAGAAAAACATAAAATCCTTCCTGGATGTGGAGAAAGTTGTAGAAGAAAATGTTATAAATACATATCTGAAAATCGTCGTACGTAAAGAATTTAATGAAATGAACTTTATAGAGAAAAATAATTTTATTTTAATGTCTACTAAACGAACAACTAAAAGGATAAAAACGGTGTGTTCAGAATCAAGAAGAAACAATACAGTAGCCTATTTTTTAAAAATGGAAAATGGTGATTATCAGCAAGTGTGCAAACCTTTTTTTCTTACTACACTTGGATATAAAAAAAATAACGATAGAATTATCCAAAATACCTTGATGTTTTCTTCAAAGTCTTCTATTAGAGCTAAACCTGATGGCAGAAAAGGAAAAGAGCCCCCAAATAAAATAAAAGAAATTGATTTAGTCATTAACCACATTAAATCTTTTAAACCAAATATTTCCCATTACCGACGAAGTCATGCACCACAGCGCTTATATCTTCCAAGTGATTTATCTGCTCAGAAAATGTACACTGATTTTAGGAAGAAATACTCAGATATATGTTCATATGATTATTATCGAAAATGCATTCGTAATCTTAATATTTCTTTCGTTCAACTTGGACATGAAGAATGTGAATGTTGTGAGCATTTTAAGATCCATGGTCATTCTGATGATAGTATCCAGGCAGATTGTGAAGAATGTAATCTATGGTTAAAGCACAAGGAAGCAGCTAAAAATGCTCGAGAAGAATACGATAAAGATAGCAAATTGCAAAGTGAACAAAACTGTTTTATCTATTCGGTAGATCTTCAAAAAGTAATTATGTTACCACGATGTGATATGTTTAAAAGCGTTCTTTTTATTAGACGTTTGACAACTTATAATGAAAGTTTTGTACCAGTGGGTAAACCTAGTAACAATGTTCATACAGCTGCCGCTTTATGGCATGAAGCTTTAAGTGGAAGAAAAAAAGAAGACATAATCAGTACATTTTATAAATTTTTAATGCTGCATCGTGATAACAAACGTATAACATTTTGGGTTGACAATTGTACCGCCCAAAATAAAAACTGGACTTTTTTTTCTTTTTTAGTTTACATAGTAAATTGTTCAAATTGTTCTGTTCAAGAACTAGTTATAAAATATTTTGAACCTGGCCACTCTTTTATGTCGGCCGATTCATTTCATCACAGGGTAGAAAAAGAGCTTAAAAAAATGAAAAAAGTTTATGATTTTGAGGATTTTAAAAGTTGTGTTTCAAATGCAGGTAAAAAATTGATATTCTTGAAATGAAGCTTGAAGATTTTTATCAGTGGGAGGATTTTAGTTCAATTCAGAAATTAAAAAACGTTAAGTACAATGCTTGCCGTCCATATATCAAAGACTTTTGCGAAATCAAAGTAGAACGAGGAAAATGGACATTACTATATAAAAATTCATTTAAAGACACAGAATATAACACACTAAATTTCTTAAAAGTTAAAGCGACGAAAAAAGGGATACCGGAACCTAAAACAAAGACAAAAGCTAATGGAATTCCCAAAGATAAAAAAGAGACATTAATAAAAAGTTTAATATTAAATTGTACTACCGGTATTATGCCACAAAATAGGTTAAAGTTTTGGGAAAGTTTACCTACATGTGACATTGATCAAGACGATTCAAATACAGAGAACTAATTAATTATTACAGTCTAATTATAAAATTATCTATAATTTAATTTTTTGCTTTCTAAAGTTGGTAAGATTAGTGCAAAAAATTTCGGTTAATTTATTATAAATAATATTTTGTTTGTTAAATATAACTGTTTTTTTTTTTTATTTGTATTTAATAAAAATACTAAAAAAATAAAAAAATTTAGTTAAATTTTACATTTTTTTAAATTAATCCTCCAAAAATTGATAACATACAGCAAAATACTTTAGTATAAGAACGTGAAAACAATAAGATAAAAAAGTGGTAAGTATAAAAAGTAATTATTTCAAGTTTAAATTGTTTTAAATTTTGAATTAAATTAAACGAAACAGGTAAAATAAGTTATTATCTTTACAAATTGACCACAAGATCGATACTTTTCACTTGTTAGTTTCAATTTTGTCAGTCGAAAAGATTGCAAAACTAAAACTTCTATTTTCTCAAAAACATCCTAATTCAAGTTACCACCTTTGCGCTTAGCACGGCAGTATATTTATTTGTTTCTTTTGATAAAATCATGCGTCATGGTCTATTGCACATGGATTTAATATTTATGTACTTGACATTTTTGATGCAACTTTCCAAAATTGATGTTGACTAATTTGATGCTCTCAAAAAATTTCCCAAACTGATGTTTCCATTATCGGTGCTATACTGTATCTACCTATATTTTATACACAGAATGTAAATATGTATCTAATTAGTATAAAATATTTGTTACAAACTAGAAACAGATATAACTTTTCTATTTAATTTTGTTTCATTTTTAAAATCTTTGTTATTAAATTTAATTGTATAGTAAATTCTCAACCGAACACACAATTTCTGTAAAAAATCTATAGGAAGACATTCACAAGGAGGATTAAAAGTATGTTTTTTTATTGTCAGTTAATATTGCATTGCCAACGTGTGATGTAATGTGTTTTTAAAAATTATTTCTAAAAATTCCTTCAAATTTTACTACATATTTTAAAAAGTCAAAAGGAGGTACTTTTAAACTGCCAAATTTTGATTTTTAGTTATTATACGCTTTAAAATGCATATGTATGTTGAAAGGAGATATTTCAACATTAATTTTCGTATAATTTTCAAAATTTTACATGAAGAATGTTTTAATAAACATATGTTCAGTAAATCACCGGCAACATACGTAAGACCATTTTATTCAATGTCATCCATGTCAAACACATAATCGGTAGTATCGGTATAAATTTCCTTATTTTCGGTTTCATACCCTTCAAAAACTGTTGTCGTTAAGATTTTGTCATTTGATTGACAAAGAAATGAAACAAAATCATCCGTGCAGTTGGCTTTTGCAGAATTTTCTAACATATTTCCCATAAATAATTTTTTAAAGGCCCTATAAAATTGCACAGATGTGGGCTCGCGACAGTTACCGCCTTGTTGCCTTATGGTTCCAAAAAAAGATTCGAGGCAATCTTGATTAAACCTCCGTAGAAAAAGGAATTTGATTTTGTCCGACTTTATATTTTCCCAAAGAGCTAATATTGATGTCATATTTAGTTTAAGGCCTTCAATGAATTTCATCGATTTCGTCATATCTTTACCATTGGTTTTATTAACGATTCTTAAAGAATTTAAAATTTGCAATGCTTTATTGAGCAACTCTATCTGATAAGGAGCCCCATAAAATGCTTTATTATATACATTTTTTTATTTAACTGTACTTGAATTAAATAAATCAAATAACTTATCCACTAAATCTATAATGGCTTAATACTTGCGTTGCTAATTTCACTTTCATTTTTTGGAATGGAGAAGGGTCTAAATGGACATCTGTTAATTTTGGGACCAATCTGAATTGTTTTTTACGATCCTGATCGTAAAAATATTTTATGTGATCCCAAAAAGCAATCGAATTTCCATAGTTGTAGTTGTATTTTATTAAATTATTTCTTATGGACTTAAAAAGATGGGGTATATGAAACAAATGATAAATTTTCTGATCTCCTATAAAAAATAAGGCTAATTTACACTAACATTTTTCGATTTAGCGAAATCAATAAAATTAAGACCTTGCTCGGAAATAAAGGCAAGTACTTCGAATCCGATCTCATTTAATAAAGCGATAATGCGACATACGAAATTATCTAATTCTAAATAATTTTTTACGTTGTTTATTAAAAAAAAAGCTATTGGTTGTTTCCAGTTACCAAAAATACCCCTTGCCATCAATACACAAACATAATTTGCCGGTTTTGGTGACTGTATACCGGAAATTTCATGCAAACCTATTATTTCATCTCCTTTTCGTATTATAAAATAAATGCGTTTTAATATTCATTTCATCAACACAAACAATACAATATTTATTTAAATCGTCCATCTGCTGACATTCTAGAGTTAACAGTTTTATTATATTTTCATTAACCCCACTTGAGATGTTGATATGTGGTGCCCACAGCGAAGTACATTCCACGCCAGTATGCCGCCAACGTCAGTAACTACACACAGCAACCAGCCAAAGACAAATTCCAATGTTACATCATTAGAAAGCGGACAATAGAACTTTCAAGAACGATTTCCCTTTGTTTTAATGATAATAAAAATTGTATAAATACGCAACCCCTAACAATAAAAACATTCAGTCAATTCTAATTCAGTCAAGCACCGTTACTATGTAAAAAACTGATACTTATATTTTAAATAAAATTTGATTGTTAAAATTTAAACTTATCTTTCATTTCTTAAACTTAGAGCAATATCTTTCAGTAAAAGTGTTTTCAACAATAAGTGATTATAAAAATTTTTAAAAAGGTTTTTGTTGCATTTTACTTAACAAATGCATCTGGCGATCCTATATAAAAAACTCATCGATCAATCAATCAATCATCCATTTATGTGGTCCAAATACGAGTAAGCTTCGCATCTACGAAGTTATATCCGGGACGGTACTTTATTCAACGGAAAATCTCGTGGCATGACATAAAAAACTGGCGATCCTGCCAGGATACGATTGGAGCTAACCGTGGAAAGCAGTCCAGCACAGCGACCAAGAAAACACTACACTCGCAATTGGTATTCATTGGTACGAGCTACACAACGTCACATTGAACCAAGTCTTCACGCTCTACAAGTCCAGGAATTGAAAACGAGAGGAACATCAATAAAACGTCTTTTTTCGTATATGCTTTTGTTCGACTTGTAATTGACTTACCCTTTAACATTGATTCCTCACAAGATAGTTTAGAGTTTTCAATTGCAACTCCCAGATCCTATCATTCTACTGAAGCATTAGATAGTCTGGTATTTTCTTTTCAAAACCTAAAGCTAAACGTAACAGACACAATGCCGAATAATATGGAAGAACCAGAACCTTCTAGCTCTAGCTCAACGGTTGTTGATTTCTCAAAATTTTCACCCGAGCAATTGAATCAAATTAAAGAATTTGCAACTAGCTTAAATAGGTCAAATAACGATGAAACACTTAGTGAAAGTAACTATCCAGGCTATAAACACATAAATTTTAGAGACTGGATAGGACGCTTTGATAATACACCAACAGGTGCATTAGACTTTTTGAGACGCGTACACAACACTATAAATTACGCTCCAGAACAGGAAACTGAAATAATTCGGTTTACCGCGAACCAGTTACCGTATGATTTAGGTATACAGCTTATTAGTAGGGATCTAACATACGATAGTTTACGTGATATAATTCACACCTTTCATAGCCCGCGTCGTACAACGATTCACATAGAAAACGAACTCGCGACCTTTTCGCAAAAACCAAATGAAACTATCATTTCGTTTCATACGCGAATCAATCAATTAAAAATGGAAAGAATGTCCAACCTTAGATACGAACAAACTAAGCATCAATATAACATTTTAGCTCCCATAATAGAAGAATCATTTTGTAACCGTTTTATAACAGGCTGCATTCCTCAAATCTCACAAAGACTGCGTCTAACAAATCAAAAATTAAAATCATTAAACGACGCATTAAAAGAAGCGCTTGAAGAAGAAAGCTTCATTCGCACACAAAATACAAGTAGGAATTTACAAAATAATAATTCACATCAACAAAATAAATCTTGTAAAAATTGCCGCGTAAAAACACACAACACACGCGATTGTAGGAACAAACCAGTAAATAATAAATTTAACCAACAACATAACAATCCTAACATAAAAATCTGTAATTATTGCAAATTTAAAGAGCGTATAACACAGGAATGTAGGAAGAAAAAATACGCACAATCGTTTAGTAATAATAATAATCCTCCACCATTCAGGAATAATCAAAACGAGCATTTAAACTCGAATCAATCGACTGTCGGAGCCGAACAGCCGATTCAACCAACAGGCTCAAAAGTAACCTACGAAACATACGATTCGAATCCTATCGAATACTTAACCTAGGTAATCATAACACGCAAAAATTAACATTTAGATGTAACGAGAGCAACGAGAGTCAGCTAACTTTTCTTATAGATACAGGAGCGAGTATTTCCCTCGTACATAATAAAAAACTATCAAATAATATTTACGATCCCTTAAACAAAGTAATAATTAGAGGACTAGAAACGGAATATAAAGAGACGCTAGGATCTATTAATTTAAATCTTTTTATGCCAGATGGGAATAAATTCCCATATAAATTTCAGGTAATCGATGAAAATGTCATAAATACCCCACATGATGGCGTTCTTGGAATAGATTTTTTAACACACTACGGGGCAACAATTAATACGAATCCATCCTCAATAACATTTAAAACAAACAACATTTATAATGTACAAAATAGTAAAATTAACTTTATTTGCGAAAACATAAGACTCAATCATACAGACGATAATTCTATACGTGATAAACTAATTAATTTGTGTAAACAAAATGTAGATTTATTTCATTCACCTAATGAGAAATTAACTCATACAAATACCCTATATCATGAAATCCAGATGACTGATCCTACCCCAATACATGTAAAAAATTATAGATTTCCGAAAATTCATGAAATTGAAGTGAAAAAGCAGATCAAAGAGATGCTTGACAACGGCATAATTAAGGAATCAAACTCTCCATATAGTGCACCTATATGGGTGGTTCCAAAAAAACTTGATGCCAGTGGTAAGCAAAAATGGCGGATCGTTACAGATTACAGACGACTCAACAACGTCAGTATAGAGGATAAATACCCCCTACCAAACATGGAGGATATCTTATCCCATCTTGGTAACGCCAAATACTTTAGTACTCTTGATCTCGCGTCCGGTTTTCACCAGATTTTAATAAATCCCAAAGATTGTCACAAAACGGCTTTCACAATTCCCGGAGGACATTTCGAGTATGTCCGAATGCCATTTGGATTACGCAACGCTCCGGCAGCTTTCCAACACCTAATGAACATAGTTTTAAAAAAAATTCTTTACGAAGATTGTTTCGTTTACCTAGATGATATTGTTGTCTTTGGAACAACAATTGACGAACACAATCAACGATTACAAAAAGTATTTAACTGTTTAAGAGAGCACAATTTAAAATTGGAAATCGACAAGTGCGAATTTCTCCACGACAACATCGAATATTTAGGGCACGAAATTTCGTCAAACGGTTTACGACCTAATTCCAAAAAAATAAAAACTATACAAGATTTAAAACTCCAAAAACCACAAAAGATGTACAATCTTTTTTAGGGCTGGTAGGCTACTACCGGAAATTTATTAAAAATTTTTCGGAGAAAGCAAAACCACTAACGTTATTACTTAAAAAGATACAAAATTCAAATGGACAAGTGATTGTCAAAAAGCATTTGACACGTTAAAAAACGCTCTAATAGAAGAACCAATATTACAGTACCCTAACTTTGATAAAATGTTCATTCTGACAACAGACGCATCAAATTTCGGGATAGCCGGAATTCTTAGTCAAATGAATGACGACAATACACTCGACTTGCCCATAAGCTACTATTCGCGCACCCTAAACTCAGCCGAAGAATCTTATACAACGACAGAAAAAGAATTACTTGCAATTGTAGAGTCAGTAAAAAATTTTCGACCATACCTTTACGGACAAAAATTCCTTATTCGGACTGACCATAAAGCCCTGGAATGGCTAATGAACAATAAAGATCCCTCTTCATGACTTATTAGGTGGCGTCTTAAACTCAAAGAGTACGATTATCGTATTGAGTACAAATCTGGTAAATCAAATACTAATGCTGATACACTCAGTCGACCAGTATTAATCATAGACAATCTTGTACTCGAAAAAACGTACGAGAACTTCCTACTATGGAACGATAATATCCAAACACCTCAATTTAATACGATAACTACACCCTTAGAAACTATTGATAATTTAATTCTACCATATAGCTCCATAAATTCGGATAATTGTAAATTTTCGTATTTTGTAAAAACAAATACTAATTTAGCTAGCATTAATTTATTTAAAGATGTACATTGCTTCACTTCAAAGAATAATAAAACAGTTTATCTATTATTTGCAAAAGAAAACGCTCTTGACCCCATTTTACCCGGTAATTTATTTGAATGCCTTTATAACTTATTCATGATCTTAAATATGTCACAAACGCAAACGACTAACAAAGTTGAATTAACATTTTATGATATACCATCACTAACCTTATCAATAACTGATGAACAATTTAAAAAATTATTATATTATTTTAATACAGACGAACAGTATAAAATAAATATCCTTAAAATAGAACCGCAAATCGTCAGAGACAAGGACGAAAGCCTTCAAATTATAAAACACCACCATGATGACATTACTAGTGGACATCAAGGTGCTAAAAGAACGTTGCAAGAAATTAAGCAACGTTATTTTTGGAAAAACATGTCTCGCGACATTGAAAAATACATTAACGAATGTGAACAATGTCAGCGTGCTAAGAAAAATACAAAAAACAACAACCCCCAATGCTAATTACAACTACGGCATCCACTTTTAACGATAGCGTAGCGCTCGGCCTGATTGGCCCATTTAATATTACTCAGAATAATAATAAGTACATTTTAATTATTCAGTGCGAATTAACAAAGTACCTGCAAGCGTACCCAATCAATGATCAGCAAGCAATTAATGTAGCCATACCCTTCATTGATTACTGTACTAGGTTTGGGTTCCCCATCACCATCCTAACTGATAGAGGCGGAAGTTTTACATCTGACCTAATAAAAGAAATTAACAAAATACTTAATATACGACACAAACAAACCACGCCTTATAATCCATTTACCAATGGGTCATCACAACGTGCACACGGTCTTTTGAAGGATTACTTAAGAATATTTACGAATGAAAATAAAGATAACTGGGACCAATATGTTCACTTAGCTTGTTTTAGTTACAACACCCACATAAACCGATCAACAGGTGAAACACCTTATAAACTTGTATATGGTAATAATCCAAAATTAATTTCTAACACAACTCATACACCATCTTATCACCAATTTACGGAAGAAATCACAACTAAATTAAAAACATTACGCGAAATAGCCAAGCAAAATCTACAAGTTTCCAAAGAAACAAACAAAAAATACTATGACAAAACCAGTAAACAATATAATTTTAAAGTAGGCAACAAAGTATTGCTCGAAACGAAATTATTAAAGAAAGGTATTAACCCAAGATACAAAGGGCCTTATCAAATTCTGAAAATAAATAATAACCATACAGCCCTTTTAAAATTAGGCAAAAAGAATGTTAACTACCATTTTAAACACTTAAAATTATTTGTTTCAGGTGAAGAAACAAATAATGAGGAGAACAATGATGATCAGAATCATCTTCCTATTGTTAACAATTCTATCAATGAACCAAGTAGTTCAAAATCGTAGTTACGAATTAACAAAATTAGATAATAATCCCGGTGTCTATTATAATGTAGAAGGGGATGTTAAATTAGTTACTAGTTTTATAAGTCTTATATATCTATAATATTAGCTATTTAACTAAAACGATATCTAGTATAGAAAGTATTTATTCTCAATCTACTCATATGTGTAATTTAATTGAAGAAAATATTAACTGTAAACTAAATTTCCAATTACTCAATAACGAGCTAGCAGAACTAAAAATAAAATTTAGTGATCTGACAAATCTTTATAATTTAGATAATACTCATACGCGGAAAAAACAGTCTGTACAAGTAGAATATGAGCATGGATGGTTTGATGTGATTGGGTCTCTTTGGCACAAAATTACTGGAAACCCATCCGCAGACGATGCACAATATTTCACTGACGCGATAAATAACCTAGTTAACAATCAGGATAAGATTCACATGATGGTACAGTCTCAAATACGTCTTATAAGTGATTCATTGTCAAAGATGAACAAAACACAAAATGAGATCAGTACAATCGAGACTAAGAAGAAATTTGTACATAACGATATACAATAAAAATATAAATCAAACAAAAATTGCACTTGACCGCGAACTACATAGTATTAACATAAACGAACATATCATCCTATTAAGAAATTTAATTAATAAAGTTTACAAAGAATTAGAAAATTTTGAAAATGTAATCACGTTGGCTAAACATAATTTAGTAGATTTCAAAATTTTACCACCTAGAACACTGCTAGACGAATTAATTCAGAGTCAAAAGTGTAATTTACCATTCGAACCTAAATGGGAGAATTTAGAAAATTATTATAAGGTTATTAAAGCCAAACCAATCAATTTAGGTCATACTTTGGTTATTGAAATTAAAATACCAGTAATAAAATTAGATCAATTTATTCTTTACCACTTATTTCCACTACCTAATCACAATCCAACAGACCTGAAACAAATTTCCATAATCCGCGTTAATTACCCTTACCTAATAATCAATTTAAGTCGGACCACGCATATTACGTTAAAGACGAAGGATAAATGCCAAGAGTACGAACAAGGAAGGTACTTGTGCAGCGACATCCATACCTCGTCAAGCTTAACACAACAAAACTGCGAAATAAAACTGTTGAATCCCACCACGAAGAAAATCCCGAAAGAATGTGAAATCAAGACATACTACGCCGAGCAAGAGATATGGCAGGAAATCAACGATAACACTTGGATATGCTCCACCAGTGAACCAACTGCATTGAACATAGTCTGCCCAAATGAATCCGATGCAATCGAGTTACTGGGAACGCAAAAGATTCAATTACAAAACAAATTCAAAGGCCACACGACTACACACACAACTGAAACGTATCCAACCATCAAAAACCACTCTATTCGCGACTTCATTCCTAACATCAATCTACAAGAGGAAGATGATTGTATAAAAAAATTAAATAAATCAGATATCGAACTATCTTCAGTCAATCCAATCAAACTCACTCACATCAACTTAGATGAGTTAAATGAAAATCAACACAGAATCAAGGATCTGAATAAAGAAGTTGAAAGAAGACTCGAAAACACCATCAAAATAATGGGACAGCGCATCTCCACATCCACGTGGACCTACATAAAAAATACGCTACTTTTGTTTTCTGTTTTAGGTACAATATTCGTCCTCTATAAGCTATCATTTTTTTAATTTATTAAGAGCCTTCTTAATAAATCATGTACCAAGGGCTGCGTCAACATTTACAACTGCGTTCACGGCCCCAGCATCAAAAACGAGCCAAATGTCCACTTCACGCCAATAAGTTCAGATGAAAATCAACTCATTCCTTGTGCTCCGCCTCGTTATGACGACGTCACCATTAGCCAAACCCACTTACCAACAAGAAGACAGCCGTCACGAACAACCAGCCGGTCAAGACCGCTCGAGCCATTTCTTTAACGATCAAACCTTTCAAGTTATGATCTACTCTAAACATAGGGGTGTGTGGTGCCCACAGCGAAGTACATTCCACGCCAGTATGCTGCCAACGTCAGTAACTACACACAGCAACCAGCCAAGGACAAATTACAATGGTCCAACTTTCAAGAACGATTTCCCTTTGTTTTAATGATAATAAAAATTGTATAAATACGCAACCCCTAACAATAAAAACATTCAGTCAATTCTAATTCAGTCAAGCGCCGTTACTATGTAAAAAATTGATACTTATATTTTAAATAAAATTTGATTGTTAAAATTTAAACTTATCTTTCATTTCTTAAACTTAGAGCAATATCTTTCAGTAAAAGCGTTTTCAACAATAAGTAATTATAAAAATTTTGAAAAAGGTTTTCGTTGCATTTTACTTAACAAATGCATCTGGCGATCCTATATAAAAAAAAACTCATCGATCAATCAATCAATCATCCATTTATGTGGTCCAAATACGAGTAAGGTTCGCATCTACGAAGTTATATCCGGGATGGTACTTTATTCAACGGAAAATCTCGTGATACGACAGATATACATGTTTTTAAGAGTTCGAATGGATGGAAATATAAAAAATTTTGATAATGTTCTATAAGCTTGCCGGCTGCTAAAATAAATGGACATTGCTATAATTTTAAAATCAGTATCATACCTGTAGTTAAAACAGAAACATGTTGGAATAAAGATAATGACACTCACATTCTAGAAAATTTGAATTCGAAATTTTATGCGTTATTAATTAAGGCAATTATAGTCGGTACATTATATTTATATATAAAAGCAAAAATTTCGAATTATCTAATTACATAATGTGTATCGGCTAATGTGCAATAAATATCTTACCTATTTTGTTCTCTTTAAATTTATTTGATATTTGATGAATCTCACCAGGTTTGGCGGCAAAAGCTTTTCACGTTCTTCCAAAAATACTTTTTTCGAAATGATGTTTTGGGGACTTTCACTATTTCCGGATGTTACAATTGTCTGAGTAGCAGAACTTGTAGTAACTCTCGATTCGGTTTGAGTTTCAACAGAGTTAGTAGTAACTGCTGTTGGAACTTTTGACACAGCCAAGAGGAGTGTTGGTACTGCGCCAGGTTTTAAACGATTAGTATGATTTTTAAAACAATTTTTTTCAAAATGAATCGAGCAAACCCGAAAATTATGGCAGTATTCAACACTATAATTTAAAAGGTCTTCACGACCTATTGCCATCAACCAGTATCGAGATCTAAAATATTATTTGAATATTTATTTAATGTATATTTTCCTTTACATTAACATTAAAGCCAAAATAAAACTTACACATCCGGATTCGACGGCACTCGAAAAAAGCTTAAAGGGCATAGCCGGGTAAGATAGGGAAAACGGCCCTTGACGCAAAATTGATTGTTTTTATAGGAAATAATTCTTCTTAGCCCCAGATGCATTCCTGCTAAATTTCAACCCTCTGAGGCTAATAGTTTATGAATACATAAGGAGACAAAAATTTTTGAAAAAAATTTTTTTTGACGAAATTACTGAGCCGATTTATTTGAGTTTAATATATATTGTGTACCCACCTTAGGCAAAGTAATAAAAAAAATTAACGTTATATCCCTTTATTAACCTAATTTTTTTTAATTTTTAAATTTAAGTAATTTTTTTGGCACTTACGCGTTAGCGACACCCACCATGTTTTGTTCAATAATATGTCTCTTAGTACTCTATAACATATATTTTTACGGAAAAATTTTAATTGGTAGAACATAGTAATATTTCAATACAAATGCATGTCATGTTCGGGACTACATATATTACTTATGTATAAAAAGGACCATAAAGTAAAGCATCTGCCTGATTTCTAAAACACAGTAGAACTCTGAGGAGTGCAATAAAATGTTCTCTTCCCCCCTGAGTTGCAGTTTTTGAAGTTCCTGTGACGGTCTAAAAAATTTATATTTTGACCTGTTATAAAAAATATGTTTTAACTTGTTAAAAAATAATTTTCAAAGTTAATTTTACCATGAATCTGAATATTTAAATGAAATCAATAAAATTATCTCAGCATACTTACTAATTAAAATTACATCTAACTCAACAAAAATTATAAGTTTTAGAAATTTTATTTAAATAAAGATAATAATAATAATAATGATAATAATAATAATAATAATACGTCTTAAGTGGTATATTGTTTTAATAATAATCAACATTAACTTAAGTTTTAACAAAAACTTCAATAATGTGTAGATATAAAAATAACCTGTTGTAGTTATAAAAATATGTAGGTACATGTAACTAATTTGAAGAAACTCGTCCCTCTCACTTGATGTTTTTGTTGCACTTCTGAAGGGGGTGCAGAAAGTGAATTTGTTCTGTAATAAAATCACATACGATTATATACATACGTAAATATGATTAGCCAGATATGAAGAACAGGATACATTAATAAATAGTGGTGAGAAGAATATATTAGTATTCGTTAAGATATCACTAATATTAACAGATATTAGGTATTACTAATATCAGATATTCTAGATATTATAATACTACGATATTAGTTCCGAATAAGAATATTAATGACTTTAATGAGATATAGTATAAGTATGAATATAGTAACGATATAAAACCTGTACATACATACATACAAGCTGAAGTCATACATCTTGCATACAATATCAATGCATACAATACAAATTAGTGTAGTTCTTGGTAAAGAGAGATAACTATATTGAACTAATGTAATGTATGAATAAGACAAATGCGATATATCCACACCACAGAATACACAGGTACAGCAACTATCTCTATCATGAAATCTGCAGTGTGCACTTCTGTGGACGTTCGGCTACTTAGTAGTCACTCTCTCAGTAGCAATCGATGAGTGTAGGTCAATTATAAGACAATGAATTTGATTGTTATTAGCATTGTTACATCCCCACACGAAGCCACAGACATGTGTTGTGGTATCATACATATGTATGTGAAGCACGGTCACATGACGACACCTACCACCAAGGATTACTAACCCAAATACACAATATCGCACTAATACAAAGTAAACCCAGTGCACGTATATAACATATCTTCTATCTCTTACTGGTTACACTGGTTCCAGTAATATAGAGATAGATATGTTGTCTCTACTGCTCTATGATCCACACATATTTGTTTTACCCATATTAGTTTTTACCCATACATACTAACACTTGATCGGCCAGCACCACAGCTAACGATATTAACCGACGTTATATGTTTGATTTGATTTTTAAATTCTTTTGAATGCTTTTTTTTTTTTTAAATTTGTTTAATTAATAAATGAAGTTACAGGATAAAATTTAAGTTTCGTATCCAGTATTCAAATTTTATACAATAATGAATCTTTTCCATAGATACTATTATTTTAGTTGTCCCAAAACTCAACATTCCACAAAAAATTTGGCATTTTTTAATACTTCATTAAACAATAAAAAACCTTAATAGAACAGTTTCTGATTTTATTAGACAATATCTAAACATTATTGGCTATTATATTACACAAAAATTTAGATCCTTTCTTCACATAGGCAAAGAAATTCAGAATTTAATTCTAAGAATTGTTACTAGAGATCTTTGGTTAGCAATTAAAGTTACAAAAAGTTATTTATAAAATTAGCTAATGTAAGGCATTTTATACTCATAAAATTTTACGTAAACCCATCAAACTTATTCCCACTACTCACTCTCGATGAAATTTTTTAACCAAAAAATTTGTATTTGTCGAATTTAAAAAATTTTTATTTGTTGAAAATACATTATAATAAATATTGTATATATAATAATATGTACATATACCTACGTATCATATTAAGTACATCTATTCATAACGAATACATATGTACCACGAATACAAAGAATACGCATCTACAATATTTGTCATATTAGTTAAGGAATACACGGAATATATATCATACATATCTAAAATATTGGGTATTAGTGCAGAATCCAGATATTAGTAATATTTGGTATCTCTTAAGATATTATAATATCGTCAAACGAATATATTCATATTAGGTAATATTCATAAATATTCGTATTAACCCATCACTATTAATAAAATTTTAATTTACAATTTGGTGTTTATTTAGAACGTTTGGTATTATACCTAATTTACAAAGTTAAAACAAAGGTATATATTAGCTTATTATCAATTGTTCCAGCAATCATTGCCCTTTTTCGAACTGAGTAGGTCAGAAAATTTTTTGTTAATTTTATATTAGCATGAGATTAGGTGAGGAAGCTCAGGGCTACGCCCTGTTCTTATGTTCAGTGCAAACGCCACGAAAGAGTTAAGAAAATGAATTATAACATTGTCAACTTAATTAAAATATAAATCCCGGCAAACTCGATAATTAACTAATACTAAAACTAAAAAACAATATAAAATTTACTGAATTTAACCCAGAATCATACGTACTCGTCAAAATGACGAACGAACTTCTCTACCTGCACCAATACTACAACTTGTCGTTGCCTGCTTACTGTGAAACTTCTGTTAACTAATTTATTTGTTATTATAACACAGCAAATGTATAAATTTTGTTTATAGTTGCTGTCGTTTTGTTTATATTGAAATAGTGTGCGTCAAAAGGACGACGATGTATGATTAACCGATGTTTTTTTAGAGAGTTTGTACTTTACATATAAAAGTTTTCCTAATTTTTCTAAAATTTATTAAAGATATGGATGTTATGATTAATTTATTCAATGATAATGATAATATGAAAGGTGATTACAGCTGTTTGACTTACAGAGCCGACATAATACTGAAGTTTTAATATATTGAATCGAAAACCAAAGAATGCGTTTCAAGTGACTTAATAAAAGATTAAAAATTTAAAATAATTTAATCTTATTATTTTTTGAGATCTTATTCGAAAAATTACTAACAAATTTTAGAAAATTTACAAATGTGCCTAATCAGGAAATAACTACATATCTACGGGAATATTTGTGACCGAGAAATTTCACATTCTGTAAAGTCACACATGTCTACCGACTCATAATAGTTCATAAATTAATTATTTGAAAGACATGTCAAGGCAACATGTATATTAAAAAATTTTTCCAAATGCAATTTTTGTAAATATTTTGTTCGCTTTTGTAGTATTGTTGCGTAAAAAAAATGTTTTTTGCAAATAAACTCTAAAATTCTACGTAAAAAGTCCATTCGTCAAAATGACGCCGATGTATGATTAACGTTTCTCGTAGACCAACATATGATTCTAGGGTTAAAAGGATTAGACGTCATACTCAATAACACTTATTTTCATTCCAAATATACTAATCAATTTTATCTTCAAACCAGTGGGATCCCTATGGGATCAAAGATTAGTTCGATCATAGCAGAATTTGTCATGGATTACTTAATAGAAAAAACCCTTGAACGTTTAACCAAAAAAAAAAAAAAAAAAAAAAACAATATATTCACAAAATATACAAATACGTAGATGACATTTTTGCAATTGTTGAGACTGAAGATATAAATATAATACTAAAAGAATTTAATAATACTAATCTTAAATTACAATTTATAATAGAAGAAGAAACTAACAATACATTAAAATTTTTGGATACAATAGTTATAAAAAAGGTAATATCTTGAAGACTGTTTGGAATACAAAAAACTATCATTCTAATAGGGCTATCAATTTTCTTTCAAATCATAACATAAAGATCAAAAGAAATATTATACAAAATTTACTAACCAGAGCTATAAAATTAACTAATGTAGAATACAGACCAAAAACCATTAAAAAGCTAAAAAAATCTTACTAAACAATAATTATTCAAAAAACTTAATTGATCACACTTTAAAAACCATAATTGAAAATGAATATAATCAAACAAAAAAAAAAAAAAAAAAATGAAAAATATTAATACAACAACAGAAAACAAAACCTTTATTACAATTCCATATACAGGGTGTCAGAGAAATAAGTGACCATTTTTTGAGGGGTGACTCATAGCACCCTTTAGACACTAAAACCGCAGGAATTTTTTCGGAATTAACAGTCGCGTCACCCCTCAAAAGGATAAGAGTTATATCCCTTACACCCTGTATATATATATATATATATATATATATATATTTATATATATATATATATATTTATATATATATATATATATTTATATATATATATATATATATATATATATATATATATATATATATATATATATAGAGAGAGAGAGAGAGAGAGAGAGAGAGAGTTTTCAAATACCTCAACAAAATACATAAAATATATACAAAACTGAAAACTAAAACAGATAAATTGGACCAAACGAATATAGTTTACAAAATTCCATGTTTACAATGTAACACTAATTACATTGGACAAAGTAAAAATCCTCTTAAAAACAGAATATACACACATAAATACCAAATAAGAACGGGCACTAAAGCCACTGGTTTAGAGCATCACACATATGAATACCAACATAATTTTGATTTCAATAATGTTAGTATGCTAGATATTGAACTTAATTTAAAAAAAATATTTATTTCAGAATCCCTAAATATAAACACAAACATAAACTGCAATATAAAAACTGAAATAGAAAACCCAAACATTTTAAATCATTATAATAACATTATACAATGTGTCAGGGAAACCTCAAACCCCTCTACATAAGCTATATAACATTAATTATTAAATTACTCTAGTAAATAAAACTTGTAAACATTTTAATGTCATTGCTGTTATTTAAATCAATTATATACAGTTATAAGATTTAGTCAAAACATAATAAGATTCATAACAACTTTTTCGCATGAAATTACTAATAAGATGACTAACTACTTAATAATCACACATACTAGAAGTAGTAAAACAATTTTTACCATAGATAACATATTTATGCTTCATAATCAATTATACTTATGTATGATAGTTCAAATCTATAGTTACTTTCCAATTTAAAAAGACCGGTATGCGTATTAACTGTTTCCTACCAAACTTAATTACAAAACAACATGTTATAACATCAAACAGTATTTAAATAAAAATTAATCCATCAAAATCAAAAGAATCAAACAATAAACAAGATGTCAACGATTAAGTGAAATCTATTAAACTCTTTAAATAACAAAAAAATTTCAACCATAACGTGAGAAATATTGGAACAAACATATTAGTTATAAACAATAACAAAGTGAAAATGGGCACCAATTTTTAACATTCAAAAATATAGTAACAATGTTTTCAAAATTACACTTTTACAGTTAACTAGTCTCTTATGGTGATTCTCAGTTAAGTGTTTACAATTAGCTAGTCTCTTTTGGTAATTCTCAATATAATTAAAGATCTACAATTACAAAAATCGTTCCTACAGACACATGCAAATACATAACCAACATCATATGAATAACAAATGACAGCATTGACATTGAATAATGTCATAAATATGTAATTTATGTTAAATGTGAAAAATATTTTTTCAAATTAGTACTATAAGGTTTCTGTAAATTAAAATATATCAATGGACAATATCCACAACACAGTGGATTGAATTATTGTAATGTAGGTATCACAAACTTTACAATTAATTTTAACTTATGGTCCAAAGTTTTTAACAATAACTATATAAATTAACTGTTTCAATTTTTAAAACAATCATGTACCTGATGAGATCATAATAGATCGAAATATATATCGAATAATAAAAAATTTGTTTACCAAATATGAAGAAATAAATTCTACTCTTCTAAATTTTAATACTATATGTGGATTATATTCTCCAAAATATTAATCTAATATACAATAAAATTTACTGATGTTACACAAAATTACAAATAACTATTACATAATATGGATGATACGCCCGAAAATTACAAATTGTACACAAATTGAAAATGTTTAAATTAAAAAAATTAGTATTTTGTTTTGTGCGTACCAAGGTTGCATTTGAGCCAAATGATTGAAGAAAAACTCAAGTAGTCTTAACAGACAAATTTCAATTTAATTTAGTGTTGAATAAAATAAAACTCATAATAAAATATATTTCAGTCCTTCACACAAAGTTATCCATGCAACAAAATTCAATCAAATAATGCTTTCCATTCTAGCAGAAGAACAAATGTGAATATCTTTTTAAATTCTATTTGTAACTGAATAAAAGAACTGTATATGACGCCCATGTCTAATCCTTCGGCGCAATTTAAACAGCGTAGTGGAGTGAACAATCGTATGTGCCGTATACACACATCTACTTGATCGCATAGCAACAGATAATAATACATCGACGCGGAAGATTGAATGTAGATTAAATCTGTAGTGTATGTAGTTGAAATGCACCCTTGTCTCGAGCGCATACGTCACGAAGTTCGGGCCAGAAAGTCAGTTAAGTCAGTTGAGTACTGGACGACAGCCCGGTAACTAGTGTGGTGGTGCGTTGACGAGCCAAGTGTATACTGCATAATATTGATAAAACTAGTGAACATTACATGTGGCGACGAGAGAGAAATTAAAAAAAAGAAAAAAGGAAATAACCGAAATAACAGTTGTAAGCATTTTATTATCATTCATTAATTTTTAAGCTACGAGCCATTTTAAATTAAATAGTGGAAAAAAAAGTAATATGTATTAAATTATATGTAACCCAACGCATAACTGATATATTTTTCTTATTGACCCTGGCCATTCGTTGTGTGCTATGCGTAATATTGGGGTGTCTAGTTATACTAAATAGGTATACACGTGTTGATTGACGGACACTTGGCGCGTACAGTGTTTATATGTACCTACTTGTGTTCTCCTTCTCATACACAGCCTTCTTGGGAATGTCTTTAAACTATTTCTTTGTAATCAAATCAACCAAATTTTTAACATATAGAGGTGATTATTTTGAAAGTTAACATAAGTATATAATAGCAATAATAATAATAATAATAATAATAATAATAATAATAATAATAATAATAATACTATAATAATAATAATAATAAAGTATTTAATAACAATAATCCAAGCCGACAAGGCATACACACCATTAAACCTCTCACACACAGAAATGCCAGATAGTTTTTGCCCATTGGTCACGAAGGAGGACAAAATCCAGCAATGGATGCGCAAGCCTCTACATGGGAGACATCCACATGACCTTAACCAGAGTAACGTCGACAAAGCAGCGTCGCACGCCTGGTTGAGTCAAGGAAGTCTTTTCCCGGAGACTGAAGGATTCATGCTGGCTATACAAGATCAAGTAATTCATACAAAGAATTACTCAAAATACATACTTCGTGACTCGTCAATAACATCTGACTCATGCCGGAGATGCCATTCCAAACCCGAAACGATCCAACACATCACAGCTGCCTGTACTCAGCTCGCTCAGTCCGAATATAAACACCGTCACGACCAGGTTGGCAAAATTATATATCAGAAACTAGCGGTTAAGCACCACCTTATAACCGATAAAACCCCTTACTACAAGCTCACACCAAAAGTAGTAGCGGAGAATGACTCCTGTAGACTTTACTGGGATCGGTCGATTATTACAGATAAGACCATAAATCATAATCGACCAGATATCACCTTCGTAATGAAACAAACTAAGACCACCTATCTGATCGACATTGCGGTTCCGAATACACATAACTTACAAAAAACACACGCAGTTAAATTGGAGAAATACACTGACCTCGCAGCCGAAATAAAACAACAATGGCGAATGGAACATGTCCACATTGTTCCAATAGTACTCAGTGCCACCGGGGTCATTCCACACACACTACACAATAGCTTGAGCCTCTTGGGTCTCCCAAAGTACACATATGTCACTATGCAAAAGGCAGTGATCATAAACACATGTCGTATAGTACGGAAGTTCCTCAGTAATACGAATCCGACTGCGATATGTGAAAGCACAAGATCTGCTTGCACTCCATCTGAGCCATCTACAGTGAGTGAACAACACACTGACACTCATCTTACAGACACACAACACACATACATAAACACACAATACGCTAACACTGAAACGCAAACAACTAACACACATACAGATCCAGATTCGTCTGATGGAGAGGGAGGATCGACCAACTGTCGCACTGTCACTGTTACCGCTCTGGTGCACAATCCTCCCCAACTCAATAACACACAAGGTCCGTCAACCTCTGTACCATCTAAACGCGCAATTCCAGGAACACCCTGTCTTAATGAGCAATTTGATGAACCAGAACACATTTACACCAAGAAACGAAAAATAGAACGACACATCCACACACATACACGAACACACACACAAACACAAACAGTCCTTTCCCTTCCCTCTGTCCCTAATCCTACCTATTCTCTGAGGACACGAAAACGAACTAGGCATTCACAGCCGTCTGTCATTGAGCCAACATCTACGCTCCCACAAACGTCTCGTCGTACGAACCAGTGTACACCAAAATAGACGCATAACACCTCGTTTCAAGCAACAACAACAACAATATAAGGAGTGATGTGACAAACCCGTCCGTGAATGTACTACGGTACTTTTACGGATCGGTTTGGCACATTACCCTTCCACAGAGCCTAATACCTTGCATAATGCCGGTATAGGTGAATGTTACCCAGTACTGTCCTACTGAGTAGTGAGCGCCAGGTTGGCGTAAAAGTCATGATAATAATAATAATGGTGGTGAGGGCACTTATAGCAGCTACCCTTGGCACCCGTGAGGGATATTTATCCCCCATTGGTGTCACGGAGGCTAAGGGTCCCAGGGGTAGTTTATGCGCAATACAGTAATCTTCGGATTCCATTAGCCTCTGACTACCCAAGATCGGCACCATTCCTTCTCGAGGTACCACCGTTTTCACGAAAGGTGCCGGATCTAGAGGTGTAAACCTCGATAATTCTTTTTTTCGACGAGGACGAACGTCGTAGGATCGACAGAGGTTTCCACCGTATGTGAGAAATACCATCGTTTGCTTAATGCTTGTTAATCTCGCCCTGATGTCTGGCTGTAGCGTCGAATGTGTTTAGTATCCATATGTGTGTGAATACCGAAATCGTGACTCGAATTCGGATTAGTCGAATTGGTGATATTTAACTGTGATTTTTTTTGTCTCTTGTCTTTCCTAACTGTGATAGTTGTACTTTTGTTTTTAATTTTTTTTTGTCCTCTTGTTTTTATCTCTGTGTTCACTGGACGGTGCACCCCAGTGAGCACAACTGTGATATACCATTTGTGATATTTCGTTAATTTTTTGTCCCTGTGACTTCGACGGGTAGGAATGCGGTACTCGACGCACTCGTTCGCGTCATCCAGGCGTATGAGTCGACATCTGCCCGAACGGCTTGAGCGAGCTCGCTTAGTAAGGAGATGTCGTCTTTCCTCATACGAATGCGAGCTTGAGCGTCATGGACTGCTTTTGCCCCGTCGGGGTCATGGGGACATAAGTCAGATATACTGTGATACTCTGTGGCATTGTCCCGTTCTCTGTAGCCTCGACTCGGACGAACGTGGCCTAGTCATCGTACCGGTCTCCCGTGTAAGTTGACCCCGACATCTGACAGAACGGCACATGTACCCAGTAATCAGTATCTGACAGAACAGTACATGTTGCTCAGTAATCAGATGTCACTGTCCCTACACGTGTGAGCTCCTAGGTGTTGACGAAGTCATTTCGGAATTGTCGAGACTATGGGGAGCGGAATCGTGTCACAGAGCAAGAAATTTTGAAAACTGTGATATTGTTGTTTTTGTTTTTTAATAAGATTGATTTTAATTTGTTTTATTTTAACGATGTACCACTGAGGGCCTTTTCCACCCGAGGTGGTACATCAGTTGTTGTTCTTATCTGTGATATTTTGTCGTGCCGCTGTAGGCTTGCTGTTGTGATCCTTCAGCGGTATCGTTTTTAACTACTTATTGCGGCACTGGTCGGCCTGTGGCTCCCCAGTGACGTAATAAGATTTCGCTTTTCCTGTGATATTTCTAGTCAGTATTTTCCACTCCGAGGCCCTTTACACCTCGGAGATTCATCGTTGGATTTCAGACCTTGGTGACCGGACGCTCTGGCTAGCCCATAGCGTACCGCCACCAAGGACTGTCCGTACTTTTTAGGCCCTGGGATGGCAGGGCTCATCGTTGAATTTTAATATGTGTATGTTGTCCATTGTCTATTGCATTTATGTGTTCCTGTCTTTATGTGTTATATTTACTGAGTTTTGGCGGCGCATGCCCTTAGTAGGCGATGCCGCCGGGTGCTGCTGACCGCGCCATCCACCGGCAGCAGTACCCCAATTTTAATCAAAAAAAAAAAAAAAAATAATAATAATAATAATAATGTTAAAAAATTATTGATACAAATATATACATATGTATGATTCCCAAATTTACAATATTATATAGTTAGGAAATAATACTTAACAAAAAAAAATTATCCTATCAAAACTATTTTAAATTTTATATTAAAACTAATTGTATTTATTGTCGTGAGCTTAAGGATGAATCGGTGTTGACACTTCAAAGCGTCAAACAATATTTATTTGACAATTTATTAAATTACAGTAAATCGTAAACGTAAAGGATTAACTGCAAATTGACGAACGGATTTAAATTCTTAGATATGTTTAGTTCCTAATTCTCCTTAGTAATACCGGAATAAAACCGGATTATGATAACTAAATAGCAATTTTTCAGTCCGGAAAATGTCAGTAGTAACCACCATCGTCGTTACGGGTTAAATATAAATTGGTTTAAGAAAAATAAATAAATAAATAAATAAAATGAAATGAAATGCCATTTAACTATTTTGGATTTTATTTCTTTCCAATACTCCTACTGTTGCTTATGTATAGTATCAGTTGATCTTTCAGGCTCAAAAAAATAAATAAATAAATAAAATATTACAAACAGGCAAAGCCTGGTCATTAAATTGACTCAAAAAAAGGAAAAAAAGAATAAAAGCAGGCAAGGGCTGGTCATTAAAAGCAGGCACGGCCTGGTCATTAAATTGACTCAAAAAAAGGAAAAAAAGAATAAAAGCAGGCAAGGGCTGGTCATTAAAAGCAGGCACGGCCTGGTCATTAAATTGACTCAAAAAAAAAAAAAGAAATAAAAATACGAAGCAGGCAAGGCCTGGTCATTAAATTGACTCAAAAAAAAAAAAAAAATACGGAGCAGGCAAGGCTCAAGAAAAAGAAAGGAAAAATTGAAAGCAGGCAATGCCTGGTCATTAAATTGACTTCTACCTAGTTTTTCAGTTAGAAATGAAGTTATCAGATTAGTCGGATATCCCAGGGTATCCGCTGTTCAGGATGTTGATCATTAGAGTACTTTGGCCACTAAAATGGCATAAGTGTTCAAGCAAAGTATTTTAATCATTAAATTAATTTCAAGCAAACGATTCCGAGTTTGATCATTCAATTGATTGGTTTTAGGTAACTTACAATTACAACATGTCACAACCTGCTCTTGAGAAATTTGATTGTGAAGGGGAACCTACATCTGTAGGCTCAAGATGGGAACGCTAGAAACGGGCACTCTTTATTTATCTGGAAGTGTCAAGTATCGAGAAGGACGTCAAGAAAAGGGCAACCTTGTTACATTTTGGAGGATTAGAATTACAAGAAATTTTTTATAACATTCCAGATGCTAACGTAGAACCCGCAGAAGGTATCGATGTATTTCAACTAGCAATTAGGAAACTGGACGAATTTTTTATACCAAAACACAATAAGTATATGAACGCCACCTATTCCGGTTAATTAAACAAGATCCTAACGAGAAATTCGAAAAATTTTTAGTCCGCTTAAGACAACAAGCGGATAAATGTCAATTTAAGGATAAGGATGATCAAATCATTGATCAAATAACAGAAAAATGCTTCTCAAAGGAGCTTAGAAAGAAAATTTTGCAAACAGGGGATTCAATGACGCTAGACAACATAATATCAGAAGCTAATGGTCTCGAGGCAGTTAATCGTCAAATGGAAGAATTCGGTAGTGGGAGCTGTCCAAATCAAGATATTAACAGAGTGGAGACAAAACAGAAAGAAAGGAACGACAGTAAGAAAAACGCAGGAAAATCTGGATGTGGGAGATGTGGGAGTATAAAACATACTTCACAAGATAGTAAATGCCCGGCAAGAGAGAAAGATTGTTTAAAATCTGGACTAAGAGGACATTTCAGGCAGTACTGTAGAACAAGACCATCTTTGAAAAGGAAACGTTAAACAAATCAGGACAAGGAAAATAATTATAGGAAGCTTAAAACTGATTATCAGAAAGGAAATGCTAACCAAGTAAATCAAAAGGAGTCGGGTAATATATATATATATGTTTAGAATAGATGAAAATGCTAAGCTCGAATGCGATATTGGTGGATCAAAAGTCAAAATGTTGGTGGATTCTGGATGCAAATGTAATTTAATCACAGAGGAAACATGGCAAAAGATGAAAAGGCGTACAGGTGCATAATCAGATTGAAAGCCCCAATAAAACTTTCTTCGGTGCCAATGGTAGGAACAAATGCTAGTGGAATGCGAAGGAGTCATTAACTTCATAGATGACAAATTAGTGTATGGAAGGGATGCAGAAGAGCATGATCGAAGATTAGATAAAGTTATGGACACCTTAAAAAAAATAACGCCGTACTGAGGAAGGATAAATGCTTATGGAGGACAAAAAGAATTCAGTTCCTAGGGCACGAACTATCTGATGAAGGCATTAAACCGTTGGAGAAATTTGTCTCAACCATTCAAAAATTTCGACCCCCTGCGAACATAGGGGAAGTGCAGAGTTTTTTAGGGTTAATAAACTATGTTGGGAAATGGATACCAGATTTGGCAACAACAAGTGAACCGTTAAAAGAACTACTAAGGAATAAGCAAGGGAAGGGAAAAGAAATAAAGGAACTGTGGGGAATAAAACAAGAAATCGCGTTTAATAAACTGAAGTTTGCACTATCCACTATCCCCACTTTAGCAGACGCCAGCCCAGTAGGATTAGGTGGTGTACTAATCCAAATCAACAACAAAGAGCAACCTCGAATCGTTGCATATGGGCATAAAACTCTGACCGATTGCGAAAGACGATATTGCCAAACCGAAAAAGAAGCTTTGGCGTTGGTCTGAGCTGTAGAGCACTTTCATGTATTCTTATACGACAAGGAGTTTGAGCTAAAATTTTATTATAATGTTATTTATACAATACAAAATTAAGGGCTCTATATAAATTCCGGTAGCTCTAGTTAATTTTGGAAACTGTTGAAATATTTTAAAAACACAATCGGTAGAGGCAAAATTTAAATTGACGTAACATATAATTGTTTTAGAGCTCGAAAAAATATACAGGGATATTAACATATATAAATCCAGAGTCGTAGTTATTAACGGGTCTTCAGAAAAAATTAAATATTTACTATACCCAATTTTTAGTACAACCTACTTCCGATTTTCCAGCATTGGTGAATTCCGTTCTGATCACCATTATTTCACAGATATGCGATTTTTTTTACAATGAAGCCTTTTATATTTTTAGTAGTGATCATGTAATATTAAATTTCCTTTAGAGTACTTTTTAATGCTGGATCATTAAATTCAAAAGAATAAGTTATACTGTAAAGTAAAATTTGTTATGTATAAAAACTGTAGTAATTAATTACATAGAAATATGCAAGAAATATGACTATTAGTTAATTTAAATTTTGCCTCTACCGATTCCGTTTTTAAAATATTTCAACAGTTTCCAATATTAAAAATTTGCGGGGACAGGTCTACCCACACTGTCAACTTCCCATTAGGTGTCCTTAAAGACTAAAGACAACTGTACATCAATAATTCTTTTTTCATTTCAGAGGGCTCCTCCCCTAGGGCCCCGATAGAGGCTTTGCCCCTTATACCACACTGGGGACTTTGCCCTCTGTACCTAAGGGTGGGTACCCTTATCAAGTAAATGTTATTATCATTTGTTCCCAAGGTATGCGGGACAAAATATATTTCATAAAAAGTTTCGTATTTGGTGTTTTTTTTCCCTTAAATATTATAATTATTTACTGGCGTTTTAACATCAGTTAGGTTTTTATGCCATTATATAATAAAGACATGGTAACAAATCTATATGATCTGTCTTGCGTGAATAAAGTTAACTTCGTTTTTTATCACAAAAAACGAACCGCTAATCCGAATTTGCTGAAAACTTTATCCGGTCTTTATTGTTTAATTACACATCCGGACTAATGAAATTAGTCCGGAGTTGATATCATATTTGTTCTCGAGATATGCGAGACAAAAAAAAATTCACTAACGAATGAACGAACTAACGAACACATACACAGACATCACACTAAAAACAGTGGATTCGGATTCTAGTAACCTTGAAACGGAGAAATATGTCCACATTAGCGATTCGTAAAATCGGGCCCATTACATTAACTTCCAATGGGAAGTTAACTAGAGCTACCGGAATTTGTATAGAAGTCTTAATTTTGTACGAATAACATTATAATAAAATTTTATCCAATATTTTTCTTTAAATATTAATTGTAGGGTATAAATACAATAAATAAAAACGATTTAAACAGCTATTTTTAAAGATATTATAAGTAAAATATTGACTACACATGTAAGATTTTAGATTAAGATTTGAGCTTTTAGCTTTAGCGTAACGGCTTTTAGCAAAAACAGGTGAACTAGTATTTTTGATGTAGTTTTCATATTTGATATTAGTATTTTGATTGGTCGAACCATATTCACCCTATTTCAAATTTTCCCCTCAATTTTATAGTCAAGGCCCCTACAGTAGGTCCGACCCTGGATTTCAGTAGACAGATCTTTAAAAATGAAGGGTTGTGTCAATTTAAACTTTTTTTTCTATCTGTTATAGTTTTCGAGTAATTTAACAAAATTAAATTTTTACCCCAACTTTGGGGGTGGATTTCACCCCTTAAATGGCGTTTTTGGCCGATGAAAAAATACGTGTCTGTTATTTTTCTGTGTTCTACACACCTACCAAGTTTCATCAAAATTGGGAATTATCACTTCAAGACCTTTACTTGTAAGTTTCATACCTTGAGATCTTATCGTAGATAGTTAGATATTCATACTGACAACTTTAAGAGCACTGTAATTTGTGAGACATTTTGAGATCCCAAGGCTCTGAATTCACAGAGCCTTGGATATTTCTGAATTCACATTAATTTATTTCAGAATCTCAATAACATTTGAGAAAAATTTGGATAAGGTCCATTTTATCGTTTATTTGAAGGGTTTTTTGAGTCCGCAAAAGCCTACGGGGGAATTTTAGCTTCATGTCCATTTTTTTCAGAATCTCAGTACTATTCGAGAAAAATTTGGTCAAGATCCGTCCAGCCATTTATTTTGGATTTCTTTGGAGAGCCAAAAATTTGATAACGTTACGTCCAGTCGTTTACTTTAGGCTTTCTTGGGGGTTCTCAGGTCCTACAGGATAACTTTAACTTTGATCGTTCTTTTTTTAATTCGTTTACCAATTTTACCTATAGTCTTGTTTCATCATTTTTTGATACCTGCTACCGTTTTCTCGAAATTACTGAGGACAGATAAGTAAAGTCCATATTTCATTTTTAATATCAGGATGACCGAGCCCGGCTCGATGGAAATTTCAACTGTATGGGATTTGCTGAAACAGCAAACGTGCCAATTGATGATAACTGGACAGTCCAGTTGTTTATTTCTTTATAGGATACAAATAGTATTTTGCACAGTAAATAACACGGGCTGGTAAGATAGATAGGCAAAATTGGCTACCACATATATATGCACGTATCAAACAATCCTCCTTACTCCAGCAGGGTAAAATTTGCTACCTGTGACAGCCTACAAACTCGTACAATAGGTTTCAGAATAATTATAAATATTTTTATTTATATTACCATTATTATTATTATTATTCCATATATTTAGAATTGGGGATCCAAATATTTACTAATGTTTCTGGAACACACTATCTTGTATTCTCTTTAAAACACGAAAAATAACGAAAAATAGCTAAAAGCGAAAAACGAATTAGCCTGCTATCTGGTGTTTTTGTTCAATTTCATTACCAAGTTTCTGTCTCCTGTAAATATTTATAACCGTTTATAACCTTTACAAATACTACAATTTGCGTAATAGCAAAAATTTATCTGTTTGTTATATTTTTCGTTTTTCGTGTAATATTTGTATTTTTGGATATTTCTTTTTTGCAGTAGTTATTTATTTATTTATTTATTTATTTATTTATTTATTTATTTATTTATTTATTTTGTTAAAATTAGTTTTTGACTAGTTCAACGTTAAACGTTATATGGACACTGTTCTGCAAAAAGGTTTCAACCATCAAAAAATCAAATTTTGAGAAAATAGTGCTATGATATTAATGAGAGTCGTTTCTATCTTGTTCTTCATTGTAGATAATACAAAAAAAAAATTTCCACCAGTTATTTGCGAAAATTACTTTTTGCAAAATACAGAATCCCAATCGGAGTGATTCGCAGAAAGGTATCATGCTGTCTAATACCTTTCTACAAATTAAATTTATTATTTTGAATTCTGCAAAAAGGTTTTAACTAACGGCTTAATGCCATTTTACAAAACACTTTAGTAACTTAACAAAAATTACACAAAGGAATTATTGACCTATAATATCATTTTGAAAAATTACGTAACGTATTTAAGACGGTGCCTGAGCACGGCATTTATTGTGGATTAACACCTTCTCTTAGTTTTTCTCGCACTGCCGTTACTTAGACAATCGCATAATATAAACAACGCTGCGCATTATACAATACGCGGAAAGGTAACCAACAAATTTCATAATTCCTTTGTTGTTCACTTCAAGTATACAGTTAAAAATTGTGTTGCCATAAGTTTATCTGCAAGTGTATTTTTATTTTTATTTTTATTTTTTTATAATTGTGAAGCAAAATATGAGGAGGTGAGTATTACCGTTGCATACTGTAATTAATTTTCTATCATAACATAAACTTGAAACAGGTAATAGTAATGATATTTTCTTCGAAATCTCTTTGCTATTTTTGTATTCAAAATCTTAACTAATTTGAAAAAAATTATGAAAAAGTTTAAATTTTTGCAAAGTATGATTATCTTATTGTTGAGAATTTCGTATCATTTTTAACATTTTCTATTGATTATAATAGGCAAGGTATATCGTCTGATCTTGAAGAAGCAACAATTGCAGACCAAGAAAATAGTTCTAAGGTGTTACTGTCGGAAACCCAAAACATAGTTTCTAAACAAGATGTTATGCTACCAGAAAATTTGCAATGCCAGACAAATATTTCTCCAGCAATCCAAATAAAAATCCCAGCTGAAGTGCACAAGGAACCTGAAAATACCCCAAATGTTATAGCCAAATCCTACGGAGTAGAAATTAGTGATTACTCTCCTGTAAAAACCCTGGAAAACGAATTACGAATAAAAGAAATTAAGACAGGTGACATTCTTCCAATTCCGATTGATTAATGATCGAGTTGAACCAGAATGCTTGGATAAAAATCGTATCGTTTTACCTTTGGATAGGGAAATTGTCAATTTTAAATTATAGTGATTGGGATAATATTAAGCCAGTAGAAATTAATAACGTCCTTCCCGATTTAAACTTATCACTATAGACCGGATGAAATAATTTTTCACAGGACCGGCTTAACGATTTCAGTGTAATACTGTTAGACTGTTTGTATTTATGTATGAGTTTGCTACAACAAAAATAACAGAATCCTGAAAATTTATTGAAATTCAACATAGAGAAGCAAAAACTTTTTAGAAAAATTTTATTATGTGAGATTTAAGGTAAAAGACTCGGTAATTGACCCTGGCCCAGTTTCTGAACTTTTCAACTTTGTTATAAATTAATAAAAAAACTATATTTTAAATAAGAAAAAAAATAAATTCTTAATTTAAAGTAATCTATTCTGTGTCTAATGAACAGCAATTTAAAAAGTTTAGAATATATTAACTAAATAAAAAAAAATTTTTAAGTTTAAAATGTGTGTAAAAACTATTTTTTTGGTAGTTTCTTAACAGTTTATGTTACAAAGTACTCATTTTGATTTGTGGAATATTCATCATGTAAGTATGAAAACTTAATTAAAAATATATGAGCAGGTTAATATTTGTTTAAAATTTATTTTAAAATATTTATAAAATACCTTAGAATGATTTTTATTATTGAAATATGAGGGTCAATTACTAGGCTCACTTCTAAAGTGGTATGGCCCAATTAAATTCTAACCAGTTTTTGTTAGTTATTTTGTTATTTATAGTTATCTTCGATTAGTTTTTGTTATTTTTCATAACGTATATAACATTAAACATTCATTTTTATCAATAAAAAATTATTTATAAATTAAATTTTAAAAAACTGTATTTTTAAATTTAAGAATCAGAAACTAGGCCACTGTCAGGGTCAGAAACTGTCACATGAGAAATTTTGAGAGTCGGAAACTGGGTCCTTTTTGCGAATTTTTAAAACATTAATTTAAATTATTAATTCAATTCAAATAATTATTTTACTTGTATGACTTTATTTTGAAAGCCATAAACTAGTTGATAAAATTATTAATTGTCTCTTAAGTTTAAACTTATATTTATTACTGTCGTTTAACCTCAGCCGTCACTCTTAAAAGGTCAGAAACTAGGCCCGTTACCTTATATCAAAAATAAAAAGGGGCCCCAAATTTTGTTGAATTAAAGTTTTACAATATTTATTTGTCTAACTAACTTGCAGGTACATATAAAACAAAATTTCTTGTCTTCTTTCCCACCGGCGGCTGTCTTTCAGTATCAATTGATAAACAAACTCCTTATCTCTTTTTAACTTTTTAAAATTTAATATATGTACCTTGTTTACAATTTTTTAAAATTTTTAGTTTTCTTCATAGGTACATACACATGCAATGTAAATCAAGCAATATTTAATCTAGTTGTCCATTTCATTCAAACGCATAAACAAAACATCATTTTGATGACATCGTACGTGTCGTACGTATAAATATGTACGTAGGGGAGAGACGGGTAAGATGGCGAAATGCTTGGTTTTTGAATAGTGAACAACACTAGAAGTTTCATTCTTACAGTGCCATCTAATAATAGTATGTAATACTAAAATTTCTATATCTTATGCTCAGTTGATAATTTCGTTGAACTTTATATGCAATTGTATATGAACAAATTCATTTGACAACGGTGTTATAATATTTTTGAAAAGGAATTTAATGAAATAGTGTATATTATCAGGTATTTAATTAGTTTTAATAGAATTTTTTTATTAATTATCATTTATATTAATGACGCCAATTAGAATTTTAATTATTACAATTTGATGTTTTGTTATAATCTTAAGACAACTAATTTTGATGACGGAGGTAAGATGACGATCATAATTGGCGGGTATCATGACGATTCGTCAACTTACCCCAGCCAAATGACAATTTAATTTCCTAACTTCTAAATTCATTTTTTGCGCAATATAGAATGGCGGGGAAGTATGTACGGAAAAGTAAACGTCACCTATTGTCGGATGAAGCACTTAAAGCTGCAATTCGAGCTGTTGAAGAAGGAGATGCAGTGTGCAATGCCGCAGCGAAACTTTAACATTACGGAACCTACACTAAGGCGTTGTTTAAAAAAACATTTTCAAAGTATTCAGTTGGCAGTACATGCTGGCAGATTTCTGGAAAACGCTTACACCCGAACAAACAAAGGATTTTGTAAATTACATTACAGAATGTAATGCTAGGGGTCTTGGGCTTACAGCTATACAAGTTCGGAAATTGGCTCTCCAATCTGCTGAGACAAATGGCATAGAGCACAGGTTCAATAAAGAGAAAAAGATTTCTGGGAAAGACTGGTTTGCATCTTTTAATGAAGAAAATAACCTTAGTCTTAGAACTCCTGAAGCAACTTCAAATGCGAGATTGCGAGGCTTTAACAAAGTAGCAGCATCTGTAGATTTAGTATAAAATAGAGATATTTCTTCCAGTGATTCTGGCAGTGACCAACCTTTAATAAATATTGCAAGTAGGATTCAGTCAGCTACTTCTGCTCAAACTCACGGTGAGATATAAATAACCCCTGACACTCAAGACCAACCTAGCTGATCTGGTGTAACCGTTTTTAGCATTCGGCCACTGCCTTCGTGTCGTTCTAAAACAACTCGTAGGAAGATGTCATCCTGTATAATTTCTAACACTCCAGTTAAAGAAACTTTAGAAAAACGACAAAAGGAAATTGCTGAAAAAGAAAATCTAAAAAAATAAAAATGTAAAAAAAAATTAGGAGTAAAATCAGCAAAATCCAAGAGTATTGCAAGTAATAAAACCTATTATTGCCCGGGTTGTCTAGAATTGTATGAAGATCCTTCTATCGAAAATTGGATACAGTGTGCATCTTGTTCCAATGAAAAATTTTCATGGTAGCATGAAAATTGTACGAATTATGGGGGAGTCGAAGAATTTAAATGCAATTTATGCTTATAGTCATCTTACCCCACTAAATATGTCATCTTACCCGCTATAGTGGGTAAAATGATGAAAATGCAATTCATCAAATTTCTTATGTTATTAACGAACTGGTTTGTTTTTCGGTTTTAAAAGTTTTCCTGAGAATATATTAATTTATTTAAATTTATAATTTCGTTGTTTTTAATAAACAAGTGTTATGATAAAATTAAGTTTTTCCTTAGTATCGCCATCTTACCCCACTTTCCCCTATGTATTATTTGTATTTAACCACAGATACTATTGATATTAGAATATTTGTATGGACCATACAATAGAAGTTTTTTAGATATTATTTTTTTGAAGCAAAATCGTCATACTGATTAACACCTTTTATAATCTACAAACACAGAATACCTAGAAACTATCGATGGTAATGAATATTTTTTAATTTTTATGTGATTTTTGTTGTAATTTGAGAGTATTTATTAATAAATGTTCTAAAAATATTTATACTAACAAATGTTCTAAAAATATTTATATAACATCAGTTAATCTAGAAAAATTTTAAATCCCGTCTTGTTTAACCATCCATATTCGTCAACACTTTAGTCACTTTGCATTTTCATATAGATTGTGTATATAAGTGTATTCCCACTATTTATTCAATGCTCAAAAGTATATAAAAAAAAATATTAGTTAGCAAAAATGAAATAAATACCCACATAATATTTTAATAGATAACACATTCTTAACGTTACATCTTTTTTTCTTTTTTCTTAATATGTATACTTTTATTTGTGTATAGTTTGTTGGCAAGATATACTAGTTTTGTATGAACATTTTTTAAGGAAAAATTAGTAATATTTTCTAAAACATATTATGTTAATTCGATTTAATTTAATCAGTTTATGTATGTATGTATGTAAAGGAACATTATTTGTTCTAGCAGACTCATACATAAATACAAACAGTCTAACAGTATTACACTGAAATCGTTAAGCCGGTCCTGTGAAAAATTATTTTATCCGGACTATACTTATCACAGTGTGAGATGAATTGTAGCTTGCAATTTGATCATTCTAGATGCAGTCACATTTTCTCTGATTTATCTTCAAATATTTCTAGAATAGAAGCTGAAGTAGAAAAAAGGCATGCTGTCGAAATTAATGAAATACTATCAACTACAAATGTCAACTTATCCACCTGCACTCAAGAGAGCACCAGAAGTGTTATAACAGTCGACAACGATTCTATTCCTGCACAACCATCTTCAAGTGATAACACAATGATCAATACAAAAGGTAGACCAAAAAGAGGTAGAAAAAGGAAATACGAAAGTCAGAGTAGATTAGATAAAAAAAGGAGTTAAATACAGGACAGGAATATATAAATTACAAAGGATTTACAGTTCCTGAAAAAACTTGTGCTGGAGAAGGATTTGATTGTAAATGTAAAAAAAAAAAGTGCACGCAAAATTTCACAGAGTCACAGAGAAAAAAGATTTTTATGAATTATTGGCCTGCCGGATCATATGAAGCTCGTTGCGCCATATTACAAGGTTGTTGCAAGGAAGTTCCAGTTAATCGATTTACCGAAATACCAAGAAAAGGACGTTTACAAGGCAATACATCCTAAATGATCAGCAAGTATGTAAAAAGACATTCCTTACCACTTTTTCTATTAGCCAGAAACCTGTAGATATTGCTTTATCCAAGAAAAGAGAAGAGCTGCCTATTAATGACGGTCGTGGTTTGACGAGTGGCGGGCGTAATAAAATTGCAGAATCGAGAATAATACAAGTAGTTGATTTCATTAAGCAACTACCAAAATATAGATCGCATTATTGTCGAGAAAATTCTTCGTCGAAGTTGCTCGCACCAAATTTAAATTTAAATTTAATATATGACTTGTACAAAAAAACATGTAATAATGATCCGCTGAGTAAATCATCTTTTAAAAAAATATTTTATACAAAATTTAATCTAAGATTTAAAAAACCTCAAAAAGACACCTGCATGCGTTGCGATGTTTACGCAGCCAGAAAAAGAGATCTTTCTGGAAAATATTTGGAAAATTTGGAAAAAGAGCATAACGATCATTTAGATAAAGCCAAAAATTTAAGAGAAAAAATAAAAAGCGATATGAAACTAGCAACTGAAAATAACTCGATTGAGACCATTACATTTGATTTGGAGAAAACGCAGTGCCTTCCACAGGTACAACTAATATTGTTTATTACAAGCGACAGTTAAACTTATATAATTTAGGAATTCATCAATCTAGTATCAATCGGGGATATTTCAATGTTTGGCTGGAACATGAGGGAGGACGTGGAACGCAAGAAGTAGGAAGTTGCTTAAAAAATTTATAATAGAAAACTTGAACACAGAAACCACAGAACTTATACTTTGACCTGATTCGTGTGGGGGTCAAAATAAGAGCATTAAACTTGTTGTAATGTTAATGCACATGATTTTAAATCATCAGAAATTGCAAAAGATAACTATGCGGTTTCTTCAACCCGGCCGTACTTATTTACCAAACGATTCCGAGTTCGGCGATTTTGAATGTGCTTTAAAAACGCATAATCGTTTGTACACTGACAAAGATTTCGTGCATATGATGAATGTGTGTCGTCGCAAAAATAAATTTATTATTAACAGACTTAACAAAAACGATTTCTTTTCTGTTGAGCCTTTACTAAAGAACATCGTTAACAGAAAACAGGACATTACAAAAAAGAAAATATCTTGACTCGGTACATCGGAAATCGAAATCCGAAACGATGAACCGTTAAAACTGTATTTTAAGTCTGATATAACATCTACGAATTTTCAAGTAGTGAATATATCTAAATCAACAAAAGTTAGATTACCATCATTTAAAAATATTGAATTACCACTTTTGTGGCCTAATGGAAAGAGTTTATCATCAGCTAAAATTAAAGATTTGAAAGATATGATTAAATTTGTACCAGCTGATGCCAAACCGTTCTACAATTTTTTGAAAACTGCTGAGGGTCTAAACTTTGAAGATGATATTGAAGGATATGGTGAATCTGTCGACTTTGAAATTTTAGAATGGGATGACTAGAAGGAATAAAAACGTTGAGCTGCCGAGTTTTAACATAAATAAATAAAATTATATTAAGAATTGATTAACGAAAATCAATAAAGATAGGTTTATTATCATAAAAAATTATTCTTCCTTACTAAGTATATATTAGTTATTTTGAATAAAACTGTTACCTAGATAGGTATTTATATTTAGAATTATGTTTTTGTGTTGTAGTAATCAATACGACTTTTTGAAATACAAAATAAAGTTGATTTTGATACAATTTTTGTTGTTTTTTAACCCTTAATGCCGTATTGAAAAAAAAAAACAAAACAAGATTGATGCATCATTTTGCATAAAGGTACCAACATGCAGTTGAAACCTTTTTGCATTTTATATATGGAATAACATATTAAAGCAAAAAGGTGTTAAAAACATTTATTTTTATTTCTTAGACACTAATATACATTGCTTAGTTAATTAAAAGTACGTTCATTTGACTAAGCTTTAGAAGTATGCAAAATTCCAAATTTGTATATCTTATAGGTAAGAAATAATATGAACTTGTTTTTAAGAGTTGTTCTGAAATCTTTGTCGTTTTCTCAAAATGGCCAGATTGAGAGTTGACACCTTTTTGCAGAACAGTGTCCATATCATAGTCTGGATGAAGGTAATAATGGCGGTGAATGACATTATCGGGTCGGCTCACCAAGCTCCCTGTGACTATTGTATGCTATAATGCAGTTGTGGTGGATGAAAGACTATTACAATTACTGATACATTTCTTGAGCAGTTATTCTTTTTAGTCGGTTGTTTGCAGGTACTGTGTCGAGATGATATATCCTTGAAGCCGGAAAATAAACTAATTCTTTGTAAAAATTTTTTGAGAGTTGTTCTATGAATGTTAGTATGTTTTCAATTTGTAATTCATGTCGAAACTGAGTGTTTCTAACAAACCAAGGAGCGTTAGTAATTATTCTTAAAATTTTGTTTTCGAATGACATTAGTTTGTTTAGGTTGGTTTCGAATGCCGAGCTCCAGATAGGGCATGCGTATGTGAGGAATGGTCAAATAAGTTGTTTGTATAGTAACACTCCGGTTGGAATTTTCAGTTCAGAATGCCGGTTTAGCAGTGGATATAGAATTCCTAATCTAGCGTAGGCTTCGGATAACTTGGTTAGTATACGGTCTTTCAAGTTAGTCTCTGCTCCAACCATATGCCAAGATATTTAATGCTATCGTTAAGTTTATAGTTTGATCTCCAACGTTTAGGTTAATGTTTGGAGGAATTCGTTTCAGTGTAAATATCTTGGCATTAGTTTTGTTAACATTTAATGTGATTTTCCATTTTTTCGTCCATTTGTTGATATTGTTCACTGCTATTTGTGCATTGTCTATTGCTTTTTGTAGATTACTATCTTTTGAGAGAACAACTGTATCGTCAGCGTACATACAGATTTCTGGAGTATTGACATTTTCTGGGATGTCATATATGTAGATATTGAATAGGAATGGGTCCAGTACTGATCCCTGTGCGATACCCGCATTAACAGAATGAATCCTTGATTTACTTTGTTCTGTTTTTACATAATACGTCCGAGCAGTTAGAAAAGATTGAACTGTATTTATTATATACATCGGAACACGAATATTTTGGAGCTTGTGGATTAAACCGTTGTGCCAGACACGATCGAAGGCTTTTTCGATATCTAAGAAGACAGCTACTGTGTAATGTTTGTCTCGAAACCCTGATTCGATTGTTCGAATGATGCGAAGCAGTTGATGCACCGTTGAATATTTACTACGATATCCGAATTAAAATGATGGGATAATGTTTTGTGTGTGCACTTAGATAATTATTCAGTCTACTGTGAATCACTCGTTCCAATAATTTCGACATTGTGGGCAGTAAGCTTATTGGACGATAACTAGAATTTTGGTTTTGATGGTTTATGGAATATAATTATTTCTGCGCATTTCCACGACATTGGAAAATAGCCCAACGTTAAACATTTGTTAAATGAGGAGCTTCTTTTCAAAACTTAATTATTTCACTTTTGATGAAACTGATTTTTTTTTTTTTTTTTTTTTTTTTTTTTTTTTTTTTTTTTTTTTTTTTTTGTTTGGTAACATTCAAATTTACACTTCACGAAAATAAAATTGGACCAAAACTTTATATTTACACCAGAAAAAAAAGATTAAAAGGCATGATTTCGTCAAAAATAGATTATTCCACGTCAAAATGACATTACCCATTTCAAATACACATTTTTGGAACAAAATATGATTAATCCAGAAGCTATTTAACTATTTTAATCTAAATTGCAACAAAACATGTTTTATCCCTACATTCTCCAGTCAGAATTAGCTATTGGGTGTTAGTACGCACAGTGGCATACCAGGTGGCGCCGAAGTAACCAACTGACATACCAGTGAAATATTTTAACGTTCACTGAACAGTCATTGTTATGATTGTCATTGTCAACTGTAAACAATTTTTTCGGTACAACTCAAACTCAAGTCAGTTCAGTTGCAGAGTGTAATAAAGTAATGTTTTGTGAATTGTGTTTGCCCAATCGTAAAAGTTATTTAATTTAGAAAATGGAACATCAAAGTACAGTACAAGATATTAATACAGGCTCAAGAAGTAGGCAGCGCGGACGGCGCAACCAAAAAAAGTTAGTATTTTCACCTGCATATTATTTTGTTAATTTTGTTTTACATATCTACTAATCTGATTCACATTTCGCATAAGGACTACTCAGACTGTGACCCATGTGCACTGGCATTTGTGAAGCCTCGTAATCATGGCGAAAATTATAAATTTCATTGCAAAAAATTCGGGACCAGAGATATTTGGGCAAGTCGTAAAGCATTGTACAAAAACCAGTCCAAGGTAGGGCAGGACGTTCATTTATCTAGATTCATTTCTGTATATGACCCTGTGCGTCGTCGCCAAAGTAAAACAGTTCCTCAGAAGACCAGACCTAAGCAAAGGTCTGCCACTTTTTTTCTAACAAGAAATAGTCATCCTAAGGCAGTATGCAAGAGATTTTTTATAACATCTATGAGTTTAAGCAGAAGAAGAGTTGATATTCTTATAAGAAGGCTAGGCAATGGAGAAATAATAAAAGAAAAAAGAGCAGGAGACCGAAAAAAGCGGGAAATTAGCAGTTGTCAAGCAGAAGATTATAGAGTTTATCAATAAATTTGATGCTGTTGAAAGCCATTATAATAGGTCAAAATCCAAACGTATATACTTAAGTTCAGAACTAAGTGTAGTGTTACGACCGCCGTGGAATGACGATCAGTAGCGTGTTGAGCGTAGAGGGTTCGAACTCTACGAAACTCAAAACTAGTAGTTTCGAGATGTGCCCTCGTGTCGGACGGTAGGGGGATGTCTCAGGGTTAAGAAATAAAACATTATAAACCACGTTTACGCTTAATCTACAGTTTATTAATATATTAAGTTTAAAAGAAATACATATTACTATCGACTTACCCCGAAATTCCCGTGCTTTCACTTTTATTCTGGTTCTCAAGTAACACTCACTTTCACCCTTCAGACACTACGTGTAATTAACTTCCAACTCTACTCACACTCTGTTTCCAACTGTATTTCATCGTTCCCAATTTTTGGTCAACGACTTGTCTGAATGCAACGATTTTCGCTGACACCGTCAATTTTTAATTATTACATTAATTTTTCATTAATTGCGTTAATCGCTACAGTCAAACCTGTCTACACTGGAACACAGTTAGACCCGTTCACAACATCACTCCCCCCTTTAGAAAAGATGGTGCTTTTATGAAAGCACCAGCCTTTTAAGTAAATTTTAATTAGAAATAATTTCTATAGTTCCGGGTAAGTCGCATATTACAATAAAAATGATAAGATTATAAAATGATAAGCCTTGAATACTAGCATCTATTGTTTCCTAAAAGTAAAACCCAATTCCTCCCCATTTTCCCCTTTTTTTTTAAAAAAAAAAAATAGTTCGCTGTTACATTAATTGATCCTATCTAATCTTAAGTACTAAGTATTAATTACTTTATTTTTGTCCTAAATTTATCTTAAAGTCCTTAGGTACTGTCCGTTACATATGTCCATATTGCACTCACTGGAGTTCACATTTTAGTCTCCTAAGTTTCACTTGTCACAACCACTTTAGTTTATCAAGGAATAAAACTCTGTTTTTGCTGTTTCACCCCTTTTTCTTTTTTTTTTTCTCACCAGTTCTCACGTCCCACAATTTTAGTTTTAGACAACTCATAAAAATGTTTTTGTTTTTTTTTTAACTAGAAATAATTAATTTAGTTTGATATTTAAGTGTTATTGTTTTAAACAGGATACACTAATCACTTTCACGATGGAGTGAGTTTATTTATGTAAATATATATATTTTTATTTTTATCTTTTACTCAAATCCGTTTGGGTAGGACCCATGGGTGGTCCGAAACCCTACCACGGCTTCTGGTACGGTAGTTTTCATCTCGCCTCGCATCACCGACAGGTGCGGCTCCCTCAGCTTCGTCGGCACTTGCGTAGCTATCCGAGGAGTTACCGTCATTTACCCCTCCCATGTTGGGTTCGGCTTCACCTTCATTTTCGTCTTCAGGTTCTACGGCTTCCTCGTCCTCGGGATGTTGCCGTATATCGATCCCCTCTACAACCGGAATTTGACGTGCTTCTGGTGGTGGTGGATGAACGTCAACTGGAACCTCTACGATTTCGATTGGCTGGTCCTCAGTTTCATTTGCCATTTGCTCATTCCCGTCTGATAAAATCGGGTCCCACATTCCCACTTCCTCGATTTCTCCCCCGTTGAGCTGATTTTGGCTGCCCCCTTCCCACTTCGGTAGATTTGCTATGTCCCCCTTATATGATTTTAGTCGGTTCACATGAACGACTTCGGTTTTATTCCCGTAGACCTCCTTTATTTGGTATGTAACCGGCCCTTTTATGTCGATTACACGATATGGCCCGGTCCATGGTTTAGCGAGCTTTTTCCCTTGTTTTATCGCTGGTTGGTATAGAAAGACAATTTCGCCAAGTTGAAACGCGGCTGGTTTTGATTTCTTTTCGTAATAACTATTTTGCCGTTGAACTGCTTCTTCGTTGTTTTTCATAACTTTTTCGTATGCGATAGACAATCGTTGTAGAAGTTCGGTTACATAATTTTCGCTGACGTCATAATTCATACGCCTTGGTTTGATTATTTCGTCATACGGCATCCTCATGTCGCGCCCGTGTAATAAGAAAAATGGAGTCTCTCCCGTTGCACTGTGTATCGTACCCCGATACGCCATTAAAATATATGGGAGCCAGTCATCCCAATCCCGTTGATCATCTTTGATGAAATGTGACAACATATCTTTAATGACCCTGTGACTTCTTTCAATAAGCCCATTTGACTGCGGATGGTAAGCAGTAGTGTGAATTTTCTTGATTTTTAGTTTTTCACACAAGTTTTTCATCAGGCTTGACAGGAAATTGGTCCCTTGATCCGTGAGCAAAATCCTCGGTATACCGTGCCTAGCAATGACTGTTTCAACTAGCGCCCTCGCTATCGTGTCTGCTTTCTGGTCAGGTAGAGCAACAGCTTCCAAATATCGTGTGAAGTGATCCTGGATTGTAAGGATAAATTTGTTCCCACGTAAAGTTGTTGTTAGAGGACCCACAATATCCAATGATATTCGTTCAAATGGGGCCCCTACCGTCGAAAATTTTTGAAGGGGTGCGGGTTTACGATTCGGTGGTGTTTTCCTACGAGTACATGAGATACACTAATTACAGTAACGCTTAACATCTGATGACATTGAAGACCAATACAATTTACTGCGTATTAAAGCCAATGTTTTTGCGATACTCGAATGTGCGCAGAATGGCGAATCGTGGTAGTCACGTATCACTTGATCAACCATTGAATTGGGGATCACAAGTTGGTCATATCTTCCGTCTCTTGTGCGCGTTTTGTACAAGATCCCGTCATCATCTAAATAGTATTGATCAATATTGGACCCATTTTCGATTTTTGATATAATAGAAGTTAAATTTTTATCCCTTCGTTGTTCTGCTTTTATCCACCCTCGATCCCAAAACGGTTCATAGACTGGTTCGACATCTGCCATTCCCACTGGTATTCGAGACAGTGCATCTGCATTTCCATTTTTGCGTCCCGGACGATATGTTACTTCAAAATCGTACTCACTAAGTATCAAAGCCCATCTAGCAAGTCGTGAACTTGGGTCCTTTATTGACAGTAACCATTTTAACGGACGATGATCCGTAATAACGGTGAATTTTCGACCGAACAGGTAGCAACGGTAGTGCTTTATAGCCCATACCAAAGCAAGCAGTTCACGTTCAGTCGCCGAATAGTTCCTTTCCGCCTTTGTAAGTTGTCGACTAGCATACGATACAGGTTTTTCGAGCCCATTTTCTTTCTGACTTAAGACCGCCCCTATCGCTGTGCCCGATGCATCGGTAGTTACGATGAATGGCTTTGTAAAGTCAGGATATTTCAGCACTGGTGGTGTACAAAGTGCTTCTTTTAAACTTTGAAAAGCCCGATCCGCTTCTTTACTCCATATGAAGGGTGTGTTTTTCTGGGTAAGTTCCGTTAGCGGTTTAGCGATCTTTGCAAAATTCTGGATGAACCTCCGGTAGAACCCAGCTAGACCCAAAAAGGCACGTATCCCTTTAACGTCCCTAGGTTGAGGATATTTCTTCACGGCTTCTACTTTTCCCTCGTCGGGTAAAATTCCTCGGTGAGAAATTATATGCCCTAAATACTTGGTTTCACGTCGCAGAAACTGACATTTGGTTGGTTTCAATTTTAGATTAGCCTTTCGAATGCAATCAAACACTTCCCTGATTCTATCTAAGTGTTCTCCCAGTCCGTTACCATTGAAAATGATGATATCGTCGAGATAGGCGAAACATTTGATCCCTTTAATTCCTGTTAGGATGGTGTCCATCAGGCGCTGGAAGGTGCTTGGGGCATTGATGAGTCCAAAGGCCATTTTTCGACATTCGTAGTGACCATCTGGAGTTGAGAACCCAGTCTTCTCCTGATCTTCATCAGCAATACCTATTTGCCAATACCCCGAAGCCAGATCTAGTGTGGTAAAAAGATTGGCATTACCGAGCATGTCTATCGTCTCTTGTAGATTCGGTAAGGGATAGAAATCACGCTTCGTTACTTGATTTAACCCTCTGAAGTCGATGCAGACCCTGACCTTAGCCTCCCCTGTTGGTGTCTTTTTCGGAACCATAACAACCGGTGCCGACCATGGTGATGTTGAGTGCTTGATAACCCCTTCCTTGAGCATCTCTTGAATATTATCCTGTAGAATCTGTCGTTGTGCATGCGGGACTCGGTACGGAGCTTTAGAGATAGGGTGAACATTTTCTGTAATTATTCTATGTTTAATCCCAACGGCTTCCCCTAGTTTGTCTCCTTCAAGAAGAAATATATCCCTATATTCGCATAATAATTTAAGTAGGAGCTTTTTGCTAGTCCCATCTAGGTGCGTTAAATCGATGCAATCCTCCAATAACGCTTCTCCCGCTTTTAATTCGGCGTTTACTGTACAGCAATTTATCCCATTTCCCATTTTTCTATTATAATTTGCCCTATTTTTATTCCCTTTGCTTTTATTTAATAATGACGTTGCGCGCGCATTTGCATTTTTCCCTTGTAAATGATTTCCCATATTATATTTATTGTTGCCCTTTAAATTTATAGAGCCCCCACTTGCTGTATTGTTTCCCATTCCATCCAATTCCGTTTCTTCTGCATATCCTACAATAGTTTTAACTGGAACTTCCAATTCTTGATGGCTTAAATTTACTAAACAAACTCTAACTTCGTTGTCCTCAGTTACGTTATCCATTACACGTGCTGATATAACCCCATGAATAAGTATTTCAGTTGGTTCCACAATAACTGCTTTCGACGTAAGTTCCGAACTAGCCACGCAAACGCATTCGCATCTAGCGGGCAGTAGAAGTCTTTCCTTGAGCGAAACAGGGTAGCGGCCAACTACCTGCTTCTGATCAACACTTAATTTTGGCCGAATTAAGGGTGATCGGACTCCTTCGTTGTTAATCTTCTTTGTGGTCGGTTCGATACTGATATCGTTTTCAGCTACATGAGTACTTGGTTTAGAGTTTGCACATTTTTCCCACTTTTCCTTGTTCCCATTAATTGATTTCCCGTCGTTGGCGAAGTTGGTTATAGGTAAATTTGCATCTTCTTCATTATACATCCGTAGTATTTCGTCCCTCATTGTTAATGTCCCGTTGTCGTAATTTATGGTAGCCCTAGCGGCCCTTAAGAAGTCACGTCCTAGTAGTCCATCGGGATTGATGGGTAGATCGTCACAAATTATGGCTGTAAGATCAAAATTTTGATGTTCGGTGGATAAGGTAAGGTTGGCATATTCATCGCAGCGTATCTCGTCCCCAGTTATACCTATTAATTTCATATCGTCCATTTTTTGACATATTAATGAAGCTAGCGAATCCCTTTTTAATAAAGTTGCTGCGCTACCCGTGTCCACGATAAGTTGAACTGGTCGTCCATTTACATTCACCGAGATGAAGCTGGGAATGTCCCTTTGAATGAATGTGTGTGATATTATTACTGTCGGTTTCCTTCGAGCCGGGACTCGCGCGAAGGGTCTTCGTAGTTTAAATTCCTTCCAGAATCAGTAGTTTGTCGAGCTGGTACACCCGTAGAAGTTGAAGGCCCCCTTGTAGGTGTCGTCCTGGTGCCCCATTGACGTTGCCCCCCGTTGTTATTCTGGTTGCGAAAACAATTTCGTTCCATATGCCCTATCCGGTTGCACTTTCTACAGACAATTGCGGAGCGGCACTGAGCAGCGAAATGACCAGGTTTGAAACAATTAAGACATACTTGACCCCCTGGTGAATTATTCGGAGTATTCCGTGGTCCCCCCCTTGTAGTTGTCTTCGGAGCCCCCCTAGATTGATAGTTGTGGTTAATGGAAGGATTTCTAGAATTTGGTGTCCGATTCGTGAATCTTGGTGGTGAAGCATTATTGTTGTTTTGATAGGATCCCCGCGTACGATTTTGCATGCCCTGGTCAGAAGCCCCATATCCCGTGTAAAAAGAGCTCGTCGATGTTCTTCCGTTGCTTAGAATAAGTTGATTCATTTCTTCTTGTTCCGCAATTTCAGCTGCTTTGTCGATTGTAAGATTCTTTTCGCGGACCAAGTGAATGCCGATAATTCGTAATAACTCACGCTTGAGTCCCTGTCGAAACTGTGCCAGTACCAGATCCATGTGTTTCTTCTCGATACCCGGTTTTTGACGGTCGGATGCATCTTGAAGGTCCTCTTCTAAAGATTCCTGAGCGACTAGTTTCAGCCTTGTTATGAACTGCTGGACCGTTTCATTACTTCTTTGGAAGGTTTGCGTTAACCTGTATTGAGCTGCTCCAGGGACACGACGTGGTGCAAATCGTGCTATTAATTTAACTTTAAGATCTTTATAGGTAATACCGGGTGCTTGCAAAGTCGTCTCGCTTTTGTAATATCGGTATGCTTCCCCGACTAATTTGCATTTGAGTACACTTAAAAGTTGAGATTCTGTGAGTTGCTCCAATTCGGCCCGTTGTTCCAAACGATCGAAATATTCCCTAACGTTTACATCTGTTTTGCCCGTAAAATTTTCAAGTGAGTTCACAATCGAACCCAAACTAACTCGTGGTACCTCAACCGTGATGGACGGTTTACGCTCTGCTGCCTTAGACCCAGCTGCTTCGCCTTGCGTCATGATTGATGATTAGGTGATGTCGCCCCGCGAAAAAGAAAATTACGAATTCCAAAACCCCCGAACAGACAAGAGAATACAACCGTATGTTCGTTTATTTATTTATAAATAATAAAAAGAAAATTTTACATATAATGTTTTAAACTGATGGATACCGAATATGTATTAAAGGTGTTGTTCCCTTTTCCAGAAAATACAAAACAAACAACAAAAAAAAACAGAAAAAACTTCGAAACAATTCCCAACAACCTTTCACTATTTACTCCTTGTTTACACAGATACAAATTTACGTCCCCTCCCAATTTCCAAAATTTTTTGCAAGTGTAGCATTACCGTACGCCCAAATTACCAAAATAATGCATACAATTTCAAAATTTATTATAAAATACTTTAACATGTATATTTAACTGAATATATTTATGACCCACTCTGTAGCGTGAGTACACCTTGTATTTATCACTTTGGCAATGCATTAAAGTTGTGTATGAACTGCGGACGTTCGTATATGTACGGTAATACTACCCCTATGCTTATATGTATATATCCAATATATTATTATGTGTGTATCCTCTGGCGCGGTATAATATGTTTGATGTACAACCTCATATGTACGTATTCTCGTATACATACATATAGTATGTTATAGCTACATATACATATCCTTGATAATTATTTATGTATAGTAATTTAATTAGTAATACATACATATGTGGGTACATATAGTATAATGTATGTACTATGCATGTATTATGTATATGTGGTGTACGTGTACGTCTCTATGCGTACGTCTACTGTCTTATATGCGATATGTGTAATATAATGACGTAATCATTACTTACCTTGCAACAAACGAATCTAGGAAATTGATTCGCAACGATCAATTCAACGTGTATTGTTACGCACTTATTGTCTTTTTATTGCTTACGTAGCTTATTTCATATTATAATGACCCATAAATTAACTATGAAACAATGCCCTATCAGATTTTTGTTAATTTAATTTTTCAGCAAGAAAAAAAAACACGAAAAATTATGCAGATTATAATATACCTAACTATATTTATTCCTCTTTTGTTTTTTGGTTTTTTTCTTTTTTCCTTCTTTAAGAATTTATTTTTCTAAATTGATTTTAACTACCCGCGGAAAGAGAAGGAAAAAAAAAATTGTATTATATTTACAAAATTAATATTAACTGCCCAGTACAAAATAAATTCAAAGAACCCTTTTAATTTTTCTTTTTCTTTTAATTGATTCATTTACCGAATTAAGTAAGCGCACTTATGAATTATTTTAGAAAAGTTTTTAATGTTGGGGTGTTTAATTATTTTATGCCCTTCCTAAAATCCTTATTTCATAAAAACTTTATAAAAATCTAAATTTATTACCTACTTTATAAATTCCTAAATTTTTCTCTTTTTAACGTGATACCCTCCCAAAATTTAAACCAAATGAAAATTTAACCCCCCCATCTTTCCCTGGAAACGATCGCGCCTACCCATTTTCCAACAGGACACATTCCGTTCGCTGCCACCAAAAATGTTACGACCGCCGTGGAATGACGATCAGTAGCGTGTTGAGCGTAGAGGGTTCGAACTCTACGAAACTCAAAACTAGTAGTTTCGAGATGTGCCCTCGTGTCGGACGGTAGGGGGATGTCTCAGGGTTAAGAAATAAAACATTATAAACCACGTTTACGCTTAATCTACAGTTTATTAATATATTAAGTTTAAAAGAAATACATATTACTATCGACTTACCCCGAAATTCCCGTGCTTTCACTTTTATTCTGGTTCTCAAGTAACACTCACTTTCACCCTTCAGACACTACGTGTAATTAACTTCCAACTCTACTCACACTCTGTTTCCAACTGTATTTCATCGTTCCCAATTTTTGGTCAACGACTTGTCTGAATGCAACGATTTTCGCTGACACCGTCAATTTTTAATTATTACATTAATTTTTCATTAATTGCGTTAATCGCTACAGTCAAACCTGTCTACACTGGAACACAGTTAGACCCGTTCACAACAGTAGCTAAACTCAGAAGAATGTACAATGATGCAGTACAAATTCCGTTTACAGCCAAAAAGTCATTCTTCAGGTCAGTATTTATTAAAAATTTTAACATCGTATTTCAGTCGCCATCTTCTGATGTTTGCACTTATGACTGAAAAAAGAATCCATAGCAGACGAGCGAAAGCATTCTATGATTTAATGAAAATAGAACAAGAAGGCACTTTAACTTTCTGCTTTGACCTACAGTAAGTACAACTGCTCCCTCGCACTCCGATTCAAGAAGCATTTTACAGCAGACAGGTTAGCTTTTATGTATTTTGTATTGTTGGAAAAGATATCAGGAATCCTTTATTTTATAACTGGACAGAATTACAGGCAAACAGAGGTGCTACAGAAATTGGTTCCGCTTTGCTAGATTTTTTAAAACTCATGATTTTGTGGAAATTCATTCTATCAGGTTTTTTTGTGATGGCTGTGGGGGCCAGAACAAAAATTCACATATTGTGCATGTACTTTTGTTCTGGCTACAAAAGCTATCACCAGAAAACATTAAAAAAATAACGCTGTTTTTCCCTGTTAGAGGGCATAGCTTTTTGCCTGCTGACAGGATTTTTGGACGTGTAGAAAAGGAACTTAGGTGTCACCCGATTATTACAACCCCAGAAGAATATACAGAATATTACGAAAGGAATTAGAAACAGTTTATAAAAAAATTACAGGTATACAGAATTTAAAACGAATCACTTTTGTTAAAACCACTAATAATAGAAAGCAATTTCAATGTCATATTAAAACTTGAAAATTACATATTTACGTCGGATAATGAAAATGATACGAAATTATACCTTCTAAAACGACAAAAAAGTCTAAATAACTTTACTTTAACTGAAATTGTAACACAAAAGCATATGAATTTAAAAAAGAAAAATAATGTCAGAAACTTGCTTGTTAAACAATTCGGCGAGGAGTGGGCTGAAAACCAGGAGCTCTCTTGGTATGTCAGTATAATGAATAATAGCAATGATGTTGAAAGTGTTGATGAAAATGATCATGAACATACAGAGGATTGTAATTGTCTTGAACATGAAATAGCTGTAAGAATTTAAAAGAAATAAAACATACTGTGATTATTTTTTTTGTTTTATTTATTTAGAGAAGATGAACCTCAGGTTATTCCATTTCAAAAATGAGATTTCTGATACCTAATTAGTTTCAGCAAAACAAGATTAATCCACAGTGGTTTGAATCAAAACATGATTATTCCTCTAGAGCACATAACAAAAGTTGATTATTCCAATCAGCCGCGTCAAAACTAGATTATTCCATTTCAAATTTTGGATTTATTCAAAATATATTATTTCTAAATTTTTGAATTCTGTACAAAGCAATTACTATTGTTGTCGTCTACAATAATGCATCAAAATTTCGGGTTAAAAACATAGCTGCATACCCACAAAACTGTTTTCTCAGATTGTGAAAAAACACAAAAAGTGGAATAGTCAAGTTTTGAAAAGAACCTCCTCAAATATACTACACAGACTAGCAATCGCCTTTTTGGTGAGATTTTTTAATAAAATGTTGGTAATTAAATCGTTACCTGGAGCTTTCCTGTTTGAGAGACGTTTTACACAACTCACAAGTTCGCTTGGTGTTGCAGGCTTGATTTCACATATCGCATTCCTAGTGTCACTAGAAATGGAATCATTTGGGTCGTTTGCCACATGATTTAATGAAAATACGCCTTCTAGGTATGAGGCCATTGTTGTGCAATTGTCGAGGTTGCTTTCGTGAGTTTTGTTATTGAATATTATGGGAGGAATACGTTCGTGTTTGCGGGTGATTCGTTTTGTTGCTTTTCATAATTTCATGTCATTAGGTTCTAGTTCTTCTAAATAATTTTGATATTGCTGGAATCTAGACGGTTTAATTCACGTTTAATTTCTATATTCCTAGTTCGTTGCCAAAGACGGCGGCACCGGTTTTTCTGACGGATGAGTTCCAATATATGTGCAGGTGTTGATTGCTCTCTTTTCATTTGTGTTTGTCTGGTTAGAGTAGTTGTGACTGATTTTTTGACTGAATTCGTAATAGCCATAGTAATCTGAGAGATTGCTGAGTCAATGGCTTTAGGCGTGGTAAGATTTTTTGTAATTTTCAGCGGTTGTAGGAGCTGGTCTAAGTGCTGTTGATATTTTTTCCAGTTTATTTTTCCTGTTATCTATTTGGCGGCTCATATGATATAGCGTGATCATCAAAACCAATAAGAACGGGGAGATGGTTGGAATCTAGTTCGTGGGTTACGGTTTGCCAAAGAGGGCGAGTGAATCGTTTCACATTAAATTTATATCCAATATATCTGGACTCTGGTTCTGATGTGTTGGGTAATGGGTAGGTTCACTAGGCGCGGAAATATGTAAGCCCATATTTTCACTATATTTTAGCAATTTCGCCCCATTCGGATTGTTATTTTTACAACCCTACTCCGTGCGCTTACAGTTAAGATTACAGTTGAATGTTGTTTTAGTAGATCGGTTTCTACTAACTGTAAGTTCGGTCTTTTGTACGCTGCGATTATTTTGATTGTTTGGTGGCTTTGTAGCTGGAGTTCGATGCTTGTGGCTTCGATTACCTCTAGAGCTGGTAATTGTAACAAGTGATGCACGAGGTTTCTTTTCACTAGTATGGCTGTACCCCTAGAGGCTACTGCTGAGTCGCGATCCGTACGATAAACTACGTAGCCTGTTACGTTGAACGATTCGCCGTTGACAAGATGGGTTTCGGTAATGCAGGCGATATCTACATGGTGACGTTGTAGATATTCTATTAGAGTAGATTTTTTATTTTTGACACCATTGGCATTCCAATTGAGGATGATGATTTGCTTGAGTTTGACTGAATTCATTTTTGTTCGAAAAGTCTATTTATAAAGTTGAACACAAATGTTTTGATGATTTCCATATGAGGGCGGATTATTTCAATAACCATGCGCACTAGTTTTGATATTAAGGAACTATCATTTGATTGAGAGGATTGTTGGTTTGTTTCTTGTTGATTTTGGTTAGATTGTGAGTTATTTATGGGTTGGGTTTTGAGGGCATCGGCATATGTTCGAGTAGATTTTACGTGAATGTAGGATGAGGAATTATTTGTGGTGACATTGGGTGCTTGTGTTGTTTTTGACTTCTCATGCTGATTTTGATTGTTGACGGTGGGTCTTGGATAATTGTTTATTCGATTGTAAGGAGGTTTGGATTCATTAGCGCGTTTTTTGATTTGTTTATAATACTCGCAGCCTTTATAATTTGCTGTGCGGTTACCCTCACATTTAGCGCATTTTGGGTCAACGTCGCGCGATTTTTGACATTCTTGATGAGGGAGGTTGTCAAAAATCCAAAAAGAAACATGACTCGGAAGAAGAGGGCACAGATATCAGTGACATTTTTTCCCTCAGAGACTCGAATGATAGTATGAATCTATTAGATCTCATTCAAGATGAGGAATTTGACCGTGAAGAAGACTTTTGCAAAACTCCAAATTCTCAGAGAAGTCTTCAGCAAAAGTCGTCAAATGATACTGCTAATTCTGATGGTTGTGCTAATTCACAACAACCTTCAACAAGTGCAAGCGATAAAGAGGCGGTTTTGTTCCATGTGGACCAATTTGTAGTCGTCAACTTTGAAGGTACCACGTACCCAGGAATAAGAACTGAGAAAAAGGCTGATAAGTTCAAGGTTTCTGTAATGGAAAAAACGACGAAACATTGGAAATGGCCCACTACGCCTGATGAAATTTGGTACGGAAAGGAAGAAGTCCTCTATCCCATCCGGCCTCCCCGTCTTATGAAAAGAGGCATTTTTCACATTCCCGGGTTGAACTAAGTTAATTATATCAGTGTTCCTATGTAATGTCATAAATAAAATGTATTTGGTTTGAAATTGTGAAATTTGAGTTTTCCTATGAGTTTTGTATACAAAACAAACCTGTTACAAAGTCACCCCACTTAGTGGGGTGAGTTTGTGACAGTTTTTATTTTTATTTTTTAGGTAATAGCTGAATAATAAAAAAATTAAACCTTGTCTAATTGCTTCCTGAATAGTGCTGAAACAATTATCAATGCTTCATTTCTATTAAAAATTTATGCTGTTACCATAAATAGGCAAAATATGGAAAAACTGTCACAAAGTCATCCCATTTTACAGTAAATAATTTTTCCTCAAAAATAAATAATGTAAAAATTTGAAACTAATATAATTTTTTGTGAATTATCAATAAGTTTTCCTCAAAAATAAATAATATAAAAATTTTAAACTAATATAATATAATATTATGTAAAAAAAACTTTTATGCTATCAGTTACTGAATATTGTTATTCAGCATACACCACAAATCCAATTTTACGTAGTGGTCGGTGCAAATTTAAAGGGAAGTACGTAAAATCGGAAGATCAGGGGCGTCGGTAAACTTTTGTTTCGGGGATTGGTAAATATTATATTATATTCGGGCATATTATTTATCTGAATTTATTTAAAACATAATTATCTTAAGAGACAATTTACACCTAAAATTCGGTTGTGTAGACAAAAGAAATCGAATGTTATACTAATGAATATGAGTGACGACTTTTAGAAAATCGTCGAAAAATCAACTTCATTATCGCATTCATCAGCGCCAAAGACGCCAAATAGCGGAAGCTGACAAAAATTCTAGAATATTCTACTCGTGAACTGGCAAAGATACCAAAAAACAAACTTCACTATTGAATTGGGCACCAAAAATTATTGAGATTACACCATTTAATTGGTCATCGAACAAAAAAACGGAATAGCACATTATGATAAATGTTCTAGAATATTCTATTCGTCAAATAGCAAAAAATGTTTCTCAAAATCGGACATTTGGTTTTTCATTAGTTTAATTTCGGTTTTCCAATATCTTTGTTAGTTGACAAATAGAATATTCTAGAATATTTCTCAAAATATGTTATTTGGTCTCTTTTTTGGTAGCCAACTCAACGGCGACGTCTGTTTTTTAATATCTTTGCTAGTTGACGAATAGAATATTCCAGAACACTTGTCAAAATGTGTAATTTGACCTCGTTTTCAATGGACAATTAAATGGTACAATTGATTTTTCAATATCTTTGCTAGTTGACAAATAGAACATTCTAGAATTTTTGTCAAACTACACTGTTTGATCTCATTTTTAATGACCAATTCAACGGTAAAGTCTGTTTATTGATATCTCTTCTAGTTGACGATTAGGATATTCTAGAATTTTACGTTACTCATTTTGCATTTGCATTTTGCATATTACGTATACAGAGTATACCTGCAGTGAAATTTTAAAATTTTTAAAGGTTACGAGATCCTCAGACAATTTTACCTACGGCCCTGGCTCTGGCTTGATACATAAATTGTCACCAACACAGACAAACAACAACATATCTGTGAGACGAGAACCCCACTAAATCGCTGACGTCACTACGTAAAATCGGAGTACGTACCATTGGATGGCCACTGTACTTCAATTTTCTCGATGCGAAAGCTCTTGGCTGTTCTTCACCCTTTTCATTTACATGGAAAAGAACTCTACCGACTCATTTTTCACTAGCGTCACATGTCAAGTATAATTTCCTGTTTTCATCGTAAAGTGCCAAACTGTTAGCGTTAATGAATGTGCGTTTCTCCTTGCTACCCCAAGTCCATTTGACATTCTTCCGTGTTAGATTGTGTAAATCGTTGCAATGAGTTTATATATCGGAGAACGTTCTAGTATAGAAAATGGTAAATAAATAATACTTCGCAAATATTTTTATAATGTAAACTTTTATTAATTCCGTTACTAATTACGTAGATAATTTTATTAAATATAATTCAACAATATTATAACAGTTTTTAAACAATAAAATTTTTACGTTTTTTTATGATGATGTAGTATTGATATACAATTTAATATACCATGTGAGTTTTTTGAGAGTTGCCATTTTTATTACAATCTTTGTATCATAGAAATGGTACTGGAAAAGGTTCTTTTCTTGGATGTAATGGTAATGTAACCAACCAGAACATTGAAGTAGCTTCAAGTACATATGCATATTTTTACCGCCTAACCGATAAATTAAAAAAAAATTAAAAAACTAAACTTGGGTAGAAAAATTTTTTTTGCTCACTTATGTTGCTAATTAATGCATTAGATCAGTTTTATCGAAAAATTAATATATAGTCTCATTTAAAAATCGATAAGTTTGTATCATAGCACGAAAACCATAAGAGCTATAAAGCTCCTGACTATAGCAATCGGTTGCTCCCGTCGATATCTACAACTCTCATTTGAACAATTTTTCGATTAAATCAACGGTTTGGCTGTAATAAAAATGGCAACCCTCAAAAAACTCACACAGTATACGAGACACGCGTGAGAATGTTTCCTTTTTGCATATTATTTTGTGTCTGTGTGTTACCTCGCGTATCCAACACACTCCGAGTAGCACTCGACCCCCACTCCACTACAGTCAAGTGACCATCCTATGTGTTCACTACATTGAGTTATCTCTTACTTAGATTCGTCCATCAGACCATCGTAGATTTGATTTTATTTACATGTAATGGTTTTTTTAAAATATATTACATATATTGACGGCTCAGTGTATGCAGCCAGTGGCGTATCGCCACAGGATGTGGAATGAACCATTCATAAAAATTCTCCAGGCGCAGAAGTGGTTCCATGATGTTTGTTGGTGTTGGGGCATTTTTAATACTTTCTAATTTGGTGCGTGACGACTGGATTCCATTTCGGATAATTTCGTGGCCCAAATATTCGATTGTTGTCTTCATGAATGTGTATTTGTTTTGAACACGCATACCAGCTTGACATAGCCTTCTAAAGACCTCTTTTAAATTGTTTAAATGTTGTTCATCCGTTGGTCCCGTGACAGCAATAGCATCAAAATATACTGCAACATTATCAATTCCTTCGAGAAGTTTCTCAATGTAACGACAAAAGAAAGAAAGAACGTTAACGATTCCAAACGGTAAACGATTGTATTGAAAATAGCCTTTATGCGTTGATATTATCAAATATTTGTCTGATGCTTCGTCTACTTCAAATTGTAAATAGGCGTCTTTCAGATCAATTTTTGAATAGCTTAAACCATTTGCCAATTGTCTCCTTAATTGGTCAAAAAGTGGAACTGGATGTTTTTCTGCGATTATAAATGAATTTATTGTTGTGCGAAAATCACCACAGATGCGTATTCCCCCGTCTTTTTTCATTAGATTAACCGTGGGTGTTGCCCACTCTATTGATGTTTCATTTGGATCAACAGGTGATATAATGTCTTGATGTACGAGACGTTCTAATTCAGTCTCAACGTTTCTTTGAATTCCAAATTTACTGGGACGTGCAGCTGTACGTTAAGGTTTAGCGTTTTCTTGAATGTGTAGTTTTACTTTGAAATCTTTAATTTTCCCTAGCGAATTCTTGAATAATTCGTCGTTGTCTCGAATAATATGTAATTTCTCCTTATTTTTTGTTTTATGTGAACCATTTCATGTCGAGTCGTCCGCTTGTAGAGAGTAAACTTGTTTAGAGAAAGGCATGTTGAATGCGTCGCTCCAGGATAAGCCAAATAGATTGCGTTATCTATAACAACCACAGGAAGTTTTTTAGTTTTATTGTCAACTATAACGCTTACCTGTGTTTCCTCCCTCGCGTTAAGCATGAAGTCACCGTATGCTTTTAATTTTGGCGGTTTTGTTAATCGCGGTTTACCAATTTTTGTCCACATTTCATAGTTTACGATCGAGTATGATGCACCAGGATTCGAATCCATAGTACAGTCAATATTATTGATTTTTACGTTGATTTTCTTCCCTTGTGACAAATGTGACGTTTTAAATATGTTTTCAAATTCGCTTTTATCCGTGTTTGCACTGTTCATTTTATAAATTTTGCGACTTTGTGCCCTATTTCGGATTTTGTTTTGAAAACATTTGCTAAAATTTTTGATTTGAGCTTTACCTGATTTTATACACAAGTTTTCAAAATGTCCTTTTAAATTACATTCTTTAGAAATATGATTATATGCTGCACACTTGTTATTAAAATGTTTATAAACACTACAACGTTTGCATTGTCTTTTTATGAATATAACGCGTTGTTGACATGTTACTGTCCGCAAATTGTATTTTTTATTTGTTACTATGACTGTTTTTTGTTCTAATTTTGTTAATGTTCAAATCATTTTCATTACTGTAGTCTTTTTCAGCTTCACGAGCTTCTGCAATTTCGATCACTTGCATAAAAGTCACTTCACATTTTTTATTGTTAATTATTGTTTTTAAATCTAGCCACTTTTGTTTAAGTTCGATTTCAAGTTTTTTATGATTTACTTGCTTCTTCACTAACTACATAACGAACGTTATATACCGAAAGTTCGTTCTGTAACGAAAAGTAGTTCAAAATGCGATTCACTGACGGAAATGTATTCGTTATAGCTATGACAATCTTCGTTATCTGAACGAAAATTTCAACCTTTCGTTTATATAAAGATTACACTACCCAGCATAATTTTTCCGGCAAAGCATCTGATACGTGATTTTAACTAAATAAGGCCTCCTGATTTCAGAAATGTTATTGGTTCTATTGTATCACATCTAGTTTTCGTGTTATTTACCATTTACTCTCTGAAAATATGTCATTTCGGTACAGTGCTGCTTTGTGGTAACAGCGAACCCGTTGTTGTTAGAATGGCCGTGGTGGTGGTTTGCTTTGTTAATGTTGCGTACGTTTGTCAATCTAAACCTCCTCCACCGACTATATCCCCTCCATTGAATTGGTCAAATAACAGAGTCTATTTTTAGCTCGTGGTAGCGACAATGCAGTGAAGCCAGTCAGTTGCGTCGTGATTGTGGCGGAAGTCTGACGTTTTTATACTGTGTTGTGTTTCGAAAATGGCAAGTGTGTCAGGAATTAGAAGAAGATGTGTGAATAAGCCAGTCTCATTCTGTTACGTGTGTGGGTGTTATATTATGAAGGGACAGAGTAGGCCAATAACTGCGTTAGTGAAACGTTTATATTATGCATATTTTAAAGTAAAATTATGAGACTTGGACAAGCCGTGGGTTCCCCATGGAATTTGCAAAACGTGCCTTGAAAACTTACGACAGTGGAGCATTGGGAAACGTAAGGCCCTTCCATTTGGGATAGGAATGGTTTGGCGCGAGCCACAGGACCACAGCAGTGACTGTTACTTTTGCCTGTGTAAAGTAGTGGGATTCAATAAGAGAAACAGGGATAATATTGTGTACCCGAATTTAAAGTCGGCGATGAGACCTGTTCCTCATGGACCGGAAATTCCAATACCTTCTCCTCCTACCAGTTTACCTGACTTTGATGGTTCCTCAAGTTCTGATAACGAGCAAGTTGATATGGATTTTTTACCTGCCGTAGATGCAGTAGGTCCACAATTGTTTAAACAGTCGGAGTTGAATGATCTGATACGAGACCTTGGTCTCACGAAGGAAAAAAGTGAACTACTAGGATCACGATTGAAAGAAAAAAACCTTCTTGTGCCTGGAACTACCTTTTCTTGGTATAGACATAGAGATAAGAAGTTCAGGAAGTATTTCAAGAAAGAAGATGATCTGACCTACTGCTGTGATATTCCAGGATTGATAGAACAGCTAGGGAGCGATTACAATCCTGAAGAATGGAAATAGTTTGTGGATTCCTCTAAGAGGAGCTTAAAGGCTGTACTACTTCATAACGGAAACGTTCTAGTTTCGATTCCTGTGGCACATTCCCTTTCACTAAAAGAAAATCATATCACAATGCAAACTGTTTTAGATAAAATCAAATATCATGAGCACTGGTGGGATGTGTGTAGTGACTTGAAGGTGTGTGGTATTCTATTAGGACAACAAGTAGGCTACACTAAATTCCCTTGTTATTTATGTGAATGGGACAGCAGAGCTAAGGACAAACACTGGTCTACACCTTCCTGGCCCAAGAAACAAGTTTTGACACCCGGTGTGAAAAATGTTACAAATGCTGCCTTAGTTGACCCACAAAAAATTATTTTGCCACCACTACATATCAAATTGGGAATCATGAAGCAGTTCGTTAAGGCCCTGGACAAAAGTAGCTCCTGTTTCAAGTACATTGCGAGCAAATTTCCTCATTTATCTGATGCAAAAGTCAAGGAAGGCATTTTTAATGGACCACAAATTAGAAAGCTTTTAAAAGACAGAAACTTTGAACAGACGATGAATGCCGTGGAATTTGCTGCATGGAATTCAATAAGAGACGTCATAACGAAGTTCTTAGGAAATGTAAAGGATGAACAATACGAAACAATAGTGAAAACGATGTTGGATAATGTAGCTTTTATTCATGTCAAGCACACTGAAACTGTACTTCCTTCATTCTCATCTCGATCACTTCCCTGAAAATCTTAGGGCTGTTAGTGAAGAGATGGGAGAGAGGTTCCACTAGGATATCAAGGAGGCAGAAAGAAGATACCAGGGGAGGTGGGATGAACCAATGATGGCCGACTACTGTTGGTGTTTGACAAAGTTGATGCAGTCAGACGTTAGGCAGCCAAGCGTTCATTCCAAGGGGACATGTAGGACTGTTAAAGTTTCTTCTATTCACATTTATCAATTCATAAAGATAATGAATAAAAGCTACATTATTTGCTTGTAAATCACGTTTAATTGTCAAAATAAATTGCTTTCATTGCCTCAGAGTTGTTTTTTTTTTTTTTTTTTTTTTTTGTAAATCAGTATTATATAAATGCTAAATATTTCATTGTAATTTTATACTCAATAATTATTCATTGTATGTAATAATTCAAGACAATATTCTACTAATTCAAAATATATATAATAATACACAAAATTATAAATATTTCCAAAATTATCAACATTTTTCAGTACTTTTTATGTTCAATATTCAGGTCTATCTCTTATTTTGATATACGACGTAGACAAAATGGTTTTGAATTAGCTACTTTTGCAACAGTAACATTAACAATTAGACACTTTTGTAGCAGTAACACTAACAATTAGACACTTTTGCAACAGTTTATTATTCTTTCAATAGGTTTTAAATAAAACAACATTCGTACAAACCTATCTATTTACATCGTAGGTACGTCTTTTTTATCATAACTTATGAAAACTAACATATTTTCCTATAATAGAATATTCTCCTATAAAACAAGTCTCTTTACTGTAATTTAACAGTAAAACTTAAATCAGAACTACGATGTTTCACAAATTTTATTCTGTACACATTCGCAGCCTGTTATATTTGACAATTCCACTAGTTTCTTTGTATTTTTTTCTAGTTATTGCAATAGTAAATATTTTCTTAGAGAAAGTAATAGAATTATCACATACAATTATTTGATCCTCTGCAGGCTTTGGAGTGCTACATATTGACCACCTAACTAACTACTTTTGTTCTTAGTTTTTCTAATGACGCTATTTTTATATAAATAATTAGATAATTTTGCGACTGGTTTGTGTTGCTTGCAACTCCAAAATTAAAGGGGAAAGAGCTGACTTTGCACCGTTTAGTTGGTATTCTTTGGTGCAGTTTATCCTCCTGAATAATAAACGGTATCTAACTCAATTTTGAAAAAATCGTCAATTAGATAGTTTTGAAACTCACGAGACTGATTTCAACATATTACATCAAGATATCATAACATTTCAAGATATTGTAACAATAGTTACAATGAATATAAAAAAATGAAAATTTTTTATATTTGTTACTCATGTATGTGGGACAAAAAAAATTGTTTAGGTTAAACAAAAAGGAATCAGTATTAGTTTTTCTGAATTGGAGAATACGTATTAATTAACGTAATTATTCTGCATAGGTAATATGCAAAATGCAAATGCAAAATGAGTAACGTAAAATTCTAGAATATTCTAAACGTCAACTAGCAGAGACATGAAAAAACAGACTTCGCCATTGAATTGGTCACTAAAAATGAGATTAGGTAGCGCAGTTTAAAAAAAATTTTAGAATGTTCTATTTGTCAACTAACAAAGATATCGAAAAATCAATTGCATCATATAATTGGTTATTGAAAAAGAGGCCAAATGGCGTATCTTGACAAATGTTTTGGAATATTCTAATATGCGTTATGGGTTCTGTCGCACACTACCGTATGAAACGTATGCTTCCCCCCCCCCATTTGGCTGAGAGTGTTCGATCACTTTTCGAAGCGTACTGTACTTATTTATATATAATATGTACTTGTTTATATAATAAATAACATTTACCGACCCCTCAAATAAAAGTTTACCGACGCTTCTGATCTTCCGATTTTACGTACTTCCCCTTAAATTTGCACCGACCACTACGTACCATTGGATTTGTGATGTACAGCACCTGCGAACTCTAGTGTCAGATAGTTGTATCTTGGTCAAGTACGAGGGTATGCTGATAAAAATGTTACTATTTCAAAAAATTATTTTACACAATCTCGTATATCATATACCAGGTTTTGTCAGAAAACTAAATTTAGTTTATGTCGTACAAGTTTGTATTAAACTGAATAATTTTTTTTCCATTAACTATTTTGCAATATTTCTTAGTGCATCATATGGGGGAGTGAATTATGTATATGTATGACTTTCTAACTCAAAACCGCCAAAAAACGTTATACGAGGTTGAGAAAGAGTATGCGCGATATGTGGGTATCAGTGACGTCGAGTTGAGGTGCAGTTAATCGACTAAAGTTAGTCATTAGTCGAAAATATCGAGCATAGAATAGTTCCGCTAGTGATTTTAATGGAAATTACACATTTCATGTCACTGTGAGATCCAGTGTAACAGATCTCGTATGAATAGATTCTTCCTGCGCTCAGATTATTCACGATATGCAAGTATTTAATCCATGAGACGTGTCAAAGCATAACATCCCAGAAAACAATATAAACTTGTTTCAGACTTGCAACAAGTTTGATACATCAAAAAAGAAGACTTGCTTCAAGTTCGCCATGGCAACTTTACAAATTTGCAGCAAGTTTAAATCAAACTTTCTAGTTTCACTGTGACAAACTTGCATGAAGTTTGTTTTTTCGAAAGAATATACAAACTTGATATCACAAACTTGCTTAAGGTTTGTTTTAACATACTAACTACAATTTTGTTACAACAAACTTGCCCTACCTTTGTTACGATGGTTATAATAATTTTCCTAGGTTAAAATTATTATTACCACCGTAACAAAGGTACAAATCTACAATTCGACAATATCTTACATATATATGTAAGATATTGTCGAATTGTAGATTTTAATGAAACCTGGCGATTTGGGCACTAGTTCGTGGCCAAACACCTTAGACATCCTGTGATCACAGATTAATAAAATAGTATCATATTGTCCGAAACAAAATTGTGTACAGTTCGACTTATCTGTGTAGGTCAGTCAATTTCTTTTTTAATTTTCATACAAAACGTAACACGTCCTGTCATTTGCCTACAAATAATGTGCATTCTGTTGTCTATGACCTGCACAGATAAGTTTAACCTAAAAAATCACAATAATGTAAGTCTTCACAGAAAATATTATTGCTGTGACTTTGTGAATACAACAACGTGAATAAAACATACAATTTTTAATCATATGACTATTTATTTATTAATCAGTCAAGTCATTAGTAATAGCTAATTTCAAAAAATGTTAAAATTTAAAAACTTAGAAAATAACAAATCTTATTTTTTTTTAAGAAAAAAAATCACACACACACAAAAAATCACAATTTAAAATCATTGTCTAAAATGATTCATTAGAACCCAGATTATACCCGCTAGCTTCAAATTCCGATCTTTATTTTGTCTATCAGCTCTGAAACAAATAAAAGAAATTGTTATAAACTCTTAAAGAAATCGTTATTAACTCTTATTGTATAAACTATGCTAATAAAAGGGGCAAAAAGATGTTAATGTAACAATCTTGCAATAAAATCTAAAACTATGTAGTCATGTACACATGGTGCATGGACATGGAAAGTCATAGGAAGCAATTTGATATGTGATTCAAATTAAAAAATCAATGCTTACCTAGAATAATAGAAAAAAATATGTTTATTATATTTCAGAACTTTACCTCCTTCTTATTCTAACTTTTGCTTGATTCAGCCAGTCACTAGTAATTTCCTTAAGATGTTCATCCGTTACATCATCATAGATTTTTTTGCAGATTTCTGAAAAAATAAAAAAATTAATTATAAATTAATCATAACAGCTCAGTTTTACAGGGAAGTAGGTAATCCAAAGAAAAGGGGTAACCCCTACAGCTGGGTCAGTTTTATTTTCATTGCGAGGTTGTAAGGCACTGACCCAGTATGGGAGCAGACAATGCTTTACATGCTTATTATCTCACAATATGGTTTTTTATGTCATACAATCATGATGTTTAAATTTATAAATGATAAATACTTACGAAAGATTATTTTACATGTTTCTGTTGTCAGAAATGATTTTTTGTTTGAATTTTTCATTGGTTTTCCTGTTAAGGAATATTCTGCTACTTCATCAGGCAATATTCGTCTAAGAATGTTCGTAGTAATGCTACGAGCATTTTTGCCACCAATCCCAGCCAAGAATTTCATCTAAAATGTGATAAATCACTAACATTATTAAGAAAAAAATTATAATATATATTAAATAACTTGGTAATTTAGAAAAGGAGAGTGGAAGTCAGCACTGTTTTTAATTGCTCACACACTGTTAGCAGTTAATTGAAAAATTCGAGAACATTATTAATAATTTTGTCAATTAAGTTTTGTGTTCTTACTAGCATGTTTGTGTAAGCCCAAAGCAAGTAATTAAATTGTGTTGCCTTCCTTTTTTTAAACTTTAAATAACGTATATTATACCTACAGTAGATTGTTTGTTGCGGCTATTCTTCAACTGCTTATTCAAATTACAAAAACTTCTGTCATCCTTTACTGGAAGATTTGTCAGAAAGTCAGGAACTGTAAAAGTATCTTCTCGTTGATTTATTGGCTATAAAGATGACCGTGCTAATAGTAAGTCCAGTTTTCTATTAACTTCATTCATCTGTACAGGTAAGTCTGTGACCACCTGGATAAGATGGCTTTGTCGTATTGAAAACTGCTTGCTCAGAATACAGCCTGTAATAAAAAGCAAGTTACATCTGAATGGCCCATGTAAAAGAAAATATTAAAAAAATTAGTTAAAATCTTTAGCAGATGTACAATTTATTGTACGATTTGGATCAGTATTGGTGCTGTTTGTTACATCTGAAATTTCCATAAAATCTTCAACTTCTCCAGTAAATAAGGTGCTTCTTGTAAAAGTATATTCAGGAGGAGCTGCGCTTGTTAAAGGCTGAGATTTGCTTTGAATACGACCTGTAATAAGAAAAAAATTACAACAATATTTTTTTGGGATATATAAATTTCACGAAGAATTTTTTCACGCAATTTGGGAGAAGGTTGAAAAAATTCTTCGTGAAATAAGAAAAAAAACTAAGGCGTGTATTACAGAACGATACTCAAGCGGAGATCTCCGCTTAAGCATAGTTGGAAAGGGATGTACGTATCTGTTGAATGTATTCGCATCCCTTTCTAACTGCACTTGAGAAGAGATCTCGACTTGAGTGTCGTTCTATAATACGGGCCTACAGCTCATATTATCATCAAAATAAGCTAAGAACTTGACTAGGTGTAAGATTTTCTACATTATTTTGAACCATCTCGACTGTGCTGTTTGTCGCAGCCACTTCTGTCAATTTTTCAATACACTCATTTTTTCTTGTTCCAGGTGTATGATTTTCTACATTATTTTGAACCATCTCGACTGTCCTGTTTATTGCAACCACTTCTGTCAATTTTTCAGTACACTCGTTGTTTCTTGTTTAGTGACGTTTAGGAGGAATGGGGTACGTAACACTTGGCTGGGTTTTTTTCATTTTCATAGTGGGATAATCATCCGGAGAATCTGAATCTTCAGACGAATATTCTCTCTTGATCTTTCTTTTTCGTATGATGAATTCATCATCCGAGGCTAAATTGGAGGTTTCTTCAGCTTTTTTCAAGTGGAGACGTGCCTCATTATAAGTTTCTGAAATTATAATGCATGTTTTTTTTAACTGGTTTAAAAAATTAAATTAAATTTGAAAGAAGTAGTGAAACACAAAAGTTTATATAATTCTTAAATAACTTATGTTGAAAAATAAAGGACATACCATATCTTGTAAGAACTTTTATTGTGGCTTATCATATTGTGGCCATGATTCGTCGGGGTCAGCCCTTTTCCTTAAAAGTTTGTTTTTCATCTCCTCTGTGCGTACATTCGGGTAGTAGCAAATATTGCCATGTGGGTTTATCCAATTTGATGCTACTATTCTGGGAGCATCATCTTCATTCACAAATGTGACAATGACGAAGTTTGGAGTGTCCATTATGTTGAATCTTTAAAAATTGAATTGTGGTCAGCTAATATGTATTTATTATATAAATATCTATCTAGTAAATGTATATTTACTACAAAAACTTACAGAAAATGGACAATGTACATAATTAAATGCTATAGGATAAAATGATAAAAGGAACTATGAATGTAACATTCTTATAGCAACATGATTATTTTGGAAAGGAAGAAATACAACTTTACCTACAATGTCACTAACTTATTTTTCACATCGGTTCAATTTATTTTTTACAACATATATATTTATGTGTGAACTTTCTATTAATGGTGCAGCAAAGAAATTTCCTTTTGATGAAAACTCTCAACATAATGTAACCATTTTCTGTATATTTGTGGAAAATACAATGTTCTGTACTGTCACAATGCTACCATCTTTTAAAACACAGTGGGAATTTGGATGTTCAATCGTCATTTCAAAAGAATGAAATTTGACAGATCTGAATTGTTGAAATTTATCACAACCTGGTAAAAGTAAGCCTGAAGAATGAGGTTTTGAGAAATATGGTAAAGAAGAAACACACGGTGAAATATTTTTGATCCAAACATTACCATTAGATATTTCCCCAAACCTTTTAATGATTTGCTGAAGGGGTCTCTCCTTTTCTGACACCTCTTGTGAAAATTTGTAAAAAGTTCTCAAAGGGAAAGGCGGAGCATGAATCAAGTGCTCCAAATTCAAATACATCATCACTAAGGTGTGTGAAACCATGTAAGTTATAAGTGGCAAATTTTGGCCCCTATAAATCTATGTAAGATTTGGCAAAATGTATTAGGAGGCTCTTAGCATAGTCATTGTATTCTAAACAATATTCGGGACTTAATAATATACAAATTGAAACCGCAAGACTGATAAAATTGTTATAATATGCTAAATAGTCAGACTTTATTTTAAAAAGTACTACTGGCCCTAAGTATGAGAGAAATTGACGAAATTCAGTTGCTTTCCATCTTGTCACATCATTCAAAGAACGTGGTTTCCTATTAAATTCTGATGGCATATGTTCAGCTAGAGCGACTAGGTCAGTACTTATAGAGGTTATAATTTTATGGGGTTTATGGGGTACAATATGTGGTTCTGAAGTTGGACTATCGTATGTAAGGTTTTTATTAGCTTTCCATTCATTTTCAAAATATCGTTATTTTCGGTATCGATAACTTTCGATAACGAAAACTATAACATCCATTAAAAAACAAACCTTATGAAAACCTTACATACGACAGTCCAACTTCAGAACCACTTATTGTGACATTATTACCCACTCTCAGTGTGTTAATATTAAAAATGAGTGTATGTTAACTAATATGTAATTTAAGAGGGTGACTCAACCCCTCTCCAATGTTGCTCAAACTTTGAAATCGAAAATTTCATTTCTACGTTATTCTAAATGTCTTAAACTATTTTCCATGAAGAAAAACTTCTTAAACTACCCAAGTAGTACGACTATTCGACACAGTCACCCCCTAGTTAACTACCCCTAAACTTAATATTAGGACATTGAGCAAAAATAGGTCAATTAGATTTTTTGACGTAGATTTCAAATCTGTAAACAAAATTTTTAGATTGTTTAATTTTCACCCCCTTTTTGCAAAATTAACCCCTAAATATTAACCCCCAGCCACCCCTGTTGACACAATTTGAACAAATTGCATACCAATAGATAGCTCTTTAAAAAAGAGCAATATAATTTAAATTTTTTAACCAATTTAAACTTTTGCTCTATCTCTTACCGTTTTCGAAATATTTAAAAAATTAAATTTTTCTCCCAATTTTTGGAGGGCGATTTCACCCCTTCAAACCGTTTTTCCGCCGATAAAGAAAAATACGTGTCGCTTATTTTTTAGTGTTCTACAACATATCTAAGTTTCATCAAAATCGATAGGTCCGGCCTCGGGACGTTTACTTGTCAGTTGAACTACTTTTGAATAAAGGTACACCATCAATGTTAATTAGTATAAAAATTTCACTTATAGGTTCAGTGACATAAGTCCAACATTTTTCGTAAATTTCACTCTAAACCTATATGCGAATATAGTCCTGGTTCAACAACTCGAGTAATGACATTTACTGGGGTCTTAAGTAAAGTTCTAGCATCCGCTGGCAAGTCAAAACACCTGTGACTGCGTAAAATACTCAGCAATGATGTAACAGCAATGTGTGGTACTTGATGTTTAAGAGCCCAATGTCTTAAATTGGTAGCAAATGTATCATTTACATCAGCAGGAGTTTCATGAATTTCATATTCAATGTCTGATAGGGGGCTTTCATCAATAATATTTTGATATACAGAAACATTTTCATTAGACGAACAAGGTTGTTGGATGGGGGGAATTGGAATGAAGAGAACAGGAATCTGGGTTAGTATTTTCAAATTCATTCTCATTATTAGGCCATATAGTTTCTTCATGACAAAATGAAATTGCTTGTGTAGAATGAATGCTACCAGCATTGATATTTGTATGAGTGAGAGCCATTTCTCTGTTAATTCTTTTTAATCGTCCTTGTTTGGACATTGGTAAAAAGGGTTTTCGAGACATGTTTACTCCTTCCTGAAAAAAATAAATTAAAAATTTACTTAAATATTATTAAAAACTGAAGCCATGACATGACTGCACTCAGAGTTCTTAGAAAATCATTAATAACATTATCATTCTTTGTTTTGGCTTACTTAGCGCTGTATAGCGCAAATCGTGTTAACAAAATATGAAGAAAAGACAGAGTGGCAGTAATTGAATTGAATTTTTGACTAATACCCATGTCTGCAATATCGGTGTGACAGTAAATTTTTAAGTTATGCAACTAGATATATTATCTAAAACCCTGTGAGGCTGTGAATAACATTAAACATGGACTTTTTATTTTAGATAGTATGTGAATACAGTTAGAAGCAACAAAAAATATAAAAGAGACTTACCTCAATTCCACCAAAACAAAAAGGATAATAATCTATTTCACAAGCATAAACTGATCGGGTGCAAGTTGAACTTTGTTAATGTATTTAAAAGAAAATTAGAGATATATTTGAAATCTGCCAAATTGCGCCACTTTTTTGAATCGTCTGCATAATCTGTCAGGGCTAACATTTAGGTGCCAAATCTGCCCAAATCGCAGAAATCTGCTTCAAACGGCCACCCTCACGAGTCTCGCGCGAGTTACAGTTTAGGCTTAGTTTATACTCATATAAATAATATTAATTTGACTTCAATGGATTTTTCCTTAAAATTTAGATATCTATTTCATTTATTTCTAATACTAAAAATTATATTTTTAATTCATTTTATTTCAGAAAATAATATTTTATTTCATATATTTTATTAACAAATTATTTAAGTAAAAATCTCAATTTTAATTCAATGAAATTGTCAAATTTGCAAATTATGTATTTTTTAACGGATGTGTGACGAAATAACTTCCTCACACCAAAAATTGTATATAAAGCAAATACAATCAATAAAGAATGAATTCTTATTTTTCAAATTTACGAAATAGGCAAAAACTCTGCCCAAATTATTACTGAAAATTAATTGTTAAGTTATCATTGTAAACTTTTTGTAAAATTAAAAATAATTTTTTTTTTAATTAAATCCTTCGAACAAGTTATTTTACTGGCGCAGTCGTGCGGATTTTTAAGACGTAAACGTAGAAAGTGGTTAAACTCGCGAAAAAAACATTTTAAACGAATATTAAAGTGCATTTTCGGGCTGAAACGAATATTCAGTTTTGGAGGGTTTCCCAACGTCTACAGAAGTACGCAAAAAGAATCCAGAACCTACAATCAACCACTCCAGGATACCAGAAGGATCTTTGGTACACTTCACGAGAGGATATCGAGAAGCCGACGGTCAACTCCCGAATCCAACTAGCAAATTGAACTGGAGAACATGGAAAACTGGGTACAGTTGTGAATACGATTTTAATATATTATCTGCTTGCATCCATTCGCTTTTTATCATTCCTTGATGCCTGTTTTCGTTAAACAAAAGAGAAATAGGGATTCCGTTTCGAATGCACATCGAAGTATTGATTCTGTTAGCGTAGATAACAATAGTAATAGTAGTTTAGAATCGGTAAATATCGACGAAGAAATATTAGACCAATTAAAATTATAAAATCTTTCAAAAGATTTCACAAATTTAAATAATATTAGTAATTGTAACGAAACATTAGAACTAAATATGGCCGTAAGCGAAATTTTTAATAATTTACGCATCCCAGATGCAGTTAAGGATTTACCGTCCTTTGACGGAAATCCAAAATTACTGTTTGAATTTATAGAAAACGTTGAAGAAATTTTATCTATAATATAAATGCAAATGCGGCATATGGCAAAATAGTTTTAAGGGCAATTAGAAATAAAATAATAAATAATGCTAATAAAATTTTAATAATGTATGGTACACCACTAGATTGGGAAACAATAAAAAGCAATCTAATCTCTCACTATAGCGACAAACGTAACGAAACTTCTCTAATTAGGGACTTACATTCACTAAAACAAAACAACAAAACTGTTGAACAATTTTATAGCCAAATAATAGATATAAGTATATTCAACCATCATAAACCACATTAAATTAAATGAACGTATTTCCACTGTCATACATGCGAAAGAAAATTTATACTCAACTATGTGTCTGAATATATTTTTATCGGGTCTCAGAGAACCATTACGGAGTAGTATTAAGGCTATGAAGCCGACGAAATTAGTACAAGCCTGCCATTTTGTATCGAAGAGCAGAACATACATTATTTAAAACATACAAATAACACACACAATTATCCTCGAGACCAAACCAAATCAAAATTAACATCACTCATTCCTAAATCAACACTTTAATAAACCTTCAACTTCCTATCAACCTGCAGTTAGACCTAATCTAACTCAAAACCGAACAAATCAACCTACACCAATAAAAAATAATCCATTCAACAATACCAACATGTATAAACCAATCCATTATCAACAACCAATATTTACCAGAAATATTCCTCAACAACCACCCCCTGCTAGACAAAATCCTTATCGACCAACACCTATGGACATTAGTACACAAACACGACAAAATCATTCGACACCAATTAGACAACAACCAGTAGGACATACATTTTTTAATGTAAATAACAGAAATAGAAATTTTAATAGCGAGGAATTACACAATACAGAAATAACAAACGAATATACAGATAGTGAACAACATAATTTAGATTACAACGAAACTGAAGGACAATATCAAAATTGTCAAAATCTGGATGCTTATTATGTTCCGGAGGCCGAAGATGAAAATTTTACATTCAGTGGCCCGAACCAATCGGATACTTAGATCTAAACGTACATGGACATCATTTACCCTACATTCACATTCAACTCCCAAACGGACCTAAACTAAAATTATTGATTGATACTAGAAGTAGCAGTTCCTTTATAAATCCCGAATATATACGAGACGAGCATATACAGATAATTACACCTAAAACAATAACCACAATACTCAATACACATAAAATTAACCAACAAGTATATTTACCAATATTTAACGAATTTAAACAAACGGGTGAATTACCATTTTTAGTTCTTAAATTTCATAACTATTTTGATGGGCTTATAGTTATTGATAATTTGAAACAATTAAAAGCTACTATTGATATTGAAAATGGAATTTTAATTACCCCATTTGTAAAAATTAAGTTTTTGTATAAACCAAATTTTATGTCACAAAAATACTTAGTAGAACCAAATATTTCAAAACTTTTCTGTTTACCAGTTGATTTTAATACTCCATTTATTTATTGTCCAAAAATTGTTTTAAGTAATGGTTTAATAATCTCGGAAGGTATTTACAAAACAAAAAATAATTATGCATTTCTGGAAGTAACAAACCCAACAGTTAGTACAAAAACATTATTTATTGAACAACCACTAAAAGTACAACCGTATAATTCTAATGACTATTTTGAAATTAATAATTTTAATTTTTCATCCCATTCTACGCAATTAGATGGCATAGAAAATCTTATTCGGGTTAATCATTTAAATAATTTGGAACGTAAGGCGATTATTGACCTATGCAAACAGTACAACGATATTTTCTTTAGGGAAGGACAACAACTGACGTTCAGTAGTACAATAAAACACCAAATTAACACACATGACGAAATATCTATTTATACTAAAAGTTATAGATATCCATTTATTCACAAAAATGAAGTTCAGAATCAAATAAATAAAATGTTAGAACAGGGGATAATCCGTCCTAGTCATTCTCCATGGTCTAGTCCTATATGGATAGTGCCTAAAAAGAAAGACGCATCAGGAAAACAAAAATGGCGACTTGTAGTCGTCTACCGAAAGGTAAACGACAAAACAGTGGACGACAAATATCCAATCCCTAACATTACTGACATACTTGACCGACTTGGTAGAGCAATGTATTTAACAACATTAGATCTGGCTTCTGGATTTCATCAAATAGAAGTTGATCCTAAAGATATCGAAAAGACCGCTTTTAGTGTTGAGCAAGGGCATTTCGAATATGTCCGTATGCCTTTTGGGTTAAAGAAGGCCCCGGCAACCTTTCAAAGGATCATGGACTTAGTATTAAAGGGCCTACAAAACATTTGCATGGTATATATTGACGACATTATTATTTTTAGCACTAGTTTGGAGGAACACATTGAAAACTTACGGAAGGTATTTGACAGACTTAAACAAGCAAATTTAAAGATACAATTGGACAAATCAGAATTTTTGCATAAGGAAATAGCCTTTTTAGGTCACATAATTAGCGACAAAGGTATAAAACCAAATCCGGATAAAATTAAAATTATTCAAAAATATCCCATCCCTAGAACCCAAAAAGAAATAAAATCATTTTTAGGACTTGTCGGTTACTAGAGAAAATTTATAAAAAACTTGGCTAAATTAACTAAACCTTTAACCGCCTGTTTAAAAAAGGACACACAAGTAGTTATAACTGACGAATATAAAAAAGCTTTCGAAGGCTGTAAAAGCTTATTAATGAACAACCCAATACTTGCGTACCCGGACTTCACAAAACATTTTAATTTGACTACAGACGCTAGCAGTTTTGCAATAGGTGCTGTCTTAAGCCAAGGACCAATTGGACAGGATTGACCCATTTGCTATGCTAGTCGTACCTTTAACCAATCAGAATGTAGTTACAGCACAATAGAAAAGGAGCTATTTGCCATTGTTTGAGCCTGTAAATATTTTCGACCGTACCTCTACGGACGAAAATTTAACATAGTTACAGATCATAAACCACTTACATGGCTTATGAGCCTGAAAGAACCAAATAGCAAACTTGTTAGGTGGCGTTTACGTTTAGAAGAATTTGACTATAAAATCATTTACAAAAAAGATAAACAAAACACCAATGCAGATTGTCTTAGCCAAATTCCCATCGAAATCAATAATAACGAAAGTACAGGGACCGAACAGGGTAGTTCAGACTCAGTGACGCAACATAGTGCCGATTCAGACAATGACTTAATTCATATTAGACCGGACCGTATATTACAAATTTTATTTAAAACGAAAAAACGACAAATTTTCAGAAAACCGAACTTTTCTAATCAGGACATAATAAACATTTTTAAACAATATATTAATACAAAGAAAATTAATGCAATTTATTGCCGAGATGACAATTTATTTAGAATAATTCAGGAAATTTATTCAAACTTTTTCTCTAGAAACAAAATTTTTAAAGTAATTAGATGTACAGAATTTTTGACTGACATTACAAACGAGGACGAACAAGATTTAGCAATTACTGACTATCATAAAAACAATAATCACAGAGGAATAAACGAGACATTACTTCACTTAAAACGTGACATTTATTTCCCAAATATGAAAAGCAAAATTACAAAAATTATAAACAATTGTGAACTTTGTCAGTACTGTACTGTAATCGTCGATGGATAGTATCGTCTGTTATGGAATAATTTTGTGGGGTTCTTCAACAGGAATAGATCGGTTATTTAAAATACAAAAAAAGATTATTAGAAGTATAGTAAATATACCGTGTAGACAGTCTTGTAAGGAACATTTTATTAATTTAAAAATTTTAACGTTACCATGTATTTTTGTGTATCAGATCTTGACTTACGTCCATGAGAATAAACATACTTGGCCAAATCATACAGATTTCCATAATTATAATACAAGAAACAAAAATAGCTTCTGTATACCGTACCAAAGATTGAATTTAGTAAAACAGCCTATAAACTATCTCGGTTTAATATTATACAATAGGTTATCTGAAGGTGTGAAGCGCTTATCAATAACTAACTACAAGGCTAGAATAAAAAAAGTACTCACTGATAAAGCATACTACACAATACAAGAATGTTTAAATGATAATAATCTAAGTATGTAACTGAAATCAAATTTGACGAACTCAAAAAATTTTGTAAAATTTTATGGAGTAATAAATTATTATTATTATTATTATATTATTATCAAAACAAATGTACTCAATTTGAGAAAACTTTCGTCTGTAAACATACACTGAATTCAGAAAAAGCCAAAGTTTCAGAATGCATCGGTAACATACTAAATAACAAACATGCCAACTGCAAGCTAGAAGATAAACCCAACTTCAAAACAATTTTCCAACCTGAAGAAAACTTCATCCTTCTCATCAATATGCCGAAAACAAATATTACATCAACATGTGGACTTCTGGAAAAGGAAATATTTGGAACCGCCTTAATGCATTACGAAAATTGTACAGTCAATATCAATGATATGGTTTACGATAGCCGAATCTTCATCGAATGGGACACAATCCATCTGATTCCGGCCTCATTCATACATATAAACGAAACCGAAACACTGGAAACGTTAAGTTTGGAGAAACTAGCCGATTTTCATTTCAAAAACACCGAGAAGCTGCATATAATGGAAACCCAACTTCAAAATCGAGATTACATCCTGTACGGAACAAATAGCTTCATAACACTTACAATTGGTTTATACATTCTACAAAACTTGACCCAGTGGAAAAAGAAAAAGCCCAAAGAAGTTACAAAGGTTATCCACACCATCAACAAGGACGCCTCGGTTCCGCCACAAGAATCAAGATTCCTATGGACGTTACCTTCGGACTAAGAGAGGAGGAGTTACAGTTTAGGCTTAGTTTATACTCATATAAATAATATTAATTTGACTTCAATGAATTTTTCCTTAAAATTTAGATATCTATTTCATTTATTTCTAATACTAAAAATTATATTTTTAATTCATTTTATTTCAGAAAATAATATTTTATTTCATATATTTTATTAACAAATTATTTAAGTAAAAATCTCAATTTTAATTCAATGAAATTGTCAAATTTGCAAATTAGGTATTTTTTAACGGATGTGTGACGAAATAACTTCCTCACACCAAAAATTGTATATAAAACAACTACAATCAATAAAGAATGAATTCTTATTTTTCAAATTTACGAAATAGGCAAAAACTGCCCAAATTATTACTGAAAATTAATTGTTAAGTTATCATTGTAAACTTTTTGTAAAATTAAAAATAATTTTTTTTTTTAATTAAATCCTTCGAACAAGTTATTTTACTTTACGCGTGAGTGTAACGGTGAGGTTGCAGCAATGTTGTCAGAAACTTGAAACATCATCTTTGTCATTCGAGCAATATTGTCGCAAACTTGAAACTTCATATTTAACTTAACAATATTGCAACTATATTGTCACAAACTTGCGTCGTCATATTTGACGCAGCAATTTGGAATCAAAGAAAAATCAAAGTTGTCCCAAGTTTGCATACTATCTGGGATATGTCAGTTTTCACTTGCTAATTTTTTTTGAATGTTTTAGATCCTCAAAAAAATCTGCCAGTAGTATCTTCAATTTCTGAATACCACTTTTTTTGGACTGAAGACAAACAGTATTTATACCACCAAGCAAGAATTCATCTAATAATATATATTTTAATGACTCTTCTAGCGGATAGCTACACCATAATTTAATTATTGCAATAGAAAAAGCTGCACAAGAAGCACGACTTATGACAAATAGGAAAGTTACATTGGAGTTACAGTACAGAGAGGTTACAATAGGAGTACATTAAAAGTAAAATTGAATGTAGAAAACTGATACAGAAATGTAAAAAAGATTGTAATATACAGTTGATGGATGCTAATAAATTTAATACAGTAAATAAGAACCGGTGATATTAGATATAGAAAAAGTTGAACAGTATTTTAAAACAATTTATGAACCTGTTTCAGTCTTTAATATCAATGTTTCAGAAACTTCACATCCATTTTTTCACACATAAATGTACTTTATATTTATTTATAATTTTATTTTTTATTTAATTGTAATTGTATTTACTCATAATTATATTTACAGTCAGCCACACTCGTATACGTACAGCAGCATATTTTCTTATATGACAAAATTTAAAAAAAGTGGATTCCCTTAATTTCCCATAAATTTGAAGTTTTTTGTTTATAGTATTAATATTTGGATTTTCTACTTCCTATATAAGCTAAAAAAATTTCATTAATATTTTTTAAAAAAAATTCTCTAAAAAAAAATATTATGCATGCAATTTGTATCAACATGTACAACGCCACATTCGTATTCGTACACCATAAAATTTGATAAATATTTTTATAATGTTTCAAAAATGAATTACTTTAATTTCAAATTTAGAAGTATATTTACGTAGTTATGTACCTTTATTTTAAATAAGCATAAAATTTAATAATCCTTAAGGTCAAATTTTTGATTAATTTGCCGAAAAAATAAAAAAAATTTTAATGAAGTGCAAAAAATTGTTATTGATGTATGTTAATAAAATAAATTCCTACAGAAAGTCCTTGAACCTCTTAAATGATAAATGAACAACTATTTCACATTTAATTTGTCATAAAGGGTAACCAACAGGATAATAAATTAGAAAATAACTCTTGAAATATGGATAAAAAATATTACGTCTTACTCTAAATTGTCATTTTTTAATGAAAAAATTAACAAAAATCCATAAAAAAATGATAGAATGGTCAGGATTAAGTGAAAGGGTTACTTAGCAAAGTATTTTTGTCCTGGAAGAATTTCTCGCGTTATTGAAAGACATGATATATACCGTGGTGTACGTGGTAAGTAACATAAATAAATAATAAAACTTATATTGCTCTAAAATGTAGAAAATAAGGATTTAAGGACAAGGTCAATGATGAAAATCTTAATTTTACGCTTATCTGTTAATATTTTGTTACATTGAGATTCAGAATCCTTATTTACGTAGTTTCTGGAACTATCTATCTATCTTTGTTTATATATGTTATTTACATGCATTTTTTCCCACGGTATATATCACGTGTTTTAATAACGCGAGAAATTCTTTCAGTGCGAAACTTCTTTGCTATGTAATCCTTTCATCTTATCCTGACCATTTTAGGGCTCTTTGGTGGATTTTTGTTAATTTATTCATTCAAAAATGACAATTTAGAACAAGATGTAGTATTTTTTATTCATATTTCAAGAGTTATTTTCTAATTTATTATCCTGTTTGTGGTCCTTTATGACATATTAAGTGTTAAATAGTCGCCTACTTACAATTTAAGCCCTTTCTGAAAAATTTATTTTGGTACCATAGATCAATAATCGATTTCTTGGACTCTATTGAAATTCCTTTAATTTTCCAGTAAATATATGGAAAAATTGACCTTGAGGATTATTATATTTTATGTTTATCTAAAATAAAGGTACATACCTACGTATAAACATGCTTTTAAATAAAGTAATTCATTTTTGAAACTTACAAAAATATTTATCTAATTTTAAGGTGTACGAATACGAATGTGGCGTTGGACATGTTGATACAAATTGCATGCATAACATTTTTCTTAGAAATTTTTTTTTTTTAAAAACTATTAATGAAATGTTTTTAACTTATATAGAAAGTAGAAGATCCAAATATTAATATTATAAACAAAAAAGTTCAAATTTGTGGGAAATTATGGGAATCCATTTGGTAAAAATTTAGTCATATGAGTAAATATGCTGCTGTACGAATACGAGTGTGGCTGACTGTACGTCTGTAACCAAAACTTATGTATTCAGTGGTAGAAATCAGAATTATGAAATGTAAAATTTAATAACTAATTTGTAAACAGCAAGTCTATTGTAAGAGAAATTTCTCTATCAATAAAATTATTCTATTCTATTCTGTCCTGTTTCTGTCAGCAGAGTAGGACAATCTGTTATTAAAAAGTTGTACAGACAGCACGTCGCCAGAACAACTTTATTCACCTATTGAGGTTTCACTTCAACTCTTCTCTGATATATACGAAACTGTTTACTTAAAATACCAAATGAATCTTCAACTGTGTTTTTTCTTCTGCTTAATCTGAGATTAAAATTTTTTTTATCATTTTGGGTTGAAAGGTCGTTTTTATGATGATAAGGTCTTTTCAGATTTCGATGAAGGGTGTAACGAAATAGAGCCACCACCACCGCAATCGATATATATTTGATAGATTTTCACGATTTCCACAGTAATTTTTACCGATTTTCATTTGAATTTTCTTGAATTTTTTTAATAAACAATTTATGAACTAATTGTGTGATGATGCCATTGACACAACAGTAATGTTATGTCAATTGCATAGCTTGAACAGTTTACTACCTAAATGTAGTTTTGTATGCTAAAACGAATAGATTGTCATTAAGGGTGAGATTCGCGCCGAAATGTCATTTGGTTCGTTAGTCCTATAAATTATGACTTATTTGTGTTTGAATTCCAAGAAGAATTTGTTATTACTTGTATAGAAGTTTTAGTTGTTCGTTAAATTTTAAATAATAACTTTATCCTTTTTTATCTCATGTATTTCATCTTTGTTTAGTTTTTTCTAGAACAAATTTTTTAGTTTATATTTTGAAAAGAATAAACAAACAAGCTTTCAATCTTAGTCGGCTATCGGTAAAACATCGAACTACGTATATTGTTTAGCGAGCCACGAAGGCAAAAAACATTTATTAATAATCGAATTATTGAGAATATTTGTTAGCGTAAAAGAATTGTTGAAATAAAATATTAACCGAGTTTTATTAACATCGTTGTTGATCGATTAATCGTAAAAACGTCTTATTTATAAATATAATTCGCAGTCTATTGACGAGAAATATTGTAAAAGTGTGTAAAATAAATATTCAACGAAATAATTAAAATCAATTAAACGAAAATTAATGTGCGTTATTTATTTTGTGGACTCCTCCTGCGACCTGTAAGAAATCCAATCCTCTGCGTAAGGCGAGTAATATACCAGCATTACTCGAGCGCAATTTCGACGTTATCGTCGTGGCATCCATGGGACATTAAACTAATTTACGTCGCAACAAAGGTTTCGGAAAATAAACGTCAGCGGAACTGCCCGCCATCTCCGAGGCTTACAACCATTACATTACAAGGGGAAAAGCTTCATCGTCTACAAAAACATGAGACATAGCTTCTTCAGTTCCGGGCAATGGCATGTCATCAGGAAAATCACTGTCATCAGGTCATCACTGTTTTTACCATACCCTCCAACGTCAACCATGATCAATTTACATTGAGCATCAACAACTGCTATTAGCACTATACTAGAAAAGCCTTCGTAGTTAAAATATAAAGAACCACTATTGTAAGGCTTATTTATCACATGTTTACCGTGGATAGAACCTACACAGTTAGGAAAGTTCCATTTCGACTTAAATTCATTTTCAGTTTGTTGCAACTGTTCTTTTTTTGGTGCAGCCATATAAATTTTTGAAAGTCTGTTCCAAATAGCGTCGCAGATGTCGTATATTATTCTGCGAACAAATTTTTCTCTTAGCCTGTAACTAAATGTGTTCTAATTGTTTAATCACCAGTTGCCAAAAACCTGCAAAATTAAATTCAAAGTAATATAGACGATTTTTCGTAATAAAATAGTATGAAATTGAAAAATTAAAAATAAATTAATTATGAACAAAAAATATAATTTAAAAATAATGAAATCTTTTTTTAGGATCTGTATGCAAAAATAAATGGAAGGCGTTAAGAGAAAATTATCGAAAAGCAATGCTTGCCAGAAAAACGAAAAGTGGACAGACAAAGAAGAAAATTAAATCATGGCGCCTGGAAAATCAAATGGAATTTATCAAGCCATATTTATTTTCCCACAGTGGCGAACGAAAGACTAGTATTTCTCCACTGCCTGAATCTGCTTCTACAAGTCATAGTTCACCTTTAATAGAGATAGATGCAAGTGGGGAACAAGTTGACAACTCAGAAGCCGAAATATCATCTGGGAGGAATACGCCTTTATGTGCGGTTGGTGTAAAAAAAAAAATAGCTTCTACAACAATTAAGCCTACTAGTTCAGCTATAGAAATGCTACGGCATTATATCAATATGAGAATGTCTGCCAATAATGTATCATCAACTTCTGCAGCTTAGACTGGTAACCATCTTACAAAATACTTTCAGAGTACAGAAGAAACTGTCCGTACACTCCCGTCACACTTACAAATCAGTTTAAAAATACAAATTTCTCAATTAGTACATAATTCTGAATTAGAAGCTATTAACATCAGTTTTTAGCATCATCACCAGCATATATCGTATCTCAATTTTCACCTACACAATCGACAAAACAACCTTTTTCAATTTCTGCCATAAATTTTTATCCGCTCACATCCGACAATCCGCCAACAGACGAGCAACAATGAATGAAATAATTATTAAATGAATCAAATAACTATCAAATGAATTAAATAATTATAATAATTATTACTATAATAACAATCTGTATTTTATTTTTAAATAATAGTAATAATAGCAATATAAAACATGATTTTTTATTTTTACCTGAGACATACTGCAAGTCTTTCCTCCGAAGATATTGCTTGTCGCAATGTTGTGTGTTTTTTCTCTATGTCAGGTTTTATCAACTCTAGAAGTTCGTAGAATTTTTCTTGCGACATCCTAACACATTTCAGAAACTTTTTTCACCACTCAAAAGGTTTGGAAAGAGGTGATGGTATTCTCCAGATTTAAGTCGTTTCGAATTTATTTCATGAACCCACATTTTCCGTTTCCCTTCTTGTTCAGTTTTTTCTTCTTCTTCTGCCTCCACTACCGTAGCCAAAAACAATATTTCTTCGTCAAAATCACTTATGTTATTTTTGTAAATTATTATGCTTTCGTTAACACTGTTGCACTGCATAACCACAAAAATGATATGTCTATATGTACACTAAACCGCGCCGCGCCGCGCTCCAAGTGGACGCACCACCGATAAAAAGCCGTGGTCGGTCCGCAAAAAAATATCCGAGATTTTATCAGACCGTAACTAAAAAAAGGTTGAAAAACGCTTCACAAGGTTTATTTTACTATTTCATTAATTATAACCAATTTGTTCTAGATACTTTTTAAGATGAACTTTCTACTTCAAATTCTAGAGAATTTAGATTCTAAGAAAGCAATATTTTATTGAAATAACCAAAAATAAATAAGTGAATAAATAAATCAAAAACTTTTGAATTCACTGCTATTTATATTTTTAGAAATACAATAACGTTACACGATAATTACTACAGATAAAACGGCTAGCTGTTTGGCTGGATACCGGATATTCGGCCAACCTTGTAGCCGGATAGCCGGATATCCGACGGTACATCACCATTTGGTACATCGCAAGAAACGAGCCAGCGTAAGTGGAGCACGAATGATCGGGCGGACTCCGTCTAATTCGGGTATTTATTTTCGTTCATGATCGAAGTGAGCAATTGTTCCATTCATTGACTTGTTGAATTGATTGCAAACACGATCGTTTGTGGTTATTAAAATACGTGCCTTTTTATTTGAAGAGTTTTTATAAGTCTAAAAAGATCGCCTTTATGGAAATATTTTGATATAAACAGTGAGGATCATAAATTTGCTGTTTGTTTATTATGCCATGTTAAAATTTCTCGTAGCAGCGAAGGGAAAAAACAGGTATGTGTCAAGCAAAATTAGCTTATCTGTTTTTTTTTTTTTGTTTTTTTGTTTTTAATTACTTTTCATGAAATTGATTGATCGACCTAATGGATTTATGTTTAGAAAATTAGGTTACGTCGAGTTTGTAGAAAACATCTTGGTAAGTACAGTAATATCCTGTGACTGACTCACCATAACAACAAAATCATTTACAGTTCTTTTTATTTTTAACTGATTATGTAATATTGTGAGAATTTGCACAATTTTCGGAATTCGCATATGTTACGTCAGTCCGGTTAGTCTATGTGGGTTTGTTATACAGGTGTCCTAAATTTCATAAATGTATAAATATATGATAAATTGATAATGTATGTTTGTCCAAGTATTTATAGAAAGAAATCTAATTGCAGTAATTCTTTTTTTATTGAATGAAGTATCTTTCAAGTTAGAGTTGTGTAAGTTTCATAAAAATTGGTTTAGTAGCTTTTAAAATATTTTCTGTGAAAGCTATGAAGTCAGTTTAATTTTTTTTTGATTGTAGCTTGTTGATTATTCGTAAGGCAGGCACGTTTACGTTTATTATTTACCGAGTGTTGAGTACCAAGTTTTGTTCGTGGTACCTTATTTATAATCTTATATTTTCTAAGTACTTCTGCCATGAAAATCACATAAAAACGAAACATCCAGATGAATTCCGTGCACTGCATAAAGATGATGCCGCTGTCGTCCTTACTACAATTTCTTTAGTCATCCCGGGGACAAGTTCGACTTCAGTAGAAAAAAATCAATTGACTATGAGAGCATCTTTCGAAAGGAAATTGCTTTGGGACGTAAGTGATGCTAAAGCCAGAAAGTACTATTATTTAATAGCAGAAATTATTGCACAAACAATCCATTGTCCATAGTAAAAAGAATTGGATTCACCAGACTCCTAGAACAAGCTTTACTCCGCTATAAATTGCCAAGCTGTACTTATATTACCCAAAAAATCATTCTTGACAAATATAACAGAATTTACAAGAAAATCAAAAATAGCATTTCAAGTGCTTTCGCTATTTCAGTGACTTCTGACATATGGACTTGCTTATACAACAACGCTAGTTTCCTGAGTTTCACTGGATATTTCCTGAATTCAAATTAAAACATGGAGTTCTAGCAATGAAGTCTTTCTTAGGTTCACACACTGGAGAAGATATAGCAAAGGAGCTTAACACAGCCGCGAATCGCTGGGATATTGAGCATAGTAAAATACATTTACTCATTCATGACAGTGGTGCTAATATGGTGAAGGGTGTTTGTTTGGTTGAATACGATTCTGCGATAGCTTCAGAGAGCTATAAATGAGTCGCTCAAAGCTCAAGCTGAAGTGACAACAATGACTGCTACTGGAAAATGATTTCTTACGCACGTCAATCACTCAGGCTTAGCTCAAAAAAAACTGCTGGCGATTCAAATTGATGCAAGATATCAGCACTAGGTGGAATTCCACTTTTTATATGATAGAGCGTTTGTTAGAACAAAAGCGGGCCATATCATTGTTCGTTGCTGATCACGATACACTCACCAATTTGACGTCTCAACAGTGGTGTTTGATGGAGCAATGCATCAATTTATTAAAATCCTTTGAAAAAATAACCAAAATAACAAGTTCTGGTCTGTCCTGTGTGTCAGAAGTAATAAATAAATGGTGGTGAGAAGATCTTTAAAATATAAAATTATCATGATATAAATATAAATTTTAATGAATGTCATTTTCGACTTGCAGGGACCTCATAGTCCTAGGCTTAAGTCAAGTCATGACAGTGACTGTAATAGCTGAATTTTTGATTCGAAAATTCGCTAAAAAGAAAGAAAACTGTATAATGCAGTGGTTTCCAACCGTTTTGTACCTGCGCCCCCCTTTAAAAAAATTGTTGCGCCCCCTTAATTTTTCTAACAATCTAATTTCATAAATACTTAACTGATTTTATAATTTATTTAATGGGCTACAAAATAATATACAATATTATGTAAAAATATACATAAAAAATAATTATTTATTATAAGAAATAATAATTTTAAATGCAATAAAAACAAATCTTACAAAAATACAAAAAAAAAAAGAATATATAGGGTGAATGCGGAAGAGATGCTGCACATTTTAAAAACACTTGATAATTCCTAAAGTATGCATTTAATTGATTTGAAATTTGGTACATAATAAATGTAAACATTGTTCTTTAAAATTATTTATAAATAATTTTAAATTTTGAGTCATAAAGGATTCATAATTAACATTTTTGTAGAGCCTGCAAAGCGGCGTCTCTCCCACACCTATGGGAGAGATGCCGCATCAAAGAAGGAGAGCCGCCGCATAGTTCATATTAAAAATTGTGTATTTTACACACATCTCCATACATGATGCATGCCATATGTAACCATTTTTGGCACTTTATACATCTTAACCAGTCAACTTTCTTTTTGTTTCTGAGTACTTTTCAAAACATTCAATCATCATTATTTTTTTTTTACATATATTTTTAATATGTAATATGATGTGGCATCTCTCCTTTGTGTTGGGATAGATGCCGCATGTTGCTATAGCAAGCATAACGCGGAATTCTAACCTAAAATTTTATACAGTAATTTTAAAATATACCTAAATTAATAACAAAACTCATTTTCATTAGAACAATGAAATATACATTTTTAAATTCTAATGAATTAAATGCTTGATAAAATATTATGTTAAAAAACTTACTTTTCAAATATAAAAAATTGGATAATTACTAAAGTGATGGACTAATCACAGATGTTACCATATAAAGCTTAAAGAAACAACTTATTTTAAACATATAATCTATCAATCAACGGACGAACTATCGCTACTACGGCATCTCTCCCGACGCGGCGTCTCTCCTGCACTTACTCTAAATAATACAACATTATAAAAATTTAATGCGACGGCTGAGCCTGTTTTTCAGCACAAATTTTCTCAAACCGTGGTATTATTGAAGAAATTGCGGTTCTCAGTTCCTTTTCAATCACTAAGCGAGATCGATACTTTGTTTTTAAGACAGCTACTGTAGAAAAACCAGTTTCACATAGGTAAGATGTTACAAATAGCAATAAAATTTCTAAAGCTTTGTTTGTCAAAGTAGGAAAATCGTCCTTTACTCGTAGCCAAAACGTAACAATATTATTTTCGACTAGATAAGTCAATTATCATTTCCTGCTCTGCTGTCGTAAGGCCAAAATCATCATATTTTTCAATCACAAACGGGTTTCTAATCCATTCATATTTGGACATGTCAAGATCTTTAAAGTAAAACGAGAATTGCTTCATGCCCCCCTTGCAACAGTCTCGCGCCCCCTTAGGGGGGCGCGCCCCGCAGGTTGGAAACCACTGGTATAATGCATACAAAGTTTGCAGTATTGGAATTAGAATCTACGTGCTTTTTACATAACACGTAATTAATTCCTCGATTACATATTTTAAATTTTCCGTAATCGCTGGTTTGGTAGATAATTTTGGTAAAAAACCAAATTAAAAATCATATTTATATGTGCTACGTAATTCTTAGAAATTTGCGGTAAAGTATATTTTTAAATTCAAACCAACTCAAACAATATTCAACGCGGTGCATCATCGTATTTTTTCGTACATATCAATACATACATATCAATAGCAAGCCAAATTTGTTTATTTTCAAGCACATATTGCTTACACTTGAGCGCTAGCCGCTTCCGCTTACGCCGATACGAATTGGCCCATAAATATTATCGAATACATATAAACATTGGTTTAATACAATGTGTGTCAAACAGTGTACTAAATAACATTCAAAAACTTTATATTGCATTTCTCTTTTAATAGTATTGGACATTTTGCATACTTATTTCAACATTTTGGAATACAAATTCTCAAATTTTTTAATCATTTTGTCGCGCAACGAATCAATATAATTTCAATATTCATTTCAACAATTGGATTTTCATAATTGGATATCAAAATGATCATATCGAATGCTACATACAAGGCGCTCTATTTTATCATCACAATTCTAGCCGCAGCTATTTATCAACGTTATTAATTTATTTAGCATCATGTCAGATACGCCTTATCCTTGACTTTTTCATTTTCTGATTTTATTTCATATTTTGTGTTACTATTGGTTTGAAAAATATCTGAATTAACAGATTTAAATTTTAAACGCGGTCAGCTGAAAGCAGCTGTTACTCGTTTCAAAAAATATCTTAATCAGTTTAAAATATCTGAAAATTTGAATTCCCTACAACTCAAATTTAGATTAGATAAATTTAATCCATTGTGAGATGAATTTCAAACTGTTCAATCTTGTATTGAAATATTGAATCCTCAAACAGATTCCACAGAAAGGGAAAATTGTGAGGAAACTTATTTTAATTTATTAACTGATGCGGAAACAGCATCACTTAATTCAAACGACATTCATCAATCTGTTGATACAAGTTCAGATTTTACTTCAACTCATACTGTTAGAGAACAAATAGCTAAAATCATATTACCCAGCTTTAGAGGCTCATTTGACGAATGGTTAACTTTCAGAGATTCTTATATACAGTAGCTCTATAAAGTATTCGTACCCCCTTGAAGCCTACATAACCAAACTAAATAAAAGAACTAATTACCTATTGATGTATTTAGATGAATTTTAGCTTAATAACACAAACTATCAAGTATCAGCAAGTTTCTCTTTATTTTCAAAAAAAATGCAAGAATTTTATGAAATTTTTATCACCATAACATATTTGTACCGCAGCTTGTAAGGACACTTTTTTCTTATTTAGAAAACATTAATATTTTGTAAATAAACCTTTGTTAGCAATTACTGATTTTAAACGTCTTGGCATTGATCCTACTAAATTTTGTATATATTCATTGGGTATGGAATACCACTGTTTTTCTAGATGTTTTTTCAAGGCACCTATATTCGATATCCTAAACGTTCTAATTTTTTTGTCTAAAAATGACCATAAGTTCTCTATAGGGTTTATATCAGGTGACTGAGGAGTTTTTAGCTGGTTCGGAACATGAGAGAGAAGCCAATTCTGAACAATACGCGCTGTATGTTTTGGATCGTTGTCTTGCTGAAAGTAAAAGTGATCCTCTATTCCAAGCATTCTGGCGAATTCAATTAATCTTGCAATATCTTCAAATATATTTTTGCATCCATTTGCACTTCTATTATTGTACATATTAAATCAAAAGGCACAGGCGGGTGCTATAATTACTACTACAGTGTCATCACACGTGTAATCTTAGTTATTAAAATAAAATATACAGTTTTGTTAAGTTTAATAAAGTTTTATTTGTGCAAGTGGTCCTTCAACTTTCGTTTAAGTTTTGTAACGATATTTTCCGTCCATTCATCGATGTCTAAGTCGGCACCGAACACTGTCTCAGCACCAATACTCTTTCCTGTAGTTATTGCGAGATCTATTGTAATTTTCTGTGCAGATGTAAAAGGATTAGATTTTACCTCTTGCAGGATGTGTCGTTCATCTCTCGCACTTAAAGTTTTTGGACGGCCTTTTCTTGATAAATTGCTAATGGAATTTGTTTTTTTTTCCATTTATTAATAATATACTGTATAGTTGATTTACTTCGATGAAGAATTTTACTAATTTTTTCATAACTATTATTGTTACTGTAAAGCGCAATTATTTTTTCTTTTTCGTTGATGGAAAGTTCTTTTGTTTTTGTCATTGCGACAGGCGATTGTTGTCAAATGATCACAACATTTTTATATCACACTGTTGGCCTGCAACACGTATCAACACGTTCTGCATTGTGCAGTATAATATGAAGATACTCGCATGAGACAATTGGTGGTGGTGCGAATACTTTATGATGATGCATTTTTAAATGTTTTTCGATTATTTTGATTCTAAATAACTACCATAAACTAAATACTACGGCGTTCAGAAACTTATAAGAATACAATAATTTTGAATAGTTTAATTCTTAGGTAGATTTCTTTATTTAATAAAAAAATAAATAACTTCTATCGTACGAATACTTTATAGAACAACTGTATCTCTCATTCATTCCAACACTGCTCTATCTAATATTCAAAAATTTTATTATTTACAGTTCTCACTCAAAGATGAGGCTACAAAAATTATTCAATCTTTAAAAATTTCGGAATCAAATTATGATGTGGCTTGGCAGTTAATTCAAAATTGATATGAAAATAAAAAATTAATTGTACAATATCATCTTCAAGCATTGTTTGATACTCCTGATTTGGCTAAAGAAGCTCATACAAACATTCGACGTTTAATTGATAATGTAAACAAACATATGAGATCTCTTATAAGTTTAAATTTACCCACTGCTTCATGGGATGCTTTAATTATATATTTAGTAGTACAAAAATTAGATCCTATCATTAGAAAGGAGTGGGAAAAATCTAATATATCTTCAGAACTGCCTAAACTTGAGGATTTACTGGGATTTCTTAATCACAAAGCACAAATTTTAGAAACATTAAATATGTCACAAACAAAATCAGCAGATATAGGGAAGAAAATGCAAACATCTACGACACAATACTTGTTAGAGTGTTAGAATTTAAGTAAATCAACACGCATCAATATAAATTTAACCTACTTGGTAATCCAGGTTTGTCCTGCGTTGTTTGTCGATGTGTTCCTTTTGTTTAGTGGAGCAATCCACCATACTTTTGTATGCAAGGATTCTGTCTTTATTTAAGTCAACTTCTACCTCTACCATGGGGACTGAGTCCACCAACGACTGGATAGCTGGTGTATTTTTATCTACTCCTATTAATAACCTGATTGGAGTGAAACCTGTGGTCTTCTGTATCGTAGAGTTTAGGGTTAATTGAATTTTTCTCAAGGCGATCTTCGCTATTGAATCACGGGAAACTGGTATTTGGTGAAATATCCATGCCATATCTGAGCTAGTAAAATATTTACCCATTCTCAATCGATCTAACTGATCATCGATTAGGGGCACAGGGTAATGATCTTTAACTGTGAGTCTATTTAAGGCCCGATAGTCTACGCACATACGATCAGTGCTGTTCTTTTTTTTTGACTAGCAATACCGGACTAGAGTAGGGTGAATCACTTTCACAGATGATTTGATTACTTAATAGATCGTCAATAATTTCACAAAGCTTAGTCCGCTCGAATAAGGCTAATCGGTAAAGCCGATAATAGACAACGGTATCTTTTAATGTTATCTTGAGTTCCCCTGTGTTTACTAAACTTACGGCATCACCTGTCGTGATAATATTGTTGTACTTGTGCAAAATTTCTAAAAGTTGCTTCTGATCTGGACTATTTAACCCACTTACTATAAACGGTGTCGAATCTGATACTATAATATTAACACGAATATCATGATTTACTTCCCGTACTACGCGTGTGCCTTCATAGTCTGTTACAATTTTAATGCCGTCATAACTAGTTATGTTCCTACCTACGATTGCTTCGTATTCAAATTCGTTATCCCGAACAACAAGAAATTCTTCACATAATTAATTGCAGATAATTTTACTTTGTGATTAAAATACTACTGTGTTTAAAATTTTTTCACCATATTAACAAGAAATTCTATATTTATTGACTTCTTTAAACTGAACAGTTACTTCCGTTTTGGCAAAAGTGTTAAGAATCCCCGAACCCAGTCCACTGCCGCCGTAAGCCAAAAAGACGTAACTGACATTTCTATGAAATGTAACTTACTGCCTTTTACTTTAGTTTTTATGCAATTTTAATGTAGATACGGCTACTACGAACCACTGTATCTTAAAAACTACAGTAGTTTCTAAGATTGCATATGAACTAATGGTAATTGCATATATACTAAGGTAAAAGGCAGTAAGTTACATTTCATAGAAATGTCAGTTACGTCTTTTTGGCTTACGGCGGTAGTCCACTTAGTTTCGTAAAACATGGTTCAAGTCTACATCCTACTCTTTGCAATATTTTCTCTTAAAATGGAACATTCCGATCCTGTGTCAATAAGGTAGTGCACGATCAGCTCTTTGTTTATAATTCATCGGCAGCATGACCGATTTTATGGCAACAACCATATTCAATTCTATTTTTTTGTACAACTTCAGTTTTACTATTGGTTAATTTGTTGGCTGAATCAGATTTTGTATTGGAACAATCAAACTGTATATGACCTATTTGATTACAGTTAAAACAACGCTTTACATTTGACAATAGAGGAACCTTATTTGGGGATATATTACACGTTTCGTTGTGTAACACTGGTCTTTTACGTGATACTTTATGATAACTGGGCAATAAAATTAACAGTTCTGTGGGGGTTTGAACGCTACTATTTAAGGTACCCATACGTGCAGAAGTTTACGTTATTTCCCCAATCATTAAATCTACTAATTCTTTATCAGTGAATTTTATTTTGGCTTGTTTAAGTAAATTTAATTTATGCCTTGCGTACTCACAATAGGTTTCAACTGTTTCACTCGTATATAGAACAGCTTCCTTTAGTTTCACTGCGAGATCTCTTTTAGAGGGGAAAGCGTCGAGAATGTCAGCCTTGAAGGTGTTCCAGTCACGTTTCTTAGGTTCCTAGTACTCGAATCAAGTAACGGCGCTGCCCTTCAGTACTTTTCCCGCTCGTGCGACCGTTTCCCTTTCACTCCATTGCAGTTCACTTATTTCGTTACACCATACGTTGCAATCCGTTCTGTCGGGATCAAACGTTGGTAACGACATATTGTCATCACTGATTTTTCCTGGTCCAAGTGATCGTTGCAACCCCTTAAATAACTGCAAGAATTCTTCTTGAGATTCCATTTTTTTTTATTAATTATTAATACTATCGATGTTTAATTATGCACATTATTTTTTAAAATTACTTAACAATTAATATAAGGTCTTTTCCTTAACGTGTTTGAAAGATAAAATAATGTAATAATATGTCCTTTTCTTAAAGACTTGAAGAAAAATTTTTATACTAAACAAAATTATACGTAATACATAACAATAGTCCCTTCTTTTGTAACTTAACACACCACGAACACTGTGTGTAATGTCAAGATTGTAATATGCAAGTGGATATCTGTATGAATGCTGGAAATGTCCTTCGTTCGTTACACAATACACACTCAGTCAGTTACTATTCACCACAGAGCACTAGAGACAACATATCTATCTCTATACTACTGGAACCAGTGTAACCAGTAAGAGATAGAAAATATGTTATATACGTGCACGGTGTTTACTTTGTATTTGTGCGGTAAACTGTGTTTGTGTTACTAATCGAAGATGGTGGTGACCATCACGTGACCGTACTTGGCATACATATGTGTGATACCACAACGCTACGTGTGGGGGTTCTACAATGCTAACAACAATCAAACTCATTGCCTTGTGACCAAGGGGCCAAACTACCATTGTGATAGTATTTCGACTGTGACGTAAAATTCCCTCCACTTCGCATCACTATGTTGTGTAGGTACACACAGCTTGTAGTGGTGTTGGTTTAATGTTTGCTTCTGTGTTCGTATTCACACACACAACTACAAAACACGCATTATGAGATAGAGCAACGTCCAGCTCAAGTAACAATGGTCTTACAATACATAAGAATCGTAGTGGATTCGGTGACCGATACCGACTGACTAAATGCCTTAAGCTGTGACAGACCAACAAATGACACCAGCGAGCTACACTTTTTTGATATTAGTTTGCTTCTAGTGTTCTATGCTTGTGACTGACCTACACTCAGCGACTGCTACTGAGAGACTGACTACTAAGTAGCCTAATGTACACAGAAGTGCACACTGCAGATTTCATGATAGAGATAGTTGCTGTACCTCTATACTCTGGGCTATTCACACTCACCTACAATTAATTGTTGCATTTAAATCAGGTTACACAGGAACCAAATCAGATTCAGCAAACATGAATCACATTCAAAATTAAGTACTAATTCTTCCAATGTGAAAACACAACAACCTTTGAGCATTGTGTCAGCAAACAGCTTTCACAATAATCAAATTATATTATCAACAGCAGTTGTTAATATTACAAATTTAAATAATCGGATATTACCTATCCGTGCATTATTGGACAGCGGGTCCATGTCAAATTTCGTTACGAGTTCTTTAGTTGAGAAACTCAAATAACCTATTTTAAAGATGCATACACCTATCAAAAGTATTAATAGTTCAAATTTTATAAAATATGAGAATATTTTACTTTGTCAATTTTCACTATGAATAAGATTCAAATTTTGCTGTGACACAAGCAGTAACAACAATAATTCAATCCAGATGTAATTCATTTAAAGTTACATTAACATTTTTAATAGTTCCAGAAATTACCCAATCATTGCCAGTTTTTGACATTAACGTTTCAGATGAACATATACCGCAAGGTATTACATTAGCTGATCCATATTTTTATCAATCGAAACCAATTGATATTTTAATTGACGCAGATACCTTTTATCAGTTACTATGTATAGGTAAAATTAAACAGGGTCGCCATATTCCCACATATCAAAAAACGCGGTTTGGCTGGATAATCAGCGGCAAATATACATCCAGATTTAATCATACGTCAAATTCATGTAGTGAGCTTCCAAGTTTTTGTCATTGTAGTTTTGAACAACTTAATAATCACATGGTAAAATTTTGGCAAACCGACAACATAGCAGATACTTGTAACCTTTCAAAAAAGGAACAAGAATGTGAGCAAATCCTTGGCGATACAACATTTCGTGATGAAACTGGTCGTTTTGTTTTAAAATTGCCGTTTCGAGAAAATCCACAACAAGAATTAGGAGATTCTTATGATTTAGCATTCAAACGTCTGCAATCAGGTGAACGTCGTTTTAATTCTTATCCAGATTTGAAATGTCAGTATACGCAATTTATTGAGGAATATGAGAACCTAGTGGCCGTTTTCACCAATAACACTTAAGTGACAACTTAGTTCAGTAATACTTAAACTAAGTACCACTTAAATCATTTCTTAAATATTGGTTCGTTTCACTAACTAAAGTAATACTTAACCAACTGTAACTTAGTTAAGTACTGATTTTTGTTTAAATATTGTTAGTTGGTAGTACTGTATCCAAGTAACCATACATTCATACATATCAGTGTTGAAAAATTAGTCAAATTTTTGCAAGAAAATTTTGTTATTAATAATTATTATTTTTAAAAAATGGAAAAAAAAAAACGAGTGAGAAATGCTAATTTTTCAAGTGATGATAAAATTAATTTAATAAATTTAATTGGAATTGAAAAATATAAGAAAATTTTATTAAATAAAAGCACAGACGGAGTAATGAATAAACTAAAAGAAGAAACATGGACAAAATTGGCTGATGAATTTAATAGCAGGACAATTAATAAACGGTATGTTTCATTCAAATTATGTATTACGTGACAGTTTATAACATATTTATAATTTAATTCTTAACAAATATTGACCATTATATTCATAAAACGATTATATTTAAACAGATCTGCTGATTCCTTAAAAAAATTAGGGGAGAATTTAAAAACCCAGTCGAAAATGCAGAGGGGCAATATTAGAGCCGAGATTTTTAAAACTGGAGGTGGTCCTCCTTCCGAAAGAAAAGTGGACCTAATATTAATTAAAGTGGAGGAACTTATGGGTGTATCGGCGATTGGTTTAAATAACACGTAAGTTATATATAACATATTGAAGAAAAATAATTATTTGTATACATACAATCCAATAAAATTTGCTATTTTAATTTTAGCTTTGACAGTGATCCCGATATAATTTTAACGGAGGGCCGACATATAAATAATGAAAAAATACGATCTTGTGCTACTGTAAATATAAATACATATATATCTTTTTTTATCATAAATTTTGCAACACATTTAAATTAAATATGTTTTTAGAATGGTGAAACGCATTTAGAAATTGAATCTACACCCGGAACATCGACGGATTTATGCGACGTAAGTTTTTCCTATTGATTACATAATTATATGGGTGTATTTAATGAAATACACTACATTTACATTTACATTTGAAGCAACCAATCAACCAATTTGAACCTACACCCGGGACATCGACGAATTTATGCGACGTAAGTTTTTCTTGTTTATTACATAATTATATGAATGTATTCAATGGAATACACTACATTTAATGTTTAATCTCAGTATCGAATTCCATTGTAGACTCCAAGCACATCAAGTCAAAATATAAGTCGGAGGAAGAGGCGGAGACCGTGTATGGAGGAGTCTCAAAAAGAAAATTTATTCAAAGAGTTGAGAACTTCGGCCGCCGAGAGGGCGAAGATAGAAAATTTAAAATTCGAAATGTTAGAAGAAGAAAAATTAACAAACAAAATTAAAAATGACATCGAAATTAAAATTTTAAAGAAGAAATTAGAAATTCAGGAGGAAATTTTAAAGCGTGTGAAAGAAGGTAATTAAATTCAATTAAATGATCATTATTTCTATTTTAATGTATTAATTTATTGAACTCAAACAAAACTAACAAAATTAATTAAAATAATTATTTGTAATGACATCTCTTTGAAAGTGTCCTGCGTTGATACCCCCTTCTACTTCCGGTACTTGGTGCACATCTACATCATTTTGTATATTTATATTATCTGGTAGACCGACTTCTCCGCGGTTAATACAAATATTATGCAATACCGCGCAAGCTACAATAACCGCCATTGTTGTATCTAAATTTAAACGGATACCATAAGACAATGATGGAAATCGACGCTTTAAAACTCCGTATTGCCTTTCAATCGTATTTCTTGTTTTTATGTGACTAGCATTACATCTGTGTTGTGCTTCATTTCGCGGATTCAAATACGGAACCATCAAATATTCCTAAAAAAAAAATATAATAAAATATTAATGTAATTATTAATTTTTTTGTTTCAGGGAAGCTGAATATACAAGATTTTATATGAAAACTGAAATATTAATATATTGTATATATTTTTTAAATAAGTATAGGGATCGTGCGCGAACAATAGAGGCAGCACTGTTCTCGAAAGTAGAGCACACTGGCGTCAAATGAAAAAAACAAAGTAGTGTAAACAACGTAAACAGTAACATAGCAATGTAATAAAAATTATAAGTGTCAATATTAAGAAAAAATGCAAAAGATAATTACATTTGGTTTTTTACCGATAAAAAATGACCGTGTTAAGGGTCAAAATGATATTAAAGGTAAAAAATTATTTGAATCGGGTCATGTTATGAATGTTATTGAAACTGAAGATATAAATAAACAATCTACCATAACCTGTTCAGTGGTTGCCCAAACCAGTATTTCAAATACTTATAATGTTGTAATTATTGTAAGTATTAAAAATTATTTCTATAAATTAATTATGTGATATCGAAAATTATCAAAATCTAATAACATTTAAGTGTTTTGGAAAATATTAACAGAAAAAAAAGTAAAAAATAAATGGTAAAAATGTTTAAAAATGTCGAAGTACATATACTAATTTCTTGTAATTTTTAATTCCTTGAGAAAGACATGTGATTCTTACTATTTTCAATATCAATCAAATTTTTAAAATAGCTGTCAATAAATAAAAAAATTATTTTTAGCTCGACAATAATTGCAACATAACTTGTGCCAAATGTACCTGTAAGGCCGGCCTTTCAGAAAGATGTAAACATGTCTGTGCTGCAATACATTATATTAACGCTCCTGAATCTGCAGCAAGTAAGACAAGTCACTTGCAAGGATGGGGAAAACCCTCTTATCGTCAATTATTAGGGTACGATAAAGGTGCAAGAATGATAAGTTTATTTCCACCTCCTTTGTGCAGTAAAGTCAGCAATCTAAAGCCGTATGATGTCTCAGTTAAAAATCTAGAAAAGTTTGTTGCTTCATCTCCTTTATGTACTATGCTGAAATTTGAAGAAAGGAATAAAGTAGAAATTGTAGCTGCAGAATCTTTGGTTGATATTGCACGGATGATGTTGAAAAAAAATTTAGAAGATAAAGCCAAAAAAGTTAGCTTAGAAATTTTTACACTCCAACTTGTTAATAATCTTTATAGTGTAGACTGTGAAATATTAAAGCCATTATATGCCTTTTACCAGGAGAAAATATGCTGTGATATTGATAGAGCATTATTAATAAGTGCTGGGACAATTAATCAGTCCGAAAATGCGCAATGGTATGAAGAACGAAAACTTCGTATAACTACAAGTAACGGGCATAAAGTAAAAGGAAGTCGTTTTGACGTTGATAAAGTTGTGACTAGTTTTTTTAAATCCTGGAAAAATTGAGACGTCAGCTATGTCATATGGAAAAAAAAAAACAGAAGAAAAAGCACTTGAAGAATACAAAAAGCTAATAAAGTCGGACTGGGAAGTAGTCAAAGTTGGGCTTATCATCAACATCCCTCAGCCATGGTTAAGTTGCAGCCCAGATGGTATTCTTGTGTATGGATCTAACATTTCGGAGAAAAGATTAGTCGAGATCAAGTGTCTCTATTCATGTCGCGATAAACCTGTTTTTGATGAAAAATTATGTCAATCGAACATAAATTATCTTAAATTTGATGAAAATGGTTTGCGCTTGAGCGCAACTCATTCCATTTATACCCAAATTTAATTGCAAATTTATGTTACCAAAATTGCTTTCTGTGACTTATTCATTTATTCACCTTGGGGAAGTGTTCTCATCACAATTGGGCGCGATGATGCATTTTTAATTGATGTGATACCTAAATTACAAAAATTTTATTTTACTCATTATCTATCAAAGCTATTTTCTACGTACTCAACAGATTTAGGTTAATTATTTAACTGCAATATTAATAATAGATACTGTTAAATAATTAAAATTAATTTTCGTTACTTGTTGGTTTAGGATTGAAGTTTATGTTTTGATAATAATTATTATTCTCTTTCTTATTTTTATTAATGTTAAGTAGTTACTTTGATATTTTTTATAATTGAGATAAATAATAAAAACTATAATTAAAACTGAAATTTATAATTAAAACTATTAATAGTTACAAAGCATTTACAAAAATGTTTAAAAAAGTGTTGTACTTAAATAAATATTTTTAATACATTGTTAACTGAAATAATCATATAATAAAAAAAATTTTATAACATATTTACGTGTTATCATTTGCGGTGTACATTTTTAACTTTCCATTGGAAGTTATTGTAATGGGTCCAATTTTACGAATCGCTAATTTTGACATATCTCCACGTTTCAAGGTCACTAGAATCCGAATCCATCGTTTTTAGCGTGATGTCTGTGTGTGCGTTCGTTAGTTCGTTCGTGCGTTAGTTCATTCGTGAATTTTTTTTCGTCTCGCATATCTCGAGAACAAATGATGATATCAACTCCGGACTAATTTTTTTAGATGCGTAATCAAAAAATGAAGACCGGATAGTTTTCAGCAAATTCGGATTAGCGTTTTGTTTTTTGTGGTAAAAAAACGGAATTAACTTTATTAAGATAACATAGATTATATGGATTTTTTACCATAACATTATTATATAATGGCCTAAGAACTTTCCTTGATGTTAAAAACGGCAGTATTTTATTACAAAATTTTAAAAAAAGAAAAAAAAACGAAATGAGAAACTTAAAAAAATTAGTTTTTTGCCAAAATATATTTTGTCTCGCATATCTTGAGAACAAATGATGTTATCATTTGTTTGATAAGGGTGGAGCCAACATATAATCCCTTGTTCTAAATTTTTAATTTAAATATTTATATAAGTATGGAAGAATTGAATTTATTTTTTACCTTACAAAAACATAATTATTTTATATGTTCCTATAATTTATGATTCTAAATTTATAATTTACAATTTTCATTAATTATTTTCGCGTACGATTCTGTATTTGTAAAATACATTATTTTATTTAAATGTGCAAATGACTGGTTTTTAATTTAAGTATTCGAAGTACTTAATTATTTTAACTATTATTAATTTTCTTTTGGAAGTTATTGCATTGGGTTCGATTTTGCGAATCATTAATTTGGAAATATCTTCACGTCTCAAGATCACTAGAATCCGAATCCATCGTTTTTAATGTCTGTGTATCATGTACAATAATCTCTAATCTTTAAGAGTACCCAATGGGAAGTTGACAGTGTGGGTAGACCTGTCACCCCAAATTTTTTAAAGTATTACATTGATAGCTTTTTACAATAATTCATATGTTCCAAACATATGTAAAAATTTTCAGGTGTCTGTTAGTTTAAATATAATTGTTGCCCTGTCAATTTGTATAGCTTACAAATTATTGTTTTATTATTGGCTTTCCAATGTTTATCAAGCTGCATATCACAAAAACAATTTCATCAACGTGAGGAAGTAAAGCTACTGGAACTTTTGAAAAAATGTTAAAATCTTTGATCCTTTGATTAATTCGTTCAATATGAATTCTCACTGAAGCTATGTTATATGTTTCTTCCACCTCCTCTGGTGTAAATTGTGTATCATGACAAAATGGAGGCATTATAAAAACTGCATTTTTTTTCCACTGCTGTTTTTATCTGGGGGAAACCTTTGTCTGCAAGAACAACATCACCAGGTTCTATTAAATCGACTAGGCCACAATCATTCGTAATGAAACTATCACTCGAGCGACCACCATAGCATTTAGATATAAAGCTTATGAATCCATTCGGAGTACACCCAACCAAAAATTTTACAGTTTGATGATGTTTGTATTCTGAGTACATTAAAACTCGTTGCTTCACTTCTGGTGGCAATTCTGTATTCACTTCAGTGCAATCGATTATTACTCGTGTTTCAGGATAATTTCTTTTTAAATGCTTCCGGTAAAGTTGCTTGTATGGTAGCTTTCGAAGGCCAAAATATAAATTTTCTTAATAAGATGTTGAGTTTCTGTAAATTACTTATAAATATTTTTTGTGCTGAAGTTCGATGGATATTAAATAGTACGCCTAGTGCCGTGAATGTAAGACCTGTTTTTAATTTTGTTAAGGTAATTAATAATTTTGTTTTTTTATCAACTTTTGACGATTTGACATCTGGAAGAATGTTTAAAAGAAAATAAAAAATTGAAAAACTGACGCCGGTTAAACTGCTCAAAGATTGATCATCATGAATAGAAGTAATACCATGAAAACCTTGACAGTCAAGCATTGAAGAATCTTGACTAATTGGATTACACCCTATATCTTGGACAGATTTTCGTAAAGGTGGCAAGCTTACATCACACATTTTTTCCACTGTTTTCTTAATTGATACATTTACTTGCACTTCTGCAGTACTAACACCATCACAAGTGTTAATATTACAAAAAAAAATACGATACTCATCTAAAACATTTCCACAAATCAGTTCATCAGTTTGACAAGTTATATTACGACTTACTGCTTGGAGAATAGTAGTAGATCCACGATAGGTTTCTACATTTTCTAGTTTCATTTCGACAAAATTATAATCTTCGTCAACTGCAATGGCAGTTTCATTACTTGTATTAATGTCATCATCATAATTATTATTATTATTTTTGTTGTTATTGTTGTTATTATTCATTTCATTGACTTTTCTAATTCGTGATCGTTGAAGTGCCTGAATAGATTTTTTTGTATTTTCTTTGCCAGGAAAAATTGTTGGTATGTAAGATGGATGTAGAGGATGTTCTGATTTCTGATTATTGACAAAATGAGCACTACAAATTCTAGTATTTTTATTTGGTTCCCAATCCTTCGAGTTCTTCCTGAAATGTAATTATAAATAAATTAGAAATGCATTTTGTACTAATTTTTAATTTCTTTCTTAAATATTATTTAATTATTTAAACTTATTGTATAATATTTATTGAAATTTTGTGAGAAAAAAAATTTTAAACTTGTCTAATTTTATTGATTGTACAAAAAATTATAATTAATGAAAATTATTAATTAAAATATTTTACTTACACGTAGTTTTTCACTGCGTTTATCCACTTTTTACGTTTGAAAGTTATCCACGCAACGTTCAAAAAACTGTACGGAAAACGATAAAATTTAGTCTGCCTATTATTTTTATATGGCATATTTGAACACCCGCGAATACAACAAGTTACTTTTGATGAAGACATGTAATTGGCTTTGCTGTTGGGTTCAGAGTTTAAATCGTTTAAATAAATGACAGATGAGAAATAAATAAATAAATAAATCCATCACTTTATTTGTAATTTTTTCCAGTAGATGGCACCATGATCATCTTTCTCAATCCCTATAGTAAAATATTTAATATATATGTATTATTATTTTTTAAGTAAATTCACAATATAATTAGAAAATCAGGGAAAATGATATATTGAAGTAGGTACAATTTCAGGTGTAGCACTATGTACTGTTGGATATATTATAAAATAATATTAGTCAGGAAAATTTGTGGAGAAATTTGAATTTGAAATTAAGGAAAAACAAAATTTCTCGTAGGCATCCATTCCTATTGTGATAGAATTCAGCATCTTCGTCTCCTAAATAAAATATATAATAATATTAGTATTAATAATTTAATTACATATTTGGTATAAAAAAAAAATTTAATTACTAAAAGTTAGTTACCTGGGGATTGAATTTTTACATGGGTACAATCAATTGTACGAATGACATGAGGGAAACCAGCTATTTCATAAAAATTCCTTTTAATTTCATCAATTTCCCCAAGATTCGGCATATTTATGTACCCTCTTCTTAAGTTTGCAATCGCAAACGATACCCTTTTAATAATTCTTGACGCCGTTGCTATACTAACGTGGGAATAATCACCTCCCGTAATCAAAAAACATCCAGTCGTATAATAACTCATTGTCAAAAGTAATTGATTTGCTGGAGAAATAGGATTATTTCTAAAAAACAAAATGAAAACACATTGTAACACTTGTATATTTTAGTGTGGAGTTTTAATATTTGTCACTGTTGAAACTAGCTTTTTAATGAAATTGAATTTCAAACACTACTTTTTAATTTTTATTGGTTTGTTTCATTTTTTAGAAACACTGACAAGCCGAAACATTTTAAAATTTTTAAAGAATACTAACTAACTAATTTAAAAAATAGTCAAAACAGAAAAATTATATTCTATAAAATGTTCATTTTAGTTTTCGCGAATAACTTTCACCAAAAAACATATGATTTTTCTAAGCAATAAATTTTCTGAAATGTTTTTTATTACTAAAATATTGTTACATGTTGTTTACCTGTTATCTGGAAATTCTATATATCTTCCTCTATTTGATGAAGGATTTCTATTGCAGTTTGTTTAGATATTCTAAACCGTTTTATAAATTCATTGTCATTTAAACTTTGGAAAAAATCAACTTCTTCACCATTTCTTCTTCTATACAATCCTATATTATCCGCTTCTTCAGCCATTTCTACGAATTCTAAAAATTCGTTAATATCGTCTCTATCCATTTTTAATTTAAAATTAATTCGTGAAACCGTGAATCAATAATAATAATAATTTGCACAGAACTGTCAAAAACACTATTAATTTGATAATGGCGACGATGACAACCATGACAACTGCGCATGTTTGACATCTTAAGTATTATTTAAATGGTTTAGGGGATGGTCAAAGGGACACTTAAATTTAAGTATTGGTTTTTAAGTACAGTAGAACCTGTTTAAGTTGGACACCCGCGGTGCAATCAAAAACTGTCCAACATAAACAGGTGTCCAACATATGCAAAATACCAAAATCATCTACGCTTAGTAATTTTAAGGTTAACACTAATTTAGAATATAATGCAAAATTAATTATTTTTAAAGTAATACATATACACACATCTACGTATCAATATTTATTGAAATAAACTATCGAATAACAATCGTAATACATACATATTATAGATATTTAAACATTATCTTTCGTAAAAAAATCACTTATCTTAGTTTGTTTGGATACAATTTTTAGGAAAATTTTGCTTTCTAATTTGCTTTGAATTTTGAATAAATCTTCTAACAGTTCGCATGGGTTTTCAGTTAAATACTTAATGGCGGTATTTATACCGTTCAAAGCTTCTTCAGGGGTTGTTGGTTTCTCCGCTACTTTCTCGCACTCGTCACTAGATTCTTCGATTTCTTGTTCCTCGTCTAGTTGTAAAACATGTTGAAGAACGTCTTGATGTGTATTGAAGACATGATCGTGTACCTCCAAGTAGGCATCGGCGGTGATCATTTCTTCAGCAGTCTGTAACTGATTTTGAAACTCTGGAAGTAATAATTTAATTGCATCGCGAAGTTCTGAATCAGGGTCTTCATTATGATCCCCTTCATTTGCTTTTGGAATACTAAAACCAGCTCGTCTAAAACACTTAACAATTGTTTCCGTAGATACAGCTTGCCATGCTTCGCTGATCCATCGAATTGCATCCAAAACCGTGACTGAGTTGATAAATTCCTTGTGGTTGTTAGAAATTTCAGATTTAGCAACTAAACACATAAGCAAACTTTTGCGGTAATAAGCTTTCATTGTTCGAATCACGCCTTGATCTAGTGGCTGAATTTCCGATGTTAGATTTGGCGGTAAATAAACAAATTTAACATTCTCGAACGATTTCATAATCTTATGACTTGTAGCATTATCTAGTATGATCACAATTTTTCTAGCAGCCTTACGCATTTGCCTGTCAATATCTGACAACCAACTTTCAAAAATATCAGTCGTCATCCATGCCCTTTTATTGTGTCGCCAAATAACGGGAAGCTCCTTACATCTCATTTGTTTAAAAGCTCGAGGACGTGCTGATTTCCCAATTACTAACGGCGTTAACTTTTCTCCGACCGAACTCGTACATAATAGAACAGTTAACCGTTCTTTAGACAATTTACCACCTTTGCATGGATCACCTTGTGCAACATAACTTTTTTTGTCTAATAAACGCCAAAAAAGACCAGTTTCGTCTGCATTAAACCGATCTTCTGGCGCATAATCTTGCAACAGATTTTCCAGTTTTCTTTTCCACTCTTCCCGCCTCTTCTAAGTCTGCTGATGCTGACTCTCCACACAAAGTTTTAAATTTAATATTATGTCGATTTAGAAAACTTTCTAACCATCCATTACTTGCTTGAAAATTAATGTCTAATTTTAAGGCTATCGCTTTTGCTTTTTCTTGCAGTAGAGGACCGAATACTGGAAGATTCGATGAACGGCACTTAACAAAAAAGTCATAAACTTTTTGATTTATTGCTTCATTACCAGTTTTACGAATTTTTCGTTTTCGTTCGGCGCTGCAATTCTTTTCGTAAGCTTTCAAAATTTCGTCTTTACACTTCAAAATATTCCCAACAGTTGATTTGGAAATTCCAAATTGGTCGGCTGCCTTTCTTAAACTAACACCATTCTCTACTAAGTCTATAACATTTTTTTCTTTTCAATGGTCCATTCTACTAAACATTTTCGCTTCGAACTCATGGTGCTAAATTTGTAACTAATAAATATTCAAGAGATCTGTACACATGAAATCACTGCTGATTATTGACTAATAACCATTGTGACTGCCGAGCTTTTATATTTTTAGGACATAACTAACACGTGTTTCGGTCACGTGTAAAAATTCAATTATTATAACTGTCATAACATAACTAACACGTGTTTCGGTCACGTGTAAAATACATGAATGTCCAACGTAAACAGGTCAAAATATCAAAAATCATTTTAAAAAACTGTCCAAATTAGACAGGTTTCCAACATATAGAGGTGTCCAACTTATAAGTATTAATATGCATTTAAAACAATGTAATTTCGCCAGGCCAATTGAAAAGTGTCCAACTTGAGCAGGTGTCCAGTATACAGAGGTGTCCAACTTGGCAGGTTTCACTGTATTAAGTAACACTTAACGTTAAAGTTGGTTGGTGAAATAGAATTTGTCACTTATTGTTCTTAAGTGTTACTTAAGGGCAGGGTAAGGTATTAAAATAATTTTTTTTTGCTTTTTTTATTTTTTTAACTGAATGCATAATATCTCAAGAATATTGTCTCAAAATTTTAAGTTGATTGAAGCAAAATTGACGAAGTTATAAGTATTTTTGTACCTGTCGGATTTTTATACCTACCCGACCGGTTGCACTATTGTTACCTGACATGTTTCGCTCTCTCTCTCTCTATATATATATATATATATATATATATATATATATATATATATATATATATATATATATATATATACATATCAGTGTTGGGCGCAATCGATTACATGTAATCGATTACTTGTAATCGGATTACATGTAATCGCAATTACATTTTATTACGATTACATTTCTTAAATGTAATCACGATTACATGTAGTCTAATTATTTGTAATCGGAATTAAATGTAATTTGATTACATGTAATCTGATTACATGTAATCGTGATTACTTGTAATCAAATTACAAATTACTTTTACTAGTAACCAATAAGTACATAAATATGGATAAGTATTTCTGTTCTCCTAATACTCGTAAGGTATTGTAAAACTGTTTTGGATATCAAATTCGCATTTACCCGCGGTTTCGCTCGCGTGGCAGTAGCAGGGTTGATCCGGTTAGCGGGTTCTAGATACACTACGTCGTCAAAAGTATGGGGATACCTTAACCCAGGGAAGAGGTGTCCACACTTTTGACACGGAAGTGTACCGCATCAGTAAGTACAGTACCGCGTCAAAAGTGTGGGCATCCCCTGGGTTAAGGTGTCCCTATACTTTTGACGACGTAGTGTGTGCTAGAGGCCCTACCTTTATTTCCTTTTTCGTAATCATAATTTGTAATCTGTAAGGGCATAGCCGGGTAAGATAGGGAAAACGGCCCTTGACGCAAAATTGATTGTTTTTATAGGAAATAATACTTCTTAGCCCCAGATACATTCCTGCCAAATTTCAACCCTCCGAGGCTAATAGTTTATGAATACACAAACAGACAAAAACTTTCAAAAAAAAATTTTTTTGACGAAATTATTGAGCCGATTTATTTGAGTTTAATATATATTGTGTACCCACCTTAGGCGAAGTAATAAAAAAAAATTAACGTTATATCCCTTTATTATACTAATTTTTTTAAATTTTTAAATTTAAGAAAATTTTTTTTTGGCACTTAGGCGTTAGCGACACCCACCATTTTTTGTTCAATAATTTGTCTCTTAGTACTCTATAACATATATTTTTATGGAAAAAATTTAGTTGGTAGAACATAGTAATATTTCAATACAAATGCATGCCATGTTCGGTACTACATATATTACTTATGTATAAAAAGGACTATAAAGTAAAATATCTACCCTATTTCTAAGATAATATAATTACATACGTTCATAACTACGATAAACTAGTTTAAATTTACAAAAGTCCAACACTATCTGCCGTTTGTCTTTTTTTATCAATGAAACAAAATAGACATTGATTTCTCTTTTGTTAGAGTTTTTTCCTTTGTAAGACGTCAAGTGAAACTTTGTTAGCTCATACACCACGTCTTACGATGTCAACAATTTCATACAAAGTTGATTAGCTGTCAAAATAGTATACCAGTTGGTCATTTCGTTATAATTCCCCATGACCCGTCATCGTGTTAAGAAAATAAGACAGACGGCAGATAAAGCTAGACGTTTGTCTAAGCTTGTTTGTCGTAGTTATGAACGTATGTAATTTTATTACAGAAAAAATCCACTTTCTGCACCTCCTTAAGAAGTGCAACAAAAACATCAAGTGAGAGGGACGAGCTACATATTGCGTACAATTGTACACTACTTTCTTCAAGTTAGTTATATGTACATGTAATAACTACAACAGGTTTTAGCCGGATTGTTGTTATTACTATACATTATTGAAGTTTTTTGTTCCATTTTATTAAGTTAATGTTTATTATTATTAAAGCAATATGACATTTAAGACGTATTATTGTTATTATTGGTATCTTTATTTGAATAAAGTTTCTAAAACTTATAATTTTTGTTGAGTTAGATATAATTTTAATTAGTAAGTATGCTGAGATAATTTTATTGATTTCATTCAAATATTCAGATTCATGGTAAAATTAACCTTGAAAATTATTTTTTAGCAAGTTAAAACGTATTTTTTATAACAGCTCAAAATATATATTTTTTTAGACCGTCACAGGAACTCCAAGAACTGCAACTCAGGGGGGAATAGAACATTTTATTACACAGCTTAGAGTTCTACTGTGTTTTAGAAATAAGCCAGATGCTTTACTTTATGGTCCTTTTTATACATAAGTAATATATGTAGTACCGAACATGGCATGCATTTGTATTGAAATATTACTATGTTCTACCAACTAAAATTTTTCCATAAAAATATATGTTATAGAGTACTAAGAGACAAATTATTGAACAAAAAATGGTGGGTGTCGCTAACGCCTAAGTGCCAAAAAAAAATTTTCTTAAATTTAAAAATTTAAAAAAATTAGTATAATAAAGGTTAGTATAATAAAAATTAGTATAATATAACGTTAATTTTTTTTTTATTACTTCGCCTAAGGTGGGTACACAATATATATTAAACTCAAATAAATCGGCTCAGTAATTTCATCAAAAAAAATTTTTTTTGAAAATTTTTGTCTGTTTGTGTATTCATAAACTATTAGCCTCGGAGGGTTGAAATTTGGCAAGAATGTATCTGGGGCTAAGAAGTATTATTTCCTATAAAAACAATCAATTTTGCGTCAAGGGCCGTTTTCCCTATCTTACCCGGCTATGCCCTTTGATTACATTTTGTCCAACAGTGATACATATAATTATCTATCTGTCAGTTCTGTTATAGAAATTTTAATGCAAAGTCAAACGTGTTTATACCTCTACTTGTATATTTTGTCAGTGTAAAGTACAAAATTTAGTTCCGCAGTAATTATTCTATCGAGTACACGTACACGTGCGTTCCTATTTTCGCGTCATTTTAGCTCCGTTTTCATTACTTTTTGTGTTAAATTATTATATTACTAAAATGCCTAAAAAAATTAAAAGATCTGATAGACAATCAGCTGGTTCGAGATTATATCGACCTAGAAAAATTGTATCTCCGCAAAAACGTAAAAGCGAAGACATTTCAAGAAGAAGCGTGTCAGCTAAAAAAATAAAAGTGACCGTTGAAGTTCAGGTTACGGAGGATCTTGGAAAACATTATAGGATAATTGATTTTTTATTAGTCTTTTCAACAATTGCTACCTTAGTGAAGTGTGTGAAATGTGATGGAAAAGTAAATTTTTATTTGACTAAGAAAGAAGGCCTTGCATTTAACATCAAAATGTCGTGCGAAAGCTGTAAACAGATTACAAATATTCCGTCTAGTGAAAGAATAAACTCTGGTATTTGCGAAGTTAATTATCGGTTTGTTTTCGTGATGAGGATATTAGGCCTTGGATTAGCTGGCTGTAAAAAGTTCTGCGGTTTGATGGATTTGTCTAGTAGGTTTGTATCAAGACCGACGTACAATGATTACCTGAAAAAAATGTGCTCGACTGTGAAGAAGTAGCGAATCGATTTTTTTTATCTGCTACAAAAGAAGAAAAAGCAGCAACAGCCGAAGAGAAAAAAACTGAAGATGCCGACGAACTCACTGTATCAGGCGACGGAACATGGAAAAAAAGAGGCTTCTCATCTTTATTCGGCGTCACCTCATTAATCGGTTACTTTACAGGTAAAGTTCTTGACATTTTCGTCAAAAGTTCATACTGCCATGAATGTAAAACTTGGAAACATAAATTAAACTCTGCCGAATACGAAGAGTGGCATGAAGCTCATGTAAATGCTGGAAAGTGTCGGGTAAATCATACTGGTGCAGCTGGAAATATGGAGGTCGAAGCGATAAAAACCATGTTTCAACGCTCGGTAAAAAATGGTATACGATATCGCAACTATATCGGCGACGGTGACTCTAAAGCTTACTCCGGTTTAGTGAATTCTAAACCTTATGGTAATGATTTTTCAATAGTGAAAAAAGAATGTGTAGGACATGTTCAAAAAAGAATGGGCACTCGTCTACGTGAAATAGTCAAAAAGACCGTTATAGATACTGAAACTAAGGCTGGAAAGAAGATCAAAAGAAAGAGTCTGTCTGGTAAAGGGAAGGTTACAACCAAAATGATTGATAAACTGACGGTGTACCTACTACGGTTTGGCTATTAAACGTTATTCTGATTCCGTGGAAGATATGAAGAAAGCTATCTGGGCAACGTTCTTTCATTACAGTTCGACGGACGAGAATCCGCAGCATGAAAAATCCCCGAGCGGGGCGGACTCCTGGTGCGAATGGCAAAAAGCTGCAGCCGCTAATGCATTGGATTCGTTCAAACACACGTACTGTGCTCTTCCCGAGGATGTTTTGCACGCCATCAAGCCTATCTATGAAAATCTGAACAAAGATGCCCTCCTAGAGCGATGTGTCGGAGGTTTTACGCAGAACAGCAATGAGAGTTTGAACCAACTTATTTGGAAAATCTCACCAAAGCACTTGAATGGAACCTCTGTCATCGTTGAAATTGCAGCTTATGTGGCAGCCAGTGTCTTCGATGAGGGTTCTTTTGCTTTACTAACCTTCATGCAAGACATGGGAATCAGTAGTGGATCAAGCGCTCATGACTGGGCGCGATCAACTGACTCCATACGTATAAGCCGAGCAGAGCAGGTAGAAGAAAGACAAACTAAAGAATTCAGGATTCGTCGTAGACAGAAGCAAAAAGGTGCTTTAGACATCATGGATGATAGCAACATCCTTTATGGACCTGGCATTGATGATTCAGTGTGAGGCAAGCCGATAAAATTCGCTTATGAACGTTTTATATCAAATTTTTTAGTGTTCAAAACTTTAAAGCGTTTTCCTCACAACTTACGTTTTCAAAGTCGGTGCCCCTCATAACTTCAAAACTACAGCACCGATCCTTTTGAAATTTTGAACACTATTTCTGTACATAATTTACGAGGTAACGCTGGAGAGTTTTTTTCAAATTTGTTAATAATTTTTATTTTACAATAACAAATTAGCCGATTTTTTCGCAAAAAATTGTGTTTTTCCTTTCTAAGTGTTCCAGAAAAGTGAAAAATTGAAATTTCAAAAAACCCTCCCAGCGTTACCTGAGGAAAACTATTATCTAACGAATGAAGCTTCATTTTTTTATTTCGGATGATCCAGCAACAAGTTATGAGGGGCACCACAATTCTACTTTTTTTCCGAGGCACGTCCGAATAATTGCTGCCATCACTGTATTTTTTAATATTCCTTCCTGAAAATTTTATACAATATCCTTCGAATGTCATACTTTAATGTACCATTGGTTTTAATAAAGAGATTTTAACTGGGTCGTTGTAAAAAAAATAACAAAAACATGCCTTTTTTTGTACGAATTAACTTTACCCTCCCCTTAAATTTTAAGCAAGGCCGTAGCCAGAGAGGGGTTAGGGGGTCACCCCCCCCCCCCTCCCGAAATCCCGAAATTTAGTAGTAAAAATTAATAGCAAAAATTAATACTAGGTTTAAAAAGTGCAAGTTAAATTATAAAATAAACAATAGAACAGAGGATCCAGCAACATATTTTACATCATTGTGCACTGCATGCATACCTACCAATATTTATAAAAATTCAGAATAGAAAAAATGTGCAAAACAGAGAAGGTGCAAAAAACATTAATATGTCTTCTTAAATTTGTTATTGAAGTTTTATATGATAACATTTGTGCTCATATATTACATTTAACAATTTTAGTTTCATTCTTGGAATTAAAATACAACCAAATTTCACTTGTTTTTTACTCTCCATTTCAGTTCAAAGAAATACGCACCCTTTAACTTCAAACAATTGAAAAATATTTAAAAAGTAGAAAGTTAAAATATTAAGTTACAATTCTCAATTCTAAGAATTGAATAAGGGCTAATAAATGTATATAGTGCAAACTGTACATAAATATACCAAATACCAAATATTTAAAAAAAAAAAAAGCAGTTTCAAAAGAGCAGTCAAGAGAACAGTTAAGCTAAAGAGCAGAGCAATATATTTTCTGTTAAGTGCAAATCACAGTGTTTTTGAAGTAACAGTGATCACCTGAGCAGTCACATCTATAGTAAGAAGTGTTGATTTGTTGACTGGAGAGTGGAGAGTGGAGACAAATTTTAGAGAAAGAAAGGTATGTATTTTAATTATTTTAAATATTAACATAATACAAATGCATAATAATACTTAAAGTAATTGAAACTTTCCTTGGTGGGTATTAAAATTAATTAACCCTAGATTCATAAACTTTATAGTTTCTCAGACTACACAACTTTTCAGTTTTTCTTGGTTTTGTATAAAAATGTCCATAGGTAACCTTGATCTACCATCTAATCCTTGAAGCATCATCCTGTAACTGAGGCATTTGCAGCCATAACGTTTATTTCTGAGAAATCAAACTCGTTCAGATCACATCCAGGAGAGTTTGCATCACGAATCACTAACTTCCTAAAATTAAATTTTGATTTGCTACTTATTAATTTTTTTTTTTTAGGGAACGGAACATAATGGCTAAACGTACGAGTTCGCAGATCCCCTTATTGAACTTTTTTTGTAAAGTCAAGAAATTTGATGTTTCAAGTGATACGGAGCCCAAACATTCCGCTGAGCCGATTGCAGGTACCTCCAGTGAAAGTGAAACTTTGCCATAAGAAGATTTTAATATTGTTGACAGCGTTGAAGCTAACTTTGATGATGAAAATATTCTTGATTTAGGAAAATATCTCAATATCCCCTCTGAAAGAATATACCCTGACACAAAATTAAGATTATTGTGTAATCCGTGGGTACCAGAAGTAGCTTTCCAATTTTCTGCCAGCGGAAAGAGGAATCTACGATTTCAAAGTCGGTGGCTACATAAATTTCCATGGCTTGTTTATTCAAAAAGTAATGATGGAGCACTTTGTAAATACTGTGCATTGTTTTCAAAAGATACAGCTGGAAAAGATAGACATCAAAAGTTGAGATTACTAGTGAAAGAACCATATAGGAATTGGAAGGATGCTTTGGAATACTTTAAAAATCACCAAAATTGTATTTACCATAAAGCTGCAATGGAATCAGGAAGCAACTTTATAAGTGTTTCAAAAAATCCTAAACGTGACATAAGAAATCAAGTTGATTCAGCTAGGAAGAAACAAGTACAAGAAAACCGAGCGATGTTGGCTTCTATAGTAGATACCATTAAGTTTTGTGGTCGGCAGGAACTTGCATTAAGAGGAACCAATGATTCAGGGCCCTTAAAGCCGAATGAGGAGGAGCCCTCTATTAATGATGGAAACTTTAGGGCATTGTTGAGATCAAAAATGAAATGCGGTGACCAAAAACTCATTAAACATACAGAAAATATGTCCCTAAATGCTACCTATATGAGCCCAACAATCCAGAATGAGCTGATTGCTATATGCGGAGAAGTCATTCAAAAAGAAATTGTCAAAGACATAGTTAAAGCTAGTGTATTCTCTATTTTGGTAGACGAAACTGCAGACATATCAGGAAACGAACAACTTTCTCTGTGTGTACGGTACACAAAAAAAGAATAAACCTGTTATGTGATAAAAGAAGACTTTTTAGGATTTACACATCTAAAAGGCACAAATGCTGAATCAATAGCTGATACTATCGTTTCATTTTTGACAGGTCTAGGTCTGGAATGCAAAGATATGGTGGGGCAAGGCTATGATGAGGCCTCTGTCATGAAAGGATCTTTTAACGGCGTCCAAGCTTTGATAAGAAAAAAGTATCCAAAATCTCTTTACGTCCATTGTTGCTCTCACTCGTTAAACCTTGCTCTTTGCCACTCTTGCAATTTACAAAGTGTGAGAAATTGTGTTGGCACAGTCAAATCTGTGATAATTTTTTTCAAAAGCTTCCCTAAAAAAATGAATTGCCTGAGAGAAAAAATTAAAACAGAAAACCCTGACTCACAATGGAAAACTCTAACATCGATGTGTGAAACCAGGTGGGTTGAAAACCATAACAGCCTACTTAAGTTTCAAGAACTTTTCAAAACTATCATTGCCACCTTGGAAGACCTAAGCAGTGACACAGACATGGATACGTCTTGCAAGGCGTCATCATTTGTGAGAGCATTGATTTGCGGGGAGTTTGTTATTAGCTTATATTTCTTAGCTAAAGTGTTTTCATATACTGTGACTCTTTGTAAGGTGTTACAATCACCTTTGTGTGATTTGAAATCTGCAACAGATCATGTTGGAAATATAGTAGACCTCTTTCAGAATATGCAAAAGAACATTGAGATGGAGTTTTCTTGTATCTACAAGACAGCTAAATTATTACTAACTGATGTTGGTGAAGAAGTCATGCTTCCTCGTGTCGCTGTATCACAGCGCAACCGATGTAACATACAAACTTTAGATCCAGAACAATATTTTCGCATTGCGATGGCAATTCCACTGCTTGACGATTTTACAAATCAGCTGCAAGGACGATTCATGGATCACCAAGGAGTTTTCCAGAATTTGAACTCACTGTTACCGTGTGTACGTTGCAATACTTCTGTTGTTTTAAATATGGAATACTTAAAAGTTTACCAAAATAAAGTTGACTTAGATTTATTGGAAGCTGAGTTTAGTTTATGGAAGATTTATTGGGAAAAACAAGCAGAGTATGATCGTCCATCAAATGCTATTGAAGCTCTTTCAGAATGCAACAAAGAATTTTACCCGAACATTTTCAAGCTGCTACAAATATTTTATACTCTGCCAGTAACTACCTGCACGCCAGAACGTACGTTCTCAACACTTAGGAGACTAAAGAAATTTTTCAGAAACGCTTGTAGTCAAGATCGGCTTTGTGGACTGGCCTTGATGTCAGTTCACAGGAGTAGATCCATTTCAACAGACGAAGTTATAAATATTTTCGCTTCAAAACATGGCAGAAGATTAAATTTTGTATTGTGAACTTAACTTTTTTCTCTGTATAAATCACAGTGCTATTTACTTTATTAATACAAATACATAATTAGAAGATAACTTATGGTATGTTTTCTGTTACTTCTCTCACTTTCCTAAAAATTAATAACGTTGCATAGTAATGCATTACTATTATTATGTTCCTTTTTATTATGTTTTGCAATTGCTATTAATATTTTATGCCATTCTATTAACTGATCTGATCGAATAAATAAGAAAACTATGAAGGTTTAACAAAAATACTTTAACAAAACAAAATCAATCATCATCCTATAATATTTGACATGGGTAACTATATGAAAACCTTAAAAATAATCATGGAAATTAAGACCCCCCCCCCTGAAAAGTCTTCCTGGCTACGGCCTTGATTTTAAGTAATGTTGGTGAAAACGGTCATAGGTCACATGACTGAAATACAAAATTTCGAAAATCAACTATTAAATTATTTCCCCATCATGCCGTTTTTAAATCCTCAAGTCTTACAATAAAACTACGTGTAGTATTCGACGGGTGTACAAAAACAACTAGCGGTATTTCAATTAATGATATTCTTCACACGGGTCCTAAATTACAACAAGACATATTTTCCATTTTATTAAGATTTCGTATTCATTCATTTGTTTTATTCGCTGAAATTACAAAAATGTATCGTCAGATACTTATTCATGATGACCATAAGAATTTTCAGTGTATCTTATGGCGTGATCAACAAACAAATCAAATTAAAACATTTCCACTCAATACTGTCACATACGGTTTAGGTTTAGCAAGCTCACCATATCAGGCAATTCGTTGTCTACATGAATTATAATATATTAATAAAGATACTCATCCAGAGGCATCACCAGCAATTTTCAACGATTTTTATGTCGATGACCTTATTACAGGGGCGTCTTCAGTTTCACAATTGAACAAATTACGGGATGATATTATTCAGATATTATCTTCCACTGGGTTTGAGTGGAATGGATGTCAAATCATCCATCATAATCTCGGAATTACCAAATGCATCTTCAGCATCATTACTTATAATAGATAAGGATGATGTCACAAAAACTTTAGATATACAGTGGAATTCCTATTCAGATACGTTACATTATCAAATGTCAAAAACAACATACAATCCTCAATATACGAAACGATCTATTCTATCAGAAATTTCAAAACTGTATCATCCACTTGGGTTATTGGCTCCAATAGTAATAATTGCAATAATTATTATGCAACAATTGTGGCCGCTACAGATTGATTGGGATACACCGGTTCCAGTTCACATTCAAAATCAGTGAAATCAGTATTTAAAAAACTTAGAATCATTAAATAATTTCAGTATCTCTAGATATGCATTACCACAGTATAAATAATAATAGTATATATATACATACAGTATACTCTCTTATTATATTCCTTCTTTATTTAAAGTATGTATGTTCATTTTTCCCTCTTTTATTATGTTAAATTTGATTTTTAATATGTTTAAATCTAAAACAAATGACTGTTACAGGGTTATCAATGAATTTATAATTTTACTTATTTATATTTTATTTCTGAATATCACATTTTACCTAATTTTATTGAAATTTAATTTAAATACAATAAATATGAATCATAATATTGTTTTTAATACTGAATATACTTTCCAAACCAAGCTGAACCTTAGGATTATTTAGAATTTTGTCGTCTTTAAACTTTTATGAATTATTGAAAAAAGGTTTACTACTTAATTTAATTTACTTACTAAATTTAAATCTATTTACTTCTATTGATAAAATTTATAATGTATAAAAAAAATACAGGAACTAGGGAATAAAGAATAAGAAACTGAAAAAAATATGGTATTTTGTTTTTATTTTAATTTTATAAATTTGGAACTGGTATAATTTTTCGATCTTTTTGATTTATTTTTACATTTAAAGTGATGGTTACTGAATTTTAGGGTACAATATATTCACAACCTTACAAAAAGTTTGTTTAAATATTCTATTGGAATGCATTGGCAAGGTTTATTAAAATTTACTAAATTGATTTTTTGAGTATTTAATTGCCAATGTTTCCTAGTACACTTTCTTCAAAGTGTTTCCTAAAGTAAGTTCTACAATTTCGATATATTTTGTAAATTCTTCTGGTGGCAGTTTCAAATTTTCAAAAAGCGAATTAGTGGTATTGGATACTCTAAAGTGGGTGAAGATATTTATCAAATTTTAGTATTTATTGCAAGACTGCATTTCTAGAACACCATTAGATTTGTCCAAAAACTGACCAGTCTTCATTCAGTAAAATTATTTTCTTTGGAATAAGATGTAAATTTTTTAGGTAAAAACTTTTCAGGAGCAAATAAAAAGTTGTAATCATTTCTTCAAGTCGGATCGTCTTCATTCTCATTCAAGAAATGTCCAACAGAACAATCGGAAACTTCAACAGTTGCAAACAGAGTTCCGACTGATGGTATCAAAGGCTAAGATTCTGTAGCTTGTTGTTTCAAAGTCGGTATAGCGATCCGTTTCAATTTATTTGGATGAGCACCAAACAAAGACTTTCTGAAATGACCCGAGCAGAAGCGATAACTACCATTTAGAATTCATACATCTAAATTTAAAAAGTCTTTACTACCAACTGCAGGCAACCACTGGCGATTTCTATAAAAAAAAGTCACATTTATTATTAATTCAAAGAAATTCTAAAGAAACTTAAATCCGGAATCTTTTTGCTTTGTTTAAACATATTTGTTATGCAAATATTACCGGGCATTTTTATTTTATTTTATCTTTTACTTAATTTAATTATTATTAATTTTATAATTTAAAAAATTAAAAAATATTAAAAATTATAAGTAATATTTGAAAATAGCAATAACTGAACACACGACGATAAATGGAAATGAATATTTTTTATTTTCCTCTGTCAATACATCACTATTGTCGTTTGCTACCTTAGTTACAAGTGTATCTTTTTCAGATTTTTTAAATACAATTCAATAAAATAGTAGTGAAACCGTAGTAATTAGTCCCAATTGTACTAATTTTATTTTTTGCCCACTAGATATTGTAGTAATATTGATCCAATATAATATGCAGTTAATAAGTGCATTTCATATACCAAATAATTTTGTACAACCTATTGGGGGACCGGTCCGCCAACACACAGTCTATAGTTGTCTTTATCTACGTCAAGTGAATTTACTGTATGTATAAATACTATTACTTATACTGTGGCATTACTAACTAGATGATGCAATCACAATCTAATTAATTGGATGTTGCGACAGCTCTGAAAAAGCATTTGGGGCATGTATATACATGAGATGTATCACTTCGTCGCAAATAGTTTTGGTCGGTCTTTTAATTGCAGAATCACGTGTTGCACCCATTACACAACAAATGTTAGCTCGATTAGAGCTCAATGCAGCAGTATTACTATTAAAATTAGTAAAACAAACTATTGGTTCATTAAAAATTCCTGTTAATTCATTTCATTTATAGATAGATTCCCTTATTACCTTATGGTGGCTTCTCAGTCCTCCCAATAAGTGGTAGACTTACATTAGCAAACGTGTTGCTAAAATACAAACATTAACCAAAATTTCTGATTGGAATCATGTCAGATCTCATGAAAATCCAGCTGATTTACTCACTAGAGGTAAATTGGCTAACCAGCTTATTCAAACCAGACTATGGTGGGACGGTCCTCCCTGGCTTTGGGATGATGAATCATATTGGCCATCACAGCAGTGGCGCCATCAATATAAGCCGTCTCAATCATTAATAGACCGGGAGATAATAACAGAAAACCTTCCCCGATTTTCGCACTTATGATTCGGGGAGTATTGAAAGATATGAAAATTTTAAGAAATTTAAGGATAAATTTGAGTTCCACTCGCGTGGCTTTTATATCGAAAATTAAGTTTCTTGCGTAAACTTGCATAAAAAAAGGGAATTTGATACGATTTTCGCACTTATGCTAACTGAAAGTTAGAAAGTTATCATAATGAAAGGCTTATTAAAAGAATTGGCATAAGTCGCTGGCATGGCTAAGTGTGGTTACGCGATGGGAAAAATCATTTTTTCCATTCGTTCTTGTATTTTTCACTATATAAACATTTTGTTAGAACAAAAAAATTAATTATGTATTCTGACCAATGCGGGGAACAGAACCGCAACATAAAAATAGCTCAGTTATGTAATCTCATTGTTTCTGATCCATCAAATCCTGTTGAGCAAATTGATCATAAATTTTTAGTAAGTTGTCATTCATCAATTTCATCCAAATATATTCGTACCCAATGATTGGAAAAAAGTGATACTAGGTGCCAGAAATTAAAAAAAAATTGAAGTTATTGAAATGACATCTACAGATTTTTATTCAACAGTCGAATTGAAAAAAAAGATTATCAAAAGAAAAATCACAGCGACTGGTAACAAAGTTGAGTGGCTTAAGATTCAATGGTTGAAGTATTGCAAAACGGAGCCTTTTAAGATTTTTTTTATAAATGCTCAAATAATGAGTTCGTTGATTTTGAAATGGTAGATATTTCAAAAAGAAGCACTCAGCAGATACTTCAACTAAAACTTCTTTATCCCAATGGTAAGGCTATAACAGCAGTTAAAAAGAAGGATTTATTGGATTTACTACCATTCGTTCCTCCCATACACCACGATTTTTTTTATAATCTCAAAACTTCTATTGAGGCAACGGATATTTTGGATATTTCTGATAACGTGGATGAAGAAGATCTTGTGAACGCTTTTTAGTTTAAAATAAAAGTTATTTTTCTTTAGATGTAATAACAACAGGGTAATAAAATTAAGTGATTTTTTATGCTTCTTTTCTGTTGTAAAATTATCTTTTTAGAAAATATAAATATGATTACAACTATTAAAAATTGATTGATTTCCTACTATATTTCGAATGTTTCTAAATAAAAATTTAATCTCCTTATACGTCTCATTATTTAATTTGAAAACCTAAAGTTTATTTTAAATAAAAAAATGTTTGAATTTGTTAAACGCCAAAATGGCCTAACCCACATTTATTTTCTTAATGTTAAGTAAAATTAACATATTTTATTTAATTTACACTGTATAAGGTACCTTGACAACTACTTACAAGGAGATGCACCCAGAGTGAAATTCGGGATTTTGATGAAACTTCGCTGGTGTGTAGTATAGGTAAAAATAAGGGACCCGTATTTTTTTTTTATCGGCCATCGTTCACGTTTAGGGGGTGAAACCAGCCCCTAAAGTTGGGGTTTCAAATCGTATTTCTTAAGATATCTCGAAAACTATAAGAGATAGAAGAAAACTTTAAATTGCTGAAATGTTACTTTTTGAAAGACCTATTCACCTGTATAGATTAAACCAGGGCTGGGTTCATAAGGGGGGCTGGAGGGGTGAAAATGGGGGTAAATTTTCTTGCACAGCCTGAATGGTTCAATGTATCAAATTTTTACCACTATAAATAGAAAAAGCACCAAAAATTAGGGGATACGTGTTTTTGCGTTTTTTCGAAATATCTGTGGTATCCAAGCCACATAAGGAAGAATAACATAGGGTAGATTATATAGTATTATTATTGATTGCAAATACGTCCTATATTTTTTTATATTTATGTTTATTTTCATCATGAAAATGTATTTTTTTACTTTCCGATAATGATTCGTATATTTTTCAGTACTAACTTAATTGGTAATTTAGCCATGTGTACATTTGGTTACTCATATTCGATATTTTTTATACCTATTTTTGCGAAAGTTAAAGTTCTCTGATGTGGCTGTGTTAATAAATGCTCGAAAAGAAGCAGTAATCCCTTTCGTTCACTGTTCAAGTGCTTTGTAATAAATTTTTCCATATAGGAAATGTGATTGACACCTAAAAAACGTACAAAAAAGAATAAGAAAAGTAGTATGAATGTTGAGAAAGAAATGAACCGCGTTTATTTGGTTAAAAACGAATTTGTAAAAAGATAAAGGCAGTTGCTGAATGGAAGATTATTGCTTCTTATCGAACATTCACTAAACCTTGCAGACCAGAGAGCTTTCGCAGAAATAGGTATAAAAAATATCGAATATGAGTAACCAAATATACACATGGCTAAATTACCAATTAAGTAAGTACTGAAAAATACATGAATCATTATCGGAAAGTAAAAATTTACATTTTCATGATGAAAATAAACAAAAAAATAAAAAAATATAGGACGTATTTGCAATCAATAATAATAGCTATGTTCCAGCGACATAATTCGGAACGGTTCTGATACGATGCGCATGCTTCGTAGTTAAAAAGCGTTCCAGCAGACAAAATTCCGAATTGAACGTTCGTAATTCTGTGTTCCAGCAAAACAAGTTTTTAAATCAGAACTATTCTGATACAGTTTTATCAGTTCTTGGACTGAATCAGGTATTCCAGTTCTGAACATGCGCATTGGTTTGTACTGTTTGTACAGTTGTTAAATTCTATTTCTATTCGTCTTTTAACACCACGTGTGTATTAGAGGTTACATAATTTGTTTTTGTAATTTAAAAAATTGTATACCAGTTTAATTAAAATTAAACGCATTTTAATAAAAAATAATAATTATAAACGTAAGTATTAATTTAATTAATGCATGAAGTAATAAAATTAATTCATTATGGTTTTAACGTTTCTCTATTTTTTTTAATCTTAGAAAATGTCATCTTCATCTGATTCGTCATTGTTCTCGTCTTCCGATTCATCATTATTTTCATCTTCGGAGGATGAGTTCGACGACATTTTAAATATAAGAAGACGGCGGCCAAAAAATAAAAATTATATTGAAGAAACCGTTTCTTTGTACAATGAAACAGAATTTAAAGAACATTTTCGAATTTCGAGAGAACTCACAGAAAATTTAAGTGGTAGCTTCTCTACGTCGAATCATTACAGCAATGTTTCTGGTGGTAATGGCAAAATATCGGCGATTCACCAAGTTATGATATTTTTATGGTTTACCGGACACCAAACAGCTTCCTTCAGAGATGTTGCTGATCGCTTTGATATCACCATCAGCACACTATTTCGAATAATAAGGCGTGTTATGCACTTTCTAAGTGAAAGTGCAAGATACATTATCACTTGGCCAAGTTTAGAGGAAAGGCAGATTATAGAAGGGAGTTTTAGAGAAAATGGTTTTCCCGGAGTTTGTGGAGTGATTGATGGTACGCACATCAGAATTGATAAACCCAAAAACGATCCTGAATCATATTTTAACCGGAAACAGTTTTATTCTATTCAGGTAGTTATAAATGAAATAAAAATTATTTATTTATTTCTATTAGCCACAGAAAGATTACCTACTACTTCACTTGAATTTTACTTTTTAAATTACAGATGCAGGTTGTTTGCGACAACAATTTAAAAATTCGAGATGTGTTTATTGGATTTCCAGGTTCGGTGCACGATAGTCGTGTTTATCGTTCCTCGACATTATCAAATGAGCTGGAGGATAAATGTCAAGATATGTATATTTTAGGTAATATTTTTTTCATTAATTACTAACTAATTAACAGCTTTTCAGTATATTCTAAGGGTTTTTAGAAATCCGTATAAAGCAAAAAAAATTTATAGTTTAGTCATATCTTTTCGTGTATCTTTATTCCCCACCCTGCCACCCAGGTCAATTACTCCCACATTTTTACATTTACTGAGATGAGGTTTGGTATGCAAACAGATACCGATAATCTAAAATAAAAACTGAGATGGATTCGATAAGAACAATCTTTTCTTTTTTGTATTAAAAGAATTTTCCCTCGTATACTCCATCACAGAGGGGGTACACGGGATCAATCAATCATTAGAAAAGTTTCTGGAAATAAAGTTTTGGTTTCTTTTATCGCTTTTTATTGTTACAGGTGACAGCGGTTACCCTTGTCTTCGAAATCTTTTAACACCATTTAGGGATAGAGGAAACCTTACCGAAGTTCAACAGAACTATAACATAAAACATTCGAAGACAAGATACAAAATTGAACATTGTTTTGGTCGACTTAAACAAAAGTTCAGGCAATTGTACCACCTAAAACTAAAAAAAATAGAGGACATTTGTCATTTTGTACGCGCATGTTGCGTTTTGCACAACATGTCGTTGGATGATGTAGAATTCAATCCCGAATTTATTAACATTGATGAATATGTCGAAAATCGTCCACACAACATTAATGGGGATGAACTTTTTGATAGAGATGACCGTGACGGGGTCCAACGAAGAAATTTTGTTGCCCAAAATATTTAAAAGTATTAATTGTAAATAAGAATAAAAATATATATTATCGAAAATCGATTGTACTTTTTTTTTATATTATGAAATTTTTTTTTACGTCCTAAGTTTTTTTGTTTGATCGAACCATGAATTACATATAAGCGGCAGCACTGTAGCCGATATTAACTCTTTAATAAGACAGACGTGTTTAAATTGATGATCATAAAATATGTTAAATATGAAAAATTTAAAATTCACATTTTCATACATTATTAAACGATACAAAATTTTTTTTGACAGTATTCGCCGTTATTTAAAAATTACACTATAGATGGCAATAAAATCATATTACTTTCATTTCCAAAAACAAATTTGTAGAGAATAATGAAATGATTATTAAACCCACTTGTCTTATTAAAAATAGGTACTTAGCTCATTTAATTTTAATAATAGTAATTATTTATAGCCATTTTTATTCATTTAAATTTTTTTTTTAGAATGCAATATATACCTCATTTCAAATACATTGATCATGAGTTTCCGTTAAAAAATTAAATAATTCTTATATTCGAAACAAATCAATCTTCTATTCTTTTCTAAAAATTAACTACAAATTTGAAATTTACATAAATACAATAATAAAAGAGATAAAGCCAAGAAAACGGAAATTATTTAAATTCAAAGTAACGAAGCATGGTTAAATTTAACTGAAATGAACCATACTAACTCTAATTTTACCACTAGAGGCGCGAATGAGAATCTTTACGTCGCCAATAAGTGGCACAACATTTTAATTTTAAAAACACCACTTGTCTGTTATTGGCGACGCAAAGATTCTCACTCGCGCCTCTGGTGGTAAAATTAGAACTAGGATCAAGTAAAAATATACGTATACGATTACTGGGCGATCTAAAATCTAGTAATCTGCGCATAATTTGTATAGTAAATTTTTTTTTATCTACAATTAAACGTATACGAAAATTTTTACTTGATACAGCTTCTAATTTAAAAAACCAGGAGCGCTCGCGTAATCTTTGCGTCGCCAATAGCATTCTTTTTTTGCTGATTAAATAAATAAAACTCAAATTTCTTAAAACAAATTTATTTAAAATATACACATTAAAAAAAAAAAAAAACTAGGTAGGTATATACAAATATTATAATTACTTTAAAAGATTTTTCGGAATTGGTAAATTTTTTTCTAAATATTTTTTTAGAACTTCTGTTCTTTCTTCGTATTTTTGAATTTTTTTTTTGGTAATTTCTAATTTTTCACGTGTTAACTTATTTCTCTCTTCAAACGCCAATATCTTTCTTGCTTCTAACTCTTGAATACCTTTTTTTCTCTTTTTTGTCTGGCTGTGGGCTGGTGAGTTGGCGATTTTGGGTGAAAGAGTGGGTGCAACTTCATTTTTGGATGGCGGAAGAACCGGAGAAAAGCTACATGATGCTGGTTCTGAATTGGAAGTTGGCTGGTTGTGAGATGGAAGTTGTGAGTTGCCTACGATATTCTCAGGGGTTTCGGACAGTATTGTTGATGTGGCCGACAGTAAAATTTTTGGATTAACATTATGTTTTACACCATAAATCTCCTGCATATCTTCGAAAAACTCGAAATATTTCCTCCCTCGACCGGTTTTTTTATTGTTGTCTACTACATTCTTATAATTTCGCTCTAGAACCTTCCACCGATTTTCACATTGACTGGGAGAATACTCGCCCATATCTCTCGAAATAATTTCCCACATGACTTTTAAGTTTTTTATGGCAAACGAGCCAACTTTTGGTTTGTATTTTTTGTAAAAATCTATTAGAATTTTTGAGTTATTTTCGTCCCAGCGTTTTGTGATATCTTCAAAAACTAAGAATTCGCTTAAACCTATAAAAAAAATTTATTTTAATCAATTGTCAATACAAACATTCTCAATATAAACTAAATTTAAATTTTTAAGAGAAAAACCACTTAAATGTACCAGTGGTTGACCGGGCATCAGTAGTTGGCCCCTTCTGTATAAAAGTTGTAGCCCGAAAACTAATATATAATTATTGTTAAGCTTATAACTTCGCTCGATTTATAGTTCTATTTAGAACTGATAATCGATAAACGAGGATGTTAAAAAAAAAAAAAGCTTATAATAATCATAATTTTGTAGTTGCTCAAAATATGATGTAATTTTTATAACGTCGAAAATACTTCATGAAAATTTTTCACAGCATGATTTAATTGAAATCGGTCAGTTACTATAGTAGAGTATCTGAGAGGTGAATACATTCTTTAATTAATAAAATAATTCCTATTGGGTTAATCTTGTCAAATTAAATTCTATACTAGTCTACTTAATAAATTTCTAACACTGACTGACTGACTGACAGACAACGCACAGCCTAAACCGTTGGGTTTAGAAGAATGAAATTTTGCATAGGAGTTCCCTATGTAACGTAGGTGAGCACTAAGAAAGGATTTTTCAAAATTTGTCCCTTAAGTGGGTTTAATAGGGGATAGGGGAAAATTTGTATGGAAATACGTCATTTTTAAAATTAGAGATATATAAAAATATGTTACTATGGCTATTAAAATAAACAATATTTAGTAAATCGTGGAAGTTGGTATTTAGGCTTTTGAAAACACTGAAAGTGAGCACCAAGATGATGCCGATGGGAAAGCCCATCGGGTATACGGCTAGTCATTAATAATTATTTAACAAATTTATTAATGAAAACTTGCAAAAATATTCATATAAGTACCAATTTAATTACCGGCCAAGCACTGGTACAATCAAAACACTGTTGTACCATAATAAAAATAATGATTTCGATCAACGATTGGAACCCGCGATTTTTACAATACCAATAGTTGACCACATGCGCATTCGTAAGTTTCTAACCTATACAAAATAAAAATATCATATACCTACTAATAAAAGTATAAATTTTGAACCTGAGCATGAATTAGAGCGTGATTCAAACTTACTAATCCTCTCAACATCTGTTTCTCAAGAATTTTTTAAACAGTTATCTCCGGAATTAACAGAAAGGACTGACATGTAAATAAATAACATCACATATCTAAAACGTAACTATTTAAAGATGATATAAACTTTGAATTATTCTTTTTTACCCTATAGTAATTAATATAAAATAAATTGAAAGGCTAAAAACGCTTAATCGGTCAACCACTGGTTAAATTACCCTACGTCAACTTTAATTGAAAATTGAAATTGTAAAAAAAGATATTTTCACTGAAAGTGGTTTTTCTCTATTAAATTACTATGTTTATTTGTTTATTTTGGTAAAGTTAACTGAATAAAACTCACCGTTATTTTCCATAATTAATTAAAATTTAAAATGCAATAATAACAAAACAAACGATTTAAAGTTCGTAACAAGAATAGCAATAGACGCGTGATTAGAATTGTTTCGTCGGACGCTTTCTTTTTTAAATTTCCGGTAAAATAGAGATAATTCCTTTAAATTATCAACCGGTTAATGCGACATCTACAGATTAAAAAATTAATACAAGGCTGCGTTCCAGCAACGTAATTTTAGAACTGATTCAGTACAGAATTATAACTAGGCATGCGCATACCAATAATCCTTAGAATCATTCTGAATTCTATTGCTGGAACATAGCTAATACTATATAATCTACCCTATGTAATTCTTCCTTATGTGGCTTAGATACCACACATATTTCGAAAAAACGCAAAAACACGTATCCCCTAATTTTTGGTGCTCTTTCTATTTATAGTGGTAAAAATTTGATACATTGAACCATTCAGGCTGTGCAAGAAAATTTACCCCCATTTTCACCCCTCCAGCCCCCCTTATGAACCCAGCCCTGGTTTAACCTATACAGGTGAATAGGTCTTTCAAAGAGTAACATTTCATCAATTTAAAGTTTTCTTCTATCTCTTATAGTTTTCGAGATATCTTAAGAAATACGATTTGAAACCCCAACTTTAGGGGCTGGTTTCACCCCCTAAACGTGGACGATGGCCGATAAAAAAAATACGGGTCCCTTATTTTTACCTATACTACACACCAGCGAAGTTTCATCAAAATCCCGAATTTCACTCTGGGTACATCTCCTTGTTAGTAGAATAAATCACATTAATAATTGTTTTGGTATGTACTATAGGTCATCAAAAAATTGCATTTTTTTTCTTTTACTCTTTTCTCTATATTAACTTTTGTGGGGCTAGGCCGTTCTGGTTCTGAGCGCCTCATTTATTGAATACATCAATGCATCAGGCAAAATTACAATCGCTTTTAAGGGGGGAAGTCCATGTAAAAGCTTCAAAATCGGTCATTTTTTAAACATATTTTTAAGGATGATAAAATGATTATATTGTTTTGAAGTTTTAACACATTTCTATTCAACCTTTCGAGAGTACAAAAAAAAATTTTTTTTCCAAAATGACGGCTCAGGATCATTTTTTGTCCGCTGCCTACGGCGCGAGGTCCCAAACTGCTCCATTTGTCACACATGATCTATCGATCTGAAAGTGGTTTCTTTTTATGACATATTAACGGACAGGATAAACCTATGAAATTAAAAAATAAGTATAAAATTCATTATAAAATAAGCCTTTGAAAAAAAAGTCAGAATTTAGGGCTATTTTATTGACATTTTGAACCCCCAAAAATTTATCAACCCGAAATATTCGAAATTGTAGGTTTATCCTTCCGATAGTAATGTAGAGAAAGGCCTCAACAAATTTCAAACAAATCGGTCGATAACTTTTTGAGTTACAACACGAGCAGTTTTTAAAAATACAGTTTCGAGATAATCGCGTTTAAAGTTTTAGTACAGGAAAATGACCAGTTTTAGTTACTTACCCATTAATCAGCAATGCCAGGTCCATACAATAGTCCTTCCTCCTCTTCAAAAAGCTGATTTTCTTCCAATTGTTGCTGTTTTCGAGCTGTACGAGCATCTTTTGTCTCTGAAAGACTCTTACGATCCTGTCGGGATATTCGCGCCTCATCTGTATTATGAGTAAAAACTTTAGCACAAGTGCCAACAGTTAAATTCAGAAGGTTCATTATCCTTAATACTAAACTGAAGCCTTCATTAAATATCCCAGCAGCAATGTATGCTGAGATTTCAACTACTTTTAGTCCTGAATGCAGATGTTTTGGTGATAAACGCCAAACTGTCGCGTTAAAACTTTCATTTGCATTCTGCGTATGACCACCAAGGCATCGCTCAAGCAAATCATCTTTAGATAAATCTTCGTATATTGGTAAGAGATGCTGTTTCATTTCTTCACCAAGTAATGGAGCTAAATCTTCATTTCGAGAATCTTTATTTAGAGCAATAGCCTTCTGCCACTTGCACCAGCTATCGACGCCTACTGGGCAGTTTTCATGTCGCGGTTCTTCTTTAGTCGAAAAAATATGATAATAAGTTGCCATTATAGCTTTTCTCATCTCGTCTACATTGTTAACATTTCTCTGAATGCTCAAACCATAGTACTTGGTTAGTTTTTTTACAACTTTATCAGTTAGCTTTCCTCTCCCTGAAAGTTTCTTTTTTTTTCTTACATTTCTAAGTCTAGAACCCATTCTTTTTTCAACATGACCAATACATTCACTTTTCACAACAGGTAGTTCATCACCGTAAGGTTCTAAATCTCAAATAGCCTTAAATGTTTTGGAGTCTCCGTCGCCTATGTAATTACCATATTTTACTCCGAATTTTTCTTCAGAAGACGAGACCATTTCTTTCATGGCATCGACTTCCATCTTTCCTGACGAACCTTCGTGGTTTTTTTGACATTCGTCTTCGTGACGCTCATACCACTTACGGAATTCTTCTGTATGAGTCTTTTTTTCCAGTAATTACAGCCTTGACAGTAACTAATTTTAGTTTTTAAATCAATGACTTTCCCTGAATAATAACTTATGAGCGTTACAACACAGTACTTTGATTTGAAGCCGCGCTTTTTCCAGGTGCCATCATCAGATACTTTCAAAATATTTCTTTCCCTTCCTTGCTCGACATTTTTTTCTATCTCTTCTTCAACTGCCTTCTGCGACAGTAATTCAAATGATAATTTAGTTGCATTATATATGTGCTCTACGATGTTAGCGTAACAGTGTTTACTCAAACCACTACATAAATCCATCAGATTACAAAAAAGGTTTATTCCTTCTTATGCAACGCCTAAAAGTCTCATTACAAATACTAATTTCCGGTTAACGTCATATCCGTTATTGATAAAAGGTCCTGAATTTATAATTCTATCACCACATGGACACGTGACAACAATTTTAAAACCGAGATCTCTACAACCACTTTCACTGAAATTTATCTTCGGATTACACACTGAGCACCTTACAATTTCTGCTAAAGCTGTAAACACTGTAAAAAATTCAATTATTCTGTACCCGTGCAAAGGATTTGTCTTTATGTCTCCAATATCACGCGTACAGAGTTTTTTTTCCACTGGCACTATCATTATGACTTGTATCGGCTTGGAAATTTTCTCCTTCTTTATTAGTAAACTGATTGCCCTGATAACGTCTTTTTCTAGGATTATTTCGTGCAATATTGCCTCGAGTACCTTTTTTATGATAAGGCATTTTTATGCTTGAAAATCGACTTGACATTACGAATGTTCAGGCTAGAATGACTGTGTTTCTCCACTAAACGTTATTCGTAAGAAATATATATATACATATATATATATATATATATATATATATATATATATATATATATATATATATATATATATATATATATATATATATATATATATACATATATATATTATAATGGAAGGGACCCTTTTGTATGAAGCGCTCCGACTACCTGGGTCGTTACTTTACAGTACGCGCTCCGGCCTGCTCCATTATAACAGCTATAATTTGGTGAATATTCGAGATTTTTTTTCCCCTCGTCAGTACACGCTCAACATACTATATTTTCAGATTATCGAAAAAAATATCGATTTTTTGAAAATTTTACATCGACTTCCCCCCTTTAAGTGCAGAAAATATTCATTTTAATGGGCCATCTGTGTGGAGAAACTGGTTCAAGAAACGTGACGTTACGATGATTTATGTCAAAGTTCTACATACCGAACTAGTGAACAAATTACATAATCTAGAATTCACAGTACTAGATGATCAAATTAGATCAAAAATTAGTACTAATATTTACACCAAGTTCATAGCACAGAACAAAAAACTGAAAAAATTTGTTCTGGTAACACTAAAAAAACAACAGGGGACATTTCAAATCAAAGAATACAATTTGGCGAACGTGTTATAAATATGACATAATTCACGGAAGATGAACTAAACCTACTTCAGAAAGGTCCAAAATTCACACCTAACATCAAATTCACAAATGACAAAGAAATTTTAATCACTGAAACGAAAATAATCGTTGGTGAAGGAGAAGACAATCCTATAAAGGAAGAAATCGCAAAAAGCATAAAAACATTATCACAAAAACAACAAATAACAACTTCAAATATTATAAAATCCATAAAAGAAAAAAGCAAAAATAACAATCTAATCATAATAGAAGCAGACAAAAGTGAAGCATTTGTAATTCTGCGTAAACAAAATTACACCAGCAAAATTGCCGATTTTACAGAAAAAGAAAAAATACAAACCACAAAATATCAAGCACAAATTAATAAAGCTGTTAAGAATATTGAAGTCTTATTCAATATGCCAGCTACTGGAAATGAACCCGAGAGCACCAAGTCTATATGGGCTGATAAAAACACATAAGGAGAAGGCTCCAATCAAACCTGTCGTATTGCAAAAAGGCTAAACAAGATTTTAATATCCGAAACTAATTTTAACAACAAATTCTCAAAAACTCTGATTATTAATATATTCTATAATCATTTGCAGGTTTGTTTGATCGTGCATGTCTTAGATTTTTTCGTATCTTTCGTTGTTTAAAACGAGTCGAAGGCATTTATTCTAGATTCTCTATAATTTAGTCAATGAGGTTTTCGAAACGTTACCCCACACTGGTGCCGCATACGATATTAGTGGCCCAATTATAAGTTTTTTTGTTTTTTATACTCATTTTGCTATTTTTATTGAGTAGTGGGTATAAAGTTCTTATCACGACGTGACCTTTATGCACCAGACTATTGATTTGTCCAATAAAAGTTAACCTTTTATTTACTTCGACCCCTAGATATCTACCTTGTTCTTTATGTTGGATTTTATTTTTTTCTACTTGTAGTGGGACCAGTTCTTATGTGTTTGTGAATTTTCTCGTAAATATAATGTGTTCTGTTTTGGCGTGATTTATTTTTATTTTCCATTTATTTGCATACTGTAATATTTGGTCTAGATGTATTTGGGTTTGCTTGGTTGTGACTTGTGCATTAGAGGGGGGGGAGTAAGGTTAATTCGTACAAAAAAGGCATGTTTTTGTTATTTTTTGTGACGACACAGTTAAAATTTCTTTATTAAAACCAATGGTACATTAAAGTATGACATTCGAAGAATATTGTATAAAATTTTCACGAAGAAATATTAAAAAATACAGTAATGGCAGCAATTATTCGGATGTCTCGGAAAAAAGTAGAATTGCGGTGCTCCTCATAACTTGGTGTTGGATCATCTGAAATAAAAAAATGAAAGTTCATTCGTTAGATAATAGCTTTCCTCAGGTAACGCTGGGAGGGTTTTTGGAACACTTAGAAAGGAAAAATATGATTTTTTGCGAAAAAAATCGGCTAATTTTTATTGTAAAATAAAAATTATTAACAAATTAAAAAAAAACTCTCCAGCGTTATCTCGTAAATTATGTACACAATATCGGATATTTTCAGAGCATCGCCGCAAAAGATTGCTTCTTCTTCGAAGCTACGAAGATTCGAGAATCTCGCCCGTCCGACCGAGCTGGCAAATTGAAAGTTTGGGTATTGTGTTTTTTTTTTTTTTTTGTTTTTTTTTTATAGTAATTTATTAATATCGTATTACCCTACTTTATAATTATCTATTTTTCGTCATATTGTTTATTATTAAATCTATAAATGTCGGCGTCATGCTATTTTCTGGGTATTTTCTAAAGCACCTACAATCTCCAATCCTTCGAGCTCGTAAGAATGATATAATGATTCTTCTCTCGTAGTTTTCCGACTGTAGTAACTAATTGGATGTAGTTTTCCGGCATTTTGAGTTTGATACAACACAGCACCCAAGCCAATCGATGAGTTCATTCACTTTCCGTGATTGTCGTCCGCTTAGATTCAAATCGCTTTTGGACTCTGGGTACAGTCATTCGTTTGTATCTAATAAAGCCGCCAAACTCATTCAGATGTCAAAAGTGGGTTGCATCCGATCGACAAACTGTACCGTACATTTGGCCGACGGAACCATCAATGTCGTAAAACAGTCACTAGATACAAATATAAAATTCAATGTCAGTCAGGAATTGTCGTTAATTCCTGTTAATGCGGCTAAATCTGTATTTGTGAAATTATTTCTGAGCTGATTATAGGCAGCGATTATGTGTAAATTATGCGAGTTTTATGCAAATATTCTCTATTGATATTTTTTGGGGAATCTTAATTAATTGATATGGTACATTATTGTTTATAATTATTGCAACCCCGCCCCCTTGTGCTGTTCTGTCTTGTTTTATTATGTTAAAATTTATTATTTTATCATTTGCTTCTAATTTAGTTTCATTGACTAGAACTAGATCTAATTTATGATTGTAAATAAATGCCTTCAATTCGGATATTTTGGGCTTGAGCCTGTTTGCGTTCCAAGACGCGGATTTTATGGTGAAGATGATGTTTGACTGTTATGTTTTTGTCCAAATTTTTTTGTTATGTTTTTGTCCAAATATTAATTTTTTTCATATTCGTCATTACAGTTTAGTGGGGCATTGTTTATTTGCTTTACAAAATTGTGTCTTCTACATTAATTAATTTATTAAGCTCATTAAACTCACGTATCAAATTTTGCAGGATATCACGCTGATGTTCCGTTGTTTTGATATGAGTTTGAGTTGAGGTTGAGTCTGTTCTTGCTAATGTAGGTTGCTCCGGTTGATTGGTCACGTTCCCGCTGTTGTTACGGTGCCAGGGGTTGTGTGTCGGTAGTGAGGCTGGTACCTACATATTGTGGTTTGGCAGGGATATTTCTATTTAATTTAAGGTTTTTATCTCGTCTTTCTTGTAGCGTTTCGAGTCTTCTGATGTACACAGGGCATTCTTTATCGTATGCTAAGTGGTTGCCATTGCAGTTAGCACATTTAATAAATTTTTCTATGGTAGCATCGTCTTTGATAACACGATTACATTCTTTGGTCCAATGTTGAACTGTCAGAATAACAGTTCAATGTAAACAAATGAATTGTCTGATTCTAATTATGTATTGTAACGAATGGGGTGGTGAGGGCGGCCCAAACGTTACGCTGATCTCGTTGCTTTAAGCTGATCGTTCCCTGTTGCGCATTAGATATTTTAAAATATATATGGGTTCGATTGTAACGTGAAATTTGTGATGCTGTGAAAATGTTTCTTGATTTATTTGTAAATTTATTTAGATCCTTTAACATTTTTATTTAACACTGTTAGCTTTTCCAGAAAATGTTGTTCTCCCACCAAAGGCCAATCGCTCGCTGGCAAGGTACAAGACTTTTTTTATGTCTAGATTTAAAATTTATAGTTCAATAGTTTATGACCCTATCAAAATTAAAAACTTTTCAGGAGCGTCAAAACAAGTAGGTGGGTCTGAATAATACTTATAATTTAAAAATTCAATTTATACTAATATTTTTTATACAACCATTCCATACAATAAAACTCTAGTGGTTTATGTTTAATAAAATGCATATACAATACATAATAGATACGCATAATTAGGCTACATATTACCACATATTACGTATATGTGCGTATAGTATAATGTACCTGTACACAGTATTGGATCTGGGTTATAATATAATCTAATGATATAATTTTTATTGTAATCACCTATTTATGGATGTGTTAACAAAATTCTATTTCTTTATTATTCAAAATCGAATTAAAAAGTATTGACTATTGCGTAACATTTTTCGTTTACTGTTAAAATAAAATACCTATCTCCTCATAAAATTTTGTAAAACTATACGCTCCCTTCTCTAAATGTTTTTTCATAATTTTTATTTTGTATAAACAAATCAATTTTTTATACCTGCTTAAAATTTATGTTTAATTGCTTACATAATGAGGGTACCAGTGAATACAGTATGAGCGTATGCAGTGGATCAATATAAGCAATGCTGACTAGTTAATCGAATAATGGTGTTACAAATTTAAGTTGTCTTACTATATTTATTTAATTTAGATAATTTTTCTTCCACTTAATATAAACAAAACAAACTTTTTGATTTTTAGCTTTGATGAATTAAATAAATAACAGGTGGTAGAGTGGTGGTAACGCTCCAGTCTCAAACTGGGGAAGCGGAACTATTGAGAGCGGAAATATTCAGAATGTGCACTGTATTTAAACATTTGTTGTACAAAACTATACATTTTATATTTTGTCTTTTATTTACGTCTGATTACCACAAAGATCTAAAATGGTAATGCCCGTTTTCAGCACCAGTATAAAAGCGCCAAACACAATCGCGTCTCTTCCCTCACTCAAAAATCTCCGGCCAATCACAATGTATGGCGACGTCACCTGATGTGACGTCACGTTAAACCATCTTAAAAGGGTCAACACACCAGTGTATTGCAAATTGCCTAAACTACATAACTTGGTGCAAAACATAAGGTGTTTTTATGTTAGGTACAGCACACTGGTGTAATGTCGACTGCTTGTATGTAATAGCAGTCCCACCTCACTGGTTATAGTGTGTTCGTGTTTTTTTGTGTTGTAATTTTTAGTTAATAAATATTACTTTTTTTTACTGCTCTTTTTTTTGTTCTACATTGACATGGAATTTATCTGCAGAGGTTAGTATTTAGGTATTGTATTTTAATATTGCTTTTGAGTCACTATGTGACAATAACATCCAAAATCGTTTTAGCAACTGTTTTAGTAAAGGTCAAGGACGTTCAAGGAAATTATTAAGAGTGTACAGCCTTGCTAGAGTCCGTGTCTTAAGCTAGTTTCACTTCAGGATTATTGTGCCAAAGATTAAATTGAAACGCTATTTCGAAAAAGGAACCGAATTGCATAGGAGTGGAACTTTCATCATCACCTTCGCATCAATTTCGCAAACCACTCCCCCATTTACAACAATGACACTACTTGAAACCATATTTTGTCGTATAATTTTACTAAACAAACGACGTCTTGGTGAATTACAGAGATTATTACTACGTACTTGCTCGGCTTGAAGATATCAAATGGCGATATGTCTAGATGACTCACTTCAGGTATGGGGTTTGGTAAATAATTTAAACAAAAACAAACTATTTAAACGATTGAAATTTATTTGGTACGGTGAACGGTAATAACGGCAACAAACTTTCGGTTTATTACATTAAATTTTAACAAAAATAAATATGGCGTCGCGCCCGAATGTAAAAATCACATAACTCGACTATACGTTAACTACTTCACTAAAATACTAAATACTGAATTTCCTGCGCAATGCTGGTCTCATATATATAGGGAGAGAGATGAGTAAATAACTCAATGAAAGTGGTAATATGATGTTGTACTGACCTAAACTTATCGTAAATTCTAGAAAACAACACCCATCTCTCTCATTCGTAAACAAATGTAATAATTAATACAACCCTCTCAGTTCTCAAATCAATTTCTTGGAAGAGCAAATATACTTAAAGCAACAAAACGGGTGGAAGAGCAAATAATATACTTAAAGCAATAAACAACAGATACAATAGTGTGCAAAAATAAATGCACACTTGAGTACTGTAATGGACATAATAAGAAGCAAAGTTTGACGTATTAATATCGAAAAATGTTACAAAATGGCGTACCGACTATAACTGAAACTGAATATCAGAAAAAGAGGCGTTACTAAAGCAACTATACTTGATGACGTCACAATCTAAAATAGATACGCCCACTCCAAAAATTACCAATCAATGCAACTTATAGAATAAAATGGAGGTCCGAAATGTGTCAGAAATCTGTGTCGTTACACCAGGCATATGAGGAATTTTCAAAAATAGTTTCTGAAACAGAGAGTGTTAATAAAGAACTTGAAGAGAATTGTTATTAGAGAAGGGGTGTTCTGGTCTTGTTTAATAAAATTGTTAAGAGAATTTAAAGGTATTGCTAAAATACAAAAACTGATTAATGAAAAAAATATATATTTAACTTTTTGGGAACCCTATAAAACATTAAAAAATATGTGAATTTATGCGTATTAAAAAATAGAGATGCAATAATCTGTACTAGATTGAGAAAGCATCTAGTACAGGTTATTGCATCTAAGCACTTATTTAATATTCCAGAGACTGACATGGAAAGATTAGCTAGTTTCATGGGTCACACGCTCAGTATCCACAAATTTTCATATCGATTGCCTGATGACGTGTACCAGACGGTAAAAATTTCCAAGTTACTTTTGTTTATGGAAAAATGGGAGGCTAGAGAATATAAAGGTAAAAAACTAGATGAAGTTAATTGGAATTTAGCAAAAATTTGTTAACGAGCAAACAGAAGATGATATAGAAAATAAAAAATATGAAAGTATGAATTTAGAAAATAAAGCGGCTTAAAAAACGAGAATGATATACGGAGCAAAAATATCTTATAAGGGAAGGGTTTCAAAAAGAATAAAAAAATTTTAGTCCCTTGGACAGAAGATCAAAAGGAATTTGTTTGTTTGCTTTTTAAGAAACATATAGAATCGAAAAAACCTCCGTAAAGAGAAGTGTGCGAACAACTGAAAGAGCAGTACCCAGAATTTTTAAAAAATAAAGAGGCTTACGATCAAAGTGTTTATTTAAAATAAATACATCAACCAATTCTAGAGTAATTTTTTTAATCTAGCAACATACCAACCCAGCAATATATCAACAAGTTAAATTATTTCGAGCCTTTAGACGTAAGAGCTTTTGACGGTAAGCATATTCGGATTAAAAAAATAAAAACAAAAACAGACAACATCGGTTCGATGTCTCATTGTAAAATTTATATTGATGTGGGATCAGATGGATGTCATCGGATGCTGTTAACTCAAAATTCCTGCTTTCTTCCTCTAAAAGCATTACCCGGATAGACGTCTTTAACACCACATTTTACTATCGCCGATGATGCTTTTGCATTAGATAAAAATATGATGAAACCATATAGTAAACGTGGAAAACTGTCTGCTTTACAAGAAATATTCAACCATAGATACAAAACTGTTAGGTTTCAATATAATGCATATATTATTTTTACAGATTCAGGATTCGGATAGTTTAATTTGTCAGTCTGATTATATCGACAATCCGAAGGTTATAAATGTCAGTAAAAAAAGAGCAGAAGATAATAAGTACATCAAAGCAATAAAAAGTGTTTTAGAATACACTTCGAAAAAAACCGATGACGAAATTGATACCCTTCGAAACTACCTCAACACTTCGATTCGAAAGTTACCCGAAGAAGAGTCCTTACAATTTATGAGCGAAGTGCGAGAAAAATCAATGTGGAGAAGAGGGGGTATTAGTAGTAGAAATATGACAGTTTGGGGATCTCCTTCCCTCCTGCCGACTTTATGAGTGACCTCGGCAGGAGGTAAACTACCGAGGCGGTTCTAGAAGCCTCCGGCGGTGGGTGGAGTAATGTGAACGAAAATTTTTTCTAACCTAAGTGAACCCAACGGAACTTGATCTAACCTAACAGAACCCAACAAAATTTTGTCTAACCTAACCTAACCTAACAAAATTTTTTTAACCTAAGAATTCAAAAATTCCGTAACAGATGGCGCAGCCACCTTCGAGTCTCGTAAATTCAGTACAAGATGTCGCTGCTAGTCTGGATAATAGTGATCCCTGTGTGTAAGTTTGAAAAATTGTCAATAGATGGCATCGAAAATATTTTTCAATAGTTAAAAGATGGTGTTGCTAGTCTGAACTACCGCGAATTCTGTACCTAGATTCAAAATTCCATGAAAAGATGGCGTTGCTAGTTTGAACCACCGGGAGCTCTACCTTGATTCAAAATTCCATGAAAAGATGGTGTTTCTTTCATAATTTTATAATATTTTTATCTGAAAACCGGTTTAAACTTGTATAAATTGCCAGCTGACGTCATTAGAATGTATACTGATATCAAATAGCGAAGATTTCTGTCTAATATGCGAAAATAAAGCAGCAGGTTTTAACCTGTATGGCCACATAACGTGTGATAGCTGACGTCATCATACTATTTTTCTGCTATAAAAAGGGCCCGGCAGAATTTCTTCATTTACAATTTTGTTCGAAACTTTAGTGAAAACATTAAATCTTATTGTTGTAAAACAATTTTTTCAATTGCTGTGTTAACAATTAATTATTGCCAACAATGGAATCCATTACTGCTGGTGCGTCATCTGGAAAGAGAGACTTAATTCAAAAAATGGCGGGAAATTTTGTGGACGAATTGAACCATCTTGGCGCTGTTAAACGATGGATTAAACTTTCTGATATGGAGATTGGAAAAGTATATAAAATAATGGGCGCAAGTCAGCTGCCGTCAAAATTCGATTCATCAAAAATGAAGACAATATTGGAACTAGAAATTGGATACATATCATTGCCGGCGAGATTTGACAATTTGAACGAGCAGATGCTGGCATGGCTGCAGAGCAATCCAAAACTGTGTATTATGAATAATGGACCCATTGAACTAACTCATAAATTGCAATTCAAAAAAACATTGAATCTTCTTGAAATCGCAATTCAAAACGTTGGATCTTCTTGAAATTTGTAAATTTTCAATTGTTGTGTTAAGAATTAATTATTGTCAACAATGGAATCCATGTATTGTGGAAATCAATTAGTTCGTCGTAAAATCGTTCGTATTCATCACATAGTATTTCAGAGTTGTCGAAAATTTGTTTAATAATTTCCTCTCGATGCTTCGCTTTACTTAGTTCTCTTAATTCTGCATTAGAACATTGAAGAAGATTGATGTAATGATCCGTAAATTCCATACAACAGAAATATTCCGTTATCTCAATATTTCCGACATTTCGTCTATAATTGCGCTTGAAAAGTCTACAAACCACCTCTATAGATTCAATGGTGTTTGTTGGATAATTTTTCACTATTTTAATACACAAGTCGGCCAATCGATTCAATTGGTGATCTTTGATTCCTCACAGAGCACTTTCTTGCATATGCACAAATTTTTAATATAATTATAAATTTTACAAGTTAAAAAGTGATCATTGTGTACCTATTTTTTAAAAACTATACTTAATAAAAAAAATTTAAAGAAAAAAACCGATCTTTTGATTTACACCCATCTCTAAAAAATAAATCAAAATAATTTTTAATATTGTGCCTTAAACTTGATGTATATATAAAAAATTCCATTTACAATTATGGTGCACCATATATACTCATAAATTTCACCAAAGTGTATCACTCTGTATATTTTTTTTATCTTTCGATGACGATATTTTAATACCAGAATACATATTACTCAGCTAAAAAAAATCGCTACTTACTTATGTAATGTTTTTTTTAAATACCTATGATTACTTTACTATATCGCTAATCACGCGATATCGTGTGGTAAAATATAAGAATTTACTCATTTAACCTAAAATATTTGATCAATCTATATTTAACAAAAAAAAAAAAAATAAAATAAAAAAATAATTTCTTGACTACCTATATGTAATTTATGTGTATTTTAACGACACACAAAGTTATAAAACATATGAAGAATTCGCTGATAAATGCATATTTCGCCTTATTGCATGTGCGAGTACATCTCATATGTATAAATTGTATATTTACATGCAAATATGCTACAAGAATGCACCTGCTAGAATTTTTACACATCAAATTTATTACCAAATGAAAATTTGATTGTAAAAATAGTAAATTTATATTTTTTCAGCAATTGAAAATTCTATCAATATTAGAAAATCTATTTTCAAGAATAGTATTGTTGTTATATACGCGTGAACCTATTCATTTAACGTGAAATGTTCGGCCGTCGATAAAACTACACAGAGAAAAAATTCCAGTAAAAATTACTGAGCTGCCTCCGGTAAACAAGTCTTAAGTGACCAGTCCGTAGGAAATTATTAAGCAAAAATATAAAAAATGCGTTTCAAACATTATTTTTTACGATTCATTTGAAAATTTTTCCTGTACACCTTAAGAATTTTTCCTATACAGCTGCGTAAAATTCGATGGGGTAGTAAAATTTCAAGTGGACACCGGGAAAATTTACTTAATTTTTTGTAAAATTATACTGGACATAGAATAATTTTTACTGAGTCGGTGTGTATTTCAGCACCACTGCATACAAAATATTAGATAGAACAGAATAAACAAAACAAGCACGCAACCACCACGCAACCTTGAGGCCCAGAGAGCATGCGTGTTAGACAATACACGACTTACAGACGCAGCAACCGTGGCAACCGTTGGTTCGTCAGTTGGCCAATATTAATGATAGTGATTGGATGTTTATAAAATGTTTTTTTTTTTTTTTTTTTTTTTTTTTTATAATAAATTATTATTTAAGTATTGGACTTTCCATTTAAAACAAAAAATTGTTGTGTTTCATGAATTTTTGGTTATAATTGAAATATGTTTTTATATAAATTATTATAATGTGCTTATTGTTAAAAATTTTTATCATGTAATATTTCAAATAAAGAATTTATATATTTTTTTCCACAAATAATAAAAAATCACAAAAAATTTTTTCTATATTAATAATTTGATTTTAATGCTTACCCTTCTATCAATATCCTTTTAAACTATTTTAATTCAATTATTTATTAATAAATAAAAAAAACCTTATTTATAAATAATACGGTAATTTTTACTGAGCTGTAGCGTAATTTAAAATTTTACTATAAATTATCGTAGTTTTTACTTAGCCTGTCACTTATGTCCGCATTACCAGAGAGCTCAGTAATTTTTTACCAGAAATTTCAGTAAAAATTACTGTATTTTTTTCTCAGTGTAGCATATTTTTTTTTATAAACATTTTTATAGAAATAAAAAAAATAAAAATAAAAAATAAAAAATAAAAAAATAAAAAAATTAATGCCAACGACTTTTCGCAACAAGGAAAAAAGTCCCTTTTTTCACATTTTTCAGATTAAAATTAAGGATGAAAAAAATTTTTTTCCTAAAGTACTCGGCACAGCCTTATCGGAAATTTATTCCATATTCCAAAACTGCCCTTCAATTTTCTGTCCGATCACTGGTTACTGAGATATCGATGCTTAAAGCAAAAATGATCCTTTTTTATTAAAAGTTGGATACCTCCGGAACAAATCAACGTAGAGAAAAATTTTAAAAAAGAATTTGAAGCTAAATAAACAGGCTATCACGTCAATAACACGGTTTTACTGTAAAAAAAATTTTCAAGCCCGTAGACCAAAAAATTTGCAAAAACTTTTTTTGTCTTTTTCCTTATAATTGCTCGATAACCGTCACTCCTAAAAATTTTTAGACGAAAGATCTGAAAACTAGAATCTTGGAGCTTCAAAACGCTTTTGTAAACATCTCGATACGACCATTTTTCAGGTAAATACAGCTATTCAAAAATCACTAAAAAATTAACAATTTTTTTTTGCTCCCTTAATTGTTTGGAGTAGTATATATCTGTATAACATTATAATTTAATAAAATAATTGTAATAAAAAAAATTAATTATATTTATATCGGACAATCTATAAGAATTGTTTTTTAAATACAGTAGAAACCCAATTAACCCGACTAATTATAAAAAAAAAAATTGTATCATCTATACATATAATAAAATTGTAACGAGACCATTTCTGTACATGGAATATTTTTTGAAAATTGTACTAGTACTGTAAATAGTTATCGATGTAGATATCAAAACAGCGATTTGATATCTACATCGATAATTTTTGTCTGTCTGTCTGTTCACGCATCAAGCAAAAACTATTGGACGGATTTTAGTGAAATTTAGTATGATAATAACTTATTACCTGGGTCAACATCCAAAATACTTTTTACCCGGGAAAATTTCTCATTCCTACGGCAAAATGGAAAAACCATTTTGAGCATGTGCACACATTAGGCAAAAACTATTGGACAGATTTTAATAAAATTTGGTGTGGTGATAACTTATTACCTAGGGCAACATTTAAGATACTTTTTACTCCGGGAAATTGCCTCATTCCCAGAGGAAAATAGAAAAACCAGTTTGTGCATGTGCATGCACTACACAAAAATTATTATTCTTTGCAAGTTCTGTATAATTATTACACTTACATACTTCTCATTAAGTTTATAACAATGCTTTGCGCGAACGACGTCGCGGGTACGGCTAGTACATTATATAATGTAAGGTATTTAGTTCAGAAAAAGCCTTTATTAACCTTAAGTAGTCCTTTTTTAACCTATAACTGTTAAACCTATAATCATTAACCTTTCTTAAAAAAAAAAAAAAAAAAAAAAATGAGAAGAAATATTAATTTAGGCTATTTTTGATAGCTTATTGTATCCGAAATTAAATAGCTCCATTCTGGAGGCTAGTTGGAAAGACCAAGAAATAAGCAATAATTATATTAATTAAATTACACAGAATAAGGATTAAATTAGTAATCATTGTATATTATGTGAATTGGTATATACTAACGCAATTTTTTTTAAATATATTAAGATAGAAGCAAAAATGTACAATATTTTTACCAAATAGCTCCGTTTGAGCTAAAATGTAAAAAGCGTCACTGTGAAAAGTTCCGTATTTTTTGAAATTATGTACATATTGTCTGCAGATGGGTGGTTCTACTTTTTTGTTGTCCTAACCATAAAAAAATAGAGAAAGCTATCTACTACATTTCGTGTGACTAAAATGTAGAAAAATTATCATAGATTCTCAATCTGAAGCCCAGCAGATTATTATATTTCTTATTAAAACCATAATTTTTTTACGGATTACTGAATTCAGACGGAATTCTCCCTGACGAAGGATACGTGTGACGAAGTAGACAATTTTCCAGCAAGATTGGTACTAATCGTGAATAACAATAATTTAGACCGTAAACTTTATTGTAAAGATTACATAATTGCAAATCATATTTATGCAAAAACGATTTGAAATTTATTAAAAAACGTAGTAGTTCCAATCAATACCTAATGGGGACATGCCACAATAAAAGTTTGACACCATTTTTTATAAAAAAGTTAAAGTAAAATGTAGGTAGGTCATTTAAACAGGACTTATTAATTTTATTTAAATAAAATAAATCACAGTTTCTTCATCCTGTATACAGTTTTAACCTTCGTTATTGTGGGGATTTTTGAAAGACTTTAAAAGTAGAACCACCCAGATATATACGTAATGCCACCGGAAAACCATGATATAAGAGCGATGAAGTGGCGATGAAGCAGTGACGAGGAGTATGCTAATATAAATAACTTGTCAAGACACCAATTACACACTCCGGCATAATTACCGGAACCTAATAAAAATATAAAAACCTATTTATTAAACACAGTTGGCGTTTTTTTTTTCATTTTTACTTAAAATAATATTGAAATAACACATCAACTGACTTTCCACAGAATTGTTTTCATTTATTATTGATGCAATTCTTTTTAAGAGGTCTGTCACTTTCGAATTCAAATGCCGTTTCTTCTTGATGTGGTCGAGCTTCAAACTGCCGTAATTGAAGAATGGCAAAGACTGTCCCGGGAGACTATAGATAACATCATTCTGAGTATAGACAAAAGAATGGAAGCTTTGATAAGAGCACGGGAGGAACCAAACGGAATTAAAACACTGTGTTTCATTTTCTATTTGTTAAATAATCTTTAACTTAAATTATTCTTAGACAACATAAGATTCCAAAAATTTGCCATTTTACATGGTTATTTGTTTTGCTACTTGTAAATGGTATATCGACATTGTGAACATGTAATTTTAAGTGAATAATTAAATAAGATTAATATTTTCTTGAAATTAAATGGTTTGTTTGATTTTTACAGATTTTTTGTATGTCCCGCTAATTCTGCCGGTGTGGGTATTAGCGGAGATCGAAGTTAGAGCAACTATATTATCCCATAAGGGATTAGACGTAATCGAGTACATCCCGAATGGCTCACTAGTAGATGAAAATAACGAACAAAGTAGCACATCAGTAATGTTAGCTCCTCCATCAAAAAAAGGTATCTAACCATAAAAAAATGGAGACATACAGATATTCCTGAAAATCCGAACAAGGTTTCAGAGCCACCTAATTTTTCAAACTTTTCTTTGATGCGGAAGTTTTTGAACTTATCAGCTCTGAAACTGTAAAAAATGCAATGCAGATTGAAAATCACAATTTCAAAGTTACCACTTGACCCCAAGTTGGTCTAGTGGGTAGCAACTCCACTGTTGTCTGGTACATCGTTAGTTCGACACCAACCGGGGGAGACACGCCATCTACATAACCATACCGCTCATCTATCAATAATCACTTCCAACATAAAAGAAAATAATACCTACATTACAACGGTGTATATGACCTTAGCTATTGCGCACCTAACCAATAGAAAAAAAAAAGCTACCACGGAAAAAATAAAACGTTTTGTGGGTTAAATCACTATATTGAGCTGTACTGTAGGCCGGATTTAGGGGACATTGGGGAGTTGTGAGACAGCGTCGTCTTCCGTCATATTTCACAAGTTTGACGTTCGGTCATGATTTTCAATATTGTTTTCAATGCAACCCCACTTTTTAGCTAGCATTCATCAAGTAAACACGCATTCTGAGCGTTTCCCCAGATAATGTGTTTTAGAATTATTCGAAAAGTTTTTTTGACCAATTTTGTTTGTGATACTTTCGATTAGGTTTTCAAGCGAATTGCAAAGGTAAGTATATTATACAAATGAATCGTTAGTTAATAAAGTTTCGACACACTTTCATTGTTGCATTAACATACAATGTGCTAATAACTATGCGGACATTTTTGAATATATACGATTTGGGGAGTTGCGGGACAAGAAATTTGGGGAGTTCTGGGACACTATTCGTTGACATTTTAACGCATCTTTTATATGTATTTTGAAACGTTTAAACACTTTTTAAATATTGTATGGAATTTTAGAGTAAATTTGACAGTTTTAATGGATTCTTCGTTTTTTTTGTAGATTTTGTATTTACCATGCCGCGTCAAAAGTATATGAGTGAATCAAGCAAACCAAACGTAGTTTTCCGGTGAAAAAATCCAATCGTGGCCGAAAGTCAATGCAAACCACCATTTTGACATCGTCAGAGAATGTTGACACTTTACGTCAAAAAGCCGAGACCAAGTGAAAGAGCTAGAGAAGAGAAAACAGAAAGCAACCAAAATGCCACCAAAAAAACGCTGTTGTCGTGCAACTTCCACATCAACAGCAATGATTCTAAGTTTATCGGATTCTGAAGACGAAGACTTCTACATACATCATTTGCAAAGGTGTAATGCCAAAAAAGTTGAATAGAAACAACTCCATTCATTGCAATTGTTACGGTTTTTTTTACCGTAGAACTCATTGGGAACTTTTAATGATTCCCTTCGTAACCGTTCGATCCTAACCATTCTGTGTTGCTATTTTTTTGCCAGAAATTATGCCAGTCTATTTTTTTCACCGTAATGATGTTGAAAATATTTAGGGCTTAATAACAGAGACACAATTATTTTTTTAAATATTTATTTGACAATCCTTAGTACAATTGCAATCATTTTCGTACACAAAGGACCCCTCCGGATAAGATAGGTGAGTTTGCCTAAGACCCAACCTGGGTCGGGAATGCCATGGTAGTGTTCGCCCTTGCACATGTATTCCATAGCTGCAATATCAGATGAAGGTAGTTTTGCGTTTTCGAGTTGTACCAAAATGTTCAATTTTGGACTTTTCCCGACTTTCCACTTTCCTTCCCCCAAGTGCATAAGTATTATATATATATGCCTGTAGAGTTCTAAGAGCTCCATAAGACAGTCCATGCAGCTCTCCAAAACACGATGTTTAGAAGAAGGTATTTGCAAAAATTTCTAAATGACCTATAAAAACACACAAAACGCGACCTTGGACCAAAATGAGACATCGATTTTTAAAATCTACGCCTTTGAATTAGTAAATATATGCCTAACAGTGTTTCGCAAAATTGGGCCAAGTAAGGCTAATTTAAGGATTTAAATACAAGGGGTTCTAATGACACTAGGTGTTGCAGCCACCTTAGTGGGCTTGTTTAGCCATAAAATATGGCGACGCCTTCCTTTTACCCTTAAAAAAAGCAAGCGTGTGCGATCGAAGCTCATTACCAGTGTTTTCATCAGCGTGGAAAGTTCTCACAAAATATCATAAATCAAACAACATGACCTCCGTCACAAAAAGGTAAACTGAAAAGTTAAAAACAAGTTATTCTTGAATTCTTATCGCAGCTATTGAACAGTTTCGTTAAGAACACATGCTTCTGAAGGTTCCTTACCCCCAACTTATCTTTATCCACACTTAACGAGCCATGCCACTGTCCAAGAGATAGGTCGGGGACCTAGTGAGCATGTTTTTTTTTTTTTTTTAATTTTTTATGTTTTCCAAGACCTTTCCAGTAGGAAATATTGGTTATGAGATTTTATCACGCACAGCACACGTGATTTTATTTAAAATGACAGGAAAGCTTTGTAATGTCCTATGGCTAGATAAACCCATTAAAACAACTATAAAGCCGCGTGTCTAGAGCTCCTTGCATTTAGAAAGCAGCTGCCCTGGTACAACTCGAAAACACAAAGCTAGTTTGCCTCAACATTGCCAGATATTTTTGGTATTTTTTTACTAATTCGAAGCTATACTATGTCATCTAGTCTATGCTAGTCAGAGTAAAGTAAGGTCGCATTTTATGTGCTTTTATACGTCATTTAGATTTAGAAATTTTTGTAAATATCTTCTTCTAAACACCGTCTTTTGGAGAGCTGCATGCATTGCCTTATGGAGCTCTTAGAACCCTACATATATATATATATATATATATATATATATATATATATATATATATATATATATATATATATATATATATATATATATATATATATATATATATATATATATATATATATATATATATAATACTTATGCACTTGGGGGGAAGGAAACTCGAAAATCAGCAAAAGTCCAAAATTGAACATTTTGGTACAACTCGAAAACGCAAAGTTACCTTGACTTGATATTGCAGCTATGGAATACATGTGCAAGGGCGAACACTACCATGGTACTCCCGATCCAGGTTGTGCCTTAGGCAGATTCACGTATCTTATCCGGACGGGTCCTTTGTCAAAAGTTGATTCAGGTAATTTCACTGAAGCGTACCTAAAATAGAAAAATAAAATATAATAAACAATCGTAAAATTATTTAAAATAAAAATTTATGTAAATCCATGTAAAGTTTAATAAATGTGGATGACATTTAAAATATAAAAGAAAAAAAAATATATTGTGATCTGACAGTTGGCAATGCTCGGAAATAACGAGTGCGCATGAGTGGAAGGACAAAAAAAGGTCGGATTCGAAAAGGGACAAAGGAAAAAACAGAAAAATTCGGTCTCTTGGAATTGGGACGGCGAACAGGGAGGTTGACAATAGCCGAAGCAAAAAAAGAATACATTCATTATTGAAGATTTGTGGAACCCATTTCAATTATAATGCTAATATTGTCAATTTTACGTGTACAAGTTAACTTATAAAAAAAAGATTTAAAGTGAAGCACTTAACTTATGAAATAGCTGTTCCTCCAGAATTGTTCCATCTGGAAACCGCCTAGTCAATTTGGAAAACTGTGGAATCAGGAGAAACCGTTGTTATTGAAGCACCACGTGTACGGAAGTCGTGGCTGGTGCCGATATTATGGCGTGAATGTGGTTTATTGGAAGGCTCTTGCTGTTGTTGTGTAGTACGTAACTGGAATTTTTGGATTGGTGACTAATTTGTCCAGATTCTCCCAAATTTGTGTGTGGAACTGTAAGGATGAAAGTGTTGTTAAAAATTGAACATTGGTAAATATACAATTGACTAAAGAAAAAGACAGTTAAATTTAGCAATAGGAAAATTTTTGTTGATACTTATTTCATAATTGTTTTGTATTAAAGGAAACGTTTCAACGGGGAATCATACAAATTGTTGTATATTGTCACCTGTTGTTGATCATTAAATAAAGTATTCTTCCTTCAAATGTAATTTTTGTAAATATTTGTAGATTTAAGTTACTTGTAAGAATTTAGGTTATTAAGTTGCGATTTTCATAGCCGTCAGCCCATATACCTAAAAGTAAAAAAGGAAACGAATTCATTTTTCATCTTTTTGTAAAATGGTTTTTTTTTTAATTGAAAGAAATCTAAATAAAATTAAAAATTACCTTCGCCGATTCGAATGACATGTGACTTGTTGATTAAATCCTGTGTTGATAGCTGTACACACTGAACGTTGCATAATATGCAAGTACATACCGTATCCAACACAGAGCGTTTTTCATTTAGGAGAGTGTACGTATCCTAGTTCACATTTCGATCGTAATTGTGCACTTCTAATTAATTGTACTAATTTGTTACTCGTTAACTTTCTATTCTTATCTGCCAATCAATAAATTTCAATATTGTGAGAATCAATTTTTGATAATTTTCGCCCTGTTACTGAAACATTGTCATTGTGTTAACTCTTTATTTTTAGCTGCGAATTGTACGAGCATAGGTATTTATATAGTTGGGAAATATCTAAAGAGTTTTCTCCATTTTGGTTACTGAATAAATGGAGTGACGCCCTGTTAGGATAAGTTTAATGTAGCTTAGTTTATTTTATTGATCAATTATCGTGTTCGCTAGGTATGAGTTTTGTGAAACAATTTCATTACTACGTACTGTAGGATTTTATCAAAACCACCCAGCGCTACCGAGTTAACCGTGTGCTCTCCACGTGGTACGTATCGCTCAAAATACGTAACACAGTGTATGCAATCGAGCTGTGCACTTGAAGTGTGCCAATTTACAAGCCGGATATTATACATGTGTTCATTGCGAATCAGATTAATTGTATTGCATTTTCGTAAGATCTTTTCATTAAAATTGTCTCATTTTTCTTATTTTCCATCTTGAATAAAAAAGAATTACTTTTCACAAGAATTTTTAGATTCGTTAAATCAAGTGGTACAATATTATGTGGAAAAAGCTACCGAAGATCTGAAAAGTGAAATAAAACAATTGAAGGATGTTAACCTCAAATTTGTGAGTGACTTTAAAACGTCATTAAACAATTTTACTACTAGTGCATCAAAGAACCAAAACACTAGTAATGTACATACACAGAAAGTAAAGCAGGTGGCAGTGAAAGCTGATGAAAACAGTACTCAACAGAGAGCGTCAAGTGCTAGTAATAGTACTACTTACGCACAAAAACCGATGGAAAATAAAAACTGCATGATGATCCGATCTCAAACATCCAGGGTAGCTGATACAGAACAAAATGAAAAGGAAAATAAACAAGGTACTTCAAACGAAACTGCAGAAAATGAGGCAACTGAAGTGTAAGATGATAATGAAGGTTTCGCTACCCTAACGTACAGGAAAAAGGAAACAAATATTATAAGAGGTAATGGTTCTACAGATGAAGAGTTGAAATGTGTAGAATCTAAGGTATGGATATACTTAGGTCGTTGTGGCGAAAACACTACCTTAACGAAAGTACAAAATTTTTTAAAACGAAAATACCAAAATCACGATTTAAATAGTAAAGGAAAATACAAATCCTTTAGACATAGGTGCCGATATAGGTATATTGGAAGATTTATATAATGAAAACAACTGGCCTAGAGGTGCAGTAATAAAATGATATTTTTTTCCAAGACAACCAGCGGCTCAGTTTGGCAATTAAAAATGTAGAAAACAATCGAACTGCTATGAAAAAATCTTTAAACATAATAAACCAAAATGTGCAATGTATTCGAAATAAAACCGAGAAACCAGAAGAGTTATTAAATGAACTAAATGTAGATATTTTGTGCGTAACTGGCAAGATGAAACATTTAGGCTACCGACCGCTTGTTCGAGTGCCATTCTAGTCCCACAATCAATCAAATACATCCTCTCTTTAAGGCAAGACGCAGCTATATTTTTAATTTCAAATGTTATCGAGCGCCTGTGAAACATTATTAATGTATGGCGAATTTTTGTTCGTATTTATACATACATCAATATTCATATGTTCACCTGACGTTCAGCTTTAGCTGGTGCCACTTAACTGCAATGTTTAAACACTGTAATGTTCTATCTCCCGCTTATTAATTTTATTACAGCTAAAAAAAAGGTATTACAACAACAACAAGCAAATAAGGGAAATTTGATAGGAAGTGTAAAAATACAGGTACATTTTATTTTAAACATCTTAAACTACCACGGTAACTAATAGGCAATAAGAAAATAACATTTGAAAACTTTATGCTAAATATCTCGAAACCAATGAACTACTAGAAACCAACTAATATCAGGAAAGTGTAGCTTCCTTGGAGCTCTTTGTAGGCCTGTCACAGCTTAGGTGGTTCGGTCGCTTATAGGTGTTGTTAGTGATAACATCAATCGTTTGTCCATTGTTTTTTGAAGAAATTTTTTAAATTACAATAAAAAAATATGAAGTGTGTTGTACCTAGTTGTAAAAACGCCACTATGCAAGAAAATACTCGAAATAAAGGAATATCTTTCTTTAGGTAAGTAAATATATTTTATTTATCTCTTGTTTGTCCGCCATGATTACGTAGTATGTATGTATACTTGTGTACACTCATTTATACACACACACAACTACAAATTGGTTGCGTCACACACAACTTCATATCCGAAAACCAGGGTTGGCTTTCGTATGATAAGTGAAAGTTTTCTTATTTTTTTATTTAAGTATTACATTTTTTTTTTATTGACATTAATACATTTTTAAGTTATTTTGTCACATTTATGTTATGTTTCTCTTAAAATAATTATATTTAAAATATTTTTCACTAATAATTATTATGTTATTAAATTTTTATGTAAAAATATAATTTTTTTGATTTTCTAAAAATTGAAAACTAGGATAAACACAATTATTTTTATTTGATTTTGCCGTACTTTTAAATTTTTTCTTGAAATTATTATATCTCTTATATTGGTTTGATATTATTTTCATTAATTTAATATTTTCAGATTTCCTCAAGATATAGAAAGCAAGTTAGCATGGATTGATGCAATCAATAAATCTGCAGACTGGATTCCAAAATATACATAATTTTATACATATTATCATTTTCTATTTTTTATTTATTTATTTATTTTTAATTTTTTTTTTAAATTCGTTATAAATATTGTCGACTCTTGAGGAAGTTTACTGTGAAAGTGCGCGAACTGTATAGTGTTAACAAGTTTTAAAAAATAATGGAATCTTATGTCTATGTTATGTATCGTATTTTATAATTTTTTTTAAAAATAAAGACAGTTACTTATAAAAACGTGTTTTCTTTTTATTTACTTTATTTTTAATAAATTTATTTTAGTTTTATATGGTAAATTATTTTTGAAGTTTCCTTAATACTACCCTGATAGTTTTCTGTAATAAATGTGACTGGTGGAACATTGACTGGTGGGGCATTCACAGTGACTGGTGGGACATTCACAGTGACTGGTGGGACATTTTTTAAAACATGCTATAGACTGCTCTAAACATTTCTAACCGGTTTCTCACCCGATTCTATGCTTTTTTTATAAGTGTGATTGCTATTTCCGTTTTTAGATGAATTCTGCCGAGTGAAAAAGGAAATCTAGGGAAAAGTTGAAAAGTGATAAAACTAAGTGGAAGATTGCTCAAGAATTTTAATTTTGATAATTTGATAATTTTCTCAAAGATTTTAATAAAAATTGTTAATTCACTATAATATGGTCTTAATAATTAATCAATAATTCTAAATATGACATAAAAACGAGTTCATTTCTTAGCTGATTCCGTACTAGTCCCACCAGTCACAAAACGATGTCCCACTAGTAACAATTTCTACTGTATATATTTTCTTGTAGAAATTAAGCTCGGTGCTAATTTCTAGTTAATGTTGTAGTCTACTTAATTATTTAATAGCTTAGTCAAAGACATCTGACTGTGTATAGCATTTGGGCTAAAATCTCGATTAACAGTGCAGAAGACGAAGGTGAGGTATTTTTGACTGTCCCGCCAGTCACACTCCTTTCACCACTAAAATATTACCCAAATATGTGCGTAAATTATATTTTTCGGTATTAGTTTCATAAGTTGATTCATAATCTATTTTAAAATATCCATTTAATCTTAATATTAGATCAAAACAGAAAATTACAGGTCTAAACATTAGGAATTTTGGAGTCCACTGTCCCACCAGTCACTATGGAATGTCCCATATAGGTTCGTACTCGCGCAAAACATAAATGGTACTGGTCCGATTATAAGGAATAAATTCGAATGCAAAAGTCTCTGATTATATGTGTACTATGAGTTTAAAAAGATATAAACTTATACGGTGTTGAAAAAGTTTTACAATTTAGAATTTAGAAATTTTTCAAAATTAAAGAATTTTATTTTTTTAATACAGAATAATTGTAAGACACGTAACAATATATGACAAAGAGATATTATTAAAAATTTTGACTAACCCAGATTTCCGAACGATAAATTCAACTGGGAAACTTTTACCACCAAGTGGTGCTGTTTACATCAAAACTTCAGATGAAATAAAAAGTCAGAGGAGTAGAGGTGTCGATTCTCCAAAAAAAAGATCGATTTTTGGATCGATTTAAATCGATTCAAAAAAGAATCGGCTAACAAAAAACGATTCTGTAAGATCGATCTAAAAAAAACGAAATTTTGAAAAGTTTAATAAAATTAGCTGATCATTTTTGTTAAGGGACTTAATTGATAGTACAGGGGGAATATCGTGTAAAAACGGCGAACATTATACTTGTAAAGGCGATGAGTTAACTTTTCAATTATATATAATTATAGTAAATAAACAAACAACGCAATTGAATATGTAGGACGAATATCACGGAATGAACCAAGTTTATTCAATAGCTCCTATAGCGTGAATTGTAACATCTGATTTCGGAAAAGCTATATTATAATAATTGCTCTAACGAGAGCATTTGCGAACTGTGCAGATCTAAAACCTTATATGCAAATGTGTTTTCAAGTTTGTTTTAGGAAAATTGAATCAACCGAGCGCTAGAATACAGGAATGCCGGCATGTTTTTACACTTGATGTTAGTCACCTAATAGTAATGGTTGCAAAATGGGATTGTTTACGGAAAAAGTCAATAGAAGTTCGCCAATTGTATTTCAGGCCTGTTGCTCAAATACATATATCAAATGTCTAATATTTATAATATTACTTGTTAAAATGTATATTGACAGTAGCCTTAAGTCAAAAAATCGGCGTTAATGACTCGAAAGATCCAGTACATTCAGAAGTATGCTTGCAACATGTTAACGCGGTTATTAAGCAAGGAGTACTTGTCAATATTAATATATTGGAGAATAATGACGACATAGAAACAGATGATTACGAAACAATTTCAGCATTTGAGGATGGAATATCTTGGAAAACATGGGCTCACAGAGTATTTACCAGTGCTCAAAAACTGGTGGGACTCTGCTGATGGCAACGTACTCAATGTCTTATACAATCAAACTGCTGCATCTAAATTATTAAAAGACTAGCTGTACCCGCAACGTCGTTCGCGCGGTGCATTGTTATAAAATCAATGAGAAATATATAAGTGTAGTAATTATACAGAACTTGTATAGAACAATAGTTTTTGCGTAATGCATGCACATGCTCAAAAGGGTTTTCATATTTTTCCGAGGGAAGAATACATTTTACCGTAAAAAAAGTATCTTATTTGTTGACCCCAGACCGAATTTTATAAAAATTCGCTCAATAATTTTTGAGTACTGTGTGCACATGCTTAAAATAGTTTTTTTATTTTTTCCTAGAGATTAGACTTTTTCCCGGAGTAAAAAGTATCTTAGATGTTGTCTGTTGACCCAGGTAATAAGTTATCACCACACCAAATTTCATCAAAACCCGTTCAATAGTTTTTGCGTAATGTGTGTAATAGTTTTTATATTTTCCCGTGGGAATGAGACATTTTCCCGGAGTATCTTAGATGTTGACCCAGGTAATAAGTTATCATCACATCAAATTTCATTAAAATCCGTCCTGTAGTTTTTGCGTGATGCATGAACAGACAGACAGACAAAAATTTTAAAAATCGCTGTTTTCGTATGTACAGTGATAGCTATTTATAGTATCAGTACAATTTTCAAAAAAATATTCCATGTACAGAAACGGTCTTGTTACAGTTTTATTATATGTATAGATTTAATGGCATTTGTACCTTTGTAGAGTGGTATAATGCGTTCATTTTTTAAAATAGGCAGTCTCGTGTCTACATCATCATTAGCTGAAGGAATATTTTATAATTTATAAAACGTAATTTTAAAAGACAGACTACCAATGAGGGTAGATAAGTTTGTAATCCAACATCTTAGCTATCTGGAAGGAAAGCTAAAATTAGAAAATGCTAGGTACAATAAAATTAAAAATGTAATTTCAGATTTTGGATTTGTAGAACCGCAAACAAATTTTATAATAAAATCTGTATCTGCTAATGAAAAAACACAAAACTCAAGAAAAGATGCAAAGTTCAACAAAACATCATTTAATGTAACGACAGAAAATAAGGTACAGTGTAGAGTGAACAATATTACAAATAAACTTTCGTTACCTAAATGAAATAGAGAGGGAAAGAAATGTACCTTGGTCTAATAATGAAATTAGGATAATTGAAATATCTGCGGTTTCTACGGCTTCTCCATCGTTTCTGGAAACAAACTCGAAAGTCAGCAATAACACTCTTCCATCTAAATTAGTATCAATGGCATATTGAGAAAGAACTTTCACTCGATTAAAAGAAGAGTCACAAAACAAAACAAAAAATACTTGTTGTATATGATGAAAACGAAAATGCATTAAATAATAAAGAAAATTAACGAGGAGAGGGTGAAATCGATGAAAGTAATAAACGGGAAAAAAATACTAATAATAGAAATTGTCGAAAGAAGTTTAATAATTATTTGAATCTCTGCTTCGACTGGGAGTCTATTTATTTAACAGCACTACAGTAGGTGTGCCTTTTATATCTAATGGCCATCTATGTGACCCAGTAAATTGCGACGGAATCAAAATTATCATCAAAGGCATTTGTGCTTTTGTCTTCTTATTACAAGTAATACTGACAAGTAAACGTCCCGAGGCCGGACCTATCGATTTTGATGAAACTTAGATATGTTGTAGAACACTAAAAAATAAGCGACCCGTATTTTTCTTTATCGGCGGAAAAACGGTTTGAAGGGGTAAAATCGCCCTCCAAAAATTGGGGTAAAAATTTAATTTTTTAAATGTCTCGAAAACGGTAAGAGATAGAGCAAAAGTTTAAATTGGCGATATTGCTCTTTTTTAAAGAGCTATCTATTGGTATGCAATTTGTTCAAACTGTGTCAACAGGGGTGGCTGGGGGTTAAAATTTAGGGGTTAATTTTGCAAAAAGGGGGTGAAAATTAAACAATAGAAAAATTTTGTTTACAGATTTGAAATCTACGTCAAAAAATCTAATTGACCTGTTTTTGCTCAATGTCCTGATATTAAGTCTAGGGGTAGTTAACTAGGGGGTGACTGTGTCGAATAGTCGTACTACTTGGGCAGTTTAAGAAGTTTTCCTTCATGGAAAATAGTTTAAGACATTTAGAATAACGTAGAAATGAAATTTTCGATTTCAAAATTCAGTTTGAGCAACATTGGAGAGGGGGTGAGTCACCCTCTTAAATTACATATTAGTTAACATACACTCATTTTTAATATTAACACACTGACAGTGGGTAATAATGTCACAATAAGTGGTTCTGAAGTTGGACTGTCGTATGTAAGGTTTTCATAAGGTTTGTTTTTTAATGAATGTTATAATTTTCGTTATCGAAAGTTATCGATACCGAAAATAACGATATTTTGAAAATGAATGGAAACCTAATAAAAACCTTACATACGATTTACCCCAAATTTTTACCCCAATTTTTGGAGAGCGATTTCACCCCTTCAAACCGTTTTTCCACCGATAAAGAAAAATACGTGTCGCTTATTTTTTTAGTGTTCTACAACATATCTAAGTTTCATCAAAATCGATAGGTCCGGCCTCGGGACGTTTACTTGTGAGTACCATTACAATATATTCGTCTTACAAAGAAGTAATTTGTAGAACAAAAAAATTCAATTTTGGCTGAAATTGGCTGAAATTCAAAATTAGCTGAAAAATTTTAATGAATGGTAAGCTAACACCTACAGCTAAAATTGAAAGGTTTCGAAATTTACGAGATGTTTCAATTTTTGAAAAATCACAGTACACACCACAACTGGAAACTCTAAATACCGATTGTAATGTTGCTCATCTTGCGGAATCAATTTTATATCCGAGCTATACAAGATTTCTTCACTGTAATAATTGTAAAACAACAAACGAACGCAATTTTACATATCTGAATATCAATGGAGATATAATTTTTCAAAATGGACCAAGACACGATGATTCCTAGAATTTAAACAAAAACTTCCTAGATTTAAACAAAAACTATATAAAAGTTTGGAGCTGTATTTTTTGCTTTTGTTAAAGGGTATAGCTACATAAGCATAGGAAAATGGCCCCCATGGCCGATGTCTGTAACAATATATGTAGTGACATTGGTACCCCAAGTGATTACCAAATACAGGGTCATTGACCCTTAACCTTGACTTGTCCTTGAGATATTAACCAAAATATGTTTTAGTGCTGTAATTTTTCAAACTCAATTTTCTCGAAAACTATAACACCTAGAAAAACAAAACCGACGCCAAAATTTAGATAATATTTGGGACTATATTATATATTTTTTTGACATTTTTTCCTAAATTTTAAAAGTTCAAAATAATTGCATTAAAAATATTTTTTATTTTTTAGTATGGTTCTGGTAAACTTACACCTTTCAAAAAAATACAGAATATGGCTTATCTTATCTTTTTACACCATGCCAAAATTCATTAAAATCGAAGATGCGCTTTTTGAGTAATAAATAATTTATTGAGTATATGTTATGTATTACTTTAACCGTATAAGAGAATGATTAAAATAATTGTATAAAAAATAATTATTTTTTTTTTTTTTTGTACAGTTCTAGAATACTTACATCGTTCAAAAAAATTTAGTATATAGCTTAACCTTTCTTTCTACATATACCATACCAAGGCTCAAGTATCTCGCAAATATCCTAAATAATATATCACACTTGCAACATGAGCACAGCATCCAACCGTTCGATTACCATTCGGACAATTGCAGCAGTAGGTACCGGCAAATTCCTTCAATATTGTTAGAATTAGGAAGATAATCAATAAATACCCGATAATTATTATTGTTTATATGCCGTGACCGAACATTTAACTTTATAATATTTGGAGTTTGCTTCGTTTGTAATATATGCAAAACGTTATTCTTGTTGTCCATTATTTCAGCCAGATATGAAACAGTTAATGAAAACTGATAGGAACCTGTAAACAACATTTTTAATTGTACTTCAGTTAGTGTGGGAAAATCTAAAATATTACACGAAGCAAACTCCAAATATTATAAAGTTAAATGTTGGGTCACGGCATATAAACAATAAATATTATCGGGTACTGTTACAAATTCGCCGGTACTGTTACAATTGTCCGAATGGTAATCGAACGGTTGGATGCTGTGCTCATGTTGCAAGTGTGATATATTATTTAGGATATTTGCGAGATATTTGTCTCGCATTGTACGACCAGCTGAAATATTATCAAAAATATTTTTAAATGAATCGATTAATGTGGTCATAAATGAAAACAGTGATGACGACGATTGAAATCATCAGTAGGTAAAAATAAAAATATGTAGTATCTATAATCAGAAAATGTTGCCTTTGCGGTTAGTACCTACCATACACTCAATAAATTAATTATTTCTTAAAAAGCGCCTCTTCGACTTTGATGAGCCTTGGTATGGTATATGTAGAAAGGTTAAGCTATATACTATATTTTTTTGAACGATGTAAGTATTCTAGAACTGTACAAAAAAATCAATAATTTTTTTATACAATTATTTTAATCATTCTCTTATACGGTTAACGTAATACATAACATATACTCAATAAATTATTTATTACTCAAAAAGCGCATCTTCGATTTTAATGAATTTTGGCATGGTGTAAGTAGATAAGATAAGCCATATTCTGTATTTTTTTGAAAGGTGTAAGTTTACCAGAACCATACTAAAAAATAAAAAATATTTTTAATGCAATTATTTTAAACTTTTAAAATTTAGGGAAAAATGTCAAAAAAATATATAATATAGTCCCAAATATTATCTAAATTTTGGCGTCGGTTTTGTTTTTCTAGGTGTTATAGTTTTCGAGAAAAATGAGTTTGAAAAATTACAGCACTAAAACATATTATGGTTAATATCTCAAGGACAAATCAAGGTTAAGGGTCAATGACCCTTTATTTGGTAATCACTTGGGGTACCAATGTCACTACATATATTATTACAGACATTGGCCATGGGGGCCATTTTCCTATGCTTATGTAGCTATACCCTTTCAGTATTTGTGAATTTGTTGTTATGATATAACTTTTTTTTTATTTAATTGTATTCAGTATGGTGACTATTAATTTAACTAATGTCATTCACATGTTAATGACAACATTTCAAATAACAAATTTCGTCTCATACCCGATAACATACCGGGAGATTGAATTACATGATATACTTAAGGACATAATTATTCAATCAACTGACGATACATCGTTTATTATTGAACATGATTTAATGTTAGCATTTAATTTTGAATTTAACCAAAATACCTTGGAACAGAATAAAAATTTCTTTCGTAATTATGATGAGGAACCGGATGAAAACATATCCAGAGAAGTTGATGAACCATCATGTTCATATGGAGAACAAGATTTTATAGATTTTAAATATAAAGAAGAAACTGTTAAATTCTGGAAAAGCGGTGCAAAGAAAGGAAATCTTTTGAAACAGTATAAAAAATGTCAGAAGAGTGAAACATTTAAAGCAGTTATATCGGTGAGAAAAGCAAGTTGAAGGCGGAAGTAAGAGAGACAAAGTAATTTTCATTAATCAGTATGTCTTAAATAATTTTAAAGATGCAGTAGATAGAAGAGCGATAATTCATGACATGGATCTTCGACGATGGGCACTAGACTCCAGGAATACAATTGATTTTTTTTTGAATTTAAGGAGTCGAAATCATGGCTGCTTACGTTTAAGAAGCATTTTGGAATAGTATCACGAAAAATTACAAAATTCGTTACTAAATCAAGCCAAGAATCTCCCAATTTAAGTGAAATATGTGAATCCTTTATTAAGGAAGTGAAACCCAATCTAGAAATTTATAAATTACAAAACATTTTTAATTCCGATCAGAGTGGTTTTAATTTAGAATTACATTCAGGTCGAACATTAACGGAAAAGGGTGCTAAAAAAGTCGAAAAAGTTATTCAATCGCTATCAGCAACAACACACAGTTATACTATACAGCCAACAATTTCAGCTGAGCGTCAGTTACTTCTTCCCTTATTTTTAGTTTTAAAAAAACGTACCGGGCAACTGGGTCCTAGAGTTCAGCAGTTATGTAAAGCAAAGAATGTATATGTTTCGATATCTAAATCAGGCAAATTAACAACAGACATTTTAAAGAGTGGTTTCAAAATATATACAGTTACTCACAGTGAAAATCGTCCACTGATATAATTTTTTTATTTTTATTTATATTTTTTAAGCTTTTTAAAATTTGACAAAATATCTCCTGACATGTTGTAGAACAAACACATTGTAAACATGCTACATAATGTTTGGAGAAAGCAAATGAAGAACTAAAACGTAAAAATTTAACAGCCACTGTAAAGCATCCTTAATGATCTGGGGATGTATGTCAGCAGCAGGGGTTGGTAATTATCATATAACCAAAGAGAAAATGGACAGATGTGTGTATTTAGATATACTTCAGAGGAACGTGAAACAGAGTACCGAAAAATTAGGAATTTTAGACTCATTTGTATTTTATCAGGACAACGATCCTAAACATAAGTCGACTGTAGTAAGAGAATGGTTGCTTTACAACTGTCCAAAAGTGTTAGAAACGCCACCACAGTCTTCAGATCTTAAACGTGATAGAAAATTGTGGCGAGAACTTAAAACTAAAATTAGAAGCCACAATATTTATAGCAAACAAGACCTTAAAAAAGCGCTAGAAGAGGAATGGCCGAAAATTAGTTCAGAGTATACAAAAAAAATTTGTATCTTCAATGAGAGGTAGATTGAAAGCTGTCAAAAATAATAAGGAATGGCCAACTAACTACTAACTATTTAATTTAACTGATATAAAATAAAATTTAAGATATAATAAGTTCTATACAATATATGTGATAACAGTGGACGATTTTTACTGTGATGTAAATTTTTGCTTAAGATTGTTTCTCTTTTTTTCTGCATGTTGAAATTGTGATACGATTATGTTGTATTTCTTGCCGGTTAAGATGTTACTTAACAATGAATTAATTACGCAATACAACTTTAAAAATAATAAATAAAGTTTATTCAGTAATAAAATAAAATTGTGACAAATAATATTTAAAGTAGGTATTTACAATAATTATTGTTGAGCACAAATGTACTTAATAATTTAAGTTACTTTCAACTAGCTCGCCGAATTTACAAGTGAACTCATTAACCGAAGTTGGCGGGTCGGAACCATAGCCAGATCATCCATAGAGTATATTTGCATAATTATCACCAGCGCTGCTCATTAACTTAGTGACCGCAATTATAACTATTAGTATTTGCAAGTGTACTTATCTATGTTGTCGGTACAACATAATTACATAGATCACTGCACAGTTGTCGCTCATACTAATGCCCATCTTGACCAATAGATGTCTAAGTTACTACAGATTAAATTAATATGATAATGTTTAAATACATATTAAAACCTATATATAGGAATTTTTATGAGTATTGATTACATAGGCCTGCGATGGTTTCCCCCTTTAAGATTTGACAACTGACTTTGATAGATTTTAGGACGCTGATTACGAAAAAAATATTCAAAAACTTCCAGCACGTCAGAATTTTTAGATATTAGGTATTAAAATTTTTGACTAAAATTACCTACGTCGACCAAGTCAAGAATAGATTATGCATTTTTATTTATTTCCTATCTAATTCATTACATAGTTGTAATTGGCTTTTAGGAACACATTTTCATCAATGGTTTCACTAAATCAAACCTAATTAACTAAGTGACATATCTTTATTTTGGGAAAAAAGGTAAATTTTAAAATCATCCGCTAATGAGCTCATTATTGAGGGTAATTTATTTTTTTCTATTCAGTTTTAATTGATAACTAAACCTCGCAAATTTACGGTGCTGTTGCAATCGGGCCATTTGTTTGGACACAAGTTGTTAACGAGGCCAGTAAACCAAAACAAACAACCAAAAAAATATCGACGATTTACTAATCCATGCTTTCTGCTGACTCTGGTAAAAATGACGTGATTATGTGGGTCAAACAATAATATAAAAAGAATTGTAAAACGATAATCAAAGTAGAGTAATCGGGGAGAAGGAGCGGAGAAGTCGGAGAGTAGTCAAAAGACGTAGACAGAGTAGAGAGTAGTCAAAAGAAGTAGTCAGAGTGGGGAAGTGAAGAAGTAGTCACAGCGATGTAGATAAATTAGAGTAGTCGGGGAGAAGGAGCGGAGAAGTCGTAGAGTAGTCAAAAGAAGTAGTCAAAGTGGAGAAGAGAAGAAGTAGTCAAAGCGATGTAGTCAAAGTAGAGTAGTGGGGGAGTAGTCGGAGAAAGAGAAGTCGAGGAGAACAGTATGGAATGGTAAAGAGCATTGGAGCTGGTAGGTAGTTGCTAGCAGGGGGGTGGGCTACTCAGGGTAATTTAACATACTCAAGGTCGTAATTGGGAAGTTTGTTTTGGTGGCCAATAACAAGAGCTTGTAATTAAACCACGGGAATAACTTGTGCCCAGGTAATTCTTGATTCTGTTGCTGATATTTTATCTTTTGTTCATAAATTTTTACTTGATTATTTGGGGGGAGCGATTCCTATTTTGTTAAGTTTCATTCATGTAATTATTTATTTGTTTCTTGTAATTTTTATTCATTTACTTTGGGTTTTGTTAATACAATTGTTAATTTGAAACCATTATTTTATTGAGTGAAAAGTGAGCACCCTTAAATTCCCGCAAGTCTATCGTAGTGATCAGGAGTTCGAACCCAGGCCTTTCTGTGGGGTTTTCAACGCTACCAATAACATCAATTTATTCCCTACAGAAAAGGTCCGTACGTCCGCCGATAACATTTGGTTGGCAGCGGTGAGACGTTAACAAATGGCGGCAACGGTGGCTAAAAACTACCCCCGTCAATTACAATTTGGTGGCGGATGGCGAAATTAATAGTAAAACAAAAACTGCGGAAAATTTGCGGAAATTTTTGGGTCCTTTTCTTTTTTAAATGTGGAAATTGCGTAAATCTGGGGGAATAAACCCCACAATTTGGTGGCGGATGGCGAAATTAATAGTAAAACAAAAACTGCGGAAAATTTGCGGAAATTTTTGGGTCCTTTTCTTTTTTAAATGTGGAAATTGCGTAAATCTGGGGGAATAAAAGTGAGTTAACTATTAATTATTACAATTATCCATACTAAATCATTAAATTTATTCAATTGCTTACTGCTTCGAGATCTTTTTTTTTGTTGGAATGTCAGGAAGATTGGATGGTCCGAAACAGAAAGTAAATACCTTACTGAGGACAATTTCCAAAATGTAGTGCCTGCATGCTAACCATAATAATTCTTCTCCAACTTTATTTTCTAGTAAAGCACAAGCTCCATTGTTCAACCCTGAATTAACAGAGGTAGTGTCAAAACACATGCCGACTATCTTGTTCTCCAAATCCCATTCAGTTAGTGCATTATAAACTGCATCCGCTGTGTTTGCGCCGTTACCACTTACAAGTTTTGGCACTCCAAGCAATTTTTCCTTTCCATTCGCAGACCCTAATACGAGCAAACGATCTACTTTTTGAGTGTCCAAAATATCAGAAAGAATCTTCCAATCCCAATGAACAATAACTGGATCGTCAAAAGAAAGATTGCTTTATTTCTTCAAACAAAGCTTTTCTTCCTTCTTTTCGTTTGCGCTGAATAGTGCTTCGTGATAATGGTAACAAACTAGGGTCACATCCCAATGCTGCTGCAATAGGAACCATCAATCTTAAGGCTTCTCTTATCAGAAACCTTATTGCGATCTAGGGCACTAGTACAATGGGTAGAAAATAAAGATTTCTTTGAAATCGGTTCACTCTGAGTGTCTCTTTGAGGTTCACTTCTTTTAAGAGATGATGATAACGGCTTATACAATTCTTCGGTTGAATTAGAATATTGTGAGGATTCGTCTTCTGAATCTGAATTTGAAACATTCACGATTGGATATATAAAGGAACAAGAATCTGGCCTTTTCCCCTTTTCAAGTCTCTTTTGCTCTTCCATTTTCCTATGAATTATTCTTTCTTGTTTCTTATTGTATTTTTTATCTTCAGATGAAATAATCATGTTCCTTTCCGTCCTCTGATCAATTAAAAACTGTTTGTCTTCGTCAACTTTGCACATAGTTAATACATCATTGTGAGCAATGTCAAATACTCTATCTAGCTGCTCTTGAAATAGTGTTTCTCGTTTCTTTTGGGCATCAGAGTTTCTTCCTTTATTGTTTTTTTTATCAAAAGCCAGTCAGAGTGCATTTTTTCAAGCTTATCAATACAATGTTTTATAAGTCTAATCGGGATAGCGGCCCTTTGCCAGACTAAAATTAGTTACTCTACAGTGCTGTGACTAGCATTTCGAACAGACTTTTTTTCTTGTAGGTAATAGTGAAATCTATGAAGAACTTGCCTCAGAGTTGGTAATTGATTAAATCTAGATAATGGTTCTAAATCTTTTACTCCTATTAAGAATATAGTGTCCGCTTGACGCATTGATGACGAAGCCATATTTTCATAAAAAATTTCAAAACAACCACTTGTATAAAAGCAGTTCTCACAAACAAATAGTATTAGTTCTAATTTTTTTCACTTTTTTATACACCTTTCTTCACATTTCTTTCAAAAACACAGCATCTGAAAAAAAAATAATGCCCCGAAATTAATATTCAAAAAGTAAGAAAATTGCTAAATTTTTAATACTTTGGAGACGTTGAGCACTGCGTTGCAGTTCACCTAGGACATTGAAATTTTGACAATTTACTGTCACAACTAAAGTAAAAAAAGTAGCGGCTGCCCTGCAGTGTAGGGCAAATTTGAAATTTTTGGGCCACCCTAATATATATACAGTTATATAACAGTCAAATTGGGATTTATTAATAAAATAATTATTACCTTTTATTTCAGCTTATTAAGCAATTTTGTAATAATATAATTTTTCTTTAACTCACAAACAGGAAATACTGATACAATACTTTTTCGATTTTATTAAATAAATTTGTAAAGATCAATGTTCAAATTCCACAAGCAAAGTCAGCATATTGAAAATTATAAAAAGAAGGAAATAGCGTTGCTCGTGGAATTTTACCTATCGAGATTTTGAATTGTAAACTAGTAATTTTGTAGTGATTCGTTTGATTATAAATAAATTTTCTTGCGGATTTCGATTGTTGTAAATTAAAAAACAAATAAAGTTTTTTTTAACAATCCTTCAACACTCGATACCAAAAGTGGCGCAGTCGGTAGGATCGTCTGGAAGTGGTTAAACCTGGATCAGTGGTTAAAACTATGGACAATATTCAGCGGTTTACTGGATACTCCAACCTCGACGGATCATCGAGCATAGTGGTTTTCCCGATCGAAGTTGCTGCTTGGATTTCAATCCTTCATCCGGACAACGAACCAATCTACTTACGAGTCAACTACAAATGGATTTTGGACAACTGTGAGTACGCAATTTTATATTTGGTGCTTGTTTCATTTTTAAATGCCAAATCCATTCATCCCGAAAAAAGACAAATCTAGTCCCCATCCTAAAAACAAAGAATCCCGTAGGAAAGTTCCCGCTCGTGTCGACGCTGAACACGTAACGAGTGTAAATCCAATTTCTTCTTCGCGGTTTACGGAACAAGAAATTCAAATTAGGCTAGCTAGTAATAGTGTTATCGAACCAAGTGTTCAATCTATTGAAAATTCTGAAAATAATTTTGACTTAAATATCATTGAAAATAATTCTAATTTAAATAATATTGAAAACGTTGCAAATAATTTTAATTCAAATAATTTTGAAAATAATTTTAGTATAGATAATAGTGAAAATAATTTTAATTTAAATTGTAGTAATAGTAACTATTTTGATACAATGACGGAAGTAAATATTAACGCTATTTTTGATGCATTACGCATTCCCGACCCAATTAAACATCTTCCCGAATATAACGGAAATCCTAGATTGTTGTTTGATTTTATTTCTAACGTAGAGGAAATTCTTTCAATAGCACCCGGTATCGATGGTACAGCACAAGGCAAATTATGGCTTCGTGCTATTAGGAATAAAATCGTAGGTGAGGCCAACGAAGTGCTCAACATGTATGGCACACCTATTGATTGGTCTTCTATTAAACAAAATTTAATATCACACTACTCCGATAAGAGAAGTGAAACAAGTTTAATAAAAGATCTTCATAGTATGAAACAACAAAATTTAACCATCGAACAATTTTACGGAAATGTTATTGAAATTTTTTCAACATTAACAAATCACGTACAAATTCAGGAAAGCGACGCATCTGTTATTAGAGCAAAAGATAAATTATATAGCGAAATGTGTCTTAATGTGTTCTTAACAGGTTTAAAAGAACCGCTTGGATCAGTTGTTCGTGCTAGGGCACCAATATCACTAAAAGATGCATTCGATTATTGCATAAAAGAGCAAAACATTTATTATACACGAAACGTAGGTCAACCAATTCATAAAAACATATTACCGCGTAAACCAATCGCACAACCATTTCAACCAACATTTAAACCTAGACCAACCACATTTCAACCCCAAACATTTCCGCAATACACATCACACCAACCCCCACAACTAAGAAATCATCAACCCCAAATCCGAACCCCTCCTCAACAATACAATCAATTTAGACCACCGCAAAATTATTTTAATAAACCTCAACCATCTACATCTAAACCTACACCAATGGACATAGGTAGCAATCAAATTAGTATTCGCGCACACAGACCACAACAACAACAACAACCTAGAATAGGAAATAATTTCTTTCAATCAAATAGTCAACCCACATTCACTAGTCGCGAACTACATAATGTAGAACAACCCCAAATCGATTTAGATCAATTTGTTGAATATGAAACTGAACAAACTTTAGACAATACTGTAGATGATACCGATAACGGACATTTTGACATTGCATATGAAATTGACAATACGGATTTTCATTGCGACTACCAGAATCAACAGGATACATAGATTTAAATACGCACGGTACAACCCTTCCTTATATCCATATATCAACTCCAGAAAACAAACCCTTAAAATTCCTTATCGACACTGGAAGTTCTAATTCCTTTATAAATCCCGAATATGTCTACCCTAACGATATTAAACCTATCCCAACATTAGAAATTAAAACTGTATTAGGTTCACACAAAATTAATAAAAAAACAACATTACCTATTTTTATCGAATTTAACCAACTCGGTAAATTTGACTTTTTAGTTTTCAAATTTCATAATTATTTCGACGGACTATTAGGACTTGACGCTTTAAACACGCTACATGCAAAAATTGACATACATAACAAAACACTAAACACACTAAATTCGACAAATAGACTTTTATTCAAACCTAACTTTACATCAGGCAAATACACAATTCAACCGAAAACACAACAACTCATACGATTACCAGTAGATGTTCAACAAGGAGATGTTTTGTCAAAAAACATTTACATTGGAGAAAAATTCCTGATACCTGAAGGAATTTATTCCGCTGATAATTGGTACATAACAGCCCCTGTTGTAAATTTATCGGACCTTACACAAACCTTTTACGTAGAACAACCATTACGAGTCGAACTACTTACACACGAGACAATTGACTTTAATTCACACCAAATTACTTCACCCGATCCTAACCTACCACCTATTGAAAGCTTAATTCGTGTTGATCATTTGAATAACGAAGAAAAACATGCAATTATAAAAGTTTGCAAACAATTTGAAGACGTCTTCTTTAAAGAAGGCCAAGATCTATCCTTCACTAATCAGATAAAACATGAAATTAAGACAAAAGACGACGTTCCAATCTACACCAAATCCTATCGTTATCCCCATATCCATAAAGAAGAGGTCCAAGCTCAAATTAACAAACTACTTGAGCAAGGTATTATACGACCAAGTTACTCTCCCTGGTCCTCTCCTATATGGATAGTTCCCAAAAAATTAGACGCTAGTGGACGTCAAAAATGGAGACAAATACCCTTTACCTAACATTTCGGACATTTTAGATAAACTAGGCAAATGTATGTACTTTTCTACACTAGATTTAGCTAGTGGATTTCATCAGATAGAAGTACATCCAAAAGACGTTGAGAAAACAGCTTTCACGGTCGAACATGGCCACTGGGAATTCGTAAGAATGCCCTTTGGATTAAAAAATGCCCCTGCGACCTTTCAAAGGGTCATGGATAATGTACTTAGGGAATTACAAGGAACGATTTGTTTAGTTTACATGGGCGACATAATAATATTCTCGACTTCATTACAAGAACATATTGAAAATCTCTCTAAAATACTTGACAGACTTAGACAAGCGAACTTAAAAGTGCAACTAGACAAAAGTGAATTCCTGCACAAGGAAATTGCTTTCCTAGGACACATAATTTCGGACCAAGGAATTAAACCGAACCCTTCTAAAATCCATGCAATCACCAACTATCCACTACCTAAAACACAAAAGCAGATAAAATCATTTTTAGGACTACTGGGCTACTATCGAAAGTTCATCAAGGACTTTGCGAAGCTCACAAAACCCATGACGAACTGTCTTAAAAAAGGAGCTGATGTAAAAATCACTCCTGAATACATAAAATGTTTTGAAATCTGTAAAACACTTTTATCAGAAGACCTCATACTTTCTTATCCCGATTTTTCCAAAGAATTCCTGTTAACAACTGACGCGAGTAACTTTGCTATTGGCGCAGTTTTATCCCAAGGACCGATCGGAAGCGACAAACCAGTATATTACGCCTCACGGACATTAACGACTACTGAACAAAACTACTCGACAATTGAAAAGGAACTTTTAGCAATTGTCTGGGCCGTCCGTTACTTTCGACCATATTTATTTGGACGAAAATTTAAAATCATTACGGACCATAAACCATTAACATGGCTTATGTCGCTAAAAGAACCTAACAGTAAACTCATACGGTGACTTAAACTTGAAGAATACGATTATACAATATTACATAAAAGTGGAAAATACAACACTAACGCAGACGCCTTATCCCGTATAAAAATTGAATCCCATAATATTGAATCCTTATCCTCAACCAGTTCCCGACAAAGTGACAGTAACGCTAGTATAATGACCGCTCATAGTGCAGAGGAAGACGACACATCACTCATACGAATATCTGAAAACCCTTTAAACGACTTTAAAGAACAGTTAGTAATTTATCAAAAGAAAGGACCAGCTAAACGTAAATTAGAAATCTTATTCAAAACAAAAAGACGACAAACACTTCACTACCCCAATATTTCCAATCAAATATTAGTTAATATTTTTAAAGAATACCTTCATCCTAAACAACTTACTGCAGTTTATTGTCCTGATGATCAAATTTTTAACCGTTTTCAAGAAATTTACAGTCAATACTTTTCACAATCGAAACAATTTAAAGTCATTAGAACCACAAAAATCCTTACAGACGTGACCGACGAAGACGAACAAGACGAAATTATTAAAAAACACCATAGTCAATCACATCGAGGAATAAACGAAACATTTGACCACATACGACGTGAATATTATTTCCCGAACCTAAAATCTAAAATAACATATTACATCAATAACTGCAAATACTGTAATGAAAACAAATATGATAGGAGACCGCCTAAACAAAAATTTCAACTAACAGCAACTCCGGAAAGACCCTTAGAAATATGCCATTTAGACATTTTCTACTTAGATCGTTTAATTTATTTAACCATCATAGATAAATTTTCGCGATTTGCACAGGCATACGTTGTTGAAACGCGAAATTCCCTTCATTTAGTAGGCGCTTTTATACAATTCATTGCAGCATACGGTAGACCAAAATTAATAGTAACTGACGCAGAAAAGGGCTTTGATTCGATAAGATTCAAACAATTTTGTGAACAATATAATATCAAAATGCACATAACATCTATCCGAAGTTCAAATTCCAATTCCCCTGTGGAAAGACTTCATTCCACACTCCTTGAAATTTACCGAATAGTACATAACAAAGACAAACAAGTTCACCCCGAAATTAAAATGTCCCAAACCCTTTTCACCTATAACAATACCATCCATTCCGCTACCAAACACACACCATTCGAACTATTTTTCGGACGCACGTACGACATTAAATTGCAACCAAATTTAGACGATATTCAGAATAAACAGGAAATTTTATACAATAAAGTTAATGAAAAAGTAAAGAAATCTAAACAAAAACACATCGCAAAAATTAATCAAAATCGTGAAGAACCCAAAGAATAGCAACCAAATCAAATAGCGTATTTCACCGAAAATAAACATAACAACAAACTTCATCCCAAATTTAAACAGATTAAAATTAAAGAAAATAATAATGTTACTATTACTGATACTAAAAATCGTAAAATCCCGAAACAAAAATTGAGAAAACCACACTTGTTACAGGATCATAACGTTGACAATAATAACCATGACAATGACTCAACGAATCGAAATACAAGACTTGACGAACAACCCGGGAATTCTCGCGATCAAGATAGGCAACAGTAAAATCATTGAAAATTATTACAAATACTTACATTAATTACATAGACCTAGACGACTACAAAATTAACTTAAACAAAATCTCTCAATCTCTAAGTCTCATTAGCGATAAACAAAATTAGGTAGTATTAGAGAAGTACTGAATCTAAAATTTAAAGCACTAGAAAATAATCTGAAAATAATTTATCCCCGCAAAACTCAAAAGAGGAGCCTTTTCGACGGTCTTGGTACCGCCATCAAGTTCATAACGGGCAACATGGACAGTAACGATGCTCAACAAATTAATAAAGAATTAACAGACTTAAAATCAAATCAAAATAATTTAATATTCCAATCTAATAAACAAGTAAAATTAAACGAACAAATGATTCAAAGGTTTAAAAACATTACAGATCATATTAATTCACAACAGGACGTTATAAATAAATACTTAAACAGACTAGGATCCGATATTCAAAATAAGGTACGGGAAGACGAAAATGATTTCAAATACATGCAGTACCTATATCAACTTTCTTATAATATTGATTTACTTAATAACCATATTGAAGATATTATCGAATCAATCAATCTAGCTAAATTAAATGTAGTTCCAAAAAACATTCTTATACCGGAAGAGCTTGAACACGCGTACCAGCTCCTTAAGAATCAGAATATTTCAATAACATCAACCGAACAAATTTACGAACTTTTAACCCTCCAAGCTTACTATAATCATACAGCTGTAATATTTAATATCCAAATTCCTCATTTCCAACCAGATACCTTTGAATACAATTTAGTAGAACCTATACCCACACAAAACAAAATATTAAAAATCCATTATCCTTTTATTCTTTCCAACGAGCATCAAATGTATTTTGCTAAACAAGGCTGTCCCAGAATTGAAAATCTACACATTTGCAAATTGGAAAACCTAATCAAGATTCAAAACGATCAGTGCTTTAAGAAAATTCTCCGCAGCTATCCAGGAAACTGTACCTATGAAGAGTTCGGAAATCAAACGGAACTTAAGAAGATCTTAGATTCCAATGTCGTTATAAAAAATGCCATCAATTTGACTTTAGCATCGACATGTGGTGTAAAAAGAAGACAACTCACTGGTACTATGTTAATCAACTTCAGAAACTGCTCGCTGACGATCAACGAACTTTCATATCAAAATATCGAGTACGAATTTAGTGACCAACTACAGATCCTTCCGTTATATAACCTTCCAATCGTCGAAAGTCATTTTGAACCTAAGATCAACTTACAAAAACTAAACGACTTTCATTTGCAAAATAGGAATGAAATCGACAAAATTAAAACTCATGGGTTCATACATATTACAACTACCTACAGCATCATCGTGGTCTTCACAACCATAATAATCATTTTCCTAATAATCAACAAATGTCGCGGACATCACACCCTCCAGGAGGACCCATCTCCAGTCGTCACCGCACCTTCAGCTCCAGTCATAACCACAAGTTCAGTTCCGGCTCAAGAAACAAAGTTCCTTTGGCCTACACTTCACACTAAGGGCGGAGGAGTTATATAACAGTCAAATTGGGATTTATTAATAAAATAATTATTACCTTTTATTTCAGCTTATTAAGCAATTTTGTAATAATATAATTTTTCTTTAACTCACAAACAGGAAATACTGATACAATACTTTTTCGATTTTATTAAATAAATTTGTAAAGATCAATGTTCAAATTCCACAAGCAAAGTCAGCATATTGAAAATTATAAAAAGAAGGAAATAGCGTTGCTCGTGGAATTTTACCTATCGAGATTTTGTAGTGATTCGTTTGATAATAAATAAATTTTCTTGCGGATTTCGATTGTTGTAAATTAAAAAACAAATAAAGTTTTTTTTAACAATCCTTCAACACTCGATACCAAAAGTATACAATTATATATATATACCCACCAAAAACATAAATGTAAAAAATGGTTCTATTATTATACTGTCACAGAAGGAAAAAATTATGAAGTGGTCGGACGATGACGCTGGAATGCGTAAATATGCTGCCTTGCCTGTATGTCACTTAGTGACAATATTTATTATAACTCAGAACAAGTCGACCAATTATACCAAAGTTTATTGATGAGTATATTGAATGCTGCTGAACACTCATGCATGGTTTCCGAACGAGTATATAAAGTTAATAATTTTCAAAAGAGTAATAAGCCGTGGTTTTTAAATGATTTATACTTATTGAAAAGGTAAACAAAACTAACCTACAAAATGGCACGTAAGAACAATTTTGTACGCTTCTACGTAAGTGACTATATCTTACACAGAAATACCTATAGAAAAGCTATCCAAAAGGCTAAATACGACTATCAGAAGGAAATACTTGAAGAGCTGACGAATACAAAAAATAACACCAAATTCTGCAAAATAATTAAATCAACAAAGCGAAGTGCGACTGGAAGTACTGATTTAGAAATAACTGACTGCAAAGTGTTTTATAAATCAATATATGAAGATGAATCTCCTAAATTTTTACATGAAAATTGGACTTTGAAGAGTGGAAACAAATACTGTGGTCTGATAAATCAAAATTCAAAATTTTTGTACGACTGCGTGTCAGAGAAAAAATGCTGGATGTGTGTGTAATACCAGCACTAAACCATGGTGGTGGAAATGTTATGGTTTGGGGTTGTTTTGGAGGTGGAAAAGTGGGAAAACTAAACCAGATAGAAGAAAATTTGACAAAAGAGTATTATTTAAAAATTTTACGTGCGTGTGCTATTCCTTCGGGATGTGAAATAATTAGCCAGGGTTTCACATCAACAAGATAATGACCCGAAACACACTGCCAAGGTCGTAAAACAATTTTTGACCAATGAAATTGCAAAAGGTACTTTAAAATTAATGGAGTGGCCGCCTCAAAGCCCAGACTGTAATCCAATTGAAAAATTGTGAGATATTTTAGATAAAGAGGTAAAGAAACAGAATCCAAGTAGTGCAAAACAAATATGGAAAATACTGCAGACAGCTTGGAACAAAACAGATTCAAGCATATTGGATAAACTTGTGGCTCGAATGCCTCGTATATGCCTCGTATATATCGGTATTAGAGGTGGATATTTGGATGAAAATTTAGAAATTAAAACTATTTATATTTAAAAATATATAAATTTACTTGAATAAATATATATTTGTGTATAAGCGTTGTTTCATTTAAAATGAAATCGTTTTAGTGTTTACAGTCACCATTTTTTAAAAGTTTTGTTGGTCCGATTAAACTTTTCGACGGTAGTGTATGATATGATATATGATATGTAAAGCATAAAGAAATTACTTTCAATGCTTACCAATATGAACTATATTATAACTTAAATTGTAATTCCGGCAACTATGTTACATATCGAATAATTAAGATTAGACTTGAATTCGTAGAATTAATTCTGTGATAAGAACACAGTCGTCTTGGAGGGAACGGATGCATGTACTTTTGTAACGGGGACAATGTAACTTCATACTGAGGAGCGTTAGAGAGTAGAGTGTATTGTAATTAAAGGGTAATTGTTAATAAAGGGGTATTTAAAATATTGAGTGTTGTACGGAGAATTAAATAATGCCGTTATGTTAGCATATTTACTTTCAATTGGGACACAAAAGGGATTAATTGAGATTAATTATATATTTCACAATTTTATATTTTATTCGTTTATAGACTTACTGTCTATATTATAATTCTTATGTATTTTCTCATACATGTTAAATAAACCATTTTTTTATATTTTTATTATAATTAGACGGTTTTAATTACTACTTTGGGACGCAATTTTCTGAAACATCTTTTCTGAGGCTGACTTAAATGATTGCAATCTCAGAGCGGCTACTAACCGCAGAACCCATTTCCAAATTTATACACTCCTCTAAAATAGACCACAACTGCTCGATCAGGGTTCCGCTAGCGTGTATCCCCTAAGCAGGGTATGACAATATATAGCAGATATATAGCAACAACCACGTTCACTTCTTGTTTTGTGACGTTTGTAACGCCCGTTTCGATTTTTTATTTCACATAAACAGCTTGGATGACCAATAACTGATTACTTAGTAAGCGGGAACGTAAAAGGGCGTTCCTTGAAGAAGCTGATATGCGGTGCAGAGGATGTAACGTTACAAAAGATGTTACTTTGTCCCTTTTGAGTCCTGTATTATGGCTGTGGATCAACATATAAAAAATAAATAATTGAAAAAAAATACCCTTTAATTTTTTATTAAATGGTGTGTCAATTATAGGTCATACGGGCCGTTATTTGTAATATGAACTGATAAAACGGTATGAAATTACCGGCAAAAAAGATACCACTTTCGAGATACCACTTTGGTATCTCGAACTAATTTAAGTAGCACACGGAATTTAACGGAACTAATTTAAGTATCACACGGAAAGTTCTCCACGGAAAACGATACGCGTAATTCGAAATACGACGCAATTAATTATTGACTTAACTCGAGAATTCCGTGTCACCTCTAGGTGACAGTGATTTGTGATTTTTTTTTTGCAGACAATATAACAACCTTAAAAATAAATGTATTACGACTAAAATGTTAATGCTTAGTAGTATTCATGGTTTTAATTTCGCAACACTGAAGTTATGTTAACGGTCAAATTAATTCTGTTGTTTCAAACGATTTGCTGTTTTATTGCGCGTAAGTGTATCTTGTGGTATTTTCGCTGTTATAAAAATGTCTAAAAAGTAGGTACTGTTATTATTGTTATAACAAATTATTATTTAAGAATCAAGCTTATAATGAAAGTGATTTTTTGCCGGTAATTTCATACCGTTTTATCAGTTCATATTACAAATAACGGCCCGTATGACCTATAATTGACACGCCATTTAATAAAAAATTAAAGGGTATTTTTTTTTCAATTATTTATTTTTTATATGTTGAGTACCTAGATAAAAACTAGTCATTTAATTGTAATTAAGGCTACCTACATGACCTACATAACCTACCTAACCTAATCATAAATTTTAATTTATGCATGCATGTATTAGTCAGTAGATATTTGTATCTTGTAAAATTTTTATCTTTCTTACTTTCTCTTTTTGTAGTTTATTAAAATTATTGTATTTCGTAATTTCTCTATATTTTCTTGCGTTATGCTAATTTTCTTGTTCTTTATTTTATCTTGCTAAAATATTTACTGACTAACTAAACTTTAAATATTATATAATTTATTTCTAAACTAATTTGTTGCTATATTACTATTACTTTCTTGCTATTTTACAATTACCTAAATTTTAATAGTTTATATCGTTAATTGTTATTTAACGAAGAAATTGTTGTTAATTATTTACTTGTATCAAATACTTTTATCACTCAATTATCTAATTTTTTTTGTACAAAACTTTATATTGGGAACAATCTGAAACTAACCTTCACGACCCTGAAATTGTACCAAAAATTGTACAATTAAACAAAAAAAAATATATGTAAGACTGAACTAGCCAAAGCAAATAAATTTTAATTCAAACTGAAAATTTCTATTATTTAAAATTTTCCTTTTATTTTTTTTTTTTTCAGTGCAATAAGAAACTTTCTTAATTCAAACATTTAAAATTTTATTTTAAATAAATTTCTTTTATTTACTTTGAATTCTCTAACAAAATAGAGAAATGTCTGTTTATAAAGCATCCATCATTTATAATATACCTCATAGAACGCTTGAAAGAAGATATAAAACTGACAATTATAAGAAAGGACCAATCGACCAACATCGATGTTTGGGGACGAAAATGAAAAAAAACTTTCCAGGCACATTAAAATGATGCAAGAAAGAGGTTTTCCGTTAACAGTAAAGGATGCGGCAATGATTGCATACCAGTTTGCCGAACAGTTAAACATAAAACATAAATTTAATAAAACCAAGGAAATGGCGGATTATGATTGGTTGCAAATATTTTTTCGAAGGAACTAGAATATTGTTTTGAGAAAGTCTGAAGGAGTGTCAATGGTACGGTGTCAAGGAATGAACAGAGTGGGAGTAAATGCTTATTTCAGTTTTTCAGAAAATATTTTGATAGAAAATGATCTAATGTTAAGACCTAATTACGTGTTCAATATGGATGAATTAGGCCTACAGTTAAACAATCTTCCTGGACATGTGCTCGTTGCAAAAGGATCCAAAGCAATAGCTACAACAACTTCTACGGAATAGGGTGAAACCATTACCATTATAGCGTGTTGCAACGCCGAAGGCACGCTTTTACCGCTTGCATGTATAATGAAGGGCAAAAATAAAAAAAAAGCGAATTTGAGGATTCTCAAGGGTTTATGTCCGAAAAATCTGCTTATATCGCTCATGGGCTGCAATAGTGGCACAACTCAAAAAACACGCTTTTTGGACTAAGAACAGGTGTGAACATGAAAATACATATTCTTTTCAGCAATAATACTTACACAACTCATAATTCAATATTAGGCCGTAAGATGGCAGAAGTGTCGCTATTGTATTATGTGATTAGTCCTAAATATTGGCTGCATTACTGACACTACTCAGTTTGCGTCCAACGCTTGATAGGATCAGAGCACGTTTTTGTCATCAACAGTGATACATTTTGAGTTGGGTCAGTATTGCAGAAATATTTGGCTTTTTATAGCGGCACTTTTCGAATTGTGCCAGTATTGCAGGAAAACTTTGTGTTATTTTTTGTATCGGTTTAAAATTGTGCCGTTATTGCAAAAATATTATTTTACATAAAAAATAATATTTTTAAACTTGAGTTAAGTGAAAATAATGAGTGCAAATTACGGAAGCCGTGGAGAGTTAATGCTGGCTGAACTTGGCATACGGTGAGTACCTTAAATATTATTGTTTGATGATATAGCGGTATTATTTCTTCTTTGTAAGTATAAAATTTGCAAAGATAACAAAATAGATTTGGTAATTTAAATATTATTTTTAGTCTGATAAGAAAACAAAATGAAAACAGAAGGGAAAGCTGGGGCATATTGTCATCACACGCCACTCTCAGTGAGAATTCTCAAGAAAAGGATGAATCAACGGGACCAACATTAGGTAGGTTATTAAGAAGGGCTTTTTTAACTTTCTGAAAAACTGGTACGTAATTTATTTTTAATTTAATTTTAGAAACTGCTCAAATTGATGAAGGAGGAATATTGCAGAATTCAGATTCTCTTCCAGATAGTGCGGTACCGACAACTGCATTAATTGGTAATTATTGTCATATGAGTACTTATTGTTCCTATATATTTTTGAGTTGCATTTCTAAAAAAAATAATTTATATCAGAAAACAGTCAAGTTGACGAACGAAAAGTAACAGAGGATAGTAGCAGTAGTAGCTCGAGTAGTAACAACGGTTCCTATTCAGAATTCGATGACTATAACGCCGATTCAGATTTTTGTGACTCTCAGTCTTCATCCACATCTGAGGATAACCAAACTAAGTCACCAAAAGAGAACCAGAAGCCTAAAAGCACAATGGAAGAGAAATCGGGCTAAAATATTGAGGAATAGTGGTAAACCATGTAAATCTCTAAAAAAAAAGACGGAAGTTAGTGGCTGAAACGTCCGCCCTCCTTGTAACACTAAATGTCGATTGAAATGTTTCAATAAATTTTCGGAGGAGGAAAGAATCACCATTTTTCAGAATTATTGGGCACTGGGAGATATAAATAAACAAAGAGCTTTTATTGCCCGGCTCATGCAAAAAATTCAACCACGGTATAGATACCCCTTACAAGTCGACAAGACAAGAAATTTCAATAACGCTTTCTATTTTGAAAAAAATAGAGAAAAGATAAGAATATGCAAAATATTTTTTGCTGCAACCCTAGACATTTCTAACAAATGCATTCGAACAGTGATTTCTAAAACCACAGACGGTTTCTTAACCTCTGATTTAAGAGGCAAGCACGAAAACCATGTGCAGGTTTCAAGTGCGCTAAAAGACGGAATTCGGGCACATATCTCATCTACTCCTGTCTTGGAAAGTTACTACACACGTCAACATTCCTCTAAAAAGTACATAGAAGGTGGGAAAACAGTGACCCAATTGTATAGGGATTACAAGAAGCTCTGTGAAGAGGAAGAAAAGCCTGTTGGAAACTTAACAATGTACACGAGAATATTTAACTATGAATTTAATTATGAATTTTTCTCTCCCAAAAAGGACCAATGTCAACAATGTGCGTGTTACATGAATCTCAGTTTAGATGAAAAAAAAGAAGCTGAAACTAAATATCGAAGCCACCTGGAAGAAAAGGAACTTAGTAGAAAAGAGAAGGAGGCTGATAAAAACTCAGTCAGTAACAAATTTCAATTATCTTGTTTCGATTTACAAGCCGCTTTACCCACCCCACGTGGAGAAATTTCTTCTTTTTATTATAAATCTAAACTACCCACTTATAATTTTACGATTTGTGACTTGAAGAAAAAAGGATTGGATGATGTATATTGTTACCTATGGCATGAAGGTGGGGGGAAAAAAGGTTCAACTGAGATTGGCTCATGTTTGTTAAAATTGGAAATAAAATTATATTCTGACAATTGCTGTGGACAGCAAAAAAATAAATATATCATTGCTTGTTACCTTTATGCTGTTGCTAAATTTAGAATTAAGTCGATAACACATAAATTTCTTGTAGTTGGGCACACCCAAAACTCTATAATTGAAAAAAATATAAAAAGATCATTGAAATCCGGTCCAATCTACATTCCATCGCAATATGCCACATTAATTAGAACCGCAAGGAAAAAAGGCAGATCTCAAAGATCTCACAAACCAGACTTCTTCTAATTTTACTATAAACACTAACAATGAAACACTTCACTTCAGCGATATTTGCATTATAAAGGTAGAAAAGTTATCATTAGATAGCTTTTTCTACAAAACATCTTACAAGCAAACAGATTTTAAAATGGTCAACATCAAATCGTCAAGATGTAGAAAAAGTTTGCAGTACTTCGAGCATGTAACCTTAAAAAAAACTTACAGTAAACCAATTCCAATATCTAAAAAGAAATTTGACGATCTACAAAGTTTAATTGCCAGCAATGCAGTACCAAGATGCCACTCAAATTTCTACAACAGTCTCCAATTTCAGAGTTAGTTAAAGAAGATTTGCTTTAAACTCAAACAATTTTGTCGTTCTCAGTATTCTATTTAAAAAGTTGTTACATCAATATTCACTTTTAAAACGTTATTAATCGTAGATATCGAGCATGTTTGTATGTTTAAAAGTGTTTTTTTTTTTTTAGTTTCCTATTTTATAATCTTAGTTTTTAATAAAGTTTGATTTGGATTTTGTAATTTTTGTTGTTACTACAATCTTTATAATGCCTAGTTAGTCTATTTAATGAAAAAAGATCTTGCTGCAATAGTGGCATAACTCAAAAAATTTTTCAAAACTGGCGTTTAAAAGATAAATTTTAAAAAATAAAGTAAAAATTATACACACACTATTAAATGACCCTTTAGAGAAGGTATCAACTTGAAGGTAATCTTTGTTTAAGCAAACTAAAGCATTTCCTATGTATTTTCCTTAGCAGTGAAATATTTAAACCCACTTATTTCAAAACATTTTTTTTGAGTTGTGCCGCTATTGCAGCCCATGAGCGATATTATCTCCGAAATATTTTTAGAATGACTCAAAACTCATTTTATGCCGAGGAAGTCACCGGGAAAAGTTTTACTGTTGCTTGACGGACACTCCATGCATTGTAATTCGGTGGAAATGCTTAAATACGCTAATCAAAACGAAATCATTATGTTATCGATTCCCAGCCATACTTCCCATTACTTACAACCCCTTGATCGAGCAGTATTTAAATCTCTCAAATATCATTTTTATGAACAATGCCGACTATGGATAAATCAAAATTCAGGACACTGAATCACTAGGTTGACATTTGCAGCATTACTGAATAAGGCCTGGGGTAAAGCGGCTTCGGCAAATATGCTATTTCCGGATTCAGGGTAAGTGGCGTTGTTCCATTTAATCCTGCGGCTATACCGGATTATGCCTTTTTTGATTCACTTGATAAGCCTAACTTTCATCCAAATCCACCCACGTCTTCACTTACAACAACCCTAAACAAGGAAAATATTGAAAATGCACCAATACCAGGAACATCCGCTCAACAAAAAAATGGCAGTGATAATTGGACACCTTCTCGAGTCCTAAAAGATATATCTCCTATTCCACAAAAACTGATAGAAGCTCGTAAACGTAGCAAGCAAGTTGGTAAAGTTGCCACCAACCTGACCACCTGTCCCGTACTACTACGGCCAACTTACCCTAATAAGTCGGATGAGATGGCCAGCCCTGTTTTTTTTTTTAAGCACTATTTATTGTATGTTTTTAAAATAAAATACTTTATTTGATGTTGATTTTTTAAAGACTGACTATGAATAATTATAACAGCAATAAACGTTTGATTACAAAAGCAGTATTTTTTATTTTGTCACGCTTCAAAAAAAACTATGGCTATCTCTAACGAATTTACCTTATTGAAAATCCAAAGCCGTACTTACATGGGGTCGTAAAATTAAAATTACTTAACACACTTCACTCATTCACTATCACACATTTATTTTAGTTTTACAAAACTAAAAGAAAACAAAAAAACATAACTTTTTACAATAAATAAGATACAATTAAACATAAACTATAAATTTTTCTCACACACGTTCCACATTTACACTAAGCCGAAAGGGCATGTGGTCCACTTGCCATGTACCATACTACTGGATCCCGTGAGCCACCAGTAATCTCTGTCTGAAAGAATACGAATAGATATATAGAATAACTCGGTTCACATCAGAGTGGACGACAAATACAACACCAACGTATTACGTCTATATAGGGCCCAGCTATTAATTCATTTCCACACATTTATATAAGATCATAGACGATATGCTACAATTTTTTACTTCTCTGAATAAAGTGCGCACGCGTGTCTTTCATAGTACCTTTCTTATTTTCATGTTCCTGGTGAGTCAGTTGATATGATTCGACAAAAAAAAGACTACTTCGTTACGTTTTTGATATTGCTAAAAGCTTCAGATAATTTTTTTTTAATAAAAATAATTACAACCAGTTTTTTTTTTTTTGAACAATTAAATTTTGTGATCCAAGAACTTTATTTCTTTTTGTTAATATTTCTGCGCAGTAAAAAATGGAATTCAAAGGCTTGTGTTGGTATTGGAAGTATAAAAAGACTTTAAAATTCGGTTGAAAAAGAAAATTTTCTGGTCTTCACCAACGTACAAAATTAATCAGAAACATGTAGAACTCTTTAGCGAATTTCCAGAATGAAATTCAGCTATTACAGCTACTGTCATAGTGCGATTTGAGTTCGGGACTATAGCAGATATTCGTTTTGAGGTCCCTAGAAACCGGAAATTATATTCACAAAAATATATATATCTATATATAATATATATATATATATATATATATATATATATATATATATATATATATATATATATATATATATATATATATATATATATATATATAGTATATATATAATATATATATATAATATATATATATATATATTATATATATATAATATATATATATATATAATATATATATATATATATATATATATATATATATATATATATATATATATATATAATATATATATATATATATATATTTATATATATATATAATATATATATATATATATATATATATATATTTATATATATATATGTATATATATGTATATATATATATATATATATATATATATATATATATATATATATATATATATATATATATATATATGTTTTTGATTCAAAAAATGTAATTAAAAAATAAAACTAATTTTAATGATCTCCTTTTACAAATATCGTTATTACAAAATACAAACGAATTCTAAACGAAAAGTCTTGAACAAACGAATAAGTCGATCGTATTTATACAGTTTTGAAAGGATGCACGTGTTTACTCGTTTGTCAAATTCAGCAGAATTATAGTCTATAACAGGGGTGAGCAAGTATTTTGATAGTCGGGCCACATTGCAGATGAAAATTTGACCTCGGGCCTTTCAATGTTGCTTAATATTTTATCTAAAATTTTTTATGCACCAATTTATGTTAGACAAAAACTAATATTTGTGTTTTTAATAATAATATATATTTATATACAATGCTTCACGGGCCAGACAAAATTCTACCGCGGGCCGGATTCGGCCCGCGAGCCGCCATTTGCCTACGCCTGGTCTATAAGATTTCTTTATTTGGTATAAAAATATCTGATTTTACAATTACATGAAATTAGAGGAAATGAATATTGTACTTTTTGATGTACAATAGTTTGATGAGGAAATGCTGCATATTGATTTTACATAAAATATAGAAAATGAAATAGGATCTATTAAATTTATTTAATTCTTAATAAATCGAATTCATAACTCCTCCCCTCTTAGTGAAGCGCCGGCCATAGAAGTTTTACTCCGCCTGACGGTGCTTGTGGATGCTCGTTCGTGGTGGTTGTAGTGGCCAAGACTGGAATTTCGTGTTTTCCTGACTTCAGTAAGTAACCAAATGTGATGACGGCTATAGCGATTGTAAAAGTCTAAGTATGATGTAGGTGCTGGATATGTGGATGATTCCATGCGTTTTCAGTAGTTGAATTTCTGCTCTGTTTTCAATATGATAACTTTTTACTTTTTTCATGTTGAGCAGTTCTTCAAACTTTGATTCGTTTATAAATAAGTTATGAAGCGGTAGGATTCTAAGTTTGCTTTGGAATAGTTGTTCCCTATTTTCGCACACAATGGCATTTATGGTAACGCTGCACTGGTGGAATTTTATAAATACTGTCCCATTGATTTCGCGTTCCCTGGTACCGCATGTCGTAGATAATAACGTACTTGGAAAATTGATTAAGAATAAGTACTCGTTGAACAGGAATTGAAGTTTTTCCTGTTTGAGATATTCGGTGTAGACACAGTGTCCTTTGTTGTTAAGTAGAATGTTTCCAAGACATTGATTTTCCTGGGTTTTCGTCAATGTTGGATGGTTATCGCAGATGAAGATGTTGCAAATTTTTCGACATACTTTTGCCATTAAATACAAACATTCCCCGTTTACGAGTGCATAATTTTTGTTAAGTTTGACAGTTTTTTGATGGACATTAGGAATTGATTCGACGTTAGTCAAGTCAAAAAGGGTAGTTTATGAAATGATGGGATTTGAACGTTGAAAATTATGTTGGTATTATTATAGTATGCTTGGACGTTAAGAAATTCATAAACTTCTTCGTCTGTCATATTTTACGGAATTGCAAATATTACAGTTATTTATATGAAATGAAATTTTTGATTTTAATGAAGGAAAATAGTATTCGCGTCTTAAATGTAAAAACGTTTCTTGTATTCTGCGGTGATTACTTTGGTATTCCTGAATAATTCTATCCTGTTCGTCTTCGTCCTCTACATCGATTAAAATTTTTGTGCAACGAATTAATCTGAATTGTTTTGATCGGCTAAAATATTGGGAATAAATATCGGGAATAATATTGGGAATAATATCGCTAAAATATTGGGAATGTTTCCTCATCTTCACAATAAATTGCTGTTAGTTTTTTAGGAGAAAGGTAGCATTTAAATATATTAACAAGGATTTGGTTTGTATATTGAGAAAATTAGAACGTTTGTCTTCGTTTTTTGAAAGTGACTGAAATAATTCTATTCGGACGATTCCTACTGATAATCAAAACTAACTGTTCGCTAAAATCGTTGAGTGGATTTTCAGATATACGAATGTAATCGGTTTCATCTTCTTGTCCACTATGCTGAGTTTGAGCGTCGCTTGAGGGTGCTTCATTTTCGACGGAATTTATTTCGTTGTGTTTTTAAGTTTATTTCGGGTTTAAATCTTGATAGAGCGTCAGCATTTGTATTGTATTTGCCGGATTTGTGAACGATCTCATAATCAAATTCTTTGGGCTTCAATCTCCAGCGAACCAATTTTGAATTTGGCTCCTTTAACGATATGAGCCACGTCGAAGGTTTGTGGTCGGTGACGATTTTGAACTTTCTTCCGAAGAGGTACGGCCGAAAATATTTCGTTGCCCAAACGATTGCCAATAGTTCCTTTTCGATTGTAGAATATTTTTCGTCGGTGCATGTTAGCGTTCTTGATGCGAAGCAAATGGGCTTATCCTGTTCTATTGGTCCTTGCGATCGGTCCTTGCAAAAGGATTGCTCCGATCGCATAGTTGCTTGCGTCAGTGGTAAGGTTGAAAGGTTTGGAGAAATCAGGATAAGCCAATATGGGATTTGCTGTTAATAATTTTTTACAAATTTCAAAACATTGTAGACATTGTGGTGTAATTTTGATTTCTTGTCCCTTTTTTAAGCACTTTGTCACCGGTTTTGTGATTTTGTCAAAGTCCCTTATGAATTTACGGTAATAGCCCAAAAGACCAAGGAAACCTTTTATCTCTTTTTGGGTTTTAGGTAAGGGATAGTTGGCAATTGCCCTAATTTTGTCAGGGTTCGGTTTGACACCTGCACTTGTCACTATGTGACCTAGCAAAGCAATTTCTCGATGTAGGAACTCCGATTTATCGAGCTGAACTTTCAAATTTGTTGATTTGAGTAGTTGGAATACTTTTTTGAGGTTGTCTATGTATTCTTGCAACTATGTTGAAAAAATAATAATGTCGTCCATGTAAACAAGGCAGATGATGCCTTGTAATTCCCGGAGGACATTATCTATCACCCGTTGGAATGTAGACGGCGCATTTTTCAATCCAAAAGGCATCCTCACGTACTTATAATGACCATTTTCGACTGAAAAAGCTGTTTTCGGAATATCCTTTGGGTCTACTTCGATTTGATGAAACCCACTGGCTAAGTCTAATGTCGTAAAATACATGCATTTTCCAAGCTTATCGAGAATGTCGGTGATATTTGGAACTGGGTAGCGATCATCAATGGTCTTCTCGTTGATTTTCCTGTAATCGACGACCAGTTGCCATTTCTGTTTTCCAGAAGCATCGATTTTTTTTTGGAACTATCCAAATCGGTGATGACCACAGTGAAAAGCTCGGATGATTCCCTGTTTGAGCATTTTGTCCAGTTGTTGTTTGACTTCTTTATGAATTTGTGGGTATCTGTATGATTTAGTATAAACTGGCAAATCATCCTTTGTTATTATCTAGTGTTTTATTTGATTGGTGAAAGTAAGTTGTCCTTCTTTGTAAAAGATGTCTTCAAATTCGCGGCACAATGATATGATACTTCGTCGTTCCTCTGAATTGAGATAATAATAATAATAATAATAATAATAATAATAATAATAATAATAATAAAGCCTGAACATGTCCCACTACTGGGCAAAGGCCTCCTCCAACCGAGACCATTCGTGTCTATTTGGTGCAGTTTGGTAGAATGTCGACCATCCATCACCCGCAGATGCAATCAATTCGTCCTTCCATCTTTTATACTGACGCCCTATTCTTCTTTTACCGTCATATGGAATCCATGTAGTGCACCGCTTAGTCCAACGGTTGTCTTACAATCTCAACACGTGACCCGCCCACCTCCATTTTAACTTACGCACACTCACCACAACATCTTTAACTTTTGTTTGGTTTCTAATGTGTGCACAACGGATTTTATGTTTACGTGTTATATTTAACATATTACGTTCAATGCTTCGTTGGCACACTTTCAACTTTTGATACTGCTTTGTAGTGAGTGCACAGGTTTGTAGCCCGTAAGTAAGTACAGGAAGAATACACGTGTTAAACACTTTACTCCTTAAACTAAGCGGCATATCGCTCTTCATGATATGTTTTAGCTGCCAGTATTTCCGCCAAGCATTGGTAACCCTCTGTTGAATTACTAGATCGCCACTGTTATCAAATGAAAGCACCTGTCCTAGATATTTGAAGTTATTTACAAATTCTACATTAGTGCCATTAATAATTATTTCCACTGGATTTGCGTTTGACATAATCTTTGTTTTCTCACAATTTATAATTAACCCTGTCAGTTTACTACAGTGTTCTAATTGCTTTAGCATATAAGACAATTCATTAGGACAGTGTGAAAACAAGACTATGTCATCAGCGAATCGAAGATTAGACAAGTGTATTCCATCGATTTTATGGGTCGATTCTGTAACTACATTATTACAGACTGTTATTTTGCAGTACAGAGCTCTGTAAAATTGTTTTTAACAGAATGTTAAAAATTTGGTATTCTGTAAGACACTATGTTAAGATGCCAATTACATTTTATATATTCTACTGTTGTTGAACTATTTATGTTAAATTACCATAGATTTGTGTATATAAAATGTAAAAAAAATTAATTCTTTTATAGCGATTTATGTTAAATGGAGAGATAAATTATGTGTATTACCCATGTATATTAAACTCACGTAAAATTATCATGATTATGGGTTAAGCTATTTCTAAATTAGATATTCGGGAATTCTCTAGACAACCAGTTCCTTATAATGGTTATAATATTTCAGGCCACTCGTCAAATGGTAAAATAGGCATATGTACCTATAATGCTATAATTTCGATATCTAATTTACACACATCAGAGCTTTCCGTAGATATCGGTACCAATAGTTTTAGAAATACTTCACGCCCACCAAGTCTCTGGGGAAAATTTTTCAGAAATTATTGACACTTTTATGGGTAAAAATTTTTAAAAAAAAAATTGTGAAAACAGGTAAAGTAAGGAGCGCTTATTCACTATCAAAAGACAATGCATTGTGCATTAAATACGTAGACAACAAAATAAGAATTGACAATCCTATGAATAAGAATACTTGTTGAAATACATTAAATAACTGAAGCACTGTCGAGAAAAGGTAAAACGCATCATGTGGACAAATTGTGTCAGTGCGATTTTGTCCTGAAAACATTCACTGTATATAAAAAAAATATAATTCATAATAAATTTATTTTATTTGAAATTACATCCTATCCGATTTAAAAACACTGCACTATTTCCTCAACAGTCTTCTTACTACAAAAAATACTTTATGATCACATACTTACGGATATCAAATAATTCAAAAAATGACAAATTAAAACGTCAGAATATTGAATTTATAAAAAACGCAAAAATCAAAATTATCAATATTTAATAATATCCATAGTAATTAGCGTATTTAACAGCTCTGTAAAGTTTATGGCGAGTGTTTTGAGTGCTGTAAAGTTTACAGAGCAATAACAGAATGTTAGCTAACATTTTAAAAATTGCGTACAGAATACCATTTTTTAACATTCTGTAATTTAACAGTCTAACAGAGGTTTTACAGACTGTTAATAGTTACAGAATCGACTAAATCGATTTTAATTCCTACTTTTTCCCAGTTTAATATGTCAAATATTAGCTGTAAAACAGCATTGAATAATTTTGGCGATAGAGGGTCCCCTTGTTTAGTGCTCCTACCCAGCGGAAACACTGGGCCATTTCTGTCCAATCTCAATTTACTTATGCTTTTATCATAAATGCATTTTATAATACGAATATAATTATCATGAACATTAGCTTTCTTTAATGTCTGCCATATATATGGATGTTCTATGGTATCAAAAGCTTTATAATAGTCAATAAAAGCCATGTATAAGGGCTTACCATATTCTTTACATTTCTCCATGACTTGATTGATTGCCTGTAAGTGGTCGATGGTCGAAAAACCTCTCCTAAAGCCTGCTTGCTCATGCGACTGCTGAAAGTCTAAAACTGGTTCTAATCTTTTAAGTATAATTGTTGTAAATAACTTATACAATATAGAGGATAAACTTATCGGTCTATAATTAGATATTAATGATGGATCTCCTTTCTTGTAGAGGAGCACTATTGTTGATTGTAACCACTGTATCGGAACACTTTCTTTACCGAGAATTTCATTAAACATATTTGTCAACACTGGATATAACTCTTCACTACCTTGCTTTATGAACTCATTTTTTATATTATCATCACCAACATATTTATCAATTTTTAAATTTTTAATAGCTTCAATTGTTTCACTCACTAATATCGGTGGCACAGGAGATTTATCGTTTAGAAGTGGGATTATTCTTTTTGCATCTTCTACTGGAATTAAACTGGTATATAATTTTTGGTAAAATGAAGTTGCAATTGATATTATGGAGTTTCTATTGTATTTGTGTATACCATGTTCATCTTGAAGTTTAGGAATCCATTTCTTATTCTTTAGTACTAGTTTTTTATGTAGTTTCTTAATTGAGATAGTATCTTCTAGAACATTTTTAATCAATTTTGAGTTGTTATGACGCAAATCTTTTCGAATTTCCCGTTTGGTTAGTTTATCCACTTCCGCTAGTTCAATCTTCCCCTGTAACGTTTTATTCATTATGTTTTGCAAAGCGGTTCTTTTCTTCATAAGGTTGATGGTTTCTTTTGAGAATTTTCCATGTCTGGATGAGTCTGGTTTTTGATATAAGATACTCTCAGTAGCTGCCAATATACTACTTTCTATTACATCGTAATTTTTTTTGTAGTGTGTTGGCCTTGCTGTTATAAGCTTCCAATTTTTGTGCAAGGATTTTGTTGTATTCTGGATTTTCGGTTCGTACAATAGTTCAAAATCTTTTAAAGTACATAATTGGGGGACGGCCAACGTCTTTTCATTTACACCATACAAATTTTGAATATTGGTTATAACTTCCAAATCTAAATTACGATTCCATTTTGGGTTGTAATAAGGATACATAACAGATTCATTATTATTATACCTGTGGGTTACCCCGACAGAATGCGCAATTTCATGCGTTAATACAGCAAAAAGGTTTAAGCTCCCAGCTTCCTTGTCTTGTTTTAATGACCATCTTTCATCCGCATCAATATGAATTTCGGTGGTTCTGTTAAATTATGGATAAAATGCGTGATCCAAGACGCCTCCGGCTCCATCAAATAACTCCGAGCACCAATTAGGATATTTCTCAAAGGTGTGATTAAGTTTACGGTTGGAAATTATGATATCGGGATTATCATACTGAAAAACTAAACCCGAATGATCCTGTCACATTTGAAAGGCAGCTTGTGTTAACTTCAAAATCGTTTGATTAGCTCCAACATAATCCCACCTTAAATGAGTCTTATTGCACTTTCTAGGATTAAAGTCTAGATTATCAAAATCATTAAATAAACCACACCTCAATCTGCTGTTGTTGTTGTCATGGTTATTTAACTTTTGAATATCATTGTTTTTATTAATTGAATAAGCTAAATAACCGGGTATCTAGATTAAAAATATCTTTAAAAGAGACATATTTTGTTTTTTCCAAACTAGCGTTGTTGTTGTTGTTGTTGCACCAACAAAAGCTCGAGAAAGAGTGATTTATAAAACATGGTGAAGCTAATTTTATACCACATTCAAAATTAAAGTCATATATTTCTATAGATGTGTTAAAGGGATAATTTAAATAAAAAAACATTATATTTTTTTTTAATTCATAATTTTTATTTATGTAAAATAATAGATACATAGAACATAATATTCTTAAAACTATATGTTTTCTAAATAAGTTTTTTTTAAAATTATGCCATTTTTTAAAGCACACATCTTGTCAGCTGTATGAAGTAAGCATCGCCTTGAGCTGTATTCGTCTCGCAGTCCGGATAGTTTAGGGATGTCAAAAATTTCCCCCATGTTCACTATCGATGGTTGATCTTCAAAAGCATAACATAAATCATTACTCTACGTATAGCACGCTGAAAGCTTCAATCGTTGAACGTTTTAATCACACCATTAAGAATAAACTTTGGCGCGCATTTTCACTAAACGGTAACTATAAATGGTTGCCGATAATTAACGATTTAGTTGACGAGTATAATAGAACAAAGCATCGTACAATCAAAATGGCACCGCGAGATGTCACTGCTGATAAGGAGGCGCATCTATTATCTACAGTATATAGTAATATAAAAATTGCTAGTGCAGCCAAGTATAAAGTTAATGATTTTGTTAGAATAATCAAATTTAAATCGAGTTTTGAGAAAGGCTACACACCAAATTGGTCTACGGAAATATTTAAAATCAACCAACAACCCATTCAAAGTGGATTCTATGAATATGAATTACAGCGGGTGAAATATCCAGACGTGTATCTCGTGGAAAAGGTTCTGAAGAAACGCGGTGGAAATGTATTAGTCAAATGGCTCGGTTATTCTTCGGAATTTAATAGCTGGATTGATGAATTGGATATTGTTTAGATAAAAATAACAATTATGTTTAATAATTTTTTATTTTTAAATGTTATAAGTATGTATACAGAAATATTTTACAATAAATAAATATTAAAAATTATATAATTTATGTATATGTTCTATTACCCCAGAACGTGATTTTTTTATATTTTCAGGTAACTGATCCCAAACTGCACAAATTCTTTAAGCATAATCCAGCTTAATATAATCATACATATATAAATGTTTTATCCAAATATCATAGTTCATTAATTTTATAGTTAAATACAATAATAAATCTAAATTGTTAACATATATACAAATCAGGTTGTAATAAAAATATATCTTCGATTCGTAAAATTTGTGTGGTAAATGTTAGTGGGTGATCAACGGGTGGTTGAAAATCTTCCTCCATTTTAACACCATTTTTACACATTTGACAATGTTGTTTCAAACTTGGCGGACCATCAACATGATCTTGCTGCCACGGTCGATTGTAGTGCTCAAAGCTTGGTTCACAATCTTGAAATATTTTTTGATAGTCAGCCGGTAGCCAAATCCACGCGCGACGTATGATTTTTGCACCATAACTTTTCAACACATTCAAATTGATGTATTTATAGATTTGCAGAAATGTGCTCAAGGTCAGCTCGTTTATTAACGTTGGCTCTTTTTCGAAAAATTCACCAATTGGCATATCTGTTTCCTCAAAATCCATCGGTTCAGATGATAGGTCGAAATTTTGAATTTTCACAATTGCATCAACCATTTTTTCATGTGTGTCAATTCGTTTGCGTAATTTATCCAATTGGCTAGAAAACACTTGTAAACGTTTCCAGTAGGCTGACAATGATGAGGACGACATTGTTTTTGAGTGTTTAAGCTGAAGTTGAGGTTGGACGAGTATTTATTTCATTCAGCGCATAGTGTCCCCACGCAAGTGTATCGGTTTCCCCTTCCACAATATAACATTTCATATCATATGGACTGAGTGCTATTTTCTTTTGCGTCACACTGGCCACATTATGATTTTTAGATCGAATCATATTTTGTGGGCGAGTTAGTATGATACAATTTTTCAAACATTCCACATAATCATTAAATGTGATGGTCTTCTTCACAACAGATGTTTTTACACCTTTTTCACCATCCACTTGGCAACTATACATCTTAGCGCGTAGACCAACAAATTTTGTTAAAATCCGTCCGCAAAGTTCATCTTTCATGAGGCCGGGAATCTTTTATTCACAAGCTCTATGTTATATCGGTTGGTGGGCGGGTAATCCGAGGTGTCGAAGAATCTGATATCACGTTTCATTATCGCATAGATATCTGGACATTTTATCTGATAAATCAACGAATCCGCGTCAGTATATAACAATTTACAATTATTTCCGAATGTTGGACTCATGTAACCGTAGTGAAAATCGTAAACGCATGTTTTAGAAATATCAAGAATCGCCTGACCCACATATACTGGTTTGTTCATTTTAATTCAGTCTTGCGTAACTCAACAGCGATAAGATTTTCGGCAAATATTGTACGGCTATGAAAATTTGGTCTCGCAAGCATAGTTTCAGCACCATAACGACCATACCAATTGGTTAGCAATTTGACTATTGAATGTTTGCATACATTTTCCATCGTTTTGCCGAAAACTGCGTTGTTTAAGACCTTGTATAGGTTTTTCTCGAATTCGTTAGTTGCCTTCTTTCTTAACTCCGTATTCAAATCAATATATGATTTCAACCAGGGCTTTTGCTCGAACTGTAGTACTCGATGAATTTTCGTCAATTTCATGCCGTGTCGCAAACATTGCTTTAGATTGCGATAGTGAATTGTATATTTCCGTTTGTTGTATACCGTAGCTAACAACATTTCTTGTTTGCTACCCGGCGGACACATTCTCTCCGGGCACAGCGACAAGTCATTATGTTTATCGTGGAGTTCACGCGGATATTCCAAATCAACTTCCAACAAGTAACCGATCGGTGAATCGTCTGGCACTTGGCTAACATCGATGTTTACATTTTCGAGCCATTTAAATTTTCCCGTTGGTAGATACTGAGACATTGTCCAACCATACAAGTTATTAACATCATAATACATATTTTTTATTACTCATGCGGGAGAAGTACTAACTTGGCGCACATATTTCTGTACGCAAAATGGCTGTTTGCCAACTGTACTCTTCCCGCATACTTTTTTGCGTGTGGAAAGTAACTTTCCACACGTAAATTGACAATAAAACACGCAAAATTTAATCAAAACACGCAAAGCCGCCTCTTAATTTTTCATTTAATAAATATTTCATAATTATTTCTATAGAAACCACCAACAAAGTAATTTAAACGATAATTAATTCAGAAAAAAAAGACGAACACTCAAAAATATTATTTTAAAAAGTAATATAAATGTCAAAAATAATGATAATAATAGAAAAAAGTATGTGAAATTCGTAATAAAAAATAGTATGTGCAACTCGTGCGGGATTGTCGATTGCCCTACTCAAGCGAATGAGCACACTCACTACGTTCGTGCGCTCAACTTCGCTTTCGTGGGCAATCGACAATTTCCCGCACTTATTGCACAATATACTATTGTCTCATCGTTTGGCTCGTACGTTTCCATGTACTTGTTATTTGCTTCTGCATATCGATTACTACATTAGGATAAACCGCCACGTATGCCTCGTTCGACGAAAAGTAGCTGATCAATATCCGATATCAACTCCAATTCAACTTTCGTATGCTTCAACGCGGCGTCCCAAGTCAAGCCAGGTGTCGTGTAGTAATGGGCGGGGTCCAACCTGTGGGTTTTCATACAACTATCGCGAAAATTCTCGGAAACATCGGCAAGTAACAATATATCGGTCTTCATATAGAGATCGGAATATTCACCAAGACTCCGAATGGCAAAGGTGTCCCATACTTTTTGTGCAAGCTTGTAATCGTCTGTACTGATATGGTTATCGTTTAATTTATTATAAAATTCTTCTTGTGGTGGTAAACTTGTCTCTTCTAATTTATCCCAATCGGATATATAACATATGGCAAGACACCTTTACGCGTAAGCAACTGATGGTCGACGGTTGGGAACTGTGATTCAACAATCTTAAATTCGTTTAGATATGATGCCAATTTATCTAAACTTGAAGCCATGAAGCGAAATGAGTCGATGAATCGAAACGAAATATCGCTACCGGTAACATATTTAGTGAACGCAATGTACCGTTCCTTGTTAAGTGGCAATAATTCGATGCGTCCTTCAAATGCTATAGCCATATCTTTTATAACAAAATGAGCATCGTAGCCGCTCAAATTATGAAATACAACCGGAATCGTGTGAAAATCTTTATAATTTAAGTTACAGCTGTTGTGTGCAAGCCCATTATATTCACCCGTGAAGTGATTGTGATCACGAACAACTTTATCCTCTGGCTGAAACGGTTTTTCACATATATGACATGGTGTATTTCTTTCCTTCAATTTTAATCGTTCTGCGGCGGAAAGTTCTGGTTGTGGTATAATGTTTCCAAATATTGGTTCCAAAATATTTTCCCGTAATGATGCCAGCTCCTCGGCAAACCATTTCTCACAATTTGGACCGCGATACGATCGATAATAACTTAAATCAGAGTTATATGAACAATGGAAATAGTAGCCGATACTGTACGCGCGGTGCTGTTGATAAGTTGTTGTATTGTTGTTTGAATTATCTGTTACCGGCTGTAAAAAAGCTTCTATACCAGCATAAATAATGAAGGGTCTTCGTTTCTTGAAACTATAATTTTTAAACGAAACAATTTCATTTTTCCTTTCTGGCATAATTATTCGACACTCGTTCATTTTCTCACATTCCTCGGTATGTTTTTGTAATTTCTCTTCAGTATGGAAATAATTTAAACATCTATCGCAAATGTGTTTTTAGTTGTGTATTTTGATAACTGTTTTGACACCAATCTTGATAAATTTTTTATCCAGCAAAAGTGATAACGGATTTCTTGATCGTCAACATTAGCCGCTGAATCTTCGCCCCCTTCTTCATCGTAATACACGTTTTGAATCATAAGCAGATTAATGTGGTGTTGCTTTTTTGTTTTGTAAAGGCGGCTGGCACTGTTTCAAATTTACCATTTCTTTTTTTCAATATGAATATATTCACCGATATAGATGGATTCAGCTCTTCGAATTTCGGCACTTGTTGAACGGTCATGGGAAATTATATTCCTTCCAAATTCAATATAGTCGAATAATGTGGGTAGGCTGATGTTCATTTTGCGTAATCTGATTTTGCTGGATGTAGAGCTGACACCACGGCCCACGCAAAACAGGCATCATCGTTGGGCTTCACACACGCTTGTTTGGCTTTGATTTCAGCAGGTATTTCAATATAGCTGGAGCCCCTGAATGGTGTATATTTATTGATGTTTACAGCTAGGTTAAAAATTGCTGTAATCGTTCAGCCACTCCCGCTTTCCTCGAAAGTTTGAAGCTTTCATAATATTGGTTCTTGCACGTATTCGATGAATCAATTCTTTAATTTGCTGCGCCGTCAATAATTTTATTTAATGTATTAAAATGTTTCAAGTCGTATATTTCTTCATCGCCACTCGTTTTCACCAACTCAGCGCAAAAAGTGGTGTTGACTTTCACCGTCAAATATGATTTGAGTATGTTTTTTATACGGCGTATGAACATTGATGCGCAATCCTACAAGAAAATTTTCGGATCCTTATGAGTAAGGTTTGTAATAACACCTGTTCGAATACGCCCCCAAACGCTGACTCGGTATCCTCCCAACGCAGCCTATTGCTTTGTTTTGGTCGTCCTCTAAGTCCAGCACCTGTAGAATAATCAATATATAGTATATATAAATCAATATTTAAATATTATAAATGATTACCATGTTTTTGCAACGCCTTCATTTGCGTGCGAAAACCGGGCATTTTACCGCCGAATGATTCGAGATGTTGTTTCGAACCAAAATCTTTCGCGGTTCGGAGCGCTCTATTGATGAGTCGTATGTTTGTATTACAATGTTTGACCCATCGCTCCAATTCATCGGCGTTCTCCGTTTGATTCAAATTAATTAGTGCTTGACGAACATTTTCCAGCATTTTAGATGTAATTTCATTTATTTCCGCCATAATTGTAGCAACAGCAAACAGCAGTAATATACCAATAGCAAAGTAACAATACTTAGCGAATATGCTCACGAAATGTATAAGCATGAGTGGTATGAGTGCGTTTTCGTCGCTTATTTATATACACGCTCTAGCTGACGTCACACATTAATTAAAATTCCGATGCTGCGGGATTAAAAGTTATCAACATCTCGCGCATATGCCAATTAACTTAATTGGCTCTAAAAAAATATTTATGATATCACAATTCGAATGTCTTATCAGCACCAATTAACTTTAATGAGCGCGGAACATTTAAAAAAACTAGCAAATTAACTTTAATGAGCATAAAAAACCCACGCACACACCAATTAACTATAACTCAACCAAACAACAACGGCTTATCGCACGCTGATAATAACTACAGACCAATTAGCCGCCGGAAGTCTGATAAAGCAAGTACAGTACGACACAAAATTATTCGACCACCCATTATGGGGGTCTATACTTTTGACGCGCAGTGTGCTGCCGTACGTACATGCCGCCGTAACGACTCAGCCTACCTACTCTCAACTTTTGGTAGTTGTTCGACGAAAACGGTTTGTTGTGAATTAGAAAGGTTTATAGTAGGAGCAATTATATGCTAATCTTTTGCTAGGTAGATACCGGCAGGGATAAGGAAGTTTTTGTTTATATATTTGTCAGGAAGAATTACGTCACTATTTTGGATGTCTACGGGTAGTTTAGTGATAACTTTGTTATTAGGTGGAATTTTGTACTGTCCGCTCATAAAGTTTGGTTTGTATAGTAGTTTAATTGTCGTGTGAGGTGTGTATAAGCATTTATGAAATGTATCTATTTATATTTTTAATTTACTCAAAATATCAAGCCCAAGTAAACCGTCAAAATAATTGTGAAATTTAAATACAATAAAGTCTAATTGTCCTTGTGTTTTGAATTCGTCAAAGATTGGTAATGTTACTCTTTTATTAAGTTTGTGTGTTGTTAAAATTGTTTTAATGTTTGTAAGTCGTCGGGGTGCACGTATTCGGGGTTTATAAAGGAGTTTGATGATCGTGTCTCTATAAGGAACTTTAATTATTTTCCGGAAGGATGTAGGATATGAATATATGGGAGTTCTGATCCATGAAAATTTTGATCTATTGATCCTGGTTGCTCGGGCAGGTCGATTAAAAATTTCCATCGTCAGTTTCAGCTTCGATTTCGTATGAGTAGTCATAGTTTCCGTAGTCGTTTGTTTTCTGATATTCAGTTTGCTGGTGTTGTTGCACATTTATAGATTGATCTCACACAACCTTGAACGCATTGTATTTTTGGGGGTTCCACCCCTTTGTTTTTAACGAAACTTGCAGTACTTAAATAAGACTTAATGTGAAATATTTGAGGGTTTTTTCGTGATTGTCACTCTGATGGAACCACTAAAAAAGTATCTTTCTAATATTTTTCTCGAATTTTCTAAGATTACTTACCAACGAAAAAATTTGATAGAAATATATATTATAGTACTAACTGAGACCTACTCAATAGTTTTTAGTTCATTGCAATATTTGTAATAGTTTACGAGATATAAAGGTTTAAAAATCATGGCCTTAATAGCTATTATCACAAATAACTTCTAAACTACCCAACATATGAGGCTAAAACTTGCACGTAAGACTTCTTATCAATTACCCTTACAGTAGCCAAAGTGCCATCAAAAATCTCGTCTGGGGGCCAACCGGCCATTCTTATCCGGGAATACCCTTTCTATCATATTCTAGCAGTTCAAGTCGTATCATGACAGTGGCCGTAATAATTAAATTTTCAAATCGAAAAACATTAAAGTTTACATTTTTTCATGTTTCAAAGTAAATAAAAATTCGATTAAACAGTACTGTATTCAGAATAATACCAAAATAAATTATTTCTAGTAAAGTTTCAAGAAATAAAAAATAACACTGAAGATGTCGCTCTAAATTGATTTATTCATATTTTTTTCAAGCTTATTTTTACTATTACTACTCAAATAAATAGTTATTCTACTACAGTTTAAGAAAGATATAAGTTCATTGTCACGTCTGGAGTTTTTAAATTAAGTTTGTAACTAAGATTTTTTATTTTGAGCTTATTCACATCCTCATATTTCGATTGAATCTCTTAACAAAGCTAGAAATGGTACTTTAGTTATCCTGATTGACCTATACAGTCCCTATACCAAATAGAGTGGTGACATGTCAGTCATTTTCCGTCAAAAACGGAGCGAAAAACTTCAAAATTAATTATCACATGTTTGAGTACATAATTATTGTTAATAAGTTATGAATTAATGAACTTTCGTCAGCAGCTGAATGAGTGATACAACAATATTCTGTTCAATTGAGTTTTCCCTGGGATCAAGTTTAATGTTACAAAAAGGGTTCATTATAGTAAAAATTTTGTGTCAATTTCAATTAGTGAACCGTGAATCGTTCTGCAAAATCGGGAGGTGGGGAGGTGGTCCCTAAATCCTCATATTGCTACTACTTCGATTCCAAAGGACGCGAGATGTTACGGTGCATTAGTACGTATGTATGTGTTATTAAAAGATTTTATCTGTTCTAAACACTTAAACAGACTAAATGACCTTGGCCGCGAAATGTTGTGGATGGATAATCGTAATATGTTAGCACAGTAATAGAATTTTACGTTCCATGTATTATAAATACAGTCGCAAGACATATTTTTTTTTAAATTATGTTATAATTTTATGCAATGGTATAGTATACTTTTGAAATAATTGTTTTTGTATTAACTGCATAGGTTAGTTTTTAATTGTTATTTTGAATTATTTTAATATTGTTATATAGTGTTACTCAGTTAGGAAATAAGATTAGCGTGTAAAGAATTAATAAAAATAGATACTATATTATTTAGTGGTGAGTAGAATTTAGTTAATGTAAATATTTTTTTTTTTGACTGAAAATAATGTTATAAAATTTTCCAATTTTTTCAGGTAGTACTAAAATGAACGTTAACGATTATAAGTATTACGATGCAAAGACGTATATGGCATGAATATTATGATCGTGAACTTACAAACGAGCAATTAAGGTGTCGCTATACATATTATTAGTCACTGAAATGTTTAGCCATCGATAATGTACTAGATTACAGTTAAAACGATTTCTTTTTTTGTAATAAGACTAGCATATTTTTTATAAACTGAGCACTCAAAACTGATATGAAAGTGAATCTTCTGGTTTTTCTAGATAGTTCGCCTAATATCTAAAATATTAGGCTAACTGAATTTTACGTTAAATTTGTATTATTTACTTGTTTTTTCTAATAATAAACATTTTTTTAAATATAATATTTGTATTTTAATGTGCAGCCTTATTTATTAAATTTAAATTAAGAAGATTAGCCTTTTGAATTTTTACGTGCTTTCTATTTTTAAATCAAAAATTATTTTTATATAAAGATTTCTTTAATTTAAACAGCAGCCCTTAGAAATATTATTGGGATTACTTTTAAGTGAAAACTTTATAAACTTTATTCGTAATTCTAAGATGGTTTGTTGTTGATTTAGGTGACATTTTTTTCCTGTGCAGATGCTGGTGGTTGTGGTCAAACTGATTCGTTTCCAGAGTCATTTTCACTACTAGCTGACATTGAAGTATGACGTAGTACAGAATTACGATGAGCCAAATCAAATGCATTTAATCTAATCCGCATAAAATTTAAGTGATGTTGTAATCTATGTAAAATTTTAGGCTGCAATCCTGAAAATAATACAATACTCGTAAATATAACAATTAGTGAAGTCGGCGGGCCCTGCTTCGCAGGGTCCTCATAACACGAGAGAAATCAAAACTAGTTTTTCGATTGTCCTAACCAAAAAAACTTTAATCTAAGCTAACCTAACTCGCTTTTCAAGTTTATAGTTCTTTCATACCTAATTGCATTTCATGTATGGCTTGTGGAATTGAGATCCATTTCCTGCTTGTAATATCATAATATGACAATTGTTCAAAATAATTTGAATGTTCCATAAAACTATGATTATGTTCTTCACAGTCAGGAAAAAAAATGTTTATTAACAAATTCATTTTTTAGCAATAAAAATTTTTTTTTAAGAAACGATTTTTCTTTTAAAAATCATAATATTTTTTGGTCCTTGGAATCAAAAAGAAAATTTTTCCATTGCCTCAAAAACAATGCATTTGTTTATAACAATTTTTTAAATAATAGCATTAAAAAATTTAAAAAAATTATTTTCAGGTGGCGCTCAATGAGAAAAATACGAAATAATTAAGATTTAAAAAAACAAAAAAATTAACAAATGCTTTATCAATATTTCTCATTTGTCAATGCAATTGATTGTTTATAAATAAGTGGAAAATTAAAAATTTTTGATTTTTTCAACGGGAATCTATTTTTTCACCTCTTCAGAACAATTCTACGAAGCAAAAAAAATTTGAGCTTTTTAGTTAAATAATTATTAAGGTTTCTATGTCAACTTTCGGTTTCAAAAGTTTTGTTAATTAACAATAGCATAACTAATGGAAAAATACATATAAAAAATTTTTTTGCACGGATTATTGTTTATCAACTTATTCCGAAGGTACGTGAATTTTTTCATTCCTTAATATTGATATTTAATATATTTAAATAATTTTTTTGTTTACCGTGTTTGAATGACGCGGCGCGCGAGAACGCCAAGCACCCCGTTTTAGCAATAACTTTAGGGCTCTGTTAAAATTATAAATATTGGAGATACAGTTTCTGGAGTCGGGACTTATTTTTGTGAAATTTCCTGCTCTTTTCAGATATTTTTTTTAATTTCAAAAATCTTTAATAGTTTTTGAGATTTTTCAAAAAAACAAAAACACTCTTATTTTTTTTCACTCTTTTGTTTATAACAATTGCAATTTTCATGAGCGCATTTTCAATTTTTTCAAAAAGTTTCTAGAGGTCAATACGAATCGAATGACACCAAAATCATAATTTTTGGTGCCCCCTATGAGAATTTCACTAAAATGGCTCTTCTAGACTAGACTTGGAGTCTTGAACACAAGAATCGCACAAGTACTCAAGTGGAAAACGACGAATTTGTTGAAAAAGTAGCAAGCGCATATAAAAATCGAATTATCAGTTATCGAATACGAGCTTCGGAAAAATTCACAAATATCAACGAATTTTTAAAACACACTCAAAGTCATGTGTCTATTAACACACGAACTGAGACGACATGCAACATACAAGACAAATATGGAATTATTTGGACTGTACACACTTGAAAAGGCTGAAAAAACTCGAGCAGAAACAAAATCGTTCAACACAAAGAACAAAATAGTGACCGAGGCAACGAACTTGAGCGAAATGTATAACAATTTTTCTCAAACCCTCGACACCAAGAGCGAAGAGTTTGAGCACAAAGAAACAGGATGGACGTTGCAAGAGGTTAAGTACTTGGAAATTAATATTAACAAGTTTACTCCTCTTCGCGGGTCATCCTATATACCACTGCCGGCGTGGATAGAAAAGAAGAGAGCGGTTGTAAACGTTAAGAATGCTGATGACGCATGTTTTTTGTGGTCAGTGGTTTCAGCGTTATATCCAGTTCCACACACCAAACATCCGCAACGAATATCTACATATCCACACTACTCTACAGTTTTAAATGTTGAAGGAATCAAGACTCCGATAACATTAAAAGACGTAAAACAATTTGAGAAACAGAATGATATAAGTATAAACATGTACGGCGTTGATGGAAAAAATATTGTCGGACCAATATACTACACAGAACAAAGAAGATCAAGACATGATAATCTGTTGTATATTGAAGACGGCGAAAAATCACACTACTGCGGGATTAAGAATTTAAATAGGCTTGTTGGAAATCAATTATCAAAACACGATGGAACAAAATGGATTTGTGATGGATGTCTTCAGTTTTTCAGAACAGAAGATCGGTTGAAGGAACACGAAAAACGAGATTGTAATCATGTCTACACTGTACTCCCTTCACCGAAAAAGTCTGTCTTGAAATTTGAAAAATATCACAAACAACTGAGGATGCCGTTCGTTATCTACAGTGATTTTGAATGCATTTTGAAGCCTGTTGACACTTGCATGCCTGATCCAGCAGCGTCATTTACCAACACAACATGCATTCATGAACCTCATAGCTTTTCTTATTATATTAAGTGTAGTTATGATGATTCACTGAATAAGTTTGAACTGGTTCGGGGTCCGGACTGTGGAAAAAAGTTCCTGGAGATGTTGGACGAGGAAGTGAAACGTCTATATAATATTATTAAAATTAAAACACCTATAAAACCGTTAACCATTGAAAGTGATAAAACATGAAACGGCTACAAAATGTTTCCTTTGCAACAAACGTTTTTATAACGATCCCAAGAATCGTAAAGTGCGGGACCGCGATCATCTTGCAGGAGCGTATAGAGGTCCTGCGCACAACAACTGTAATAAATTATATAGAATGCCGAAATTCGTGCCCGTCATTATCCACAATTTGTCCGGCTACGATTCGCATTTTATAATTAAAGAGCTGGGTGTTGTAAAGGAAAAAGTAAATGTTATACCAAACAACAAAGAAAGGTATATATATATCATTTACTAAATATGTGCCAGTTGAAGAAGAAAATGACGCCGACGACCAACAGAGCGATGATGATTGTGCAGATGAACTTAAAGATAATGAAGAAGATGATTTCGATGGTGACGAAGAAGAAGAAAAGGACATTAGAAAAATGAAAACTATCCAGTTACGGTTCATAAACTCGTTTCGATTTATAACTAGCAGTTTGGATAAATTATCAAGCAATTTGAATACCGATCAACTTAAAGAAACGCGACGAGCATTTCCAGAAGATCGCCATTTCAATCTGATGAAGCAGAAAGGGGTGTTTCCATATGAATACATCACAACTTCTGACCGTTTAAATGAAACAGTACTACCACCGAAAGAAGCATTCTACAATCAACTAAATGCAGCACATATTAGCGATGAAGAATACTTACGGGCTCAACAAATTTGGAACGTTTTTCAAGTGAAAACATTGGGCGAATATTCTGATCTATATTTAACAGTAGACGTTTTGTTATTAGCGGATGTGTTCGAGAACTTTCGTGATGTTTGCATAAAAATCTACGATCTCGATACTATTACACTGCACCGGGCTTAAGTTGGGACGCCATGTTGAAAATCACGAACGTTGAACTCGAGCTTTTATTGGATACAGATATGGTATATTTTATAAAAAACGCGATAAGGGGCGGGTTAACTCAATGCTGCGGGCGATATGCTGAAGCAAATAACAAATACATGCCTGAATATGATGCAACAAAAGCTTCTAAATTCATTGAATATCTAGATGCAAATAATTTATATGGTTGGGCTGTGATACAAAGAATGCCAGTTAACAAGTTTCGGTAGTTAACACCAAAACAAATAGAGAATTTAGATGTTAATAGTATTAGCGATGATGCTGATGTTGCCTGCATATTAGAGGTTGATTTGGAATGCCCAGAACATTTACATGATTATCATAATGATTTACCATTCTGTCCTGAGAATATGCAACCACCAACAGTAACAACTAACACAAAAAAATTAATCGCGAATTTAGACAATAAAAGTCATTATATTATTCATTACCGGAACTTGAAACAATGTTTAAAATATGGACTAAAATTATCGAAAATACACCGTGTACTAGCATTCAATCAAACGGAATGGCTAAAAACATACATTGATCTAAATACGAATTTACGGACAAACGCGACTAACGATTCTGAAAAGGACTTTTACAAACTAATGAACAATGCGGTATTTGGAAAAACCATGGAAAATGTTGACAAACGAGTAGACGATTGACTCATAACTCACTGGAACAATATTAAGGAAAAATTAGGTGCTAGTGCTTTAATTAGCAGACCTAATTTTCATAGTGCTAATATAATTAATGAAAATTTAACAGTAATTCAAATGGATCGTTTGAAAGTTATATATAACAAACCGATATACGTCGGCTTCACCGTTTTAGATCTTTTTAAAACGCTGATGTATGACTTTCATTACGAGTACATGAAGTCTAAATATAATGATAATATAAATTTATTGTACATGGATACCGACAGTTTTATATGTGAAATTTTTACAGACAGTTTCTACGATGACATCAGAAGTAATTTAAATGAATTCTTTGATACATCAGATTTTCCAGGCTCCAACATTTACAATTTTCCTCGAGTAAATAAAAAAACTCGGTAAATTTAAAGACGAGTGCGCGGGAACTATTATTGAAAAATTTGTTGGGGTTAAAGCGAAGTCCTACTGCGTTGTTAAAGCAAATGAGCCGCCGATTAAAAAAATTAAAGGGATAAAAAAAAATATAGTTAAAAATAACAGTTTCTGATTTTGAAGATTGTGTTTTAAGTTCAACAGATAATCACCCTGAACGATCTATACAGTTAAGATCAATGTATGTTTTTAGAAGTAAAAACCACCAGCTCTATTCGCAATTAGTAAATAAAACAGCCCTTAATAATGAGGATAATAAACGATTCACAAACCCAGAAAACCCTATAAAAACATTTGCATGGGGACATTATAAAATTAAAGAGTTAAAAACGTCAGATAATTTAGGTGATAAGTAATTTTCCCCATAGAAAATTGTTGCATTAATAGCATTATAAAATTAAAAAAATTAGAAAACAACTTATTATGTAATGTTAGTAGTAAAGATATAAATTAATTTCTTACATAAAAAATCACCGCTAGGTATACAATAACTGCTTCAAACGCATACAAAATCCTCCAACGATATCCGCCAGCTAATTCTATTCGGTAACATCTTCGGTTTCATTTCCATAAAAAAAAATAAAAAAATAAAAGGTTATTTTTTATATATAATTTATAAATGTGAAAAGTATAACTATTTAACTAACGTTAAAAATGATATATTTTTTAAAAAAGAATTTAGTTATGCTTTTCACAGAATATTTAAAAGCTGATTGTTGTAAATAACTAAATGCATATGTGATTATACAAAAATTAATGTAAAATCTTTTGTATTTTTATATATGTAACATGTAAAAACCATACAAATTTTAATAATAGTTTAACATTTTTTGGGTATGGTTCTTGCATAATATTTAATTATAACGATAACTATATATTGATTATAAAATAGTGATTATAAAAAAAATTGATTGTTAGACATTGTTAAGCTTTCCTTTTGCATAGTTTATTAAAAAATGTTAATTGTTGCAAACAATCAATTGTTACACAAGTTTTATTGTTGTAATTGTTGAAAATTACAGTTGTTCTGTATAGATTATATAAGTATTTATTGTTAAGAAAATTCAATTGTTGTGAGAAATCTAGCGTTTTTAAATAATTAAATACGTATACACACAAGTATGAGAATGATTGTTGTAAAAATTAATTATCGCAATTTATTGTTATGTAAATTTGTAAATGTAAACAAACAAGTTTTAATAATGGTCCAAAAAATAATTTCAAGTATAGGTCTTATATAAAATTTTAATTGTAGCCTTAAATGTTAATAAAAATAAAAACAAATGATGTTCAAACTATACACATTACATTGTTACACAAAACATTTAATTATTATGATATTTTTTGTAAGCAGCTAATGGTTGTAAGTACTTATGTACAAAAGAAATTAATTATTGTAACTGCTCAAAAATTGCAGATTTTGTGTATAGATTGTATAATCTTAGAATTTTTTGTAATATACTTAGAAAATGGTAAATACTTACATAAAACATTAAATTGTTGTTTTGTGAACAGCTAACATCCGTTTCTAGTTAGGCGATCCAAAAACTCGACTATTGTATTCAAAAAATATCGACGAAACCATCTCAAAAATACATAAAAAAAAAATAAAAATTATTTTTTATCCTATAATTTATAAAAAAAACCATACACATTTTAATAATTGTTGGCTTTGAGTATGGTTCTTACATAAGATTTTGATACAGACTACATTGTTACAAAACATTTAATTAATGGGTCGATTCTGTAACTACATTGTTACAGACTGTTATTTTGCAGTACAGAGCTCTGTAAAAATGTTTTTAACAGAATGTTAAAAATTTGGTATTCTGTAAGACACTTAAGATGCCAATTAAATTTTATATATTCTACTGTTGTTGAACTATTTATGTTAAATTACCATGGGTTTTTGTATATAAAATGTAAAAAATTAATTCTCTTATAGCGATTTATGTTAAATGGAGAGGTAAATTATGTGCATTACCCATGTATGTTAAACCCACGTACAATTATCATGATTATGGGTTAAGCTATTTCTAAATTAGATATTCGGGAATTCTCTAGACAACCAGTTCCTTATAATGGTATAGTATTTCACGCCACTCGTCAAATAGTAAAATAGCCATATGTACCTATAATACTATAATTTCGATATCTAATTTACACACATCGGAGCTTTCCATAGATATCGATACCGATAGTCTTAGAAATACTTTAAGCCCACCAAGTCTCTGGGGAACATTTTTCATAAATTATTGACACTTTTATGGGTAATAATTTTTGTAAAGAAATTGTGAAAACAGGTGAAGTAAGGAGCGCCTATTCACTATCAAAAGACAATGCATTGTGTATTAAATACGTTGACAACAAAATAAGAATTTACAATACTATGAATAAGAATACTTAATGAAATACATTAAATAACTGAAGCACTGTCGAGAAAAGGTAAAACGCTTCATGTGAGCAAATTGTGCCAGTGCGATTTTGTCCCGAAAACACTCACTGTTTACAAAAAAAAAATATAATTTATAATAAATTTATTTTATTTGAAATTATATCCTGTCCGATTTAAGAACACTGCACTGTTTTCTCAACAGTCTTCTTACTACAGAAAATACTTCATGATTACGTATTTAAATACGGATATCAAACAATTCAAAAAATAACAAATTAAAACGTCAAAATATTGAATTTATAAAAAACGCAAAAATCAAAATTACCAATATTTATTAATATCCATAGTGATTAAGTCTATTTAACAGCTCTGTAAAGTTTATGGCGAGTGTTTTGAGTGCTGTAAAGTTTACAGAGAAATAACAGAATGTTTGCTAACATTTCTGTTAAAAATTGCGTACAGAATACCATTTTTTAATATTCTGTAATTTAACAGTTTAACAGAAGTTTTACAGACTGTTAATAGTTACAGAATCGACCAATAGGTATAATAAGAATTTTAATCTCTCTAAATCACTAATGTATTCATTTTTAAAAATTAATTGTAAATTGTAAATTTTGAAAAAAATAAAAAGAAGTTATACAAAAAGCAATTGACTTTTATTTTTTTCGCAAAAAAATCTCTACAAATCTTCTAAAAATAAACATTTATTAAATCAAATTTTTTTGTTATAGTTTTACATTATATGCTATGAATCCCAGCTCAAAATATTTTTCATAGTCTATAATGTTTTTCACGATAATGATACCGAGACTCTTACAAAATAGTATATAACGGGTAGTTAAATTGTAAGGGCCGATATTGAATGTGAACCACACCTAAACGTCAAGTTTTTTTCTGCATTTCATTTGACATTTCTCAATTTCAGACTAATTCAATTTGAACCATGGAAAGATACACAATCGAGCAACGTGTTAAAGTTATTCAGGCTTATTATGAAAATGGGCGTTCAAACCAAAATGCATATCGTCCACTTCGTGATTTTTTCGGTCAATTTAATCGTACAAATATGCGTACAATCGGAAAAATCGTGCAAAAATTTGAGCAAACCGAGTCTGTAGGAGATGTAAAAACACCAGTGCATGCTCGTACAGCTCGAACTGCAGCAAATATTGCTGCTGTTCGCGATAGTGTGGCTGAAGAGCCGTCCACCTCAACTCGTCGTCGTGCCCAACAATTGCACCTCTCACGCTCGTCGTTGATGAACATTATGCATAAAGACTTGCATTTACACGCTTACAAGGTGCACTTGACTCAAGAACTATAGCCTCTTGACCATTCCAAACGTCGTCAATGGTCAGAATGGTGGCAAGAAATGGCAACAGTGGATGATCAATTTTCGAAGAAAATCATCTTTCGAGATGAGGCACATTTTCACCTCAGTGGATTCGTCAATAAGCAGAATTGCCGCATTTGGGCGAATGATAATCCAAGAGTGATTGTCGAAAAACCAATGCACCCACAAAGAGTGACTGTTTGGTGCGGTTTATGGGCTGGCGGCATCATCGGGTCGTATTTTTTCCAAAATGAGGCCGGTTAGGCAGTTACTGTGAATGGTGTTCGCTATCGTGAGATGATAACGAATTTTTTATGGCCCGAATTGGAAGATATGGATGTGGACTATATGTGGTTCCAACAGGATGGTGCCACTTGCCACACAGCCAACGAAACAATGGCTCTTTTGGGCGACAAACTCAATGGCCATGTTATCTCACGTGGTGGCGATGTCAATTGGCCGCCAAGATCATGTGATTTGACACCGTTGGACTTCTTTCTTTGGGGTTATTTTAAAGAAAAGGTGTACGTCGATAAGCCAGCAACAATTCAAGAGCTAAAGGATGAGATAATTGGGCACATTAACGGCATAGAACCTCAATTATGCCTCAGCGTCGTCGAAAATTTGGACCGTCGGATGGAGGTGTGCCGCCAAGGTAGCGGCAGCCATTTAGCCGATATTTTGTTCCATACATAATTGAACCATACCATATTATCATAATAAAAAGAAATGACAATAATTTCCTAAATAATTTGTGTTTCATTCAAAATCAACATCGGCCCTTAAAATTTAACCAGCCTTTATAAAATTTTCTTACTTGGTTCTTGTGCACTGTGTGAATGATTTTTAAAGTTTATCAAATCAATATCACTACAATAATTATTTTCCTCACTTCACTCAAAACTCACTTATTTAGTTCTATTTTCATTAAAAGTTTTTCACTTTACATAAAAAAATAAAATATTTATTGTAAAACATATAAATTATTAATCTTACCAAAATATAATTTTGAAATTTTCGAAATCACTATTGAAAACGTAATATTTTTTTTATTTTAAACACACAAAAACTTAATCACTTTTTCAAAAAATATTTTAGTAGAAGAATAAGGCGGCGGTCTCACTGCAGCCACTACCATCAATAACCATCAACGGATAGCCACCAACCAAATATCAAACACATTATGGTATATTAGAGCTGTCTCACTAAAACCATTCACAACCATTAACTACAATCCACCACCATCCACCAGTTTATAATTTCAAACATGTTTATTTTTTTTTTAAATTGGTAGATAGCAGTCATAGCAGTTGATGGTGGTACGCGTTTTACGCATGCGTGCACAATTTTCTACGCATGTATAGCTTGACGGCTTGGCTTGATAAATATTTCAATTTCAATGATTTCAATCATTATTGTTCTTCAAGATTTTCGTTGTCTTTAAGAAGGTTTACGTAGTGTATTGGTGTATTATTACTTCTGCATATTACTTTTATAATAATGGCGGAATCCTGGTTATCGAGTGAAATCGAATTATTAATTAATTTAGTTCAAAATAATCCTGAACTGTACGATCGAAGTTTGCCAGGTTATTCAAACATAACCACAACAGATAAAATTTGGCAAAATATCAAGGCATACTTTCCGGGAAAAGATGGTAAGGAAAAAAGTGCACCTATTCTTTTTCTCACATAAATTGTATTAAATTATATTATGCACCATATTAATTGTGTATTTATCTTTTATAGAAAAACAGCTAAGAAAAAACTGGCAGATTTTAAGGTTACCGGACAAGAAGAGTCACCAAGAGTTTACCCTCCGGTTCCGGCTTTAAAAAAACAAAAAAGTGGGTTTATTATGACTCATTGACATTTTTAGAGCCATATTTAGTTGAACGAGAAACGCATTCTAACATAGAGTATTTAGAAGAGAACCCAGTGGAAGAGAGTTCTCAATCTACTGTTACTAATGGTATATATTTTACATTTAAAAAATTATATATGTTAAGATGTAATATTAATGAAAAATTCGCTAAATTTTTAGAATCGAGTACTTCAACGGATGTAGGGGATTTAGACGAAGTAACGCTTACAGAGTCCCCCAGTGAAGAAATGTCAATACTGGTTGACGGAAAAACAAAATCAAAACCAAAAAAACAAAAACTTAATGCGGTGGATGATATGTTCATTCAGTATTTAAAATCAAAAAAAGATTCGAATTCGGACGCTAATCCAAAATATCATTCGAATAAGATGTTTTTAGAAAGTTTACTAGAAGACATGAGCCAATTATCAGCAAAAAAATTACGCAAATTTAAAAGTGAAGTACTATTAATGCTTAATAACCTTCTTGACGATGAAGATGAATAAATTTTATTAATTTTTATGTATTTATAATAATAAACAATTTTTATAAAATAAATTTTTTGTTTACTCAAAATAAATTTTTTATTTACTCCTTAAAGAAATACATAATATACAAAATAATTAGTATAATAACTTGATATTATAAATAACTAAATTATAAATAACAACAATATTTTTTTTTTTTTTGGGATATATAAATTTCACGATGAATTTTTTCAACCTTCTCCCAAATTGCGTGGACTAGCTTTATAGAAGGATGGACGTAATGAAACCAATATCTTCTATTTCATAGCTTTTCTTTATTAAAATTGCCAAAATATTTTCGATATGTTTAATATCATCTTCAGTGGCTAAACATCAAAAAAAATTTTTTTTTTTTTACAACGTAATAATAAACAATAACATCATTTTTATATATTTACAATTCTTCGTTAACTTATACTATTATTTTTTAGGTTATAAACTACATATTGGATAGGAGGATTATTTATTTATTTTTGTAAAAACAACAAGAATTTGTGACTTAGTTGATATATAGGAAATTTTATGTTTGGAAGAATATCTATTTGTGTTAACGAAACAAACAAAACCTATTATTTAATATTAGCGGATTTGAGACAGGACAAACTGAAACAGTATGTATATTAAAATGTTAAAAAATTTTTACAATCTTACTCACCAGAAATTATCTAAATTTCAGATTGTCATTCTTGGATAACAACCAACCATACCAACAATCCATTAGAACAATTTAACTAGTTTTTTTGCATTTCACATGGAAATTTGTCAATCGAAAAAATTTTTTATAAAATAATTACTTTAATTTAAAACAATTAAAAAAGTCAAACATATTTAAAATGTAAAATCAAAAAAATTTCAAGAGAATTTTTTTTTTTTATAAATTATCACAGTTTGTACAATGTACTCCTCAAGTACATTGTTATTGGTATGGCAGCACAGTGATCAACTGAACTAAATTTGTAAATTTTTTGTTTAAAGATAAATTTCTCGAAAATTCTAGACAAAATTAGTCCGGTCTCAATTTACATATTGGTATGTGTTTATTGTTTATGTTTTTTGATTACAATGTATTATATAAGCGTCTTTTGGAAATATTGTTTATTGATTTCTATTATTATTTTATTTTTTTAATAATCGGTAAATAGGCATTATCTAGAGCTAATGATTCTATCTGCTTGTTGCAATTTTTTGATTCATTCAGTTTTATGTAAAAACCTTCACTTAATAATCTTTTTTGGTATTTATTTTTTTTTTTTTTTTTTTTCTCTGTCTAATATTTCGACTTGGTCGAAATTAAACCTGTGATCATTATTTATCGAATGTTCAGATAATCCAGTTGCCTCTTTGCCCCTTTTTATGTCATATTTGTGTTGGGCTAATCTATTATTTAACGACTGTGACGTTTGTCCATAATATGATAATTCACAATCTTGGCAGTTTATTTTATATACTACATTGTAATCTTGTTTTATATCTGTTTTCACTCTTTTTTTAGTGTAAATGTTTGAAATTTTATTGTTAAAAGAAAAAGTTATTTTATTTTTGCTATTTTTTTCTATTATTGGTTTTAATTTCTTAGTTAAATTATTATAGGGTAAACAAATTCTATTTTTATGTTCATTTATTGTATCTACATTAGTTTTTGTTGTATTATATGCTAAATGTATAACTTTTTCTTTTATCATGTTAATTAAATTTATAGGATAGTTATTTTTAGTTAGAATGGAAACAGCTAATTTTATAGATTCTTTTCTATTTTTTATGCTACTTAAATGTACCGCTCTATGCATTAGATTATGTATCATGTTATTTTTTATGTATTGTGGATGATTCGAGTTGTAATTAATGATTCTGTCAGTGTAATTATCTTTTTTATGCCATATTGTGTTAATCACGTTATGCTTATCTTTTTTAACTAAGGTGTCAAGAAAAGCTATTTGGTTATTTTCTTCTATTTCAATGGAAAACTGTAAAGTTGGATGATAATTATTAAAACTATTTTTAATATGTTCTATTAAATTTTCTGGCGCTACTGTTAAAATGTCATCTACGTATCTATAGAAAAAAGAAAAATATAGATACGTATATAGATATAGATACTTTTTTCTATAGATACGTAGATGACATTTTAACAGTAGCGCCAGAAAATTTAATAGAACATATTAAAAATAGTTTTAATAATTATCATCCAACTTTACAGTTTTCCATTGAAATAGAAGAAAATAACCAAATAGCTTTTCTTGACACCTTAGTTAAAAAAGATAAGCATAACGTGATTAACACAATATGGCATAAAAAAGATAATTACACTGACAGAATCATTAATTACAACTCGAATCATCCACAATACATAAAAAATAACATGATACATAATCTAATGCATAGAGCGGTACATTTAAGTAGCATAAAAAATAGAAAAGAATCTATAAAATTAGCTGTTTCCATTCTAACTAAAAATAACTATCCTATAAATTTAATTAACATGATAAAAGAAAAAGTTATACATTTAGCATATAATACAACAAAAACTAATGTAGATACAATAAATGAACATAAAAATAGAATTTGTTTACCCTATAATAATTTAACTAAGAAATTAAAACCAATAATAGAAAAAAAAATAGCAAAAATAAAATAACTTTTTCTTTTAACAATAAAATTTCAAACATTTACACTAAAAAAAGAGTGAAAACAGATATAAAACAAGATTACAATGTAGTATATAAAATAAACTGCCAAGATTGTGAATTATCATATTATGGACAAACGTCACAGTCGTTAAATAATAGATTAGCCCAACACAAATATGACATAAAAAGGGGCAAAGAGGCAACTGGATTATCTGAACATTCGATAAATAATGATCACAGGTTTAATTTCGACCAAGTCGAAATATTAGACAGAGAAAATAAATACCAAAAAAGATTATTAAGTGAAGGTTTTTACATAAAACTGAATGAATCAAAAAATTGCAACAAGCAGATAGAATCATTAGCTCTAGATAATGCCTATTTACCGATTATTAAAAAAATAAAATAATAATAATAATAGAAATCAATAAACAATATTTCCAAAAGACGCTTATATAATACATTGTAATCAAAAAACATAAACAATAAACACATACCAATATGTAAATTGAGACCGGACTAATTTTGTCTAGAATTTTCGAGAAATTTATCTTTAAACAAAAAATTTACAAATTTAGTTCAGTTGATCACTGTGCTGCCATACCAATAACAATGTACTTGAGGAGTACATTGTACAAACTGTGATAATTTATAAAAAAAAAAAATTCCCTTGAAATTTTTTTGATTTTACATTTTAAATATGTTTGACTTTTTTAATTGTTTTAAATTAATTATTTTATAAAAAATTTTTTCGATTGACAAATTTCCATGTGAAATGCAAAAAAACTAGTTAAATTGTTCTAATGGATTGTTGGTATGGTTGGTTGTTATCCAAGAATGACAATCTGAAATTTAGATAATTTCTGGTGAGTAAGATTGTAAAAATTTTTTAACATTTTAATATACATACTGTTTCAGTTTGTCCTGTCTCAAATCCGCTAATATTAAATAATAGGTTTTGTTTGTTTCGTTAACACAAATAGATATTCTTCCAAACATAAAATTTCCTATATATCAACTAAGTCACAAATTCTTGTTGTTTTTACAAAAATAAATAAATAATCCTCCTATCCAATATGTAGTTTATAACCTAAAAAATAATAGTATAAGTTAACGAAGAATTGTAAATATATAAAAATGATGTTATTGTTTATTATTACGTTGTAAAAAAAAAAAAAAAAAATTTTTTTTGATGTTTAGCCACTGAAGATGATATTAAACATATCGAAAATATTTTGGCAATTTTAATAAAGAAAAGCTATGAAATAGAAGATATTGGTTTCATTACGTCCATCCTTCTATAAAGCTAGTCCACGCAATTTGGGAGAAGGTTGAAAAAATTCATCGTGTAAATTATAAATAAATATTTTAAATAACTAACTATAAATAGATGAGGATTTTACTATATTAATTATTGTCATTTAATTGTATCCTACTATCTTGCCATTTCACTGAACCACTACCAGAAAAATAATTACAAAATTTTTCGCGTACTTCTCGAGCTAATCTGGTTGACTGATTATTTGATCGAATACTGCGAAGTGGTTCAAACGCAGTAACCCTTATATTCTCCAGAGTATTGTTTTCGTTACAATAATTTTCTTCGACTCTTATCATATTATGTAACACGCATGCTGCTTTTATAACTTTATCAACTTTATCCGGAGATAATTTAATGCTTGTCTCAAATATTCTAAATTTGGATACTTAAATACCAAACGCGCATTCTACAGTTTGACGAGCAAATGATAATCGATAGTTAAATCTCCTTTTTTTAATATCTAATTCTCGTCTCGGATAAGGTTTCATCAGATGTTCTGACAAGCGAAATGCCTCATCCCCAACAAAAACAAAAGGTAATACTTCATTACTGCCATCAATTGGTTGATCATCAGGTAAATCTATTTTATTTTCATAAAGTAATTTACCGAAAGCTGAATGTTCCAGCACGCCACTATCACTATTTTTTCCGTAACTCCCAACATCAATCATTAGAAATTTATAATTTGCATCAACTACTGCTAATAAAATAATAGAGTGGTACAATTTATAATTATAATAAAGCGATCCTGCTTTGTTCGGTTTATGGATCCTCACGTGTTTACCGTCAATTGCTCCAATGCAATTTGGAAATTTTTTTTGACGAAGAAAACTGTCACTAATTTTTTTTAAATTCTTCTTTATTTGGAAACTTTAAATAAGTGTCCTTTAATGCCTCGTAAATTAATTCCAGCATGTGATCAACAATGACACTAATTCGATTGTGACTCACACGAAATCGAAACGACAAGGAATGGTAAGAGTCTCCTGTTGCTAGATATCTGAAAACAATTTCAGAAAATAAATATCTATAAGTACACAAAAAAAAAGTAATAATAAAGAAAAAATGTCACAAATACTAACCGTAATGTGATAGTTAACCGTTTTTCAAAGCTAATAGTTTTTCGAAAATTTGTATTTCCAATGGAAAATAATGGTTTGACTTTCGAAATTAATAAATCATAACATTCTTTTGTTATTCGATAGTAACTTTATAGTTTTTCCGGGTCTCTAAGAAGTTGGGGAACCAAATGAAAAAATTCTCCTAAGTGTTCCCGATCAAGAAATATTTGTCGTGTCCAAAACTGTCGACGACCTCTACATTTTTTCCAAATATAATATAAATTTACCATTTCTTCGATTTCATTTTCCATGTTTTCACGATACAGAGACATGACTGAATTTGCGATGGTAAAATAAACGTAACAAAAAGAAGTCGTATTAAACGTATTAAACCATATCGCTCATGCGCGTGTAAAGGGGTATAAGTCGAAATATGGGTAAAAAGAGTTAACTATCTAGCTTGCGTCCAAAATTGATTTACCGTTATTGTGCAAAAGGATACATGTCTGCTGCAAGAATATTCTTATATAACTGTTTAGTGTATTAGGGCACAATTCAAGATCATTTAGTGTCAACAGAAATAACTCATTTTGTATCTCTTGGCACAACCACTATTTTGCGTAAAAAGATACAAGTTGATTTATATCCGTTTACACTAAAGTAGACATTTATGTGGTGTATCATTTGTATCTTTTAACCCAATACTTATTAATGTGTTTTCGTTGCAGTAGTTTGTGTAGAAAAAAAAAAAACGATTAATTGCAGCAATTAATAAGAAATGAGTGCAGGTGGACCGATTAACAAACTTCTCCATTATTTCTCAGTTGTGTCTCAGTGGTGTTGTGATTAGAAATGTGATTACAAATCTTTTTAAAAAGTGAGGTTATGTTTAAACATTGTTCATTGTTATAGTAAAATATTATGTCTTCACGAGGTAAAGCACTTGTTGCTCTCTATCTTACAAATCCAACTACGTCTAACAATGGTAAATCCAAATATCTGTTGTAAAAACCATTTTGTATAAAATATTATCTACATTTTAGAGCACAATCATAACGACTCTGGTGGTGCAGCCAGCTGTTCTGCCGTGGATAGTTTCGACATTGTCATAGGTAATACATGATGTTTAAACAATGATCTACTTATTTACAACGTTCTACATTTATTAGATTCTACTGATGCAGAGTGCGTAGGTAATCATGTATCCAAATCAGAAACGGTGTTGTCAATAAATCCAGGTAGGAGAATCTTCATATAAAAAAATCTTTCAATTTCGTTTTGAATAACTTTTTTGTAGACTCAAGTTCAGAACTATCTTTTGACGATAGCGATGCAGATAAAAATTATGTTCAAAGTAGTACGGAAGATTTTGAATCTACGGATTCAGACGGCGAGAGACAAATAACTAAAAAACCTGCAAATCGAATTCGAAAGAGATAGAAGTTGAAAGAAATTTGGAGAGAATAAATATAAATGATCCTATATTTCAAAAACGGAAACGTGGACGACCATCATCTAAAGGGGAAACAAGAGAAATTCGGAAGAAACGTAAACTAAACCGTAATACTGGAAAAAAATACGTCACTTCGAAAGGTAAAAGCATAAAGGCGCGCAATTATCAAATACTAACATCATGCAGAATGAAATGTAAAGATCGAATTTCTGATGACATTAGACACACTCTATTCGAAGAATACTGGTCACTAGGAGTACATGACAAAAGAGTATCTTTTATATCTAACTTGATTAATGTGAGCAAAAAGAAAAGCGAAAAAAAGGAAACAACTTCTAACAAAAATAGACAGTTGACATTTAAATATCACCTTCGTATTAATGGGCAAATGGTTCCAGTCTGTAAGATGTGTTTCCAAAAAACTTTTGACGAAACAAATAAATTTATTACTAATGCAGTAAAGAAGAAATGCGCATTTACTTCAGGAATAACAGAAGACGACAGACGTGGACGACATGATCCCCCCAATAAAAAAACAGAAGAGGAAAGAAATTTAGTACGTCAACATTTATTGTCAATTCCATCGTACGAAAGCCATTACTGCCGTCAAAAATCTGATAAAAAATTTTTGCCTTCATTTTATACTTTAAATCGTTTGTATGAAAAATATAAAAAATGGATAGATCCTGAAAAAATGGTTAGTAGAAAGATTTATGAATCAATTTACCATTCCATGAATATTTCAATAAAAAGCTTTAAAAAGGATACATGTCAGCATTGCGACAAACTGAAAACAATGATAAAAAATGAAAAAGAGCATGATGTAAAACAACACTTGGAACAGCAACTTAATGCCCATGTAATAGAAGCTGAAGGCGCCTATGAATCCAAAAGAATTGATAAAGAAGCACCTCAGAATGACAAGTCACTTATAGTGTACACTTTCGATATGCAGCAGTGTTTACCGACACCTTACATAAATACATCTGTTGCTTTTTACAAGAGACAACTTTGGACGTATAATCTCACTTTACATGAATGCAGTAACAACCAATGTTACTGCTACATGTGGTATGAAACTATTTCTGGACGTGGAGCGAATCAAATAGGATCTTGTTTGTTTAAACATTTACATACTCTACCTGAAGACGTTAAACATGTTATTTTATACTCTGACACATGTGGCGGTCAGAACAAGAATACGCATATGGTTGCTGTTTTTGGTACTTATGCAAAAAGCTACTAATATTGAAAAAGTGGACCACAAATTCTTAGTGGCTGGTCACACTCACATGGAGTGCGATACTGATCACTCGATTATCGAAAAAAAAAGAAAAAGTACGACTCGCCAATACATCATCCGCGAGACTGGATGCAACTTGTTAAACTCTGTGGAAAATCTAAACCATTCCAAGTGCAAGAAATGACCAGAGATGATTTTTTTGATTTTGCTTCACTTTTGAAGAGCCATTTTCAAGTAAGGAAAACCAACGAGGAAGGTGAAAAATTTTCCTGGAAGGAAGTACGGTGGCTTAGGTACGAAAAGGATCTAAAAGCAAAATTTCTATACAAAACAACGTTAAACCCCAATGAACCATTTAAAACAATGAGTTTTTCAAGACGGGGTCGACCATTTTCACAAAATATGGAGCCACCAAAGTGCAGTTACCCATATTATATCACAGAAGAAAAGAAAAAAAATTTAATTGAGCTTTTACCTTTTGTAGATGATATTTTTCATCAATTTTACAGAGATTTACCAACCCAAAAGGATGCAGTGGAAGTACTTCCCGATGTAAAAACTTTTGAAGACGATGAGTAAACGGATATAAGTTTAATTTTGGTTAGTGTGTAAAGATATAAGTTTGTTTTTTATCACTTATAATAACATTTCAAATATAAAACTTTTCGAGTAAAAAATGCACTTTTAATTTAGTATAAAGTTGTTTCTGAAGTTAACCTTACGTTTAAAATAAAATTATGAGCAAAGAGTTATTATTAATTAATGTATTTCCTAAATTTAACAATTTGTACTTATACCCCTTTACACGCGCATGAGCGATATATGTTAAACGTATTAAACATAGAACATAACCAAAAAAATTACAATTATGTATAATGTTACAAAGATTACAAATCTATCAATTTTTAGTGTACGTTGGTGGTTGCAGTGAGACTCGATAATAAACTTTGGTTGATGGTTATTGATGGCAGTTGATGGTAGTGGTCAGTAGTGGCTGCAGTGAGACCGCCGCCTTACATGCTTAGATTATTAACAATTATTGAAAATGCTGATACACAAAAACTATGAATGCTAAAAGTATATGCGCTGTAAAAAATATGCATCCCACAACCGGTTTATACACTGATTATGAAAACTGTTACAAGTACATTAAACTGTTTGTTAACTGAAAAAATAGGCTTTGTGGATTTATAATTAGGTCCAATAAAAGCTCTCTTTTAATAAAGTTGGCAATAAAAATACTTCAAAAATACTGATATAAATTTAAAGTATAATGTTTAGGTTGCTATTTATTGTAAATTCACATGTTTATGAATATTACAATGTTTTAATTATAATCAAGTATTCATTTGTCAATGTATATGCTTAAATTAAAAGTTCAGTTATAATTAGTAAGTGACAGCTTTTCGTAAGTACTATAGTTTGAAATGTTACACGAGGTACTATCATGTTTTAGAGCAGGGCTTCTTAAACTTTTTTATATAGCGACCCCCTTCAAGCTTAGGAAATTTTAAACGACCCCCTCCTCCATATAATGAAATATATATTAACCGTAGATGTAGATGTAATATCGCACTATTTTACAATGTAAATAAAATAAGGATTAAAGAATACGTACCCATTCATTTCACATATATATAATTGGAAACGTTGACGGGATATCGGTCGTAATAAAACACAATAAATAGAATGACATAAAACTATATATATATATTTATTCAATAGAAAAAATAAACTTTTGTAACAATTTTTTTATAAGAAAACATAAAACTATATCTATATATTCAATAGAAAAAATAAACTTTTGTAACAATTTTTTTAATAAAAACATATTATTAACATCAAACAATATTAATGTGACGGATGTGATTGTTTATTTTTACACAAATAATTAAATCTAGGCTCAATTTGAGTTAGTGCAGATCGTAATAAATTTTCAACGTTTATTAAAGTTGAACGGTATTTTGATTTTATGTAAGTTAATGTGGAAAAGGCTGATTCACATAAATATGTTGTACAAAATGGCAGTAATTTGTTCATTGCCATTTCCGATAGTAGGGGATATTCTGATTTGATTTCTATCCAAAATTCATGCACAGGCACTTGAGAAAATCTGAGTCGCAAGGTAGTATCACTTGTTAATTCGGCAAATTCTTCTTGTGCTTTTAAGTTTAAAAAATTAATTTCTTCCATTTCAATTGAAAATGGATTGCAAATCCATTGTTGTGTATCGATATCATTGGGAAAATACCTATGCATGTAAACTTCCATATCCTTCAAATGATTAACTATAATTTTTGTTATAGGAGTATCTTTTTTTGAAATATTGTTACTAATTATATACTCGTCAGTAAATGGAAACATTTCGAGCGATCCACTTTCCACTCTGTTCTTCCATATAAGAATTTTTTTAACAAAGGCCTCAAGTTTATTTTTTAACATAAACATATTAACGCAGACTCCCTGCATTGATAAATTCATATCATTGATTTTATCAAAAATATCTGCCAAATAGCATAGCTTGAGAAGCCATAAATTATCGTGAAAATAATCGGCCAAATTAGAATTTTGCTCTGTTAGAAATATAAGAACTTCATCTTTTAAAGTTAATAATCGTTTCAAACTTCGACCTCTTGATAGCCACCTAACTTCAGCATGTAGCAATAAACTTGTATAATCCGAATCCATATCAATGCACAAATTTTTAAACAATCGACTATTAAGTGCTCGACTTTTAATAAAGTTAATGATTTTGACTGCATCAAAAAACACAGTGTTTAATTCTGGTGCAATTTTTTTAACAACAAGTGCCTCTCGGTGAATCATGCAATGTGTAAATGTAATATGATCATTTCCAGCTTTAACAAATGCTGTAGAACCAAGATCTTGTCCGGTCATTGCTGCAGCACCGTCCGTGCACACACCAACACAATTTTTCCAATTTAATCCTTTTTCAAAAAACTCATTTACTTTTTTATATATATCTTTTCCACGAGTATGACCTTCCAGAGGACGACAAAACAGTATATCTTCATGAATGCTTCCCTCATAAATATATCTTACAAAAAGTAACAACTGTGCCATTTTTGAAATGTCTGTCGACTCGTCCAGTTGTATTGCAAACTTTGAGCTGTCTTTAAGCCTCATAAGAAGCTGTTGAAATTGATCATTGCTAATGTCTGAAATTCTTTTGGACACAGTGTCATTTGATAATGGAATTTTACTAATTTCAGCAGCATACTGTTTTCCATGAACAATTTCAGACATTCTTATAGCTGCAGGTAGTAAAAGTTGCTCTCCAATAGTAAAAGGCTTTTTCGTTTTTGCTATCAAATACGAAACTTCATACGATGCCAATAGATATTTATCATTCAAAGTAACATACTTCTCCAAATTGTTCTTTTCTTTCTTTGATGTTTGCAAAAGACGCTCAAAATATTCTATTGGCTTTTTTGATAACGTTGCATGTTTAGTATTCAAATGTCGTTGCAGTTTTGACGGTTTCATGCTTTCTGCAGCCAAAACTTCTTTGCAAATTAAGCACACTGGTTGTTCTTCATTGTTGTGAGAAGAGAATGTGAAGCCATACTGCAAATATGATTCGTCATATTTTCTTTTTTTTGTTTTGCTAGAAGTCGGATTTGAAGCACTGCAACTTGGTTGTGACGGCGTGGCAGACTTATTAGTTGGAATTTTAATTAGCCATTTATCCATGATGGTTAAATAATAATAAATAATTAAACAAAATGTAGTTGAACTTTAACGTAATAATTAAAAACACCAACTGAAAATTACACAGTAAATACACACATGTCACTACGAAGACAAAGCTGAGTCCAAACTGAAGTACAAACAGAAAAATAACTACACTCGAATCTTTACCAGTGCAATGACAACAAATTACGATCAGATCAACCCCGACGCATGGCGTGTTCAAAGTGTGCAGCGCACAAAGGCACCGTATCACAAAGACGTTGTATTTATTATTTTAAATGCTACTTCCATATTTTCATTTATAGGCCCTACATAACAGTTTTGCATTGCCACTTTTTTCAAAAAATAGTTATAATAAAACTACAATAGTATTTTGTATGATTTTTATTTGTATTTATATTTGTACGTAGTGTGTATACTAATTTTAAAATTTTATTTATAATGATTGAAAAGTATCAGATCTTTGCGACCCCCTTTCAGTAGTCTCGCGACCCCCTGGGGGTCGCGACCCACAGTTTAAGAAGCCCTGTTTTAGAGCAGTAAAAATGTAAAAAATATTCATCCCAAGCCGTTTATATGTAATATGCTAAACCAGCTATACTCTAAGTGTGTTCCGCGGAACCCTAGGGTTCCATGATACCTCTGTCGGGGTTCCGCAAGAATTTAGAAAATAATATATTGCAATAAAATAAACAATGAACAATTGCAATAATCGATTCAAAATCTGTAATATGTGTAACATGCGTAGGTAAATAACTAATACTTTAAGATAAGCATACAACATGACGATACAGGACCGCCTATGACTGAGGCGAGTACGTTGTGTGGACACACACACATACTTAAGAAGCAGTGTCCGTGTGTAAGCGATGTATGGACTCTCCCCTCTCACTTAATGCCGATGTCGCATTTCTTGGAGTGTGCGACAAGTGGATTTTTGCTGTACAAGCTCGCTAGCGAGAAAATAGTGTTCATTGTTTTACTGCCTGCTGTATTCTGTTGTCTCAGTTTTATACATTTCTTCACTGTAGGTACTAAATTTAGTCTCTTATACGCAGTAACGATTGTGCATTATTTAAACCCCACTATCCTGACGTGTAACATTATAAATAAAGAAGAATGGAACGTTGGCTTAAAGGTGTTAAACGTGTTGCAACAACATCTTCTAATGACGCTGAATGTTCAAAAGCAGTGCGCGCGGAGAATATAGCAATCACCGATCCAGAAGATGATGCCACGACGTCAAGCTCGACGGTTTCAAAGACGAAAAGAAGGAAGTATGATGAATCTTATATCAGTTTCGGATTTGTTGATTCCAACGGCTCACCTCTCTGCATGCTCTGTAGTAAACTGCTTCCTAATAGTTCCATGGCACCTGCCAAATTGCGCCGACATTTAGAAACTGTACACCCCGAGTCTAAAGACAAGAATAAAGAATTTTTTGTTCGCAAAAAAGATCAGTTATTAGAAAGTCAAAAAAATATGATGCATGTAACACAAACTATCAACGAAAAGGCCACGGAGGCATCATATTTGATGAAAATTTAATAAAACCATGTGTATTAGACATAACAAAATGTATGCTCGATGAAAAATCTGCAAAGCATCTTTCTACTGTTCCGCTATCAAACGATACTGTTTCACGACGAATCCATGATCTGGCAAGCTACGTCAAACAAGAACTAGTTACACGTCTACAAAATACACGATTCGCCTTGCAAATGGACGAGTCGACTGATGTCTCTGGTTTGGCTATCCTGCTGGTTATTGTGAGATATCCATATAAAAGTTCTTTTGAAGAAGACATGCTTATGTGTTCACCGCTGCTTACAAACACTACCGGGGAAGAAATTTTTAATAAAATAAATATATTTTTTGAAGAAAATAATCTCAGTTGGAACAATTGCATTGACATTTGTACAGATGGGGCCAAGGCGATGACAGGTAAAACAGCAGGAGCAGTGTCACGAATGAAAAATAAAGCGCCTAATTGTAGTTCCAGTCATTGTATTCTGCATAGACAAGCACTTGCGATGAAGCAAATGCCGTCAAATCTAAAATTAGTTATGGATGAAGCGGTAAAAATAATTAATTTTATCAAATCACGACCACTACAATCCCGATTGTTCTCATTATTGTGTGAAGATTATGGCAGCAAACATAAAACACTGCTGCTCCATACAGAAGTGCGATGGATGTCTCGGGGTAAAACTTTAACAAGGCTATTTGAACTTAGAGCCGAGTTACAAATGTTTCTTTCAGCAGATACTTCTTTTAATTTGAAGGACCGTTTGTATGATAAAACTTGGTTGTTCCGATTGGCTTTTATGGCGGATATCTTTCAAAAACTTAACGAATTGAATTTATCGTTGCAAGGTAAACAGACAACAGTGTTTCAGGCCTATAATAAAATAACTGCTTTTAAAAGAAAATTAGATTTTTGGATCATTTGCATTGGTAAGAAAGAAATAGAAAGCTTTACGTTACTCAGTGAGTTTGTTAGCGAAAACGACTCAGAAATGTTTGAAGATGATGTGTTTGAAGAATTGGTCCAATATCTCAGTTCGATGCGCGCATCTCTTGAAAAGTATTTTCCCGAAGAACACAATACAAAAATTAAAGTGAATTCATGGATTTATAATCCTTTTTTACCCAACTTGGAAAAGCCTGAAAACATGTCAAACGAGATATATGAATCTCTTTTAGAAATGTCATCAGACACAAGTATGGAGTCACTGTTCAAAACGACGCCTCTCAATGATTTTTGGTGCAAAATCCAAGATGAATATGCAATGCTTGGCCAAATGGCTCTGGATATTCTTCTCCCGTTCCCAACTACATATTTGTGCGAAACAGGATTCTCTACCTACGCAGCCACGAAAACAAAATATCGCAATAGACTGGACGCCGAAGCTGATATGAGACTCCAACTTTCTTCCATCAAACCTGATATCAACCAATTGATGAAAAATAAAAAACAGTTTCATACCTCCCACTAGTTAGATTTTTTCTTTTTTAATGTTTTCTATTATTGTCCTTGGCAAGTGGTGAAGTAAATAATAATTAGTAACTGTTACATTGTACTTTTATTATGCTGATTAATAAAGAATACACTTATAAAAATAATTGTTTTATTGTAGGGTTCCATCAAGTATTTTGCTTCCCAAAAGGATTCCGTCATTAAAAAAGTTTGAGAACCACTGTGCTAAACTATATTATTCATAAAATTGCTTGTTCACTTAATGTAGCTATTAATATGTCAGTTTTATTAATGAAAAAGTGTTTAACGTAATTGTTTTTAAGTCATTTATTTGGGGGAGGGAGGGCAATATTTATTCCTCAGTAACTTGTTTGCTAACAGAAAATCATGTTATGCCGACAAAAGCTAGTATTTATTAGTATGATAAATATATTTACACTAATACTGAGTTCATTAAAATTTATGTGTAGGGGATTATTTTTGGTAAATACCTTAGTTTAAAAAATATCAGCAAATTCATATTAAATATGATATAGAACAAAGACAGAATTTGAAATAAGAAAGACAACAACAAAAATTCCCATAATAAATGAGCTTATATAGAAATTTTTATATGATATTTTTTCTAGAATGTTAAAATAGCACATGTATTAAATACAATGTAAGGCTGATTTCACACACCTATTGCATACATTACGAAGGCTGTTTTCACACACTTATTGTATAGCTATTAATATACTTATATTTAATTATTGAATAATTAATAAATAAGTTAACTAATAAAGAAAATAGGCTGCTCAATCGTTAACAAATGAGCTAGAAAACTAAATGGTAGGGTAACTTAAAGCAGTTTTTAATTAGTTAAGTAAACAGGACTGTTCTGAACTGGTTGAAACTGACTGAACAGCTAAACCGGGTTTGTTTTAACGTTGTTGGTTAACTGGTCCTAATCTGCTTCTAAGCTGGTCCTAAACTGCTTCTAAGCTGCTCCTAAACTGCTCCTAAGCTGCTTCTATACTGATCCAAACATTTTTCGAATTGGTTTGGTAGCCGGTATAGCAGTTTCGAACTGGTCCGCCTAAATATGACCATATAAATACAGCAGCCTTTAACAGACGTGTTATTTTAATCGTGAAAATTTTGCATTACATACACATATTGTTGCAGAACGCGGTGTTTGTCTGTATTGCGCAACGGATATTTTGGTTAGTTTCTTAAATTAATAAATAAAAGTCGAATTGTTTTTTATTTCAATTAATTTTATTTAAATATTTTTTAAAATTACATATAATTGTTTATTAACCGCGAAACACAACACAAAAAATGAGAGATGCTAATTGAAATTACATTGTTTAAAAATAACAAATTAGTTCTTCAAAAGTACGTCTGATCTCTTTAGTGGTCAAAACATCTCTCCTTCGGTGCCGTGTGCTCCATAGCACCGGTACCTAACATCATAGCTATCAACATAATTTGGGTATTCCCCTTATACACATGTACATTTTATTCAAAATCTATTATGTTGTCATCAAACTTAATACTTATAACATCTGAGTTATGTCGTCTGCATAATACTTTATAGAATGTCATGTTTGTTGAGATTCCATGACATAATCCCCTCCTCACAGAAACTGAAATTTTTTCGGCAAAATTCAAAGCAAAATTCTCAAAAGTTACAGAATTATGACATCTCCCCAATGTGTTATGTTTTTCTTACATATAATTTACAAAAGATACAAAACTCTTAAAAATAATAAAATATTCAAAATTTAACATATTTAAATCATAATTAAATTCAATTAATTAACAAATGTTAATTAAATTTTATTAGATAACCTACAAATGTTGTTATTAAATGTATTTATTATAAAATTCTTTATTCAAAATTTGTATTTCAAATCAAAATCGTAGATCAACATGAAAATCTTTTCATAATTCAAAATAAAATAAAGTTTCTTTTATTGTAATTTAATATAATATGTATTTTTAATAGAATGTATAAGAAAACAATTCTTTATTAATACGATTCAACCGCTGTTACAAATATAAAATTTCAAAATTATTTTTTATTTCATTAAAAGGTACATGTGATTGTATATTTCAATAGATTCTCATAAAGTCAAATACACGTGTCCAATTTGTCCTTGTTTTTATATTAACGTATACTGTGCTTATGTATTCGACAAGTTTTAACAAACACTACATCGAGACATCGTTAAGTATTATTTCCGAAATACATCTACATATATAAAATACTAGCATTGTATTAGTCATTTTCGGCTTATTATTTTAAAGGTATTTTTTAGTTCCCATAAATTCAATTGAATTCATATATCTTTTTCGTAGAAATACACACAGATAAGTATATATAGACACTATACATATACATACTTTTTCATTTGAAATAAACAACTTTAATTAGCCTTTTAGTTATTTTTTTCTTTCCATGACAAAATAATAAATTCTTTTTTGATCGCCAAAACAAAATAATTTTTTTTTTTTTTTTTTATGAGAATAGATTTTTAAATATTTTTACTTTGTATAAGGACAAGTTAGATTTTAAACGAATTTTCTTTTAATATGAGATCATAAAATAAATTCTATCCTTTTCTAATATACAACATACATTCAGAAATTAAATAATTTTTTAAACAGAATTTTTTTTTTTTTTTTTTTATTTGACTCTAACAACAGGGATAAGCAAAAATTTTGTACGAAGTGATAACTACTATATTCACGACGTACGATGGTTATAAAAACCGTAAAAACCCCAAAAATTATCCCCTGTGAAATCTACTTGGTTGGATCTGCCGGACGGCCAACGTAACGACAGATACCTGCAAAAGTTACAAAACGGAAACTAATAAATTCAACCCCCCTAAAAATTTTAAAAGTTTTTTACATCAGGTAACACACGCGTCGCCAGCCTGATGGGACTGTCGACATGGTTCGAATAAGTGGATTAAAGCGTATGCCACCCAGAATCCAGAAAAAGCATTAATCATAAAAATTTCAAGTTTTTTACACTACAAATTCAGTCAAAGCTCCATAGTGCCGTCATCTAAGGATGCAATTCCGAATTCCCTCAAATCATTCTTTGCAATTAGTACGCCTTATTTCAAATAACCCTCAGAATTTGTAGAGGCTATAAACATTATAAGTCATTACAAGTCAAAATGAAAATGTGAAACACATATGTCCGTTGTTAAATGTACATACTATAACATGAATGTATATTATATTTCTCTTATATTGAAGACAACAAGATTACTTAACTCAATACACAATAAAATTAATATTTTCCATCAATTTGAACTCTCATGCTTGTTTCAAAGTCATAAATAGACGAACGCATTTTCAGCGCTTCTGTAAATCTAAATTTTCTTATCACCAATCATAAGAATTCATTATACATATCATTCAAACATCAAATATTATACATAATATATTTTATATTAATTCAAAATGAAAATTTTATATCAATAAAATCTTTAACATATTATTATCTAAACCATTTCATTGTCTTCAAAAAAATTTTTTTTTTTTTTTTTTAATTACATACACTATTATTTTTTAAATATATATTTAAATGCTTTACAAAAATACATTTTTTTTTTTTTTTTTTACTTTATAAAACAAGAATCAACCTTTCTGAGAATTTTCAAATATGCAAATTTTTATTTTACTGTTAAACTTAGGTATTATTTATTATCAGTTTTAGAAACTCTGTTCATAATTTTCCAAATTCATTGCGATTTCGTCATACTTATATACACCAAAATTTTAATTATTGTCAAGATATTGGAGGATGGTACTTTTTTAATTCGCTAACGTTTCTTAATCCGAATTGTTCATTTTCATTATCAGGGTTGGCTAAAAGATAAGTATTATTTTGATTTACTTTAATAATCTTGTACGGTCCAAAGTATAAGTGGAAAAATTTTGAAAAATATTTATTTGCAGCATCTGATAATCTTTGATTTTTTACTAAAACAAGGTCACCTACATTAAAACGGGTTAATTTTTTATTTCGGTCAAATTTTAGTTTTCGCTTTTCTGCTTTAGTTTGAATATTTTCTCTACATAATACTAGTTTCTGATTATAACTTAAACTATTACTTTCCGGAAATGATATTTTTGATTTTATTAAATTTTGCGGTTCTTCCTTATACACTATTTCCCAGGGTGTCATTTCGGTAGTTTCATTTACAGATGTGTTTAAGAATTTTTCAATATCACTAATATAATTAATCCATTTTGAATGTTTATCTGAACAGAACATACGAAAATATTTTCCTAATTCGGCCATAATTCTTTCTGAAGGGTTTGAGGATGGATGATATGCAGTGGTTTTTAAAATTTTTATTCCCTGTTCAGCCATTGTTTTACACCAATATTTACTTCTAAACTGGGGTCTATTATCAGATAAAATGCTTTCTGGTGTTTTAAATTCATTACAAAATTCTTTAATTTTATTTGCTAAGTTTCGACCACTCGGTTTACGGATTGGATACAATTTTACAAACTTAGAGAATAGGTCACAGATTACAAGAATATGATCGAAACCTCCTTTACTTTTAATTAAGGGTCCATATAAATCTACTGCAACTAATTTGAAAAGTTCCGAAACAACTATTGGGTGTAATTCTCCTACTGAGGTAAAATTGCTTACTTTTGTACGCTGACATAAATCACAAGATTTAGTGAAAATTTTTATTTTTCTGCACATATTATTAAAATGGACTAACCCCCTTAACATACGACACATTTTATTTGCTCCCGCATGACCTTGATCTAAGTGTATAGCATTAATTACAATATTCTCAAATTGTTTTGGTATGACAAGTAACCATATATCTGATGTTATACTACGCCTATAAAATAAAATATCATTGTGCAACAAATAAAATTTTCTAATATTATCTGATTCTGATGCGTTTTGTAATTTTTCAATTATTTTCAATAAGTGACTATCCTCTCTTTGATATTTACTAATATTTGTTAAAAGTTCGTTGCAAGTTTGATTGTTAATAAAAATACAAATTTCATTTAAATGTAGTTTGTTGTTATCATCATTTCCAGGAATTCTGGACAATAGATCAGCTAGTTTATTTTCTTTAGCTGGGATGTATTGAATTTTTATGTTAAACTGATTTATATATAATCCCCATCTAGTTAATCTTGGATTTAAATTTTTACATTTCCCTATATATTCTAGTGCTCTATGATCTGTATTTACTATTACCGGGTATCCCAAAATTAATGTCGATAAACGTTTTAAAGTATACCAAACTGCAAGAAGCTCCAATTCAGTTATGCTATAACGGGTCTCTGGTGATGTTAACATTCTACTGACATAAGCTAATGTTTTAATTTCCCCTTCATCATTGATTTGATAACAATGTCCAGCAACATACTTTCCAGAAGCGTCTGTATTTATATAGAATGGTTTACTGTAATCGGGGTGATTTAGCAAAATATCATTTGAAAAGACATTTTTTAATTTATTAAAATTTATCTGATCCTGATCAGTCCATGTCCACTGAGAATCTTTTTTGAGAAGATGTTTAAATTTACTGGTGTGTTCACTATACTTATCAATATATTTTTTATAAAAATTTATGAATCCTAAAAATGATTGCAACTCCTTTTTATTTGTGGGTGGTGGGTAATTTTGGATTGCTTCAATTTTAATTGGATCTGGTCTAATGTTTTCAGTCGAAATTATATGTCCTAGATAACTTATTTCTTTTCTAAAAAATTGAGATTTTTCTAAATTAATAGTCATACCTGCACCTTGTAGTTTATTTAAAATGAAATCTATGTGTGCAATGTGTTCAGAAAAACTTTTACTCAATATGATAATGTCATCAACATAAAATTTACAGAATGAATCTATTTCTTTTCCAAAAATGTGATTTAGGCATTTACTAAGTGCAGCCATGCTATTTTTTAATCCAAATGGGACTCTAGTATAACAGTAAGTTTGACCTTGAAATAAAAAGGCGGTATATTTTTTACACTCTTCAGCTAGTGGAATTTGTAAAAATGATTGAACTAAATCTAGAGTTGATATAAATTTGACACCATGAAAAGTAGCTAATAATTCTTCTATAAGTGGTGGTCGTTCAACATCAGCTTCCATAATGGTATTGATTTCCCTAGCATCCAAAACAACACGGACTTTACCATTTTTCTTAGGTACAGTCAACAATGGATTACAATAAGGAGATGAATATTTCTGTATTATACCCCATTCCTCTAATTTTGATATTTCTTCCTTAACAGCATCACGTTTAGAAATTGGGATCGGATAATTCTTTTGGAACACTTTGTCACTAATAATATTAAAACGATATTCAAAATCTTTACATCGACCGGGATATTCGGTGAAGATGTTGCGATATTTACATAATAAATTTGAAAATGTAGTTTTTTGATTGTTATTTAACATTGAAATATTTTGTACGTATTTTTCTATATCAGATATACTGTTACTGTCTAATATCAAATTATTTACTGTCGGTTTATCTTTTTGAAATATTAAATTTTGATTCAATTCCCTATCATTGGAAATTATTTCATATTCAACTTTTAAATTTTTATCGTTTGCAGATTCATTTGTAAAATTATTAATTGGAATTACTATTTTACTTTCTCCCAATTCAAAATAAAATTTTTTACTGGAAAAGTCAATATGTGCATTATTTTCTAAGAAAAATTCTGATCCAAATATAATATTGTTTGTTAGTGAGGATATTACGTAAGCATGTAAGAAAATTGTATATACATCATTAATTTGTATAGGAATAATGGCCATACTGTTAACTTTAGCTGTTGATTTTCCGTTAGCCAAAATTACTTTCATACCTACAACTTTAAGTTCGATTATTTGAGTATTGTTTAAAATATTCCCGGAATTTTTTATTTCTTTTAGGAAATCAGCAGAAACTGCATTAATTTCTGCCCCAGAATCCAACAATGCCACAGTTTTATGACCGTTAATTGAAATATTTATATATGGTAGTTTTTTATTTTGGAAATTACTACTATTTTCTATTTCACTATTTGATTCATCTACTAAAATATCCTCAAAAGTTTGAAAACCATTCAGGGATGGCTTGCCTATTGTTGCTGATTGACCGCTTCCCGGCAAGGAGGAAACGGTGTAATTGAGTTTAAAGATTGGGAAGTTTGATTTTGTGATACTGGTTGAATTTCTGTTCTATTTGTTTGGACGGAAGTAGTTAAATTTGAAATTTGTTGTCTATTTTCCCTAATACTTGGATTATTATTATTTAAATTTGGTCTACGTGTCTGGTTAAATCGCGTATTACTAGAAAAATTATTTAAATTTGAATTTGGTCGATAATTATTACGGTAGTTATTATTGTTGCTAAAATTACTGTTCCTGTTTGGTTGTGACGAATATCTATTATTGTTGTTAAAATTATTTCTATTTGAATTATAAAAGTTGTTTCTTGTTTGATTTCTTTTTATATCATCTAATGTTTTTAATGTTTCCATTGCTTGCATTACATTTTCACAATTATATGCTAAAATATGTGGTCCATAATAATCTTGTAATTGAGCAAATATACAATGTATTAAAAATTTGTGAGACGGTGGATTTCTCAAATTGCTAACAACTTCAAATGTTTTACAAAAGTATTCGATAGGTGTTTCTGGACCTCGATATCTTCTATTAGAATTCAAAAGTTTTGATCTAATTCTATTTTCTTCATTTTCATTATAAAATGCTTCTATCAAAAAATTTTCAAACTCCCGAAATGTACTAAAGTTTTGATTTGTGCTTTCCAATACAGTCCTAGCTGGCCCTATCAATCTATTTTTTACAATTCGTATCTTTTTTTGGTCATTACAAATATTTAATGATACAAAACAATCATTAATTTTCTTTAAAAACCCGAATATTGTTAATTGATCATTAATTCCGTCATATTTAATTGAGTTTAGAAAATTTACTTCTTCGTTTGAAAATTCCTCAACAACATTATTGTTTAAAATAACTTTTTGTGAACTACAATTTTTTATTGCCTCTATTTCGGAATTAACAATGTCAATTTTTTCGATAATTTGCTCATTTACAATAGTATTTAATTGCTTTACCTTAGTATTACATGAAGCAACTTCTTGAGATACCTGTTGATTTTGCTGCTCGAGATTCTCAATTCGATGTTGGTGTTCTTGGGTCGTTCTGCTAGCGGCTGCTATTTGCTGTTGATTTTCATTCACCTTTTTCAGTAATGATTCCACTTCCCGATGATTCCTGGAGATGTCTTCCTCCACGCGTTTTTCCAGCTTCTCCAACTGTTGTTTAAATTCCTGCTTTTGATCGTCGAATTGCTGCTTCAAGTTATGGTCCATTCTAGTTATAAATTCCATTAACTGATCCAACTTTGTATCTGAACCCGCGGACTCGTCCTTTGATAAACTTTTTGATCTGGTTTCCGGCATTTTTTACAATATTTATTTAATTTTGGCAAAAAATTTCAGTTTAAATTTGGTTTATTTAATTGTTTGTAGTTGTCTTTGTTTAACTTTTTTAGTTTAAATTTTCTTTGTTTTATTTTATAGTTTTATTTGTTCACTTTAATTTTAATTTTTTAATATCAGAAGATTTTTTCCAGTTTTCACGTTCTTAACTTTTTATTTATTTTAGTTTGTCGATTTATATTTAATAACGTGATTAATTTTCGAATTCTGGCAGTATCGACAATTTTATGTTGCAGAACGCGGTGTTTGTCTGTATTGCGCAACGGATATTTTGGTTAGTTTCTTAAATTAATAAATAAAAGTCGAATTGTTTTTTATTTCAATTAATTTTATTTAAATATTTTTTAAAATTACATATAATTGTTTATTAACCGCGAAACACAACACAAAAAATGAGAGATGCTAATTGAAATTACATTGTTTAAAAATAACAAATTAGTTCTTCAAAAGTACGTCTGATCTCTTTAGTGGTCAAAACATCTCTCCTTCGGTGCCGTGTGCTCCATAGCACCGGTACCTAACATCATAGCTATCAACATAATTTGGGTATTCCCCTTATACACATGTACATTTTATTCAAAATCTATTATGTTGTCATCAAACTTAATACTTAATTGTTATAACATCTGAGTTATGTCGTCTGCATAATACTTTATAGAATGTCATGTTTGTTGAGATTCCATGACAATATGCATCGAATAAGGTTTTACTTTAGAGAAGACGTTTTAATATATTTATTTGATACTATATTTTTTATTACTCTGAAAACTTCTTTTCAGATGTACATAATTTTTTTCCATGGAAAACGAAATTTGCGGAATTTACAAAAAATATATTAACTATACGACACATTAAAATGAAATAAATATTCTAAAATAAATTTTATTTAACTTAACAAGATAAAATAGTCCTGCAATAAGGACAGATATATAGTAAATATATTTAATAGTTAGAATTTATCTCGCTCAAATAATATTTATTACTGTTAATTATTATTATGTGCTTATCTTGCTATCTTGTATATAGCTATCTAGTATACTGCGTTGTAAAAAGTTAAAATTATTCATGATATGGAATTTAATGTTCCAAAATTTATTTTTGTATTAAGAGCATTAAGATATTTTATTCTGAGAATTTACCTCTTTAAAATTTATAAATACTACTTTTTAATTGTATTAAAATCACGGTATAACATTTAATAGCATATTAAAACTACTGTATATTGTATTTAATGATTCTTAAAAAAATAATATCATACTGAAAGCATATGAAATAGTTTAAAGCATATTAAACAGTTAAATGTATGTACTTCAAACAACTGAAATGTTTTTTTGTTTAAAGAAATCGTTTTTATAAAAATAATTTTTAGTTAAAACTGTTTCATTTTTTCTTCGTAAATTAACACTAAAATATTTAAAATCGCTGTCAATTTTTATATCTATTTACGTGACATATCATACTGATGAAAATATTAGCTGAAAAAGTAGTTTGAAAATTAAGATGTAAGATGAAGAATGTTTTAAAAGCATCCACTACTGCTAATTTATTGAGGTAGCTTTTCATATCGAAAATTTACTCCCAATCAATTTCCTCATTGAAAATTTGGTCTCAATCACCCCTATTAAATAATTTCACATCAAATTTTCTGCAAATCATTTTTCCAGAACTTTTAAAAAGGTTAAATGACTTTATAACCACTTGTATACAATAAAGCTTAGATTTATATGTAATTGTTAATTAAGAATCTTTTTGAGATTTTGAGCTTTTCTTAGCAAAAATTCATACGCCTACATACATTTCTGGTTACACTTTAAATTAAATTATAAAATTTTTAGTTCATTACTTTTATTTAGTTCATCATGATTGATAATAATAACACAACAATGGACAATTTCCCAAGTACGTTATATATTGTAAATAGCTTTTAAAATTATTATGATACATCGAATTAATGATTTTGTTGATCAATTAATCACTATCGAAATTGCTTTGTGTATTACTACAAAATTTATAATTTTAACTTTTTGTTGCAGCTTCCGAAATCGTAGAAATGGCGCGGGGGTTGCTACCCGCTGATATTCGTGTAAGCTATCTTAAAATTTTTTAAATATATCTTTTTTTTATTTTTTTACATTTATGACTATCATTCTTTACTACAAAATTTTAACCCTTTTTAGCTTCAAAATTTGCTAAAAAAATTAAAATTTTTTTTCTTGTATTTAGGACCTACCAGTAGTAATAATTTTTTACGATGGGGAGGCGTCAGAAGAACTAACATCACTAATGAGGTTCTTAGGGCTCATTAGGGGTGTTATGGTGTACTATATCCCGGACTATAGGATGGGGTACATAGAGTTATATCTTAGTTAAGGTAATATTTTTAAGTCTACAAATTTTGGAATAAATTTTAATTTTTTTTTTTTTTTTTGTTTCAGAATTATCATATATTTTTTTATTTTTATTAGTTATTAGTTAGTATTTTATAAGTTATTTTATAAATTAGTATTTTTTAATTAAAATTAGCTATTAAAAAATTTTGACTTTTTTCTTCTAAGTACGCAAGTTCAAAACAATTATATTTTCAGTGTTTTTAGTACTTTCTTTTTCAGATATTTTAAGTTTTTTAATTCATGTGTGTAAGTATAGTTTATAAAAAAATTATTGTGTGTGCAGTATATATAACAGCTGTATAGATTTTTTAATGATGTTAAATGATGAACAATAAAAAAAATTTAAGGTATATAATTGTAACTGGTGTGTGAAAAATTTGTTACTTGAGTGTATCTATGTATTACATGTAGGTATATTATAGAATGTAGGTTTATCATTATCGCTACAACTTTGATGTAAATATGTAATATTTTTCTGCTTAATAAACGTTTTTTATAATTTGTATGTATAGACAGTGAAATTATTTTTATAGAAATAAATTTTTAAAAATTATGGTAAAATATTAAAAATTTCAATTTGTTAATATGTTTATAAGTTATTAATAAAGAAGTAAAAAGAGAGATTTCACATTTCTTAAAAACATTCCTGTGTTTATATTTCTCTGAAATGAAACTCAGAAACTGGACATGTAAAAACTATTTTTGTTGAAAACTGTTTTTTATTATTAGTTCAATATTTACATGGTAGTTATATGATAAACATTAGTCAAATTATTTAAGTTAATGATATTTGGAAGACTTATGTAGGCTTACATTAGGTGTTAGTGTACAGTATGTTTCATTAGAACTGTTGGGGAGCAGACATTTTTTCAATCAGCTGTTGGGCCTAATTTCGAGGTTTAAATTATTATTAATCGGTTCATAGGATCGTTGGTTGTTGTAGAAATTTCTTGATAGTTTGGTGATAAATTATTAAACGGATTCCAGCCTAGTTTCGCTGTATAGTTGTTTATTACGGATGTACCACGGTGTCTTATTCTTAGGACTTTATTCTGAAATGATTCTATTTTGCCAATAATTTTGTTTTGAAGTTGTATTTTGTTATGAAGTTGTATTTGTCTTTGAGGTGTTAATATAGAAATTCGAAGATTAAATTTATTACTCTTCATTAGGTCCTAAATTATTACCATTAATTTCACTCTCGTCACTTATAAACCCTGAGTTACTATTGTTTTCGTCCTCACCACTCACAAATCCTAAATCACTTTCACTTTCACTTATAGAGTCTTCATCTCTATCAATTTATTCCCACCTTCGACGTAAATATAGTACATTTTAGTACTACCTGAAAAAATTGGAAAATTTTATAACATTATTTTCAGTCAAAAAAAAATATTTACATTAACTAAATTCTACTTACCACTGAATAATATAGTATCTATTTTTATTAATTCTTTACACGCTAACCTTATTTCCTAACTGAGTAACACTATATAACAATATTAAAATAATTCAAAATAACAATTAAAAACTAACCTATGCAGTTAATACAAAAACAATTATTTCAAAATTATACAGTCTTATAAATATTGACATACAACTAGGTCGATACAAAATCTTGTAAAAAAATGATTAAGTTGAAAAAAACCGAAATCAGTATATAAATTAGTTCGCTATATAAAGATCAGAGGAAATGGAATTATATTATCATACAGAAATTGCTAAATCTGCATAAAGGAGTACGTTGGAATTTTTTGTTAAAAAAAATACTATACCATTGCATAAAATTATAACATAATTAAAGAAATATGTCTTGCGACTGTATTTATAATACATGGAACGTAAAATTCTATTACTGTGCTAACATATTACGATTATCCATCCACAATATTTCGCGGCCAAGGTCATTTAGTCTGTTTAAGTGTTTAGAACAAATAAAATTTTTAATAACACATACATACGTACTAATGCACCGTGACATCTCGCGTCCTTTGCAATCGAAGTAGTAGCAATATGAGCATTTAGGGACCACGTCCCCACCTCCCGATTTTGCATAACGATTCACGGTTCACCAATTGAAATTGACACTTAAAATTTTTACTATAATAAACCCTTTTTGTAACATTAAACTTGATCCCAGGGAAAACTCAATTGAACAGAATATTGTTGCATTACTCATTCAGCTGCTGACGAAAGTTAGGTAGCAAAGTATTCTACATGTACTCTGTACTAGAGATGTGCCAAACAATGATTTTTGTGTAACCGTTACAACCGTAACAGTTACATAAAAGTAACAGCTACAAGTAACTGTTCCAATATCTGTTACAAGTAACCACAGTAACTATTTCAGTATTTGTTACAACTGTTACAAGTAACTGTTTTAATATCGGCTACAAGTAACCATTTCAATATCGATTACAAGTAACCGTTCCGTATACAAGCTACAAATTTGGCTTTATAATTTTCCCCTTGAATCTGGTTAAGATACTGCCAGATAAAACTCGATTTAAATTTTCAACTCAATTTTTAATAAGAAGAGTTTAATTAATAAAAAATCTAAATAAAAACTACACTAATATACACAAATTACACTTTTAGAGTTTTACACGCTTAAGCACACTTCACCCCCTAAAATATTCTATGCACTAAATAAATTTTTAGATAACAATAATCATATAGCAATAATCAACTTCTTGGAGAATGTGATTACTGATTACAATTTTAAAATAAGAAGTTTAAAAAAAATGTTTGGGTTTTATTTAAAATCTAGGAAGGCAATAAACCGTTCATATAATTTTTAAATCTAAATGTAGTGTAATTTTTTAAATAATACTTGACAATTCTAAAAATTATAAATTTTGGAAATTTTTGGCGGAGATCTGTTAAATATTTAAAAAACAATCTTATTTTTAGAAAACCTTTTTATATTTTATTAGTTTTAATGATTTATGACATCAATTTCTCCCTTAATACATATTTTCTTTGTGCGAAAGTCAAATTTGTTTCAAATAGTTACAATTTTATGCAAGCGGGTATGTTTTTATAGGTAATTGAATACCTACAAAATGTACACAATGGTATAATACATCTGTAGGTATACCATTTATTGTACAAAAAAGATTTATGTAAGTAACAAGATAACATTTCGTAATATAGTAACCATTGGTCTTAGTAGGTACATTTGTACTAAACGCTGCAGTAACTGTTTGGAACTGAAAAACAATTTGTAACTGTGTAACAGTATGTTGTTTGTAACTGTTCCATTTTGGAACGGTTACATTTTTGAAACAGTTGCAAAGTAACTGTTACGTTACATTTGGCACATCTCTACTCTGTACGTACCATATATCACCTCTCAAAGAGTACGCTATATATATCACTATATGTACGTATACACGAAGGGTATACTATACGTACGGCTCCTGCAAGGAGTGGCTCTCAATTGTCCAATTACCACTACTAGTAATAAATTGAAATTGGCACTCATAAATTAATTAGTCGTAGTTTTTTTTCGGAAAGCATCATAAAATTGCTGTTTCTGGCTTTGACTACCAGAAGGATTGTTCAGAAAAATATGAAAAAATTCACGAACATTAAGAATGTGGGTGAATTGAGCGAAAATTATCAAACCTGGATTTCTTTGCACAAATTCCTTGGTATGTAAAAAGATTTGATATGTTTCGATTTGTTTAACGCTTGCGATATCTACTCATAAATTGCATAAACAAATTTTTAAATTAAAATTTTCTTAATTTAAAATTAGTTTTGTTATTAAAAAAAAAAGAAAAAGAAAATGTGTGACAGGAAAAGATCTGTTAATTTTACTAGAAATTTCCATTTTCCAAAAAACTGAACTTTTTGAAAAAGTATTTTAATAAGCCCGACAACAACGACAGCACAATGGTGGAACTATATACTTGTAAAAAATTGTCATTAATTAAAAAAAAAATAAAATAAATTAAAATACATAAAATATTTTTTTAGCGAATTTCCAGAATGGAATTCAGCCATTTTTTATTTGATTAATATTATCTATAAAATTTCAAAATATTATATTTTTTTTTGTGTTGTTTTTTTAGCACTAATTTCAAGAAACGGACATGTCACAACAACTTTTACATATTTTGTTATTTTCAAATTATTTGCCCTGAAATGGTTAAGTTAGATTACCTTACAAAGTTTCATTCAGAGTCACTAGGAGGCAACACCGTTTATGTATTAAGAAATTTGTTGTTAGCTATGAAATACTTATATTAATACTTCTACCCGACGATACTTATTGAGAAATGGCCACTTTAATCATGAGATCTGATGGCCAAAAAAAAAAAAAAAAACTAATTTTAGTGTGCACCTAAGTAAATTATTAGAGTTTGACATTAGTTTAATTTAAAATATAAAAAAATAATTTTTTTTAAAGACGGTATGGAAATTATAAAATTACCTTTGCGTAAAAAGAATAAGAGCAGAGTTTATTGTGCTGTGAATGGTTGTGGAAGCAAATCTCATAAAAATTTAGAAATTAGTTTTCATCCTATTCCTAAGCCCGGTAGTAGTTTTGTTTATATTGAAAATATATTTGGAAAAAATCAATATACTAAAGCATGCTTGCGTGTTTTGAAAATAAAGAATGTGAATCCGCATATGAGAGTATGTTCGTTACATTTCAAAAGAAGTGATTTTATGTTACCAAGTAAGTAGACTGTAGATAATTTAATAAATTGTAAGTAAAATTAATTTTTAATATTTTTTGTAGATGTTATATCAAAAAAGATGACTCTGAAAAAGATTTGTGTTCCATCATGTAATTTGTCGAGTTCTGGAGTAACGGATAAATCTGAAAAAAGTAAAGAAGCTCGGTGTCAGCGACAAATAAAACGGAACTTAAAGAAGAACGTTATAGAAAATAAAAAAATTCCTCCAGATGATTCCAGTGACATTAAATTAGACAATATTGACTCCGATAAGATTGATAAAGAATTTATTATATATATATATATATATATATATATATATATATATATATATATATATATATATATATATATATATATGGGTGCCCAGGGACGGCCACCGGTCGTAGACAAAGAAGTAATGTTCCGACAAATATTTATATAACATTAAAAAAGGGGGAACTATTTATTTATGAAAAAAATAATAATAATAATAAAATAAATTAAAAAAGTATATAATAAATAAATTGTTACCTCTATTTTTCGCCAAAAAATTTAAACTTGTAATTTCATTAATTAATTAATTTCATTTCATTTCTTTTTGGTTTTTTGCTAATTTCTTGTGTATTCATAATTTGAAATTTATCGCTAAATAAAGTCAAATAATGAAATTACAAGTTTAAGTATATAATATTTTGTTTTATTTGATTCCAAATTTTTTATCACTATTTAAATTAACTATTAAAGTTCCTTTTTTTATTAGTAAAAAAAAAACAAAACTAATATTGTCATTCAACAACTTTTACGGCTGATTTTATAAATCAAGTTTAAGCTTAAGCTTATACTTTAAATTCATTTTTAAAAACTACTAATTATGGCCGTTTGTGTAATAACAAACTGAATTTAATCTTAAGCTTAAGTGAACCTAGTTTAAAAGTTAAATTAAATTTATTTTCGATGAAATTTAATAAATAAACTCAATATGTTAAACGATCACGGTTACAATTAAATTTACAAACGATTCTCAATTTATTTCGATTTCCCGGAAGCTATTTTTTTTTAACTATGATTTTATATTCGTGTGCAAAATTGTTTTAGCCGATTCGATTATTCTCAAACAAGATAGCGTCAGATCTAAATCTCATAATTTTAATACGAAAGTCTGGTAAAGTTTTTAAAATCACCTTCGTTGTTTAACAATTCAACGAGTAAATTATTTCTTATACCGAAGATATCCCGATTTCTTAATATTCCTTTAACCCCATTTTTTTTTATTTCGCTTTTTTATTATTATTTTGTAAACATAAAAGTAATAATGACCCAACAGCAGCTGCCTGTTTTTTTTTTTTTACTTGGCGTCATTTTAATATTCAGAATTTTGATGTGTGTGCATGTGTAACATCTATCCATAAAAAAAAACGCATTGCGGACACTAAGGCCGCATGAGAGTAAAAACGCAACTTTAAAATTCGCTTTAGGAATGGAAGTAATTTATACCATTTTTCCTTAAAATTTTATTAAAAAATTTCGATGTACTCGAAATTTTTATATTTAGTTGCCTTATTGTTGGTACATATTAATAAATGTGTACGACAATATCCCACTAAAAAAATTAGGAATTTTTAAGTGGAATTAATGTTCATATGGGGGGTTTATTTTTTCAACGGTTGGCAACTCTGACATCCGGTAAACTGGTATTCACATATACGTAATATCTTAGTTTAAACAAATGCTAAGTGTATTTTGTGTTTTTTGGATGTGTTTATTATTGCTTATTATTTTTTTGTGTTCTTTTATTTATATACCTGTTTATTAATTTTTTGTTTTGTTTCATTTTTTATTTATTTTTTTAATTTTTTTTAAATCTTTTTTTACAGTGTTTAAATAAACTAAACTTGATAAATAAATATTATTAAATTGTGTGTTAATTAAATTGTGAACTGATTATCTTTTCGGGGCATTGAAAACTCGCGTATAACTGGCTTGTATTTCTTTGTGAAATTTTTCAACGGCTAAAGATCCATTAATATCTATATTCACTAAACGTAACAGACACGTATCGTGCCAGACACGAGAAATATTGTTTAATGCTTTTCTTATGGGTGTATTCATATTATAGCGTAACATAAGCGCACAGACACGTACAGTGACAGACAGTGTCCGCACAGTATTCTCGAGGAGAATATTTTGTCTGTGCTGGAACGTGTCTGTTGACTTTACGCGGCTAGTATGAATGCATGTTTTGAAACGTTCAAACAAAATTCCTAGAATTTATTTATAAACTTTCATTGTATTCGTTTTAAGAAGTATAAATAACGAAAAATTAATCGAATTTGTTAGAAAATAAACATTTTTTGTTAATTATATAAAATCTGAATAACAAACATTTAATCGAATTTATTAGGCTATGTACATTTCTCCACAATCACACTAATAAGTAATTTGGCGATAATCAAAAGTAGCGCAATTTCGGAAATAATAACGCAATTTCGGAAAAAACTTCAGTATAAAAGTCACATAACGTTGTCAGATTTTCTAGAATTTAATTTTTGTAATTCACTAATACATACTATATGTGCTATAGTTTATTTCAGTTAAATTTAACCATACTTCGTCACTTTGAATTTAAATAATTTCCGTTTTCCTTAGCTTTATCTCTTTCATTATTGCAGTTACGTAAATTTTAAATTTGCAGTTTGTTTTTAGAAAAGAATGATTGGTTTGTTTCGAATATAAGAATTATTTAATTTTTTAACGAAAACTCATGATCAATTGTATCTGAAATGAGGTATATACGTATAGTATCTACTTTCTATGTCTGTCTGCTAATTGTCTGTGTATATGAATACTTTTGAAAATGTCGTGTCTGCCACGATACGTGTCTGTGACGTTCAGTGTCTATAGATATGAATGAACCTTTAGTCGTTCTAATAAAAAAACAGTAAGTACCCAAAATTCTAACCAATTTCATAAATTATAGCTTTTATACACAATAAAATTACGGCTAAACTATGGCTTTTTTATACAATAAGATTACGTCATATAGTGATTCTGTATCATAAAATTATAAATTTTTAAGTATACACATCAAGGGGTGGTTTCAATCCCTAAAAATTTGTAGATGCAAAAAATAATGTCATATTTATTACTAGAGTTCTATGTAGCATATATAAACAAAATATCATCAATGTTTAAATTTTTAAGTATACATATGAAAGGGTGATTTCAACCCCTGAAAATTTGTAGATGCAAAAAATAATGTTATATTTATTATTAGAGCTCTGTATAGTATATATAAACAATATATACTCGTATCATCAATTTTTGAATTTTTAAGTACACAGTTGAGGGGGGGTTTTAACCCTTAAAAATGTGTAAATGCAAAAATAATGTTATATTTGTTACTAGAACTTTTTAAGGTACGTATAAACAAAATTTCATCGATTTTTAAATTTTTGAGTTCCAACTTTGGGGGATGTTTCACCCCTTAAAAACGTTTTTTCGCAGCAACTGATATTTTTTATGTCATTAGGTAGTCACTCTCTATATACTGACAAAGTTTCAGATTTTTTTGAATTGTCGACTTCTTGCCCTTTCCTTGTTAGCTAGCTTTGTGATATTTAATTAGGCCGTTTTGGTCGTTTATTCTACCAGGGGTGAATGGGTCAACCGACGCGCCACTTGGCTATAGAAAAAGATAATATCCACCCTTGATGGTGTGACGTGTTTGGAGTGAGGAAAGTTTTCTAGAACTTAACGACGGAATCTACCACTGATATCAGAAAGTGTATATAGTATGTACCATACAATAGATGAAGTACACATTACCTTTTTTGAAGCAGATCACCATATTGGTTAACACCTTTTGTAATCTAGATAGAAAGTGTGGGTGGTAATAAACATTTTTTTTTAAAATTTGTATATGATTTTTGTTGTAATTTAGGACTATTTAATAATAAATACTCTAACAATATTTATAAGAACAAATATAATATCAGTAAATATAGAAATATTTTAAATTCAACCTTATTTAACCGCCATATTGATCAACATTTTAACCTTCCTTTTGGCTTCATTTTCATATACATTGAATGTATACCAGGTAACTCCCTCTATCTCTTCAGTATTCAAAGAAGTCCACAGACAAACTTATAAGAATATCCACAAGTTAGCAGCACAATCGATTTGTAGTTAATTTCGTAATTATTATTTTTTTATAGTTATAAATATTTAATTAATAAAAGAAAATTCTTCTATAAACTCTTTAAAAACCAGTTAAGGTAATAGTCTGGTAACTTGCGCTGTTTTTCATGCCTATTTTTAGAGGAATTTTTTTTGAGAAAGAACAAATGAAAAGTTTTAAATTTTTAATATGTTTTTATTTACAACTTAAGGTAACAAAAAAAAATATTTTTGAATAAATTAAATCTTTTTTTTTATTATTATTATCACTTGAAGTTGGCGCCTCAAAAAAACACACTTTCATGGCCCGCGTGATTTTGACTCTTGGGGACATCTGAAATCAAAAATTCTTAATTAGTCCTAACCTATAGATATGTCATTCTGGTCGCAATCAGAATTATGAAATTTTATCGAAAAATAACAAAATGGCGGACTTCTAAAAAAACAACTTTTTTTTGAATACAGTGTGTACAGTGTATCTTAATATTTATTATAATTTCTATAGTTAATACAATTGATCAGTTAGATTATTACTGAAACTAAAAAAAATTAGCTATACGGGGAAACACACTAAAATAGATAAAATTTTATTTTCTGTGTACAGTGTTATTATTTATTATAATAAATATTATGAGTAGTAATTACACTGGTTTTATAATATGCTTAATAACAGTGTGATCATTGAGAGAAAATCCTTCATATTCAGGAGGACAAACTTTGAATGAGTAACCATAGCAATTTAGCATAAAAGTATATAAATTTAATCTATTGGGTCCGTTAGTGGCGTAAACCAATCAAAAATCACACCAACCAATAGCCATCAAGTATTTTATAAAGCCACTGTAATATTAATTATTACTATTATATATATATATATATATATATATATATATATATATATATATATATATATATATTATATATATACTATTATATATATATATATATATATATATATATATATATATATATATATATATATATATATATATATATATATATAATAGTAATAATTAATATTACAGTGGGTTTATAAAATACTTGATGGCTATTGGTAGGTGTGATTTTTGATTGGTTTACGCCACTAACGGACCCAATAGATTAAATTTATATAAATATATATATATATATATATATATATATATATATATATATATATATATATATATATATATATATGTCGTCCCGACAAAATTGCTGATGAATTCCCTTTAATATTTTCAATCTATAGAATTATTATTTAAAATAATTCAAAATTATTTATTCAAAATTTAACATTTCCTTTGATTATATTTTATGTATTCCCTTTTTACAAAATCTAGTTGAAACTAGTAAAAATGCAAAATTCGCAATTCACATTTAACTAATAATAAATCAATATTCTAGAAGGTTCATTCCAAAAAAACGCGTGTCATGCATTTTTGCTAGTTAAGCAGTAATATCTCTATAAATTTGTAATTTCAAAAAAACAAAAATTTAGTTCTGGAAAATTTTTTATCAATTTTAACTCGTTACTCTGTCCATCGGTATTTTGAAATTTTCAAAGAAAATTTGTAAAAGTAATAATGTTTCGATTGTTGTACGTAATTTTGATCATTTTTGTAATTGTGCTTTTGTAAATTTAAAGACTTTTCTCCAAATTTATTCTAAACTTTTGTAAACTGAGCTTTAATTTTAAATAAATTTCTTTTCAAAATTTATTCTTAACTTTATAAATGGAAATTTGATTTTAAATAAATTTTGTTAAATTTAACTTGGGGCTTATTTGTTATAAAAAACCTTAAAAACAAACTCGACCGAAACAAACTTCTTAAAAATAAAATTAAAACAAATCAAAAGAAAATAAAATTAAAATTAATAACTTAAAATAAAATAATAACTAAAATCTAAAAGTAAATAATACAAGTAACAAAATAATTAAATAAAACAGAAGTCAAAATAAATTAAAACAATTAAACAACGAAATTATTAATTATTTAAAATAAAATAAGAAGTATTTAAAAGAAGATCATCAAGTAAAAGTTTAAGCAACGCAAATAAGTCCGAAAGCATCAGCCTAATCCAGAACTCGGTTTCTCCTGTTTCTCCAAAAAACTTGAGTGGCGATCACCCTGTTACGTTCTGTAGAACGTTTTGAGAATTGTAAAAAATTGTTAATTTCCTAAATTAATTTTATTGAACTTTTTGTTGCCTCTAACTGTATTTTTGCTGTACCTTTTTGTTGACACCAACTGTACTCTGAGTTGTGTCGGATTTATTACATTTTTTTTCTTGAGTTGGCATTATTCGCATTGTGTTAATTATTTTGGAGACAAGACTATCTATATCCGGTCGGACTTCTGTGATGACAGGTGTGTTAAAATAATTCTTTTAATATGTTTTTCTTATTTCAATTATTGCAATAATGTAATTGGATTTTTACATGTAAAATTTTGGTCACATGTAGTTTGAAGGTTATATGTTGAATTCAAACCTTTTTTTTAATTTCAACTTTGACAATGATTAATTTAATTAAATTTACAATTTTATTTATTCAATTTCTTAAATATACTTCTGTGATGACAGGAATTTTGTAACTAAATATGTGAAAATTGGTATAAACTTTTTGAAATGGATATTGAGTGACAATTGTTCAATTGTGGAAATTCGTACGTTTACTGGAAAGCACATGTTACTTTTAAATGGACAAATTCAGGATGCAATCGGCTCGCTGTGGTTCAAATTACGAGTGAATTTTGGAAAACAACTACAATTTTGAGAAAAACCATCATAGAACCGATGTTCTAAGTCCAGTTAACATCATCTTTGGAGTGGAATCCATTAGCTAAGTAATTTTTTGGCATGTTTTATTTCCCTTTTTTGCGATGTATTGCATGGTGCTTTCTTTAATTAATAAATTAACTTTTACTTAGTGAATCTAATAAGTGTAAAACAGTTGACTTTTCTGCAATTTAACTTTCTTGTAATGTGTAGTTTTCATTTAACGTAAAACAGTTGAATATCTATTCGTATTGACTTTTCTGTCACTCAAACCATTGTTAAATCTTTATAATGTTCTTTCATTTAATCGAAATTAAGGCTACCTACATGAGTTACATAACCTACCTAACCTAATCATGAATTTTAAATTATAACGTGCATGTTTTAGTCAGTAAATATTTCCATCTTGTTAAATTTCTATATCTTTCTTACGTTCTTTTTTTTGTAGTTTATTAAAATTATTGTATTTCGTAATTTTTCTATATTTTCTTGCGTTATGCTAATTTTCTTGTTCTTTATTTTATCTTGCTAAAATATTTACTGACTAACTAAACTTTAAATATTATGTAATTTATTTCTAAACTAATTTGTGGCTATTTTACTATTGCTTTCTTGCTATTTTGCTATTTCCTAAATTTTAATAATTTATATTGTTAATTGTTATTAAAACAAGAAATTGTTGTTAATTATTTACTTTTATCAAATAATTTTATCACTCAATTTTCTAAATTTTTTTTGTACAAAACTTTATATTGGGAACAATCTGAAACTAACCTTCACGACCCTGAAATTGTACCAAAAATTGTACAATTAAACAATTAAACAAAAAAAATATATGTAAGACTGAACTAGCCAAAGCAAATAAATTTTAATTCAAACTGAAAATTTCTATTATTTAACATTTTCCTTTTATTTGTTTTCAGGCAATAAGAAACTTTCTTAATTCAAACATTTAAAATTTTATTTTAAATAACTTTCTTTTATTAACTTTGAATTCTCTAACAAAATATTTTGGCGCGGCCAACTTTGGGGCCCGACATTTTTCAGATTGTTCCTAAACTTTCGTATTTTCTCTAACTTTTGTATTTTCTTGGTATTAACATTTTTTTATTGTTGGTAGCCCAATTTTTGAAAAAGGAGTCCGATCGTGATTGCATTGTGTATTGGATTTTAAGCCATTTTTATATTTTAATACTGTCGAAATCCGGGATATGGTTATTATGGATTTTGCTGCCCAATCGGAGTGGATGCATATCCACTACCATTTATGCATCAGATACTTGACCGTTTAGGTAATGCGAGTTGGTTTACTACGTTAGACCTTAAGTCCGCCTTTTGGCAAATCCCCTTAGACCCTAGTAGCCGTCCTAAGTGTGCATTTTCTGTACCTGGACGCGGCCAATTTCAGCCAAAACGAATGATTGGATTAACAAATGCGCCTGCTACTCAGCAATGTTTAGTGGATACTATTTTAGGTCCTGGTCTCGAACCTTATGTCTTTGTGTACCTTGATGATATAGTCATTGCTAATGCATCTTTTGATGAACACATCAAAACTTTATATGAGGTGCTAACTCGTTTAAAAGCAGCAAATCTGACGCTTTCTTTAGAGAAATGCCATTTCGCGAAACGCGAAATTAAATATCTTGGATTCGTAATAAATTCCTCAGTTATACAAGTTGATTCCGATAAGACCAGTGCAATTGTCACTTATCCAATACCTAAATCAGTTAAACAAGTCCGTTCATTTTTGGGAATAGTATCGTGGTTCCGTCGATGGATTCCACATTTTTCGGAACTTGCTGCTCCTCTAGTTAAACTTACGAGGAAAAATTGTAAGTGGAATTGGGACGATACCACCCAAAAATCTTTTGATGCTTTAAAGAAATGTTTGTTATCACCACCCATACTTAGCTGTCCGGATCCGAATTTACCTTATACGATACACTGCGATGCGTCCAACTTTGCTCTCGGTAGTTGTTTAACGCAGCAAACCGCTGATGGTCAGGAAAAAGTAATTGCATACGCTTCCCGTGCGCTTACTAAAATATGAAATTAACTTTTCCGTAACCGAAAAGGAGTTACTCTCAATTTTGTGGTCGATTAACAAATTCCGCGGTTACGTTGAGGCCACCCGTTTTACGGTTGTAACAGATCATTTTGCCTTGAAGTGGTTACACAACTTGAAAAACCCTTCAGGTCGACTAGCACACTGGAGTCTGCAATTGCAGTCATATGATTTCAATATCGTACATAGAAAGGGATCATCCCATACGTTGCCTGACGGTTTGTCCCGTATACCTACCGACATTAACTTAATTGAAGTAACCAATACTCATTATGATCGTTGGTATCGGAGAATGTTAGCTAAAGTTGAACGGTTTCCCTACAAATTTTCCCACTGGAAAATTGAAGATGGCAAATTATACAAATTCTGTACACCTGTTAACCTACTAAATATAGATGAAGATCCTTGGAAGTTAGTGTTACCCACTTCACTCCGTACAAACGCTTTGAGTGAATGTCACGACAATGTTACTTCCGGACATTTTGGTGTTTATAAAACCTTATGCCGTTTAACCCAATTTTATTATTGGCCAGGCTTACGCACCGACGTTCTACGTTATTGTCGATCATGTCAGGTTTGTGCTCAGCACAAAATCGAACGTAAGTTACCTGCCGGATTTATGGGTAAGCGAGTTATCGATAAACCCTGGTCAGTCTTATGTACTGATCTCGGAGGTCCATATCCCATGTCTACTAACCGAAATCGTCACGTTTTCGTTCTTTCAGATTTATTTACCAAATATACATTAATTTTTCCACTTCGTGAAGCAAACGCGAAAAATATTTTAAAAATATTTAATAAGGTATTCCTTACTTTTGGGTTTTGTGATACCATAATTTGCGACAATGGCACACAGTACGTATCTGGTCCAGTACAACAATATTTTAAAGACCACAATGTACAGGTTCAGCTTTCTCCTAAATACCATCCACAGAGTAATCCCGCTGAACGTGCTATTCAAACCGCAAAAACCCTAATTGCTTCATATATTAACGAAAATCAACGAGATTGGGATTCGAATTTAGACGCTTATAACTTCGCTATAAATTCCGCAGTACATCACACTACTCAATTTTCACCCGCATACCTTATGTTCGGTCGTGAATTTAAATTATTAGGTACCCCGTCATCTCAAAATCCTGTACATTTCGACATTGACCTCAATAACTGTCCTGAACGTATACGTAATTTATCGAATGCATGTCGTATTGTTCGTGAACGTATTGCTAACTCACAGGAAAGTAGCGCTAATCGATACAATTTACGTCACCGTTTTGCTTCATTTAATATAGGCGACTACGTTTGGAAAAGACATTTTCCATTATCAAGTGCTGGTGAATACTTTAGCTCCAAATTAGCACCTAAATTTATCAAATGTCAAATATCTAATAAACTTTCTGACAACCGTTACGAGTTAGTATCTATCGATGGTAAAAATTTAGACACATACCATGTCTCTATGTTAAAACCATACGTTGAGCGCCAACAATAAAAATCAATTTAGTAGTCCATATTATCTATATTACCTGTCATTTACGTTCCTTTGTTATTTTTCCTATTATCTCTTATCTTTTCACTACGTTTAATTATTCCTTTTATTGTACGTAAATACACTGTTACATTTTTACAATATTTGGTGATTACCTTTTTTTATCTAATTTACATTCAGTCCGTCTGTCATTTATATTTCGCCGCACTGCCTCGGCATCCAGAATTTGGCAGTTGGCAGTTCTTTACAATCGTTTTGCCATGGGGGGTAAGAATCCTCGAGAAATTGCGATTAAAATGACTCTATCAACTTGTCATTTATATTTTATCTGGTGACAGTCATTTTTCTAGTCAATAATTCTCATTTTATCTTTTCTAGTCCGTCCGTTCGTCTTTTACCTTTCACTTTAACATTTGTAGTCCGTCTGTTCGTCTAAATTACTCTATTTGTAACCTCTTTTGTCACCAAAGTTAATTTACATTCAATTTATATTACTGTCCTTAATAAAATGTAATATATCTTTACCTTTAAATTGCTATCTGATTTTATTTAGTGGTCATTTGGCACTTTTCTATGTGTAATAAATGTGTAATAACGTTACTCTCTATTACATTTAAAATTTAACTACTTTTGCCTTTTCATAAATTTACTCCTTACTTAAAATTACATTTACCTTACGTGTTTCAAGACAAGAACTCTCGTATTCATACTCGAACAATTTTTCCTATTTAATTATATTTACGTTTCCGTTTACTCAGGCTTTTCCTGAAGGTAAACGAAGGCCTTTAGTTAACATTTCGCGATGTTGCTTGGGGCACGACATGAATTTGAAATCATGTCATTTAATTTTGTATATTTATATTTTTCTCTCTGCATTAGGGTAGACCGGGGTCATTTGGGCAATGAAATTTGTACGAGGTAATTTGAGCAACGATAAATATAAATATAAAAACTTAAATATATATTATAAATAAAAATTGTATACGGTAGACCGGGGTTATTTGGGCAATGAAATTTGTACGAGGTAATTTGAGCAACGATAAATATAAATATAAAAACTTAAATATATATTATAAATAAAAATTGAATAATAAAATTTTTTAATTATGTAGATATTATTTTCAAAATAAAAATTATAAAATTAAAAATAATGTTTTATTATATATTATTTACCCTTTATTCACTAACAAATATATTAAGAAATATAAAGTATTATTTTTATATTATTATACAACATTTAAAACTTCTGAATATAAAGAATATATTGGATGGATAATTAATAGGATAAATTGGATGTGGAAAGTATATTTAGAGGTAAATATAAAATAAAAAAAAAGCTTTTAAGTACAGTAATAAAAAATATTTATTAATAAATGAAATTAGAATTATACATTATTATTACTGGTATTACTTATAAAACTATATATTTTTACAAATATCGTATCCACAATCAGACAACGATCATACCATGTTGAAAACACCGGTTCTCGTTCGATCACCGAAGTTAAGCAACATCGGGCATGGTAAGTACTTTCATGGGTGACCAGTTATGGAACGCCATGTGTTGTTGTCAATAGTTTTCCTTTTTTTATCATCTATAAATAATAGATAAAATTAGCTAACAGGTTAAATTGGTAACACTTATTGTTAAAAACATTAATCTACATAAAATAAAAGTTAATA